>CM046347.1:6169082-7369082 GCA_025403435.1 Artocarpus heterophyllus | reverse complement strand
ACCATTTCATGAAGAAATGGGTTGGAAAACTTCTTAAAATCATAAAATATGAACCGACGAACAAGATCTAACTTAAGGTTATGGTGGTCCATGCATTGTTGCGAAGCTAAAAGAAACATGGTTAGATTCACCATGACTAGGCATGTCACTTTGCACCTTACCTAATACATAAAGCAATTTATGCACAAATATAACCAAAACATGTCGGCCATGACAAGAACGTAAATATCTGGCTCTTAGCTTATTTCAACTTAAAATCACAATATTTGCAACAAGAAGCCAATAATCAGATTCAGACAGCTTATTGGACTTAGATGATTACTTGTGAAGTACGCAAATTTAGTAATGAATAACATTTGCAGGTTGGGAAAAAGTGTCAATTGAATTTCTCCAAAAAAAAAAAGAAAGAAAAAAAAAAGGCTTGGGTCACGAGAGATTTAAGGGAAAATGGTTTTTAGAATTAAATCGTTCCAATTATGATAGTAGATTGAACCAACAAAATATCATGTTGTCTTCTAGCAGGTAACATACAGTAATATAACATGGAATTCAATGCAAGGCAAAACATAGAGCTTCTTACTTTCACCAAAGTCGCATCATTATCCTGACCCGCTATGGGAAAGTAAGAACAAAAACCCATCAGGAAAAAAATTAATTAAAAATTGTAAAGAATAAAACTGGCCGCCTCAAGGTATGAATGTGTGACCCCCAGCAGAAGGCTACTTGAAACTGACATCTGCTCTATGCGACAGCCGGCATGTCCTTGAGCCATGCATCGAGAGGCTTGCCAATGGAGTATACAATGAAGCCAATTTCACGCGCCTTCTCCATATCGACAACGTTCCTACCGTCGAATATGAATGCCGGTTTCTGCATGTTGTCATGTATCCTCTTGTAGTCAAGAGTCTTGAACTCATCCCACTCAGTCAGGATGCAAACACCATGAGCATCCTTGGTCGCCTCATAGGCATCCCAAACAACGGTGACTTGCTTCACAGTGGTCGGGCTCATTGGCTGCAGGTGAATAGGATGGTCCCAGTCGAATTTGTTCATTGTGAGGTCCCTCTGAATCTGGTCCTCAGTGACTTGCGGATCGTATATGCTCAGCCTGGCCTTGTCACCCAATAGGCCCTTGCACACATCAATGGCTGGGGTCTCCCTCGTGTCACCAGTATCTTTCTTGAATGCGAACCCTAGAATAGCAATCTTCTTGTTCGAGACCGTGTTGAACATGGAGGAAACAACACGGTTCACAAAGCGGTTCTTCTGATAGTCGTTGATCTTGATAACCTGTTTCCAGTATTCTGCCACCTCTGGAAGGCCATTGCATTCGCAGATGTAGACCAGATTCAATATATCCTTCTGGAAGCAGGACCCGCCAAAACCCACACTGGCGTTAAGGAACTTGGGTCCAATCCTTGTGTCCTTGCCAACTGCATATGAAACCTCTGAGATGTTGGCCCCAGTAGCCTCGCAGAGAGCAGACATGGCATTGACAGAGGAAATTCTCTGAGCCAAGAAGGCATTGGCAGCAAGCTTCGACAGCTCTGCAGACCACAGATTGGTGGTCAAAATTCGATCTTCAGGGACCCACTGTGCATAAACAGCCTTCAATGTTTGGATGGCTTTCTCGCCCTCAGGCGTTTCCCTCCCTCCAATAAGAACACGGTCTGGGCTAAATAGATCTTGAATTGCAGTTCCCTCAGCAAGGAATTCTGGGTTTGAAAGAATTTGGAACTTGATTCCCTTGCTGTTATGGGTCAGAATCTTTTCAATAGCTTCAGCTGTTTTGACAGGAACTGTGGATTTCTCAACCACAATCTTGTCTGACTTTGAGACATCAGCAATCATGCGAGCCGCACTTTCCCAATATGTCAGATCTGCAGCTTTGCCTGCTCCAAGACCTCTAGTTTTGGTCGGGGTGTTTACAGAGACGAAGACTATATCAGCCTCTGAGACATGTTTCTCGACGTCACTGCTGAAGAAGAGGTTCTTGCCACGGCATTGCTTCACCACACCATCGAGGCCAGGCTCATAGATGGGAAGCTGGTCACTGTTCCAGGCAGCGATCCGAGACACAGAGATATCAACAACGGCCACTTCAATGGAGGGGCACTTAAGTGCGATCACCGCCATTGTTGGGCCCCCAACATATCCAGCACCAATGCAACAGATCTTCACCATCTTTCCTCCTTTATCACTCTATAACCTGCTGCGTTTCATACAGATGAGGATGATGATGAAAACAATATTAAAAAAAAAAAAAAAAAACCCATGCAAATGCGAAACTTCTTTAAGCACCTTTACCAATCACTACTTTCAGAAAGCAAATAAACTATCTCATACGTCCATAATCCATAAACATGCTTTAGGCAGATGGTCAACTCATAAGACTTTTTCCCGGATCTGGGCCCTTGGACTAAAAAAGTTCCTATCCTCTTCTTACCAAATCCATTTCCACAACGGATTAGAGCACAAATAGTAAACTCAAAGGGCTAAGAAATTCTCTATCTTGTTCAGAAGCAGAATACGAACAGCTATTTATTTGATATCATAGAATTCTAGGAGGAAATCAGGTTGAAAAACAAATTAACACAGTCAGTCGGAGGATATAAAAACGTACGAGTGAATGATTAAATCCCTCTTCCTGACAAACAAGGACCTTAATAACATGCGTGCAAAAAAAAAAAAAAAAGAAGTAAATGTCAAGGCTATTTCCTTTTTGCCAACAGATAAACGATCAGAGCTAGAACAAAACCAGATCTAGCTCATATAGGTGGAAACCGACAACTAGCTTTCAAACAATAATACTATTTATATTAAAATCAGGTAAAAGAACAATTTTTTTAATAAAAAAGAGAACAATTTCAACGCCGCAAATCCCTTAATAAATGAGCGATTTCCTTGATTTGCAGAATAATTAAGAGCTAAAAACCAAGAATTCAATCAGATCCAATGCCAACAAGCTTAAATCTAAACACCATAATTGATCAACAAAAAATTGCTAAACCGGAAAATGACGCTAGATCTGGATTAAGTAAACATCAAAATCGAATCCATGAACAAGAAAAGATGAAAAGGAAACTTCATTTCTGGAAAATCAAATCTGACATCTAGTTTAGATCAGCAATGATCACAAACTGCGAATTCCACTCGACAGAGAAGAAAAGCACTGAGAATTTCATCTCAATATTGAAGAACATCGAATTGAAATGACAAAAATCAAGTCAAAAATAAAAGAATTGAATGAATGAAGATTTGAAATCGCGAGGTCGAAAATTTACCTTCTGAAACCCTGCTCTTTGTGTTTCCACGCGAGAGAAGGAGAGCAACTGTAATGAAGAGAGACGAATGGGGAGCTCCTCTAAATACTGAATCCTTGTTCCTGATCTACCCCTCTAACTTCTCCAAAATTACATGCCGGTACTCATCTGATGGGAAGCTCTCGAACAAACATTTTATTTTTATTTTTATTTTTATTTTTTTAATATTATATTGGTTTTCCGTTTTGCAGTTGTGTCAGAAAGGGTAAGATCGTAAAAACGTATTTGGACGCTTTCTTAATTGACCGGCTGAATTTACGGATATAACCTTTGTTATCACCGATGAATTAGAAGGTCAAAAGGGCGTTTCGGAATATTTGTTGAAAACAAGATAATAGTGACAAAAGCTTAGCATATTCCCACGCGTTTGCTAAACAAGCACAGCACTGTCTTGCACAAGCTCATGAGCTTCCTGGGAGTTGCTTCTTGACAAAACATGGTAGCGGCTTTAGCTTTTCCCCCTTTTTCTCCGTTTATATATATATATATATATATATATATTTTTTTTTTTTTTTTTCATTTCTTGCCGATGAAAGAAATTTTTTCCAGATCTAGTAGTCCACGTCTCACCCTATCCCCTTTGGTGCATATCAAGCAATCTTGGGAGCCACAGAAAAAGCAATTAGATCTTATACTAGTTTCTCTCATTCGACGACTTAGAGTGTTTACTTGTCTCACCATCACAATACTTCAACAGCCAACAAGAGACTACGGGACTCGAACCAAGAAGAGATGCCTAGCAAAAATATCATAACCACTAGATCACATCCTTTGGTGTGAAAGAAATAAATTTTCTTATCAAAGATACAAAATTTATTTACAAACTAAAAAAAGTGACATATTTCAGGTATGTTTGGTAACTTATTCTAACTATATAATTGAATTTGATACAGTTTAAAACTTCATATACTATAGTGTAAGATAAAAGTAAGCTATAATATAAAAGTCTCACATGCTCTAATAAAATTGTTTTGACTTTAAATTTTAACTGTGTTATCGAACATATTTAATTCAAGAGATTCAAAAGAGTGCAATTTTTAAGATGCCATATTTGTTACAAATGACGTTGTTTTAGGAGAGTCGGTTTGTGTACTTTTGTATCTACTACGTATTTTTAAGAATGTTGTTTTGGGAGAGTCTGTTTGCTTACTTTTTATTCAGCTGAGTTTATAGACCACATATTTTTATGAATGTTCGACGGAAAATATATTTGTTTTTTATCTTGCATAATCCTGCGAACTAAAATAGTTGGACTTTTCAATTACTATTCCCTACATTTTCCATGAAAGATCCTGACACTAACTGAAAATATTGGTCCTTGGACAACGTGAACGTGACAAGGTTGTAAATTGATTTTCTTTTCCTAAGATACATCATGGTCCCCAATTTCGGAAACTGACTGACCTTATGTTTGACATAAATAGTTTACATAATTTTTTTTAAGTTATAATCAGTATAAAATTTGTCATATTACAATAATAATAAAAAAATTACAATATAAAGTTTTCATGTGCTACGGTAAAAACATTTTTAACTAACGGTTCTCATCACTCTACTAAGTCTATTATTTATATGTTTAGGAATAATAGTGTAATACAATGCATTTTGATAGGATGAAAGTAAAGATAACTTTTTCTCACGTGAATATCAAATTATATTAATGGATTCATTGTAGTATTCTCTTTGTCTTAGGCCAGTAGGACATTTGAGAATTCAGTTTAAACTAATAATTTTAACCAAAATATTATAATATTGTATAAATTACGGTTTAAACTATAGCTCTTAAACACCTTATAAGTTTTTGTTCATTCATTTGGTGGCTATTTTTCTATGCATTAAGGTCATGACAACTTTGTTAATGTTTTTAAGGCCAAACTTGAAACTTAAGGATCAACTTTGCTTAGAGATTTAGAAAATGTTGGAGTGGGTTTGAAGCCATTTAGAAACAAATTGAAGAACGAAGCTACAAAGTCTCATGAGTGATGATGACGCATAATAATACTCACAAGGGCATCAACAAGAGCAACAAAAGAAAGAAAACAAAAAAAAAAAAAGGGAGAGAGAGAGAGAGAGAGAGTGGTGATGTATAGATAAAGAAAATAAATTTGTGGGATTATTTTCTGCTTGCAGAAAATAAATAATAACGAAATTGTAAATACGTAGTCGTTTTCCTCTTTTAACAAATAACATAATGTAGACGACATGTAGTTGCCAAGTCAAATAATAGAGGACATAAAGTTTTACGTATGAATAGAAATCTCGTCCTTGGAATTGAGGCTTGAACTTGAGCACGTTACAGCCAATCAAGGCAAAAACAACTTATAAATCTCTTTGCTATCACAACTGCATTCTATCACTTATTTTTTATTATTTTGATTTACAAATTTTTTTTTTAACTAAAAATGTCAAAATATCTTTAAACAATTAATAAGATTAAAACCCGATGCTACAAAAGTGATATTTTTCTAACTGACCCGAAAAACAATACGTTACACATAAATGCGGTTTGTTATTTTCCTCCCCAAGGATTATAGAAACGACGTTCTAACCTTTTCCATGAGGGAAAACCACTCAAGGAATTTCATTAAAAAAAATAACGATAACAATAATAAAAACAAAAAATTAAAAAACCACATATGTACAACGACATGTGTTTTAGAGCAGGAAGCGAGACATGCTCGATTATGGATATAAACAGCATGAGTATGGGAATGTCATTTTCCCCCAACGGGGATAAAATGATATCTAGCTTTCCTATGGGATAGAACCATATGGATATGCGACGTGTCGTTTCACATGACGTGTCTTTTTCATATAGGGTAAATGTTCTCATATTTCTTGAAACTAGAAATGAGATATTGTTGAAACATAGATACGTTACGATTAGTCATTTTCCCCTCGAGGACTCAACATTGAAAACATGCCTTTGTCTGCCAGTAGAAATCGTGTTGTTCTTCCGACGGGGAATAAAACGTCGTGTACTGTCGTTTTTGGTTTCGAATACAAAACTATCCGTCGCTTATATTCAAAAACGACGTATCATTTTGGGAAAATCATATCGTTTGGCGTGGTCCGTTTTTTTGTTGGACGATTGTAGAAATAAAAATAGTTTTTTTCCTTTCTTCTTTGAAAATGTAGAAATAAGTAATTATTTTCTTCACAAAAAAAAGCCTTTTTTTTTCGAAAAGAAAAAAAGGAAAACAATTAAGCGCAGTGCTAAACCCGACCATAACGGTTCCAAATTGAAATCAGAAAATGGCAATTATCATGCACAATGACAAATCAAACGGTCAAAACCCAAACGAAAATTTAAAATCTCCCAGAAAACAGACCTCACAAAACTAGCCGTTAGACACAGAGAGCGTCCAGAGCTCAACGTTTTTCCCTTCCTATTCTTCCCATTTCAATCATTTGCTTTTCTTCTTCACCATTGGTCTCCAAAAAACCAGAAATCCTCTCTTCTTCTTCTCTCTCTCTCTCCCTCCCTCTCCTTCTCTTTCTCTCTCTCTCTCCCTCCCTCTCCTTCTCTTTCTCTCTCTCTCTCCCTCCCTCTCCTTCTCTTTCTCTCTCATCGTTCTCTTCACAATCCGTCTGGTTCAGATTCCGATGGCCTCGATCGGCAAGAACGCCGGAGTAACGACTCCTGTGAAAGATTCGCAAGCGTCTCGATCCAAGAACCGAGAATTTTTGAGGTGTTCGGAGAATCTAAATCCTAATGTTTCTCCTGGTCCCAAACCATCCAATTCCCCTGCGATCACATCGGCCAAGTCTCAGAAATCCGCTTCCAAGAACCCTAATCCGAACCCTAACCCTAACCCGGCGGTTTTCTCCCCGCGGAACAAGATCAGGGAGAGGAAGTTCGTGATCGCGAAGAAGAAGAACTCGAAGAAGGATGATTTGGGAACGAAGGTTGCTTGTAAGTGCAAAGAGAAGGCCGGTGGTGGTGGTGGGAATTCGAAGAAGTGCCTGTGCGTGGCTTATGAGAATCTCCGGGCGTCGCAGGAGGAGTTCTTCAAGGAGCGGGGTTCCGGAGATGGCAGAGAGGTCTCGGATTCGACTACTGCGAAGGCCGTGGATCGAGCTGAGATCGAACTGGAAGAGGAAATAGAAAAGAGGTTGATGATTCAGGACTGTCAAATTGAAGATGGATATTCGGGGAAGGTCGGAGAAGGCAAGGTTCCTGCACTAAATGAGTCTGAAAATGGGGAATCAGGCAAGGTCGATCCATCGAATGGGATAGGTTCTTCGACGGTCAAGAGAAGGCGGGCCAAGCTGTTGGAAGAGGCACGAAACAGTGTACCTGAGTGCGGCAAAGTCATGCACCTGGTTAAGGCCTTTGAGAAGCTTCTTTCGATCCCAAGCTCGAATGGGTCTGACGATCCGAAGAATGAGCATCAGGAGGAACAAGAAGACGTATATAATAAGAAGGCAATGAAGTGGGCATTACCTGGACTGCAACCTGTAAGTGTTCCTGAAACACAGGTGTCATCTTCTTCGTTTTGTCCATCAGACTTGTTCTTGACGTCAGAAAACCTTGGTCTGGATCCGCGGGCGTCAGTTTCATCTTCTTGGGATAGCAGCCACGGAAGGTTCAAAATTTTTCTTACTTTACTTTATTTAGCAGAATATTTGATGCACTTATTTAGATATGGCATTATTGTGTTGTGACTTGTTTCCTTTCGTTATGTACCGCCCATTGTAGCATTTCAAGCAGGAATTCTAATGGAGGCCGAAGGAGCCGAAGAAATGTAAGAGTTTTTCCTCTATTTTAGATTGTTAAGCATAGTGTAGATGTTTCACAAGTTGATGGGAATTTCTGCTGGTGGCCTAATTGCAGAGCTCAGAAACAGCAAGCACAATTGGTGGAAGCAGATGGAAAAAGAAGAAGCTCAAAGCCACGTCTCAGAAACCTTTCAAACTAAGAACAGAGGTATATTTAAGTTAAATTCAAATGTTTCTGACCAAAATGCAAATTTTATTCACGTCGAATGGATTATGACATCTGGGATTGGAATCTCACTGCAGCAAAGGGGAAAATTAAAGGAGGAAGAGTTCATGAAGAAGTTACAGGAAATGATGGAAGAGGAAGAGAGACTGCGGATACCAGTTGCACAAGGCCTTCCATGGACAACAGATGAGCCAGAGGTTTAGGCCATTCTTATAGCTCTCTATAACTTATCTTGTCCTTGCTAATCTAATGTTTTGAGTCAATGCATTTTCCTTGGTGTTTGTTATCTCAGTGTCTTGTGAAACCTCCTATGAAAGAGAGCACAATACCTGTCGACCTGAAGCTTCATACTGATGTGCGTGCAGAAGAGCGTGCTGAGTTTGACCATCAGGTGCTTTTCTAATCAATTTACCAGGAAGATTGCACGTTAATATTTTAGTAGTCATAATGTAGCATCCGGGAAATGGAATGAAGAACATATTGTAGTGTTGTTGTGGGTAATGTAAGACAAGAAAATTTGTTTCATATAACAGGTTCAATACTATACCGAATCTACGAGAGCTAAATTTGCCTTGTAACGTTTTGATGGATCCGTTATAGATTATATTAACTATTTTTGGAGCTGACTTATAGGCCATTGGAAGAATAGTTAAAACCAACAGTTTTGGTTTGAGAATTGTAATATATGAGAGCTTTATACTGTAATAACCTTTGCTTTTTACTGTAGCATGTGAGAGCTTTTATACTATTCACAGTTATAATTGACGGTTCTAACCATTCTTCCAAACGGTCTGTTAAGCACACATTTAGATCATTAGAGTTCATCAATGTCTTATGTCAACAAAACTATGGATCGTGCATGGTCTATTACTGTCTCTCTTTTAGGAAGTTGAATTCATTTATATGCTTGACCATTTCTGTGCACAATCAGGTAGCAGAGAAGATGACCTTGATGGAGCTGTACAAGATGGAAAAAGAGAGGCAGCAGAAGGCAAGTGATATGAAAAAGAATGATGGGCTTTTATCTTTACCTCTTATTATATACGTGTAATATTGAATTGGTTTGTTTTTTCCTGCAGATGGCAGAAGAGGAAGAAATCAGAAGGCTAAGAAAGGAGCTCGTCCCAAAAGCGCAGCCTATGCCTTATTTTGACAGGCCTTTCATTCCTAGAAGGTAAAAGAAAATATATCCATCTTCTCTTTTCAAAGTCTAAATGCAATGACGGTTCCTCTTATGCCGAGTTTATGTGTCCCTTTTTTTAAAAAAAATATATATGAAGGTCAATGAAGCATCCGACCATACCAAGAAAACCAAAGTTCCATGTACCTCAACATAAGAGGATCAAAAGCTGCCTGTCTTTGAGCGACTTTAGCTCCTACACTAGCCAACACTGAAGCTTGAAGACTTGAAGAAATCCGAAAAAAAGGGAACATTCTTTTATGAATATTTGTCTGCCTTCCTTCTGTAATCAATTGTTCTTACATGAAATTTTCCATCCAAATAAAGTCTTTAATGGGCATGTGTGAATCTAAATGATCCAAATGCCCTCTTCTTTTTCCACCTGCTAAAATGATGACCGAATACTTGGAGATTCTCACTGTGGGGGTTTATGTGTATATAAAGAGAATAGACGTGTTACACCAACAATATTGGATGTGTTTTTTATTGTCAGAATGTTTAAGTGTTTTAGTCTTCATTGGCAAATTTGCTCACCTTCAAAGAAATTTACAGTGCAGGCTACAAACAATTTTATAATATAATCCATGGCCTTCCAAGCCATAGTTGTTCATTTTAAAGTACTTACTGTGGCTTAATCTGAGCTTAAGATTGTTTCAAGCCTTTACTTCTTGCCTTTTAAGGAAGTTCTCCATTTGTTGGCTGAGAGTTTTTCACAGCAGCAGCTAGAACAGTTTGTTTGTAGAGCTTGGGGCTTTTGGGGTGAAAAAACAAGAGAGTTAATGGCCTAAAGAAGAAATCCAATTCTTGATATATTAGTGGTCTAGGAGCCATTTCAAGAAATTTTATGTTGCTCAAGCAGAAAGAAAAGACAGACAAATTGTGGTGGATGACCTTTTTTAGAAGAATGAATAAAGGTGCTTTTTCTTTTTCTTTTTTGATGCATTGTTGACTGATTTCAACAAGTTAAAATTGATCTTGATTAACCTTTGATTTACTCACACATGTTTAATTTATTAATTTTCAATCACGTTATTTGATAAAAAAAAATCACATAAAATTTTTTCAAGAATGGACCTTAGGGGCATAAACCAAAACTATACTTTAAAAAGGACAATTTTTGAACTTTTTTTAGGTTTTCGACTGAAGGTCGTGTTGTTGGTAGATGGCTTTTACGAGAGAGTAATTGCCATAAATTGAACAATGATGTAGCAATCTCAAAAGAGTCTCAAAAGTATGGGGTTGGGGCTTTTATGTTTTGTTACTGAAGCTTTTGCTAAAGGGTCCTGATAGCTTCCGCTCGCCCAAACAAGCTCAAGCTAAGGCTCTAGAGTGAGTCTATTGTTGGCACAGTAACCTTCACGGTGGAGTTTGATGCATCATCAATTATCTATGCTGTGTGGAATGAGTAAGTTAGCCCTTTGTAATGAGTTTGGGAATCTGTTGATGGACTGTCAAGTTTTTTTGAAGCTATCCCTCCAAGTCTCCATAATTAGGCTTTTTGCTCTTGAAATTGATGATGAATTTAGAATTGCTGGAGATGATTCTTCTGTGCGAGACTTGTCCTATTCGAATCTCTATCTAGCAATATAGTTCTCTTTTAATTCTCAAGAAAAAATAAAAAAGAAAAAAATATGTACACGGGAGTTGTGTATCAGTCCTCGATCCTTTGACATAATTGTTAAAAATATATGGTAAAATCGACAATAATTTAGTTCAACTTGAGATATACGAGGGAGTAAGCACTTGACATGTCCTAGGGTAGGTATCACGCAACTTTTTAAAAGCTTTCGTTCATACAAGAGAAAAGAAACGCTCGAGACGACAAAACCTTAAAAACTAAGAAAATATTTCAAAACTACTCAAGTAAAGAAAACAGAAACCATGTTTATCTCAGAAGGTAGTCGGCAGTTCAACCAAAATTGTCCAAAAAAAAAATGCTGTAGCCACATCTCTCAAGAATTAAATACTAAATGCCTTCAAATAGGACAGTGGTCTAGCAGTTCTCAAAGGTCCATTGTTCAAGGAGCAACCACAATACGCCCGGCAACTTGGTCAAGGTCCCGTTGACCATTGGAAGTGATTCTCCTTCCTCTGTTAAAAAGCAGAAGAGCAAAACGCATTAATACATATTCAGAGTAACATGAGACATGGTAAAAAAAAAAAAAGCATAATGTTAAAGACTGAAATTTGAAGAGTAACGATAATTGGCAAACACGACGATCCGTCCATGTTTCACTACAATTCACAGGGTTTCATGTAACGCAATGATATAATGTCACAAAGGGAAAGACAAACCATGCATTAAACAACACAAGCAGGCAAGCTTTCTAAACAAATTAAGATATATCTTCATACTTCTCTCAAGTCTCGATTAACACTATCTATGAAATAATGCAAACAAGCATATCTAACAACCTCTAGCAACGTCAAGCAACAAAATAATGTAAAGAGAAAGGAACAACTCTAGCAAAAAGCAACGTAATATCAGAAAATTAAAAGATGAAAACAAGGAAATCATAGCTCACCCTTTCGGCAAACACGACGATCCGTCCATGTTTCACTACAATTCACAGGGTTTCATGTAATGCAATGATATAATGTCACAAAGGGAAAGACAAACCATGCATTACACAGCACAAGCAGGCAAGCTTTCTAAACAAATTAAGATATATCTTCATACTTCTCTCAAGTCTCGATTAACACTACCTATGAAATAATGCAAACAAGCATATCTAACAACCTCTAGCAACGTCAAGCAACAGAATAATGTAAAGAGAAAGGAACAACTCTAGCAAAAAGCAACGTAATATCAGAAAATTAAAAGATGAAAACAAGGAAATCATAGCTCACCCTTTCGGATCAATGTCGATAATGTTGTTGTTCTGCAACTGTTGTAGAATATGACGAGCAATCGCACCACTGCTCTTGCAGAAATGAGGTGGACGGCTTCCATTCCTCTTGCTTCCTCCATAAATCCTACGGAAGGCACCAACGCCAAGACCTCCTCTCAAGTAAATCTTTCTGGCCATGGAGGCTACAAGAGAGAATTGAATGAATGTTATAAAAATAAAAGCATCAAATCATAAAAAACCAAAAATACGTCATATCACAGTTGTGATTACGAGCATAAATAGTGAGACTCTTCGTCTAAAGAACCATACCAGCTCTGACATAGTACCAGTCAGGGTCATAAGGAGCCAACTCCTTAAACTGGGCAGTCTTGACGATATCCGTCCATTCAGGTAGCTCAATCTGTAAAAACAATCGGCAAAAACAATGATTTCACTCTTAACAAAAAAAAATAAAATAAAATAAACAGACTGAACAAAAACACTAATTATCGTCAAGCAATAGTGCTAGCATGTTTATTCAATACTAAATGAAAACATTTTTCTGACAACAACCAAAACTTATGTCTAGTCCATGAACCAGTACTAATTCTAAACATTTCTATTAAAGAAAATTCATTACGCAAAAGTTCTTAAAAAATTGTACAGATACTTTAAGAATCTACGCCTAAAAAAAATTAAAAATCAAAACTCCAGGTAGCACAAAACAACTTATGAGCATAAATAAAACTACTACGTAAAAATCATGTTATTTTATTGATTACTGTAATTCTCAATACTAAAATAATGCTATACTCTAAGTCGCGAATGAGATCAAAGATCAGCCATAATTTTGCAACAGCAAAAAAAAAAAAAAGCCAAAGTTTCTACGCCTTTTTTTTATTCTCACTTCAGAACCAACAAAAAAGCAAGCACGGAAAAAGCAAAAGTTAGTTTTTTTCTTTCATCGCATCCTGCTGATTTTCCAGCGTTTTCTCGAGAATTAAACAGAAAAGAGTGAGGCAGAAAAATGACCTTGCCGGATCGCTTGAGATGGGCGGCGTAAGCCTTCACGAACTCGTGAGGGGAGACATCCTTGACCGTCCTCGCAGTCGCCATTCTTGTCGGAGTCAGAGAGCAGCTGAGATTTCCGCCTCAAAGGGTACAGGGTTGCTTCCGAGGAGGCTGATGCTTTCAATGTAGCTCTCTCTTCTCTCTAGGGTTTTTGTTTTTGTTATCTCGTTTCCATATGTAGGGTCTTTAGGGTTCCATTGTTGTACGGTGGACTCTCTCGGCCCAAACGACCTTTACAGTTGGGCTTCAATTTTCCTAGGCCTGATTTTGGTTTTTAGCCCAGTAAAAGGAATGCAGACGATGCCGTTTTCCAGAAGGCTATCGTGATAACTTGACTTCAATAACTTGTACGGCCCAGTGACAGCGCAAATACGACGTCGTTTTAAGTCTTATATTATTATTATTATTATTATTTTTATTTTTATTTTTATTTTATTTTTTTGGTTACTGAAACTATCTTCGCGGAAACCAAATGTGAAATAGAAAAGAGCTGTTTCTTTCCCTCTCTCTCTCTACTATCCCTTTCTTCTCCCGCAATCACCATTTCTTGAATCGACCTACTGTAAACCCTAGGAAATCCACTAGAGCTTGGTCTCGTCCCGAGCCCTGTCGGAGCCATGCCGATCAAACATCTCCTCACCACCATAGCCCGGCGGTCCAACAAACGGACCGTCGTCCCAGTCCACCCCTTCCTCTCCCAATCCGTTCGAGCCACATCTACCTCGCCGGCGGTCGCAACTTCGCACTCTCCGGCGCCGTCGCCTCCTCCTCCGGACGTCATGATCTACGATCGACTCGCTGAGGCCGTCAAATCCAAGCTCCAGCAGCTCGAGAACCCTGACCCGAGGTTCCTCAAGTACGGATCGCCCCACCCTGTCGTGACCGACCACACTCGGATCCTTTCCGCGCCGGAGACCAAGGTTACGACTTTGCCGAACGGCCTACGAGTCGCGACGGAATCGAACCTCGCTGCTCAGACCGCGACGGTCGGGGTTTGGATCGACGCTGGCTCGAGGTTCGAGACGGAGGAGACCAACGGGACGGCGCATTTCTTGGAGCACATGATCTTCAAGGGGACCGAGAGGAGGACGGCGCGCGAGCTGGAGGAGGAGATTGAAAACATGGGAGGACACTTGAACGCCTACACTTCGAGGGAGCAGACCACCTATTACGCCAAGGTCTTGGACAATGACGTCCCTAAGGCGCTCGATATTCTCTCCGATATTTTGCAGAACTCCAAGTTCGATGAGAACAGAATCAGTCGCGAGCGTGATGTGATTCTGAGGGAAATGGAGGAGGTAAAAGATTGGTGATTTTGGCTTGAGTTTTTTAATATTGCCCTTATGAATGGTACTTTGAAAATTTAATCCAATTTTAGCCAATTCGAAGGGAAATATTTATACTTTGGTTAGATATGTTGTGTAAAATTTCAATTTTTAAATTGTAAATTGGTATATCTTCGCATTTGAATGATACTGTTTTGACTATGCATGAACTAATGGAGTTCTGATTGCTCGGCGATGAAATTTGATTTATAATTATGTTTTGGAAAACTTTTAGCGTCATTCTTCTTTACATCGGTAGAATAAAAGTAGCCCCTTTTTTGTTTTGTTTATTCTTTTTTTGTTCAATGTTTTAGGAAAGGCACGAGAAGTAAAGAAGAATAAATATGGTGTTTGTTCACCATGATTCCATAGAATTTGGTTAGCGATCAACATGAGCGGTGTATAAAATGTTATTAAGTAGAAGTTTATTAGGGAGATACAGGTCCTTTCTTTGTGCGTGTTCTTGTGAGCACCTTTACACTGCTACTTCTAGTTTGTGCACTTGTTTGATGACTTTTGTTTAGTTTTGGTGCTCTCGTATTGTTGTATATGCCTAAGTGTGTTGTTGGTCGCGCAGGTTGTGGGGCAAACTGAGGAAGTTGTTTTTGATCATTTGCATGCGACTGCATTCCAGTATACCTCTCTTGGTAGAACAATTCTCGGACCTGCCCAGAACATTAGGACCATCACCAAGGAGCATCTCCAGAACTATATACAAACACACTACACGGCTCCCAGAATGGTATCGAAAACTTTTGATCTATCTCAGTACTTGTTAGTTATAAATGTTGGAGACGTTGCCTTTTGCTCTTGTTCCAAATGTTTAGATGGATGTTCGAGAATTCCTTTTGAAGTACTTTGTCATGATTGTTGCAATTTTTACCTCAGGTTGTTGTTGCTTCTGGTGCTGTTAAGCATGAAGATATTGTTGCAACCGTGAAGAGTTCTTTTACAAAGTTGTCATCTGATCCAACAACAGCTTCTCAGTTAGTTGCTAAGGAACCTCCAATTTTTACTGGCTCTGAGGTTGGAAATGATTCTATTTGTTCACATGTATTTATATGATTTTTCTTTGACTGAGCTATCCTTCTGCTCATTGTTGTAAAATTCAGGTTAGAATCATTGATGACGATATTCCTCTTGCACAATTCGCGGTTGCTTTTAGTGGAGCATCTTGGACAGATCCAGATTCCATTCCTTTGATGGTCATGCAAGCTATGTTGGGTTCATGGAATAAGAACGCTGGTGGTGGAAAGCACATGGGGTGAGTGTTCTGCAATATCTCTTTTGCTTCAGTAATTGTCCTACATCTTCTCTTTGAAGAACCGTCATTTATTAGTTCTGGCTATCTGCAAACAGTTCTGAGCTGGCACAAAGGGTCGGAATTAATGAAATTGCAGAAAGCATGATGGCTTTCAACACTAATTACAAAGACACTGGACTGTTTGGCGTTTATGCTGTTGCTAAGGTCCTATTCCTTCTTCAATTTTAACTCTGTGTGTGTGTGTGTCAAATGGCATTTTTTGAATGATTGTCTTAAACCACTTTATATTAACTTGCTTTCTTTTGAATGGCAAGTTGAAAAATCATACATACTATTGCCATGTTATTTCTCTTATAGGCCGTAAAATTATTTTGCTGCAACTGTTAGAAATTTCGACTAATCTATCATGTTCCTCTTTCAAATTTTTACTCTTCACAAATGTCAATAAGTATGCTCTAGTGAAGATTTTGTCTGTTTCATTTGGATATCCATTTTTGGGAAAAACTCAAATAATGATCATCTGAAAACGCTTTGTGCTATTATTATTGATGGTTTATCATTTATTTGCTTTTTCAAGTAAATCACAGCTCTTATTGTCTTTTTCAGGCGGATTGCTTGGATGACTTGGCCTGGGCATTAATGCATGAGACAACCAAGTTAGCTTATAGGGTTTCAGAAGAGGATGTCATCCGTGCTCGTAATCAGGTAATGGCCATCACCTACTTTATGCTGGCACTAGATGCATGCTTTTTCTATGTCCTAAACTTGCATCTCGGATAACTCTGCCTTTCTGTCATATGTTATTACCTGGACTGTCACTTGAAGTGATTGTACCACTGGCCCAAAAAGATGTTATTAACAGTTGTGTAACTTTATAAATAAACATTATGATTCTCTGATGGTGCAATATGGTTTCTTTTAGAGTAACTTGTGACACTGTCACCCTACTTAGAACTACTAAACATTTTTAATCTTTTTTCTCTTTCAGTTGAAATCTTCTCTACTGCTTCATATTGATGGAACAAGTCCTATTGCAGAAGATATTGGTCGCCAGGTACATTTTTCTTGCTTAGTAAATATTATGGAACAATAGTATCCAAATTGGGATTCGTTAAAAACTGTTTTGCCCTTTTCTTCAGTGGACGGACTTATTTATTTGTTTATTTTCTTATTTATATAACCTGTTCAAGATCGCTGAAAAACAATGGTATCAATTTAAACTAGAAGTAGCAGGTGAATTGAAGAAATTTATATCTTTATAACACATGGTTGAGCGGGTGTCCTTTGACTAGCTGATTAAACCCCTTTAAGAGTCCTCTAGTACTAATCATTGTTAGTGCGTCCTAGTGGAGGACATCTTGAGACATGCCGTAGAAGCTTGCAATGTTATTACCCTCTTTGAGACACTCATACAGAAAGTCATTTGAGAGTTCTAATCTGTTCAAAGTTTTTAAAATGTCCACATTATAGCAATTTTTGATTTGTTGACGCTTGGCTCTTCTGAATTTCTCATTGCCATTATGTGCATTTTCTTGCAGCTACTAACATATGGACGGAGAATACCATTTGCTGAGCTGTTTGCTAGGATTGATGCCGTGGATGCAAGCACCATCAAACGGGTTGCGAACCGATTTATTTACGACCGGGTAAAGACATTTAAATTATCTCAACTTTTTTAGCCAGACAAATTTCATTATCTCATGAAAAACTTGAGATGTGAATTTCATCTGTTTTGCGTGGTCTTTACAGGATATCGCGATTGCCGCTATGGGTCCCATCCAGGGTTTGCCCGACTACAACTGGTTCAGACGCAGGACCTACTGGAACAGATACTAGTTTCTTAAAAGTATCTTCTTTCCACCGTTGTCCAGCAGTCTGGCCTCGGATGCTTAAATTCCTTTTTCGGCAATTGTTGTTCACAAAAGCTTTCAAAGGCTGGTTTATATTTTTTTCCAATAAATTTTTTTTAGATCTTCCCTTCCTCCAACATTTCATATTCAGAAATAAGTTTATTTTAAGAGCTGCGACTGTGATTTACAACCGAGTTTTTCCAGATTGCTCTATGTGCTCCAATTACAAGGTGTATATCGTCGTTATCGAATTAAAACCCAGTTTCTGCTTCAATTACAAGCATTTTAAGCCATCGATGTAAAGATCATGGTTAATGCCCCAAGTTTTGACCTGATATATTAAATTCACGGACATAGTAATGAAAAAATAAGTAACTGTTTTGTTGAGCACTGAACCTGTAATGCTTCAGATAATAGGCATACATGTGTATGTTAGAAATCAAAACAAACCAGAATTTTACCAAGATCGTTCATGTTAAATCATTGAGAGGAATAATTCTAAATTGCAAAAGCGTACCTTGATTCATGATCTTGGATTGTTATGGGTTACTGTCTTTTAATCCAATACGTACTTCTTGTGATTTTCTTGAAGATAGAATTTCAGAGAAAACAGGAAGAAAAGAAACGTACGTCTGAATTGGGGACCATAACCACAATAAATAATTTTAGTTATTTTAATGTATTTTTAGTTTTGTCTATCATAAAATCTAGAAATTACAAATTGGTATTTACACATATATTATTAATAATAATGACCCATATTTTATATTAATATCCAAAAGTTTTTCAACTTTATCTTAATTATATCACTTTAATTTAGGCTTTAACTTAAGATAGCATTAAACAACACATTTAAATACATATGTAGGCCCACATGAAAAATTAATTTCCAACAATATCCCACTTGGGTCACATGTTTCTTTGCAAAAAATGTGTTTACCTTAGTGAGCTCAACTTTTGCTATCACAAATAAGAGTATTCCTGAACAATCTCGTCCATTGATCATACTAACATAGGACCAAAGCGGTCTTTGTCACAAATATAACGTGACTAGACTCATCAATGATCACACATATTGATATAACCAAATGACATAGATCAAGTATGGATGTGTAGCATGAAAATTACATGCAAAGTGATCTAAACATGTCTATTTCCAACTGGTCCTACCTTATACCTTAATGAGATCAAAGCTGTACCAAAATCAAAGTGTAAGTAAACTGTATTCTTTATTTCTGCAGAAAACATATACAAACACACAATGTCTATATATAAAGAAAATTAGCATTCAAATACAAACTCCCACTAAAACTGCATATCATCAAATAACTGAACACCCATGTAAGTAATGTGCTCATGAAAGACCTTAGGTGGAAGCCTTTTTGTAAGCGGATCCGCTATCATGGAGTTTGTACCAATATGCTCTATAGACACCTGACCACTCTGAACTCTTTCTTTAACAACAAGAAACTTAATCTCTATATGCTTTGACTTTGAAGAGCTCCTGTTGTTGTTGGAATATAAGACTGCAGATTTATTGTCACAAAAGAACTCAAGTAGTCTTTCTATACTTTTCACAATCTGTAGCCCAGTGACAAAGTTTCGCAGCCATATTCCATGATTGGATGCCTCAATTCTGCCTCCATAGTGGAAGAAGCTATAAGTGACTGCTTGGCACTCCTCCAAGAAATAGCTCCTCCAGCAAGCAAAAAAATATTGCCCGAAGTGCATCGATGACTATCTTGACATCCAGCAAAATCTAAATCTGAATAACTAATGATCTCGAGTTGGTCTGACCTTCTATATGTAAGCATGTGATCTTTTGTTCTCTGTAAATATCGCATAATCCGTTTGGCTGCTTTCCAATGATCCATTCCAGGGTTACTCAAATATCTACCCAATAGTCCAACAATGTATGCTATATCTGGACGAGTACAAACTTGAGCATACATTAGACTCCCAACAGCTGATGCATATGGGATCTTTTCCATGTTCTTAACCTCAAGGTCGTTCTTAGGACACTGACTTAAACTGAACTTATCTCCTTTAGCCACAGGGGTATCTCCTGGTTTACAATCCTGCATGCCAAATCTTTTAAGCACCTTTTCGATATAGCTCTTTTGTGATAACCCAAGTATACCCCGAGAGCGATCTCGGTGTATTTTAATTCCTAACACAAAAGAGGCATCACCAAGATCTTTCATTTCAAATTTCTTTGACAGAAATCTCTTGGTTTCGTGCAATAAGCCTATATCATTGGTGGCAAGCAGTATATCGTCAACATACAATACTAGGAGAATACTCTTACTTCCACTGAACTTATGGTATATACAGTCATCTACAGTGTTCATCTCGAAACCGAATGAGACTATCACTTGATGAAATTTGTAATACCATTGACGAAAAGCTTGCTTAAGCCCATAGATGAATTTCTTTAATTTACAAACCATCTTCTTTGAGTCTCCTGACTCAAAGTTTTATGGCTACACCATATAGATTGTTTCATCAATGTCGCCATTTAAAAACGCCGTCTTAACATCCATCTGATGTAGCTCAAGATCAAAATGCGCTACAAGTGCCATAATTGTCCTAAAAGAGTCTTTCGTTGAAACTGGAGAGAAAGTCTCTTTATAATCAATGCCTTTCTTTTGAGTAAAGCCTTTAGCGACAAGACGAGCCTTATATCGCTCTACATCACCCTTTGAATCCCTCTTGGTTTTAAATATCCATTTACAACCAACGGGCTTCGCACCTTCAGGCAATGGATCGAGATCCCAAACGTCATTGTCCTTCATAGACTTTATCTCATCCTTCATGGCATCCATCCACTTTTAAGAGTTTGAACTATGCATGGCTTGACGGACATTGATCGGATCATCATCCATCAATCCAACACTTTCCTCATGTTCTTGGAGAAATACTATGTAATCATCCGGAATAGCACTTCTCCTCTCTCTAGTGGATCTCCTTAATGACACAAGTTCCTGAGGTTCTAGTTCTTGAAGTTGTTGAGTTTGTACCTGAAGGGGTTGAACGACTATGTCTAGTTGTTCTTGATATGCAATTTGATCAACGTCAGGGATAGAAGCCTGAACATTATCAAAAGCAATTGTAGGAATAGGAACCAATCCCTCTTGTACAAAAGGAACAGGATCAAATTCATCCTCAAAAACAAAGTCTCTAACCTTATTTCTCCCCCCAAACTCAACATCCTCAATGAATGTTGCAATTCTCGTCTCAAAAATAGCCTTAGTAGTGGGATCATAAAATTTGTAACCCCTTGACCGTTCAGAGTAACCAATGAAATAGCAGCTCACTGTCTTGGAGTCCAATTTCTTTTCATTGGGCCTATAAGGCCTTGCTTCTGCTGGACAACCCCAAGTATGTAAATGCTTCAGACTAGGCCTTTTGCCAGTCCAAAGCTCATAAGGTGTTTTAGCTGCTGCTTTTGTTGGTACTCTGTTGAGAATGTAAGCTACAGTCTTGAGTGCTTCACCCCAGAGGGATTCAAGTAAGGTGGAATGACAAATCATACTCCTCACCATGTCCTTAAGTGTCTGGTTTCGTCTCTCAGCTACACCCTTCATGCTAGGTGAACCTGGCATGGTATATTGAGGGACTATCCCGCATTCCTCTAAGAATTTAGCAAAAGGTCTTGGACGTTGTTCACCTGATCCGTCATATCTGCCATAGTATTCACCACCACGGTCAGATCTGACGCCCTTAATTCTTTTACTGAGTTGAAGCTCAACCTCAGCCTTATATGACTTGAACACGTCCAAAGTCTGTGACTTCTCATGTATGAGATATAGGTAGCCATACCGAGAGTAATCGTCTATGAATGATATAAAATATTGTTGATCATTCCATGAAGCCACAGGAAATGGTCCTCAAATATCCGTATGTATCAATTTTAAGACATCCGCAGCTCCATTGGCACCTAATCCCCTTTTGTTTGTCTGTTTTCCTTTAATACAATTAACACAGGTTTTAAAATTTGTAAAATTGAGGGAATTAAGAATTCCATCTGACACAAGTCTTTCCATCCTTTTTCTTGAAATATGTCCTAATCGCTTATGCCATAATACAGCGGAATTCTCATCGGTTAATTTACGTTTTATGCCACGAGAACTAACATGCAAGGTTTCATTATAAGAAGCAACTATATCAAGCAAATATAAGTTATCTTGAAATGATAAAGAACCGGTACCAACAACATTTGAATTTAAAGAAAGACTAAACTGACTATTTTCAAATGAACAACAGTATCCAGATTTGTCCAAAGCAGAAATAGAAATTAAATTCCGCCTAAACGACAGTACAACAAAAGTGTCTTTCAAATCCAAATAATAACCAGAACTTAACAATAACCTAAAATGCCCTATTGCTTCAACTTCTACCGATTTGCCATCTCCCACATAGATGAATCTTTCAGCATCAATTGGCTTTCGGCAGCTCAGGCAACCCTACATAGACACACTTATATGAGTAGTGGCACCTGAATCAATCCACCAAGTGTGTCTTGGCACTGAAGTTAAATTAACCTCAGAACAAACTAAATTGAGAAGCATACCTTTCTTTGCACGCCAAGCATGATACTTGGTGCAGACCTTCTTCATGTGTCTAGGTTTACCACAAAAGAAACAAGCAACATTTCCATCATTTTTATCCTTATCTTGTTTCTTTTGTGCTGGACCTTTAGCAGCTTCATTACTTTTCTTTCTTTTCTTCTTCTTGTCCTTAGAGGTGCTAGCCAAGTGAGCACTTTCAATCTTCTCTTGCTTCAGTCTTTCTTCCTCTTGCACACAATAAGAAATTAACTCATTAAGAGTCTATTTCTCTTTCTGGCAGTTGTAACTAATCTTGAATTGGCTGAATTGTGTAGGAAGAGAAATCAAGACAAGATGCACTAGAAGATCCTCAGAAATTTCCAGATCTAGTGTCTTTAATCTTGAAGCTAGATGAGACATTTCCATAATGTACTCCCTTATGTTTCCTTTTGCTTTGTACCTCATTGAAATCAGGCTCGCCAAAAGTGTGCTTGTTTCAGCCTTATCATTCTTTGCAAAGCATTTCTCAATGGCCTCAAGGAAACCCTTGGCAGTAGTAACCTCATCAAGCACAGTGCCCCTGAAGACTTCTGGAATGCCTCTCTTAATGATCATCAGACTCATCCTGTTAAAACGATCCCATCTTTCAAGTTCCTTTTTATCCTCAGCGGAACTAGAATCCATAATAGTGGGACGTTCAACCCTTATGGCTAAGTCCAGATCTAAGCAACCGAGAACGATCAACACATTCTCCTTCCAGTCCTTGAAGTTAGTCCCATTCAGCATAGGAATGGAATTAACATTTGCAGATATCGAGGAAGATGATGCTACAGCTTGATTCAAGAACAAAATCACATAATCACATAAGAGTTCACATAAAACAACCAATAAAATTCAAACAATGATTAATCCCATCACAAGAAACCTGTAACAACATTAATGTTTAGTCTTTGGACAGAAATATTAACTTGTAAGTGGTATTCTTGGTGTAGTGATCAAATATTAACAATAAATCATATCAAATAATAAGCTAATCTTTGGATCTACTTATTATTTATATGCCAAAAATAACCATATAATTATTACATATTTATCACCACAGGTATGAATTTAATTCGGCCAAATATTAAGCTTCCTTTGGGCCGATTAATATTCGCATGAATTAAATTCATACAACCATCTTAATATCACAAATTAATTAACATCCACAAAAGAGGCTACTTTGGCAGCTTATTGATTCAATTAATTAATTTGATAATATTAATTATCTAAAAACACAATTTGAATTTTAAAGTTGCATCCAAAATTGACCCCAAAAAATTTTAAAAAAAAAGTCAACTAGAT
Organism: Artocarpus heterophyllus; assembly: GCA_025403435.1. NCBI lineage: Eukaryota > Viridiplantae > Streptophyta > Magnoliopsida > Rosales > Moraceae > Artocarpus > Artocarpus heterophyllus. The sequence continues at coordinate 7,345,396 of CM046347.1, read as the reverse complement.
CAAGTAAACTGTCAAAGTCAACATTGACCGTTGACCGTATAGGGTCAAAGGGGACTGGGTTGGGTTGTGGACCGTGTCAGGTTAACCCAACCCGGGTCCACATTCAGCAGCGCCCCCCCCCTCCCCCTTGCGGTTCTCTCTTCTTTTTTTTTTTATATAATTCTCGGGTCACCCAGGGGTTGAGGCCCTGGGTGTCCAACTGGTCACGGCCCTCTTCGGCCCGTGCAACCAGTTGAAGTTCTGGGCCAAAGCCCAAAACCTTCCTCACGCCTAGGGGTCGCGACCCTTGGATATCGTTGCCAGTGCCAACCACCAAAGGTGCTTCGCCGGGCAGCAGAGGCTCTCATCGTCGGCGGGACGTCACGGCCGCACCCAGAGGGCACCGGGGCCGGCGGCAGAACAGCAAGCCGCCGACGAAACCCAAAAAACAGCCGCCTCTCTCCCTTAGGTGAAACTCAGTAGGGCCGGCTTAGCAGCCGCTTTTGGCCATTGTTTCCACTCCTTCGCCGAGGCCAGAGACCGTGCCTCTTCCATTTCGGCGTCGCCTGAGGGTCGCGGCTCGTTTTCCTTGCCGGCGGCAGTGAGATTGCCGCCGGTAATCCCACGGTTTACCCAATGCATATAAACGATTTCAATCGAATATGCAATACTGTTTTCATCATTTTTTTTTTGTAATCAATTAATGGCAGCCTTGTTGCACGAAAGAAGGAAAAAACAATCAATGAACAGGAACCTCAATCAATGCACTTCGGCATGCGTGTTCAATATTGTAAATGAGAGAAAGTTTCTCTCTTGATTCATATAAACACGCAAATCAAAAAAACTTCATCTTTACATATAAACCTAGTAATGCAATACACTATAATCTTTATCAACGTAAAATTTAACCAAAAATTTTGAGAAAATATTTCTCAATAATTCAACATGAAATCGCTCTGATGCCACTTGTTAGAAACCAAAACAAACCAGAATTTTACCAAGATCGTTCATGTTAAATCACTGAGAGGAATAATTTCAAATTACGGAAGCGTACCTTGATTCATGATCTTGGATTGTTATGGTTTACTGTCTTCCAATCTAATACGTACTCCTTGTGATTTTCTTGAAGATGGGATTTCAGAGAAAACAGGAAGAAAAGAAACGTACGTCTGGATTGGAGACCATAACCAGAATAAATAACTTTAGTTATTTTAATGTATTTTTAGTTTTGTCCATAATAAAATCTGAAAATTACAAATTAGTATCTACACATATATTATTAATAATAATGACCCATACTTTATATTAATACCCAAAAGCCTTTCAACTTTATCTTAATTATATCACTTTAATTTAGGCTTTAACTTAAGATAGCATTAAACAACACATTTAAATACATATGTAGGCCCACATGAAAAATTAATTTCCAACAGAGTAAGCTCCTGTGCATCGTTGCGTGAATCAGACTTGAAACGTCCAACTCATGCAATGGCCGATCTTGTAAGTAATAAGTATTCATTGACATAACCAGTTTTTTTTTTTATTTTTTTAAATAAAAATAAATAGTGTAAATTACCTTCAAGGGTTTTTCGTCTTTTTGGTGGAATTGTCAATCGCTGCTTCCTAGTTTTTTTTTTTTTTTTTTTTTTTGGAGCTTTTGATAGTGTTTAGAAACTATAAATTCCAACGACAAAGTTTTCAAGTAAAAATATGTTATATTGTGAACAATGGAACCAAATACTTTCAAATTGAGTTTGTTGGTTATTCTTCACTCTCTGTTTTTGGATTTTTTAATTTTACTTTTGGTAAATTATAAATTAATAATCTTAAGAGCAGATCATTTGCCTTGCAATTTTAAACTTAATAAAACTTGAAGGAGAGGAGTTAATTACAAATATTTTTGAGTTCACTAATTGTTTCATCAAAATTGAAAGAACCAGAACCAAAATGCCACATACCAAAGAGTCTTAGAATCAATGGTGTAATTACTCTTCAATTTATATAAAATTTTGTAGTTGTACATATTTTGTTTTGCATAATTTAATCCTAAGAAAGATTTTAATCTATTTTACTAGTGTAGATGGTATTCATGTTATTAAATCAAAGTTGCAATTATATCTTTTGAATTTCCCTTTTAATTCCAAGAAAAAAAAAATTAATGAGGGAGAGAGAAAAGAAAACCTACCTCTCTTAAAACCTATTTCTCACTCTCTCTCTGACACGCACGGAGGGTGTGTGTGTGAGTGTGCGAGTAGTTGTTAGTTGTTGCGGTTAAGTTAAAAGAGTGACATTGATGGTCGCATTGTAAGCATCGGAATTCGGAGGCCAAAAATCAAACCAATCAATCAAAATCTCTCCCAAATAAGCTTCCCAAACTCTTTCTACTTAAACTGCTTTTCCAAAGAGTCTCTCTCAGTTTACTAGGCCTTTGACCATCTCATTCCAATTCTTTTCCTCCTTCGGGTTCTTTGATCTCATCGCCCACATTTTCTTTTCTTGTTTTTTTTTTTTTTTCCCCTTTCAGATTCATAAACCCCACAATAAACACCAACGCAAAACTGCCCGCTTCTTCTTTGCCGTTTCAGTCTCTTCTTGTCAGTTTCGGATCTGCATTGGTCTCCATTTTTGCTCCCGGAGAATCAAATGGTCACCTTTAACGTGCCGTGCCCAAAAACGGGGTCGACGTCCTTTGCTCTGGCGGCGCGTAGTTCGCGTCAATTTCAGCAGCAGAATGCGAGTAATCCCAGCTCGTCTCTCTCACTTGGGTTTCTTCAGGTCAGCAAAATCTTGCTTTTAATGCTACAACATCAAATTCATGGCCTCTCTTAAGAATGTCACTTTTTGCTTTTACGTTTCGCAGCTTATGACTTGTTTGTTTGCTCCTTTGATTTGTGTTAGTGTTTATTTTTACTTCTTTTTTGTGTTATTGATATGGTTCTGTTGATTTGTTAGTCTAGCTTTTGAGCATAGTGTACAAGAAAAAATGTTGTTTATGGTATATGAACAGCAGTATATTGCTTGAACTAGAACTAAAATTGGTTCAACATAATTTGGCTTTGGGAGGGAGTGTTAAAAAATGGAGGTTTCTGTAATAATCGACCAAGTCAAGTTATAGTCATCGTTAACGAAAGAAAATAAGAGATGAAGGGTTATTATGGTATTCAATAATCACAGGGTGAATTTATGGAGAGAGCGGGGTCAAAGTTGATTTTGCATAGTACAATCCGTCTGTGTGTTAAAGAGTAATGGCGTAGTATCAAATTATAACTAATTCTGTTGAGAAAAATGTTCAATTTCTAACTGCTTGTGTGACATGGTTATCATCTGCAGGGCCAAAACGCTAGGCTGTCTGCTGTCTGGAAGGTGCGGGCGCAGCTAAGTAAGGTAGAGCGCTTTCTATCGAGTTAAAAATGTTCACAACAGGCGAAATTAGAATTTAGAAAATTATTTAAGTATTTGTGGAATTGTATCTTCTGTATTTAATCAAAATATGCTTTAATTTAAGGTAAGTGGTTCAAATTCAAATTCTGTACCTACTGCCACTAAGTCTGGAGTTGGATCACCGGACGGGAAAGATGAGTCTCCAAAAGAAGCTACACAGCGTAACAATGTTCCAGATCCATCGTCAATGTCTGCATTCATGGCTCAAGTATCAGACCTCGTCAAGTAAAATACAAAAACTTCAACTTTTATGCACTCGTTTCATTAAACAGCAATTAGGTCTAGAAATGTCTTACTCATTCAGTTTGGTTTCAATTTGATGAGCAGACTGGTGGATTCAAGAGATATTGTGGAGCTTCAATTGAAGCAATCAGATTGTGAGCTTACAATAAGGAAAAAGGAAGCCTTGGAACAGCCTACTCCGCAAGTCCCATTCACCCAAATGCCAACTCCTCTTCCTCATGCCGTGTACCAATTTCCACCAGCAGCAGTAGCGCCAGCTGCTGCTCCTGCTCCTGCTCCTGCAAGCCCATCTTCAAAACCATCGGCATCACCTGCCCCTCCAAAGACTAGCCAATCATCTCACCCACCTTTGAAATGTCCCATGGCTGGAACCTTTTATAGGTCTCCCGCACCTGGGGAGCCCCCATTTGTAAAGGTGTTGCAAATGTTAGCAAGATTAGTTTATGCTCATGTCTGAGGCGACATCAAAATAAATCTTATGCACACATTGATAAACACCTTCCTCTCTGTCTGTGCGCTCTTTTATTCTCGAGCAGAATAATTCTGATTTATGTTCTTTTTTTTTCCTCTCAAATCATTTTTCAGGTAGGAGATAAAGTACAGAAAGGTCAGGTTATTTGCATCATAGAGGCCATGAAACTGATGAATGAAATTGAGGTATCTTCTCTTTACTTAAGTCTGATCTTGTAAGTTGTAGTTTTACGTAGCAAAATGTTAGCTTAGCTTATTCAATTTCTCTTGGATCCCGATCCAACAATTCCTCCTGACAGAAAAAGAGGAGGATGAAAAATCCCCTTGCAATTTTTCACTAGTTTGAAATGGTTGGATCATGGTGATAGGAAAACACCATATTTTACATGCGTATATTGGACCAGAGTCTCTGTTTATTTGGCTTTTTAGATTTTAAACTGTTTTAAGTAATCTACTCTCACAAAAAAAAGTTTTGAAATGTTTTACATACTCAATTCTCATTCTCCTTCAGGCTGATCAATCTGGAACCATAGGCGAGATACTGGTGGAGGATGGGAAACCAGTTAGTGTTGACACGGTAAACCCTCCCTCTCTCTCTCTTTCTTTGTATGCTCTATCAATATCTGTATCTAAACGATTGTCGTTGCCCCATGCAGCCACTCTTTGTCATTGTGCCTTGACTAACAACACGGCAAGGAACTTTTCAAGCTTGCTGGTGAAAACACTGTTTCTTCAGTGTATCCTCCTACCGAAACTAAAAAAGAGCGTTGGACATTCCGGTTTTTGTCATTTTTTACATCAAACTTGACATTTTTAGGCTTTGTAGATTGGCATAATGCTCAAGTTGTCAGGGAATGAGTAATGTTGATCAGTTTTGTTCTTTTTTCTTTTTGGTTGAAAGAGTGAAGTTGAACAGTTGAAAGTTTGAAACACAAGTAATGACATATTTAGACGGTCTTGGAAAGCCTTGTGAAGTCTTTTGTTTTGCCCTGTTTTGTTGTTCAGGTGTTCTTGAGTCTGCTTACGAAATCCCACTGAATTCCCCATTTGATTTGAGTGGCTTTTGACGGGGGGGGTGGGGTGGGGGTGGGGGGGGTGTTAATCCAATATTTTCTTGAGATAGATTTTGTTTAAAAAAGGAATGTAAAAATCTAAGGAATGACTCGAACTTCTTTGAGCTAAAAGGCACTTTAACATATAAAAGAGTACTGCTCAACCAAATATATGGCTTTCAGTAACTTGTCAAACAGTTCAAAATCTTTTTAAACAGCTAGTATCAATGCTTTTATAGATTATCTTCTCAATACAAATCCAATTCCATGCACTTTGAAATTCAACAAACAGGCCCTCAAGTCGTGTGTGTATGTGCGTCTGTGAATGTGTTTATACGAAGATAATAACAATAATACCGGTAAAGGTTTTAACAGCACGTAACGCGGTGAATGTTCGAGAAGCATGTTTTAAGTATCGCTTCCGAAAAGGATAGCAATGAGAAAGGAGCAAAATTTCATTGAGGGGCAATCAATATACAAAAGGGATTTCTTTGTTAACAAAAAATATATATATTGCAAATTACTATAATGCCAAAACGAATTATCATGATGGAAACATCAAGAGAAAGCATTGCTCTAATAACTTCCTCTGCTGTTTCCGAAATTTCTATTCTTTCTACTCTCTCTCCCCCCTATATCTTTTTTCCTTTCCACCTAAAAGCTGTACAAGTTAGCCTAGCTGTCATATATGTACATCTATAATCGTACCCTACTTCTGGTGTTGACACTTTTCCTCCCACTATTACTTGGTCCACGGACCCCACCCGCATAATCTTCATCATCGTCGTCGTCATCGTCATCTCTGCCCGCCATTTGTCCAGCTTTCCGAGGTTTTCTGGGAGTTGGACGTTTCCTCTTGATGTTTGCTGTGTAAGTCGAGTAATCAACCGCATCTTCTTTCAATGCATTCTTGAATTCCTGTATGGCAACAAATGCCAATAACAACAAGCTAGAGAATATTCTGACTGACGGAAGCATATAAACAGAGTGCTTAAATTATGGCTCACGCTACCTGATATACTTGTAACAATTCTTGATAAGTTGTAGGCAAGCTCATGCGTGTTTCGCTGATGTTGAAGGGAATGTTCTGCCTGGAGAGAGCCTCTCCTGCTTTAAGGGGTTCGTTTGGAGAGAAAGCCTGGTTGTATACAACAGGTAAAACAAATTTAGCTCATACCCAAATTGAATATAACTCTCGCTATCAAATTATGGCCTACCTGGCACCGTGTATCATTCAGGCTAAACACGATCTTTAGATGCCTCTTTAACTTCAAAAGAAGCTGCAGAGAAATAGCTGATACACAGTCTCCCTGTAGAACAACAAAGAGAAGAATTCAGAAATCGAATGGGTTAACTGGCAAAAGCAAATAGACATTGTCTGGAGCCCAAGCTGGTAAATAAGTGGGCAGTAAGTGAGGATGCCTCTTTTTTTTCCCCCATCCAGGCAATTATTCAGACACTCACGCAACGTTTGTCGTGCTCACAACAAGACTACTTCCCATAAATAAAGGAATAAACTTAAGGTTTTGAATCTAACCTGGATCATCTGCTCATCATCTTTTGTGATGCAAGTAGAATCCCCAGAGCCCATAGAATGCATATCACTTAGATCTGAGACAAACTGGTGAGGTGCTTCCGGTTGTACTGTCCCATTCAAATCCATTGATAACATATAAGTATGAGATGCAACATCTTGTTGAATCGTGCTGCTCAGGTCCACTGAAGTAATCTCACTCAGAATATGATAAGTAAATTCTTCCTTAACTCTTCCGTTCTCACGAGATACCACTCTTTGTGACAGATGTGTACTGAGAGCTTTCAGTTTTGCTTCAAGCACACCAGCCCTGACTTGTATTACTCGATTAATAGCATAGATCAAATAAAGGGGCTCATCAGGAGATGTGAATGGTAGCAAAGCTAGAATTTCAGTGCAGTACCTGTAGAAAGAAACCATGCCTATTCAGTTAACCAACGCACAAAGGAACTACAGTGCTTGAACCAATCATTGAACTCACATTAAAAACGGTACTATTGAAGTGCTCCAACTGGGAGTGTCAAATTTGCGCACAATAGAGGACATAAATTTGTTCCTTGAAACTCGGTTTCCGCGAATTAGCTTGTAAATTCGAGAAACTCCGAGCCTTGCTTGAGTCAAAGAAACAGTATCAGATTTTCCCTTCAAGTTGCTGGGAGGTTTGAATTGGATTTTTGCATTCACATGATCAGAACTTGAGCTAACAGATTGTATGAACATAAATGACATCTGAAGACCATCTCCTAGGCGGCTTTCGAAAAATGCAGGGTACCTAAGAAAAAATGCTCTAGTTAGTTGACATAAGGGAAAAAAACGATAAGGGGGGAAAAATACATCAAGAGGGGAGTACTTTTCATTCATATTTACGAGCAAATGGTGAGCCAACTTCGAGTTAACCTCCAGTGGATCCGTCTCTAGCGCTATCAAGTACGGAACACAGGTGATTGGATGAACAAGACCTTGGCGCAGCACAACCTCAACAATCTGCATTCATATTCATGTCATCAAAGTCATTAGCAAAGAGCACGTAAGATTAGAAAATAATCTATTTGTCAGTCAAAATACACTAATGTGAAATCAGTTGCATCCAGAATTAACAGGACCATGCTAGGATTGGGAACTGTCACTTATATTTCTTCCACAAGAATACCAACATTCAAAGATTGTTATATCCAACTATTCATAAAAACATAATACTGCCATCGCGCAACAGCTTGGCTTGGTCTTTCAGCAAAAAACTAGCCAGGAACAAACTAGCTTTCAGGTAATTACCTTAAGGGCAGATTGGCGAATTTGTTCATTGGTATCCAAACATCTTCCCAGAATGTTATCCCAATACAACTGAATTATACCACCACAGATATTAGTATCTCCTGCACCCGCAGCAACCGGTACTGCCTGACCCCCTTCTACTGAATAATGAATCTCATCATTACTAGCTTCATCTGTTCCCATTTGACTTTCCGCATCAAGAAGATAGTCGTACATGTTTTGCAATGCTTGCATCTGATTAATACAATGACTTAGCAAAGACATGACCACTGTATTATAAATTGAGAAGAGTAACAATGCTACCTTAATGCGGTCATCAGAGCCAGATGACAGTGTCACCTCTATCATTTTCCCAATATCTTTTTCCAACATATATTCTGGCCTAGCAATTAGAACAAAGCCTAATGCCTACACAAATTAAAGGCCACATAAGCATAGTCCAAAAAATTAAACAAGATAAATATAGATAAAGAGAGGAGCAGAGAAATAAAGGATGAGAAAGGGGATGGGTAGCTCACCTGCAATGATCTAGCCTTTATTGCAAAATCATCCACACGAAGATACTTTTTAAATAAGTTGATACTGCTCACAACGTCAAACCTTTTGTCACTGGAGTTATTCAGCAAAGAGTTTCCATACCGGATGAGTGATCCAAGACAAAAAAGAGACCGACCAATACTGACTTGCTGAGACAAGAAAAGTTCCAATATTGGTCACAACCCATGAATTGTTTTCATTTCTATACGTGTGCTCCGTGTGTGTGAATCAAAGATACAAGTTTAAACAAACATTGTCAGAACATATTCAACGTTCCATCCTTTCTAACAGAATGTACTGAGACAAATCTTTATCCAAGCAATAACAAACTCCTGAATTGTTGAAGTCCTGCACAACTAAACCATAAAGAAGTAAAATTCTATACCACTTCACACAAATGCTAAGTCCAGATACAAAATACTTAAATCAATTAGCTATAACTGCAGCAGCTAGCCCAGCATCAAAAGTTAAGCGAGCCACCAAACAAGGAAAGATTAAAAAGAACTGAACCAATAATGAAATTATGTCCATTTTAGTACATAGGATAGGCAGGAACAGCCAACTTTTGTGTACAAAATACGTCATATCAGAGCCTCTGAAATCACAATTCAGTCATAACATTGCAGTGCTACAAGAAAGGAAAAATATTTAAGCTCTGCAGTTATCAAGAAAACTTGTGTACTTTCTACCGAAAAAAATAGTGCAGTGCACGTGCGCACAGAAAACAAAACATCAAAGTCGAACAACCTAAATTAAGCATAGACATGGCAAAGCAACCAAAATGTTTAAACCTCTGCATTCATCTCTTGCATCTAGAAACCAACCTGCTTGTTATCAACAGCCTGAGCATCCAAAAGTTTGAAGAAAATCTGAGTTAGATATTCAATCACTGTAGCACCTTTTCCAGCAACTTTGCTCACAGCACAAAGGCATCTGTTAGAAGGGAGGCCAGTTTGACATTAGACACCTCGTGAAATCCACAATAATACTTCCTGACTGCAAATTCCTAAACACACACACACCCTCCATAAAAACCCTGTTTAACGTAAAACTACAGGTAAATGATATCTGTTTATGTTTTTTCCCTACTCTCAAACCAAGATGATATCTGCTAAAACATAAAATTTCAAAACTTCATGCTAATATGCCTGCATGGATTGCAATGTAGGTAGTATACTTTTCAGGGATGTAGATATAGACAAGATTAAGTCGTAAAACTTATTATTCCTCTAGTGACATAATGAGGTAACTTGGCATTGCCCCCAAGCCAAACCGAAAAAGGAGAAAAAAACAAAAACAAAAACAAACGTAAAGAAAATTTTGAATGAAAAATTATACAATCTATTCAAAAGACATAACATACAAGTAAAACCTCATATTATAGGAGGCAGCAAAAAAGACAGGAAAAATAGCAAAAAACAGTAGAAGAGAAGCAAAAGAAACTGAAATTACTTGATGCATGCATGGACAACGGTCAAGAAGGAATGCCGAACAATCATGTGCTTCAAGTCCTGTTCTAGTTCTTCAACAACACTTTGAGGTAACTTTCGAAGCAAGGGAAGCACAGAATCAATTATATAGATTATGCTCTCCAATAATTTTGCGACCATTCTATTGTCAGACTGCAGAGGAAAAAGTGTGTCACAGATCATGCTCACCAACCGTCTTTACTGAAATGAAAATGCATAATTTTATCCCATAACATGCTCCTAAATTAGACATAAATTAAAATATATCTCACCTGACTCTTGAGATATGGCTGAAGAGTGACCACAAACTGGGATGGGTCAGAAGATGGTGCACATAGCGTTGGGTCTACAACACAAAATGAATGCAAAACCAGCACGTATGGAAGTGCACGCACCTCTACTTCCTGGCTACTCATTTCCTCTACCTGACAAGAGAATTTATAAATGTTAGTTTTTTGGATCCAAAAACTCCAAAGATTAAGGTGTTTGAAAAGAAAAAAAGCAACAAGACCTGCAATATCCTTTCCAATAAGCACTTGCACATTAACTCGCAGCGCTTGCGGACTGATGCTAGTGATATTGGGTTGATCCCAACAGCTTTAGTTGATTGTGGAAAAAAATCAAGTGCTAAGTTGCGCCTAATGATTGTGACAAGATATTGATGATTTGGCATCCTTCTCGACATCTCAACGATCTGCTCAGTTTTTTTTGCCACCTCTAATGGAACAGAACTACCATCTCCAAAGTATTGAATTTGTGAACCAGAAGCTTCCTCGAACCAGAACTCGTAAAATGTCTTGCAGACAAGATCCTGAGAATAAGACAGAACAGACCGGGGTATTCATATTCTTTCATAGTTGGCACTTAGTAGATTGTCATTCTTCCATTACTTTCAGAGGATATACTATCTTTCTATTATCTAGGAGCCTTAACAGTCGTTTGAATACTTATTGTCTTTGGAATCACAGCCAAAACCACTCCTGTCTTTGAAACAAAGAGCTAATTTGACTACCTGTATACTTGATTCTTCATCACCCACACGTGAGATGATTTCGATACAAGCCCTTGTGAACTCGGAGAAGTTTGCATTTGAAGTGCACATATCACGAATAATTTTGATAGCCCGTTTCCGAACACTTACTCCAGTATCTTTGATCCTCTCCGCAACCTTCTCAAAATACTGCAAAAAAGCAGAAATTCAACGAGATCTAAATTATTATTATTATAACAGCGCATACAACAAAAAGCTAGATGGACAAGGGAAATTTAGCAAAACCTTCAAACCAACACCAGGATGCGAGGCAATATGTCTGCCAACAAGTTCCAACGCTGCTTCTCTAGCAGATATTGCAGAATCACAAAATCTTCCTTCAACTGCTGACTGCACACGATTGTCACATAGCACCTCTGGATCAGCTTCTACAATGATACTGACCTGCTCATTACATTAAGCAACAAAAGGAAGGAGTGAAAATGTGTCAATGAACGAGCAGAAATAATTTTTCTATCTACCATGTTAAGGCTAAAAAGTTCACAAGTGAAAGTTACACTCACTGCACGTAAAGCCTTCGCCCTTATTACAGGAGAACTCTCCCTTAAACTTCCCTGCAAAAGAAAATTTTGTAAGAAACTTTTGTTACCTTAAAATAACAAGGCCATAGAAAGGAGGCAGTAAACTAACCAGAAGCGTGTAAATAATCTTATCAAGCCCTCTGGAGAAAGAGTTATTTTGCCCCAGTGCTAAAGTAACCTTCTTGACCAACTCCCTTGTCAATAATGAAGTTACAGTGCCATAATCTCGCACTATTGCTTTTGATTTCAGCCTAGCAAGGTAGTACGTCAACTTCTGCTGTGATTTTGGATCATCCTTGTACCATACGCAGAGATAAAACCTACATAATACATATGCGCACTTAAGTATAGCGTGAAAGATGTAACCAAATATTAATCAGGAAATTCAATAATGACGCACCAGCGAACAAAAAGATGAACATCATCAGCTGAACTAGCATCTTGAAGGTGATTCAAAAGCAATTGCTGAACAATCTCTACTTCTGTAATCGGGAAAGAAGATTCAGGGTTTTTTCCTTTCTTGTTCTTTTTCTCATCTTCTTTGACTTGTGACTTGCAGAAGGATTGTAAAACAAGAAGTTGTTTTCTGCAAAGACAAATCTGACAATACCAGCCCCGGTTAGGAACTACTTCTTCTCTTACTCCCATGCAATCAGCATGAAACATTCTCTGACAGCCTTGACATACAAAAAACAATCTTTCAATCCTCCCTTCCAAACAAATAGAGCATGCATCTTTTGGATAGCTCTCGTCAGCCTCTTTTTTGCTACCCAACTCCTGTAATATCCAAAATTTCTCTCTGCTGCAATATACAGCATCACGCTTCAACCTCGCAGCAATTGTACCCAAAATATCAATGGCCAGAGAACGTACAGCAATGTCCTTACACTTCAGCCCAGCATTCTGGAGAAGTAAGACGCAAAGGACCTGCAAACAAACTTTGCCTCAGCACAACAAAATCAAATTTAAAAAAAAAACAAAAACAAAAACAAAAACAAAAAACATATTCTATAAATATGTAACCTGCAGAATCGTAGACGAAGCAGGATATTCTGGTAGATTCAGTGTTGTTAACAAATCAGTAACAAGATTCTCCATCATTATTTTCAATTCAGAAGCATCCTGTGATTTCACAGTAGCAAAGCGCTGAAGTACACCGGTCCAAAAGAGACAACATGCCTCAGTAGCTGCTTCATAGCATTTGATTGGATAATTAGCTTCAACTGAAACTTCCAACATCATATTACTGGTTGATGCTTGCCTCAAAGTTTCAGGAAGGTTTGTACTACAGTGAACTAATTGAATAAGCAAAGCCGTTATCATTTGAATCTGCCTTTGTTCCTCATCAGGTAGATGGTAGGCTCTCAAGGCTCGCTTGGAGAATGGCAACTTATAAAGCAGCTGGAGTAATTCATCCATCACATAAATCCGGTGCTGCGCATAAGAATAGAATATCTGTGACACCAGAGGTCAAGATGTCAGCAACTTCAGACCATGTTGTATACCAATACGTGAAACGAAGACAATCTACGTATCCAGCAATATATCCATAAACGAGAGTGCAAAAGCGTGAGTCTCAAGTTTGTAGAAAGCACAGGCTGCCAAGGAAAAAAAATAGCACAGATGCCTACCCCACTAAGTAAACCAATTGCCTTCAGTTGCAATAGCTGGATATTGTCCACCAAGAATGTTGTAAAGCTTGTTTTCACCAGTTGTAAGATACAACTGTCCGACAGCCTCTCTATCAACAACAAATCCTTGAGCAAACCAAGAATTGTGCACATCTTCTGGAGAATGTTATTAACAGAAGAAGAGACCCTGCAAAATAAAGATGCCACCAATAAGAAAATACCTCCTTTAACACATGAACCTCTCCAGGACATTCAATAATACAGGCACAGCATAGATAAGCACACTTGTTTATTGTTGATTTCTTCACTTTAACAGTCTTGATAGTACGTCGTTTCTTGGTTGCTGAACCAAACTCAGCATCATGCTCTTCATCTTCCTCGACTGATCAAAGAACATATTAATAAAACTAATCAGATGAAAAGATACAGACAACATACAGATGATCATTTTTAAAAAATATAAAAGTATATGAACAAGCTACAGCCACCTTATGAGTGGAGTAGCTTAACAGAATCCAAACTGTTCAAGGAGAAATCAGAAAGCTAACCTTCAACTGCTCCATTATCACTTGGCCTATGCAAAGCACGGAATGAAGGGTCATAAGCGCACATAATATCCATAATCTGACGCTTAGAGAACTCCAGAACCCTTTCAATGATCTGGCCAAAAAATGCCGTAATAATTCCTCTACTAAACTCACCAGTCAATGCAATAACAAGACTAATAAAAGCATTTGAAAGCATGAGCATTGGAAAACCACAATCCAAAATAACATCGGGAGTTGCTCATATAAACATTTACCTCTTCTTTATAAAGCTGCTTTGGCATCTCATTATGAGCCATCACTGCCAAAGCTGCATGTATAGACTCAAGTCCACAATAGATGGACGAAATGACATCTGAATCTGACTGAAACGTAAAGAAAAGGAAAAGGTAAAGCAAAAGAGCAACATCCTTTACTTCATATCAAAAGTAAAACTTACAGAATATTATATATTAAAGCACTACGCTCACAAAAGCATAAAAAGGTGAAATATAACACTAATTGCACAAACATATGAAAGTTTTCATACTTCAAAACAAACAGAAAGAATAAACCCATACATAAAACAATGGCATCTATGAAATTCTTCAATTTCACTTTTGCTTCAAAACTTCGAGGTCATTTCCAACAAGCTAAAAAACTATTTTAATATGGATTCTTACAAGAAATGTTAACAATGCACTTCATACTTCAGCTCTGAAAGGTAATTCAAACAAACTTACATATTCACAGTCGTTAATTGACAAGCCTTCTGCTCGATGTATCTGATGGTCCAAAACCCTTAAAAGTCTAACAAGAATATCGACAGGAAGCAAATGTAGAAGTCTCTTTGCCCCAATAGACATTATCTCATTTACAAGGATTCTAAGATCAGAAAGAGGTAATGATAACCACTCTGCCTCATCCCTGTCATCATTATCTACTTCAGCTCGGCTACAAATGTTCTCTATCAACTCGCAAAAGCTTTCAATGGCAGCATCTAGAAGAGAATTCCCAAAAATAAATTATTTTATAAAAAAAAAAGTTGATTGAATTACAATTTTAAAAACAAAGACTGGATAGATCAACCTTGAAGCTCGGCGGGATCTGGCACAACTGATGTTGTGATGTTTTCAGAAGCTTTCTTTTTGGCTCTTGATTTTCTGGAAGATGGCATTGACATGTCCTGTAATCACGCCATGCAGATTATCAATGAAGAATCAACCAAAACATAAATTGCAAAGAGACGGCATATACAAACATGTAAACATAACAGATTAAAATAATAATAATGATGATGATGATGATGATGATGTAATCATACGTTAGCAGAAACATTGTTAAAGTGATGATTATGATTTGCACCATAATCCCTTTGAACATGACTTGTAATGGGTATACTTGTCTCAGAGGGCTTCTTTTCAGGTTCTGTACCAACAGAGATTTGCTCCTTGATATGACCTGAGAAACTTGAACAGTGCAAGAAACAATAAGCACAGAACATCATATATGCCTAATACCAGAAAGTGGAACAAAGAAAAGGGGAAAAAATCAAAAGGATAGAGTAATGTACGTAATGCTGAATTTTGAGATATAATGAACCCTGAATATGCACATTTTCGTCTGGCTAAGCCCTGACGCTTACTTTGTTAAGCCATTTGGAATAAAATAAAAGCAAAAAAATATAAAAAATTATCTAGATGCAATATTCAAAACAAAATTCATGTAAATGAGTCAAAACAAGTTTGCAAACCCAACTAAAGCGTGGAACCAAGCCAAACTCAATTCCAATTTCAAATATAACATCAGAGGCTCCAGCAAATTTACCACCAACGAATCTGCTAATATATTTGAGAAGAACAAGTTCAATCACATTTGTATCAATTGATTCTAGTCCCACAACATAAGCCTACTCAACTGTACTTGACAGAGAATAACTAAAATATAAGATGCATCAACCACTGAATTTTAAGCTTCCATCTCTTTCAGCCATGGACTTAAAAAAGGGAAAATTGCTGCAAAAAAAATTTTACATGCGACCTAAAGATATTAAAACACCAAAATACTATTCTTAACATTTGAAAACATTTCATGAAAAAGGAGGGAGAACAATGTTTAAGAAAATGAAACTGGAATGTAAATCTCCGAAATAAAAAATTGAATCACCATGACACATCATCAGGGCTCAATGCAAAGTAGAAATTGGAACGAATGAAAATATATAAAAAACAGCTAAATGCAACCAAAACACAACCAAATACTTGCTTTACCTGGACCATTGACGTTGAATGCTTCTGGATTGAATCGAAGAACTTCATCGTGAAGATCTAAAGGCTCCAAATAACCAAATAAAACTTCGCGCGGAGCCTCTCTGAGGTTCCTTCATGCGACACGATATGAGAAAAAGCACAAACACATGAGAAGGTCACACGGTCATTTTGTTCAAAACCAAATAGATAAACGCAAGCTGAATCAGATTACAAAGCTCATTTAGCATCCTCTCGTTTCAAATGTACTCTCAGTCTAAACTAAGATTTTGAATGGCGCGGTTCACCAAGAAATTTAAAATCCCCAACTCAACCATCACGCTACTCTATCAACCAAATACACTTGCATTGTATCTAAAATATGAAAAATAAAAAGGATAAAACAGATAAATCTTGGAACCACATAATTAAGTTACCAAAGAAAAGAATAATCGTCAAGAAATTACCTTGTCGCCACACAGAAAACAGTAATTTATATTTGTTGAAATACGGTTCCTAATTCCAAGGAACAGCTAGGACGTTTTTTTTTTTTTAATTTCAGAAGATTAGGATAAAGGAATTAGTTTAAACTGATTCTATTAGATTAGAAGATCCCTTAATTTTAGGAAGTTGTTATCCCTGATTTTGTTCTCTGTGTAGAGAAAATCAGGGAAATTAGTTCTTTCCCTGGTCTATATATTATGTAATCCTTGTTTAAGTTCAATAAGAAGTTGAGTAGAATAATTTTTCACTCACAAATCTTCATGGTATCAGAGCCGGATCTGGGCCACTTCTAAATCTTCTCATAATACTCGTTCATCATCACGGTTAACGGGAAAGAAAGCACTAGCTCCGAACTCACGTCCAAGTCAGAGGCGACCATCACGAGGACTGCTGGTGTGCCTGAAGGAACAATTCTGCCCATCACAGGTCACAAACTCAACGGACAAAACTTCATTCAATGGGCTCAATCTGTTCGAAGTTTCATCTGTGGGAGAGGAAAAGAAGAGTACCTCACTAGTGCCATAACAAAACCCAGTGAAGACGATCCAACCTACAAGACATGGAGACTTGAGAACAGCATGGTCATGTCATGGCTACTGAATTCCATGACCAATGAAACTGCTGAGAACTTCATGTATTACAATACAGCGAAAGAAATATGGGATGCCACAAAGGAAACTTATTCAAATGTTGACAATACTTCAGCAATATTTGAGATCAAGAGTATTCTCCATGGTTTTCAACAAGGAGAACGATCAGTTACAAAGTATTTTAACACTCTTACACGTCATTGGCAACAGCTGGACATCTATGAGGAAATACAGTGGAAATGCCCTGATGATGCAAAACAATACAAGAGACTCCTGGAGCAGGACAGAGTCTATAAATTCCTCCTTGGACTCACCTCAGACCTAGACGAAGTTTGTGGAAGGATTCTCAGCACCAAACCTTTCCCTAGCGTTCGTGAAGCATTTTCTGAGGTACGAAGAGAAGAAAGCTGAAGAAAGGTTATGCTAGGGGCACAATCCACATCTCTAAACACTGAGGGCTCCGCACTTGTTACACAGGGATATAAGCATGCCAATAACAACAACAACAGCAACAATCAGTCAAAGAAGAACAGGCCCTGGTGTGATCGTTGCAAGAAAGTGGGACATACCAAAAGTAATTGCTGGTTTTTACATGGCAGACCTGTAGAACACAAGCCTCGAAACAAGGAGAGCCGTGGAAACACAGCCAATGTCACCCCATCCAATCAGGAAAATGGCAACTCTACATCTGATTAGAGCCCATTCAGCAAGGAACAATTAGAAGCTTTACAGAGAATTCTTCAACAAACTCTACAAAATGCTAGGAGTTCAGTTGGCACTGCGACTATGGCAGAAAAAGATAATGCTATCTATGCCCTTAGTGTTAGAAACGGGAAAGCAGATTCATGGATTGTTGACTCTGGAGCGTCAGATCACATGACTGGGGATATTAGTGTGTTTGATAAATATTCCCCAAGTCACGACAATTCAACTGTCCGTATTGCTGATGGTTCACGTTCAAGGGTGGCCGGTACAGGTTCAGTTACTCTTTCAGAGGACATCACACTCAAATCAGTCTTATATGTTCCTAAGTTGGATTGCAATCTCCTCTTAGTAAGCAAATTGAATCAAGATCTTAAATGTATTACTAAATTTCTTCCCAATATGTGTGAATTTCAGGCTTTGGCTTTGGGGAAGAGGATTGGAAATGCTGAAGTGTGCACAGAACTCTACTTCCTATGAGTTGATGGTTCAGAGAGGCAATCACAAAAGACAACTTGTGTAGTTTCTTATTCTAGCAATAATAAGGATAATGCCATCATGTTATGGCATTATAGACTAGGCCATCCGAATTTTCAACATCTTAAAAAAATTGTTTCCATCATTATTCAATAAAAATTCTAAAGTTTTTCATTGTGAAATCTGTCAGTTGTCCAAACATACACGAAGCATCTATCTTGTTCTAACATATAAACCATCTTATCCCTTTTCACTCATTCACAACGATGTATAAGGGCCATCTAGGATAAAAAATATAACTGGTTCTAGGTGGTTCGTCACCTTTATTGATGATCATACCCGTGTCACATGGGTATTTCTTATGAAGGAAAAATCAAAGGTTGGAAGGATTTTCGAAGACTTCAATTCCATGATCCAGACACAATTTCAGACAAAAATCCAGATTCTACAGACAGATAATGGAAGGGAATACTACAACAGTATTCTCAGTTCATATCTCAAGAGGCAAGGCATCATACACCAAAGTTCTTGTGTGGAAACTCCACAACAGAACGACATTGCTGAAAGGAAAAACAGACATTTGATAGAAGTGACAAGATCCCTAATGCTCACATCCAACGTCCCAAAGCACTTCTGGGGTGAGGCAATTCTAACTACAACTTTTTCAATTAATCGAATGCCATCTAGAGTACTTAATTTTCAATCACCATGTCAAACACTTTCTCATTTATATCCAAACAGTAGACTCATTTTATCTATTCCTCTTAAGGTTTTCGGGTGCACTGCTTTTGTACATATACCTCAAAATCAACATCAAAGCAAGTTAGATCCAAAATCATTAAAATGTGTCTTTCTTGGTTATTCATCAAATAAAAAGGGGTATAAGTGTGTCTGTCCTACCACTAAAAAATTCTTTAATTCCATGGACGTCACTTTCTTTGAACATCAACCTTTCTATCCCAAGATTGGCATTCAGGGGGAGAATTTAGCCTTTGAATATCAATCTTGGGAACCTGAGTTTGTCCCTTTGTCACCTGAGTCACCTAAGTTTGTTTCATTGTCTCCCGATTCTAGTCCATTGTCTTCTGGTCCATTGTCTTCCACTTCCGAGTCTGGTCCATTGTCTTCCACTTCAAATAATCCACTTGAGTCTTATGTTCCCAATACTCCACTCGAACCTGAGAAGTCTCAACCACCATTTCAAAATCCAACAACACTGTCGTCCCCAGTAAATCTAAAAACTAAACTAGTTCGCAACGAAGTTATAGTCTACTCAAGAAGGCCACGACCTCAAACTCAAAAGGATAAAGAGACCTACGCATCACCAAAGCAATGTCAAGAATCTAAACTACATCCAAAGTCTGTCGAACCACACTCAGGTAATACAAATGAAGAGTCTGTTGTTATTGAGGATTCTAATGATGATGATCAGCCCATTGCCTTAAGGAAAGGTGTTTGTTCGTGCACACTCCATCCTATTGGAAAGCATGTCTCTTATGAAAAACTATCACCAAAATTCGGAGCATTTGTGACTTCTGTTGATAGCACTCCAATTCCCACAAATGTACGAGAAGCTTTTCAATAACTTGACTGGAAGGCAACTGTTGATGAAGAAATCCGAGCATTGGAAAAGAGCAAAACTTGGGAAATTTCAGAATTGCCACAAGGGAAGTGTCCAGTTGGTTGTAAGTGGATATTCTTTGTTAAATATAATTCTGATGGAAGTGTAAGCAGGTATAAGGCCCGACTAGTGGCTAAAGGATACACTCAATCGTATGGCATTAACTATGAAGAAACATTTGCTCTAGTTGCAAAGCTGCACTCTGTAAGGGTTCTCTTATCTCTAGCAGTTAATCTAGATTGGCCACTCTACCAACTAGATGTGAAAAATGCATTTCTCAATGGTGAATTGGAGGAGGAAATTTACATGAGAATCCCTCCTGGATTTGAAACACAAGAGAACTCAGGCAAAGTGTGTAAACTGTTAAGGTCACTATAGGGTCTTAAGCAATCTCCTCGTGCTTGGTTCGACAGATTAACTAAAGTGTTGAAGAAACATGAAATGGTTCAGTGTCAAACGGATCATACAATGTTTGTCAAGCACTCTACAACTAAGAAGACAGCTATCCTCATTGTGTATGTCGATGACATCATAATTACCGGTGATGATGAAGAGGAGATAGATCAACTCAAGAAAACTCCTGGCAGAGGATTACTCTTCAAGAAAAATGACAACAAGAATGTTGAAGTGTTTACCGACGCATATTGGGCTGGATCTGTAACTGACAAGCGATCAACCACGGGCTATTGCTCCTATGTTTGGGGAAACTTGGTCACATGGCGCAATAAAAAACAGTCTGTAGTAGCCAGAAGTAGTGCAGAAGCTAAATTCAGAGCTGTGTCACAAGGTATATGTGAAGGAATTTGGCTTGAAAGGATGCTCACGGAACTAGGTGTCTCAAACAGCTACACATTGAAGCTATTTTGTGATAACAAAGCAGCCATTCGTATTGCTAAAAATCCGGTTCACCACGATAGGACTAAACATGTGGAGATAGACCGTCATTATATTAAGCAGAAAGTTGAAGAAGGAATTGTCAAGCTCAAGTACATCCCATCTCATCTTCAAACAGCAGACATTCTGACCAAAACTCTTCCTCGGAATGACTACGAGAACCTGAAGAACAAGCTAGGCATGATTGACATCTACTGCCCAGCTTGAGAGGGAGTGTTGAAATACGGTTCCTAATTCCAAGGAACAGCTAGGACATTTTTTTTATTTCAGAAGATTAGGATAAAGGAATTAGTTTAAACTGATTCTATTAGATTAGAAGATCCCTTAATTTTAGGAAGTTGTTATCACTGATTTTGTTCTCTGTGTAGAGGAAATCAGGGAAATTAGTTCCTTCCCTGGTCTATATATCATGTAATCCTCGTTTAAGTTCAATAAGAAGTTGAGTAGAATAATTTTTCACTCACAAATCTTCAATATTTATATTGGTTTCCTTTACGTATTATTTAAAAACTTGTCTTAATTTAGCTACCATAAGCAAGCCATTTTCGATCACTTTTTTTTAGGAAAAAACAATGAATTACTTTTTAAGAAGAAAAAAAACTGCCAAATTCACGTGCAACATCACGCAAAGGCAATTGAGTACATCAGACTTCATATCACTTGTAAGCGGACAAACTTGAATTCTAAATGCTAAACTACGTAAAGGAACAAATTTAAAGGCGAATCAAAATTACATTTCCGATAGTTTCACCTACTTATGTACACAAATTTCAAAGCAGAACTAAAATGCTGGAATTCAAAATGAAGCGTTTCCGAAAAGAAGCACGTAGCAAAAACTTACAAGTAGGAGACATCGGTTTGTCGAAGCAAATTAGCAATCCTAGCGGACTGAGAGAGAATCTCACTGCGATTCAACGACCACAAGTTATTCCGGCTCGAATCGTCGAACAACCGGAGCTCCGGGTCGGAACCGCCGCAGAAGACCGGAAGCGAAGGCAGAGGCAAGCAAGGCGCGACCTCCGAGTGTATCGTATTGGAGAGGCCGATTCCGCGGTGGCTCCAGAACGCCCAACCGGAAGCCGAACCTGGACCGGAGCTCGAACCGTTGTGCTCCTGATGATAACTCATCGATTATCTAGTTTAACCGGTGAGTCCCCAATAGGCGCCGCCAAGGGCATGGACCATGGAGGAGTGTCTTGGCGCGTAATTAGGTGGAAATCTATGGAGATTTGACGGAAAATTAGGGTTTTTTTGGCTCGCAGAGTGGAGCGAGAGAGCGGTTTGGAAGCCCTAAAATTGCAGATTTGGGAACAAAAATTGGGGAAGCAAATGGCGGGGAAAATGAGCAGAGCGATATGGGGAAAACAATGGCGAATTTTCGGCGGAGGATGAAAGAGGACTTTGGGGCCAGGATGGAAAAAAAAAAATTCGGATCGAAATTACGGAAACGCCCTTGGCTGAAGATTGGTTTGCTGTGGTAGCTTTTGCTTGGGAAGGCCCTCTTAGAGCGGTAAAAAAAAATTGGAACTATCGAAATTCTACATCAAAGTTACAGAAATCATCCCTGAGCGGCCGTCTGTCAAACTCAAATTCCACGTTTACCTTGCCGGGGAAGCTTTCGATCTTTTTGCGGGATTTTTTTTCTTTTTTTCTTTTTCTTTCAGAATAACCCTTTACATTTTTTATTTCGAGAGAAATGCTATGTATCAGACCCTTTTTTTAAGCAGTTAAATTTAATCAAATGGTTTAAAAACTTCAATTCCGTCCCATTGGCACTCCCTTATACAGTCGGTATTAAAATTAAGGCTTTGTTTGGTTGGAGCACTCCCTCTACTCAAATAACTCAAAAGAGTATTTGGGTTTCATCAGTCCTTGAAATGTGCGTTTGGTGTCTGAAATTTTGCAGGTATTTGAATCACTTTTCGAGTCCTCTTTGATTCAATTCTCGAGTTCTGCTCTCCCTTGTTTTCTTGGCACTCCAACCACAGCTCTACAGTGCACGCTCGAGAATCCAAATGCAGGGGAATCCCTGTTGCCAATCTGCAACCCATTTTTTTGATCGTTGAAGGATTTATCCCCATTCCCAACTGGTATGTGATCGATCTTTCTCACCTCCGTCGCCTCTCTCTCACCCTCGCTCCCTTTCCTCTGCTCGAAACCCACCACCCTTATTGTCAAAAAAATCGTCTGGGTCTCCCTCTCTCTCTCTCGCTCTCTCTCTGTCAAGACGGCGACCATTGTGACCGGCGGTGAGAGCTTCTACCCTCAAGTGGCTTGTCAGGTATGCCGATACCGGCCACTGTAGACCATATCTAGCCCACCGGCCATTGTTGTGTTGTGTTGTCATTGTCAGCGTCTGAGTAAGCGACTAGTGTTGTCGCGAGTTGCTTGGGTTCGGCCGGATTCTACCAATTTGTTGGTTGCCTCAAATACGGCAAGTAGTTCGACCTCAATTTGTTTTGTGATTATACTTTTGTGTTCTTTGATGATTTAACGGACAACAAATTTGTCTTTGTTTCACTAAAATTCTGTCCTTTTGGTGGGAAAAAAAAAACAATAGAATTAACAAAATTTCCCCTCCCTAAGGTTATATTGCGATTATCTACCTCTGATTTCCCTGTCTTGTTTGCTTGTTAAGAGATTGAAGAAAATGAAAGAAATGGAAATTTGGATTTTTTAGTGTTTTTTTTCAATTTCTTGTGAATTACTTTTGTTTAGTCGACCTTAATTTATGTTCATTTGGTGAAAAAATTAGAAGCATATCAAATTTCATTTCCTTCGTCTTCGTAGTGCCCAGAATGTGGGAAATTCAATTCCCAGTGTTTTCCCCATAAGCTTTTATACATTCGATAATGGTCTTTAGGGAGTTTGATGATGGCCAACTTAGATTCTATTGTATTTGTTTTTGCTATTCAAGTGGCTTTTAGTGTTCTTTCAAAGCTCAAAGATAAATTTTCCCTATGTAAATTTTGGCCGGTCGTCCTTTTGATTGATTGTCTTCAGGGGAATTAAGTGTATTAGCTTACCTTATTTTTTTCTTTCGTAAAGTTCCATAGCTGACAATAGTTTTATTGATTTCAATAAAATAACACGTAAAAAAATTGTTTAATTAATGTTGTTCTCTTAGTTTAGTTCTGCTTGATAACCAAACTTCATACCTGCTACACTCCATCTTATCAGTGTGTTATTTTTGTATCTATTTGCTGCCTACACTGCAGAAAGGGCTGGTTGTGATGAAAAAATGTTGTTTCCTCACATTGGTTGAAGTTTTCTTATTGTGGATTGTCATGGGCTTCATATGCTCTCGGTTGGCTATGCACATGATAGTGGTGTTTTACAACATTAGTTTCCACATGTTGTTGTGCGTACCAATTGGTCGTAGCATTGCTTTGGACGCCTTCAGTGCCAATCCATAATGGTTAAGCTCCTAATGTGCAAAAGGAAGTAGCAATTATAGTTCTGAGCCATTTATGTCTCAACACTTGTTATGTCTATTCCAATTAACGGCATTAGTATTTCAAAACAGTAATTTTTTACTACATTAATGTTGGAACGTTGCTACGTTAGCTGAGAGTTTCGCAGCCGTTGTCTATAATAAATGTTGTCATGTATACAATGACATTGAAAAAGGAGCACATTCTTTGAATGGATTGTAATAAATTTTTTCCCATAAATACGTAATTGATTGGAGAGAGAATTGGATATTTCGACAAATCGCTAATAGCATGAACATGGCAACAAGATTCAATAGGCAACAAAAAGAGGACTTAATACAGTTATAACTCTAATTTTTTTTAATATTATGTTCATGTGCACCAAACGTTGATTTCTTATTGCATTTAATGAAATGAAAATAATTTATTTCATATGCCATTTTATGCACTTTTTAAAAAATGTGTTATTTTTGTAAAAAAAAAAATTAATTTTGACAATAGGGCTACTAAAAATCTTAATCCAAATTTCACATATACCAAACACATATTCATAACTCAAATCAGGATTCAAAAACTTACCAAACACATATTTCAATATTCTATCCAAATCTAATTTTAAATACTCTATCAACCAAACAATAACTCGAATTATAACTCAAATCACATTACTTAAATCATAATCCAAATCACAATACTATTTAAAAAGAATCCAAATCACCATAATTCGAATACCTTAACCAAACGGGCCCTAAAATTAAAAAAGTATTTAAAAAGATGATGGGTATTGTTGATTAGAAATATTTTTATTATAGCATATGGTAGCTTTATATTGTAGCATTTTTTTTATTGTTACTGTAACTTGTGAGAGTTTTATATTGTTCATAACTGAGCATTGTTTAAAAAGGCGCTCGAGGCGTACGCCTCGAGGCGCGCCTTAGATCGAGGCGTATTCATTCCTTTTCAAGGCTTAAGCCTTGATCATTTTGAAGAGGCTTACGCCTTGAGGCGTTTTCGCCTCAAGGCAATTGAGGCGTGCGCCTCAATGGATGGACGTTTGTTGGGCTTCTTTTCAGCCTAATTTTGTCTCTTAAAAAAAAAAAAAAAACTCAGCCCAATAGTCAAGTTGGGCTTTTTGCTGATAAAAGCAAGAGAGATTTTAAAAACCTAGCGTACTCTTCTTCAACATTTCTTCATCAGCCGCATCTTCCTCTCAGCAGCGCCTGCATCTTCCTCAGCAGCGCCTCCATCTTCCAAGCCTACTCTCATTTGAGTAGGCTGCATCTTCCAAGCCTGCATCTTCCAAGCCTACTCAGCCCAATAGTCAAGTTGGGCTTTTTGCTGATAAAAGCAAGAGAGATTTTAAAAACCTGGCGTACTCTTCTTCAACATTTCTTCATCAGCCGCATCTTCCTCTCAGCAACGCCTACATCTTCCTCTCAGCAGCGCCTACATCTTCCTCAGCAGCGCCTCCATCTTCCAAGCCTACTCTCATTTGAGCAGCAACGTGCACTGAGTGACGACCCACCTCCTCTCCCAGGTTTTTTTTTTCCCTTTCTTTTATTTTATATCGTATTTTTTTTCCTCTTATCTACTGCAGCAAATGCTGTTATTTAGAGCCGCTTCAATAGCTTCCCTCAAGATAAAAAAGGTCTATACCTCAGCATTCCAAACATCATAAAAGTAGTGATTTAGTAATATTGTCACACACACAAACATATAAACACGTAGTGTACTGTATATAGTAAGGATGATGGCTTTGGGGCTCTGACTTTGATGAGATTATTGTTCGTTGGGCATGCAGTTTTGGTCTTGGTGTTGGTGTTGAGTTTTGGTCCACTATTAAGGAAAGTGGACTTCTGTTGGTTGCTGCAATATATGTATTGATAGAGTTACTTCTGCTATGATTTTATTATTTTTTTAAATGTCAATTTGTTAGTTTTCTTGGTTTTATGTGATTTGTTTTGTTATACATGGTGGTTCAGTGAAGCTTCCTCTGCTTTCTTATGTGTAGATCTCTCCACGGCATATATAGAAGGGACTGATATCTTGGAGTGTGTTACTCCTACAATTTTAGCTCAAGTTCAATAGCTTAAAGTGCAGCTGTTGTTGTTAGTGATCTGCCTCTTGGATATTTATCAGGTGTGTCAATTTACTCTGCCACCATTTTCAAAATCCATTCCCTCCCCCTCATTTTATTTATTTCTTTTTTCTTGTTTTCTATATGTTGGTGTTTCTGATAATTATCTGTTTTTCGTTTGAGTTCATCAATATGTGGCTTAAACACTCGTCTGTTTCCACATTTAGGAAATGCTCACTTGTTCTCTTGTATTCTTGTTTGTTAGTTTTGGTACTAAATGATCAATTTTCAAGGCCAAATGGATCGTGTTCGCGCATTAAATAACTATTAGTTTAAGACTATTTTATATTTGAACAATTATTAGTTTCTATGAGTTTGTTTTTATGACATTATAAAGGTCTATTAGTTTGTGTTTATACTCTTACAAGTACACGGCTTCTGGGTGATATAAGTTTTTGTTTATTCTCACAATTATGTTAGACTTTATCAAAACAAGGGAAAATTCCTTTGTGTTTTGTTTAAAAATCTCAAAAAGGAAGACTTTACCAACAGGGCCTTGATCTTTCTCTATTTTCCTTTGTTTTTTTCCTGGTTTTTCAATTTATATTATTGGTGGAACTTTTTATTCATAGACTCATGTATTTTTGTTGTGTAGCTAAGAGTGAAATGCTTTCTTCTCATGTTTGTGATGTTTTGAGAGCGATTGTGTGTGATGCTTTCTCTATTTTTGTTGGAAAAAGATTTGTTACTTATATTTCTATGATAGTTTTTTTGTTTGGTTCAATAGTTATTTTGTTTTTCACAAAAAAAATATAATAGTGTGCTATATAGCAGTAGCATTTCTTTTATGACATGAAATATGAATAATAACATATTTATTTCCTTTTCTTTTAATGTATTTTTTAAATCATTTTTTCAGTTATAATGGTTGGTGGTGCAAAGAGAAAGGATCCCGCTCGGAAATATGGTACTCAAATTAAACAGAATGCTAAAAAAGGCTATGTTTATTTAGAATGCAAGTTTTGTAAAAAGAGGATAACGGGAGGTGTTTAAAGATTGAAGGATCATTTGGCGGGCACACGCCATAATGTTAGACCATGTCTAAAAGTGCCGGATGAAGTGAAAAAGGAATGTCTTGACTATTTAAAAGGTTATTCTAATGCAAAACAAATAGCTCATAGGAACATGGAAGAAATGATTTATAGTGGTTCCTATTTTGGAAGTGCTCAAGAAGCGGCAGGTTCTTGTCCCGGTGATAGTAGTGGTGCCTCTTCAAGGGGAACTCGTGGACAGTGGACCTATAGACTGATTTGTTGCACAAGTAAACGATGAGAAGAATAATGATTCTCAACCAATCCCTCCGACTTCTACAAAAGAACTTCGAAACGCGGTATGTTTAGATATTGCAAGATTCTTTTATGACAATGCAATTCCATTCAATGTGGCAAGGAGTCCCTCATTTCTGAGTATGCTTCGCTCTGTCGGAAATTATGGTTGAGGGTTGAAACCTCCTAGCATGTATGAGCTTCGAACATGGTTATTGGATGAGGAAGTAAAGACCACACAAATGATGGTTGATGAAGTGAAGAAGACATGGCCTGAAACAGGGGTAACAATAATGTCAGATGGGTGGTCGGACATCAAACAAAGGGGTATAATCAACTTCCTTGTCAATAATCCTTATGGTACTGTGTTTTTAAAATCTGTAGATGCTTCTGCTTATGTTAAAGATGCACAGTTGTTGTTCAACATGCTTGATGAAGTTGTTGACGAAGTGGGAGAAGATATTGTTGTTCAAGTGATAACAGATAATGCAAGTGCATACAAGGCTGCAAGAAGGATGTTAATGGAGAAAAGGAATAATCTTTATTGGACTCCATGTGCTACCCATTGTATTGATTTGATGCTTGAGAGGCTTGGACAATTACCACAACACAAGAATGCTTTGCTCAAAGCAAAGAAGGTAAGCAAGTTTATTTACAACCATTCATGGGTGTTAAGTTTGTTCAGGAAGCATAGTGATAAAGAAATTGTTCGACCGACCGTCACAAGATTTGCCACTGCTTTTTTGACTATACAAAGGGTAAAAGAGTTGAGACAACCTTTAGAAGCTATGTTTGCTTCTGAAGAATGGAGTAAAAGTTCATGGGCGAAAAAAGAAGAAGGAAAAGAAGTGAAGAAAATTATTTCTAGAGATGAGAACTTTTGGCGTGGTGTTAACTATGTTGTTAAAACCACAGGTCCTCTAGTAAAGGTTCTAAGATTGGTTGATGGTGAAAAGACTCCATCAATGGGGTTTATCTATGAAGCTATGGACAAGGCAAAAGAAGAAATAGCAAAGGAATTGGGGGGACAAGAAGCTTCTTATAAGGAGATTTGGGACATTATTGATGAAAAGTGGGAGCGTCAGTTACATCATGATTTGCATGCTGCTGGTTACTACTTGAATCCTCAGTGCCATTATGACACGAACTTCCATTTAGATAAAGAGATCAAGACAGGTTTATATAAATGCATGGATAGGCTTGTCCCTAGTGAGGATTATATGAAGGTTGATGCTCAACTTGAAGATTTTGATTTGAAGAAAGGAATGTTTGGCTTTAAAGCAGCACAAATGTCCTACACAACACGTTCTCCTGGTAAGATTTGACCCATTTATTGTTAATTTTAAAACTTAAATTTGATATATGACATTAGTATTAATTCATCCTTGTTTGTTGTTATTGTTGTAACCTAGAGCGTTGGTGGTATCAATTTGGAGATGATACACCATAATTAAAAGCCTTTGCAATCAAAGTTCTAAGTCTTACTGCTTCAGCATCTGCATGTGAACGTAATTGGAGTGCGTTCAATCAAGTGCATACAAAGAAAAGGAATCGATTGCATACAAGTAGAATGACCAAGTTGGTGTATGTTATGTTCAACAAGAGATTGAAAGACAGATTCCTCAAGTTGAAGTCAAGGAACAATGGTGACGAGAAATTTGATCCTTTGCTTGTTGAAGACACGCCATCAGATAATGAATGGTTAATTGAACAAATTGAAGGAAATGGGCATGAAAATAGTATGAGTGGTGATGAGAATGAAGCAACAATTGAAGGGGACGAGGCAGGTGAAAGTTCAAGGTCATCCAAAGGAAAGAAAAAGAGTGGCTCCTCATTAAAGTCAACTCTAACAACAATAGGTAATTATAGAGAATTACATAATTATGTTATTAGCTTATTACTTCATTGGTCACACAGGTCACTCAAAATTTTATCAACATTGATGTAGGAACTAAGAAGAAAATGGCGGTGATTGAAGAAGAGGAAGAACAAGAAGAAGATTGGAATGACGACGATGATATGGATTTGGAAGATAATAATGATGAAGAAGATGAGGATGAGGATGAGGATGATGATCGAAACTTCAATTTTTGAGGGCTTTAGACTTAAGTTGCTTTGTGTGTGTGTTTTCTTTGTTATGGCATAAACTAAGTGTATCTTTTATTTTTTATGACATGTTTATGAATTTTATTCAATTTTATGAATTTTTTTTTTTTTTACATTCGAGGCTTACGCCTCGCCTCGATTAGACAAATACCTCAGTTTTCGTTTACGCCTTTTAAAACATTGTAATTGAGTTTGTGGTGGGTGCCGTAGTTCCAACCACTCAATCAAACAACCACTAAAAAAACTTAATAATTAAAGAAACTTGTGCCTTTGTGAGAAATTAAAAATTTTACCAGGTGTTTGGAAGGGTGGTGGGAACCGTGGTTTTCATCACTATTTTAATTATAAATAGTATAAAGCCTCACACGCTACAGTAATAATAATAAAAATCACTACAATATAAAGATCTTATATGCTATAATAAAAATGGTTCTAACCAACAGTTTTCACTATCCTTCCAAACATCTTAGTTGAAACTGCCAAATACACCAGTATTTTATTGATTAACATGCAATAAATTCATTGAGATGAGACTTTTTTTTCAATAATAACATAAGGATATGGAAAAATTATTAGCTAATCTACAAAGTTGGAAAAGTCAACTATGATCGTCTGTCATTAACAGCATTAATTTACGTAATTATCAAAAAATTTACATTAGTGGTGGCGTGGCGTGGCTTGGCCGTTACAACTAGCAAGTATGGTACGGTTGATTGTACAGAGAAACATCAAACACGCGACCAAAAAACATAGGATATAACAAAACAAAAATCACACGAGAAATTATTCGTATTGACCATCATAAGCCGATGTACCTTGTCCTTGTTTAAATAATGGATTGTCATATTCAACCAAAAAAAAAATAATAATGGATTGTCACAAAAGCTTCCATATTGCATATAGAAAATACAGATGTATTGTGTGCTTGAATCTGATTAACAAGAGAAAATCATATTTTATGATTTTTTTTTTTGCCATGAGATATTTTATGAATTTGATACTTGTTCTCACAAGAAAAACAAAAGTAAAATCAATGGTATCTGCTTTGTCAATTTCAACGAAAACTTTGATTGTTATAGTGTCAAATAAAATTAAACTTTTATGTAAAACTTTAACACACTATAATAGTTTTAACCAAATTTGTTCAAACTAATGATCTCCTAACGAAATCACATATTAAACACTTTCCCCAAAGAATTGACGAAATCACAAGTTTGGCTAGCATTTTATCAGCTAATTACTTGTGGTAAAGTCAATATTAATCATCCATTTCATCGTTTGAAATCCCAGAAACACTACAAAAGGTTTAAAATTTTCTCATTAAAGAAAAAGCTTTTCTTTCTTTATGTTCTCATCCTTATTTACCTTTTTATACCATATATTTTAGGTTTATTCAAACAATATGTGTTCGGTTTTTTATTTCATCAAATTTACACCTTTAAATTAAATTTAATACAAAAATTTATACATTTTTATAACCAATCTTCAAGTTGATCTAATAAATTGCCCAAAACACCCTCAAATTAACCAAATAAGAGAACTTTTAAAACTTAAAAAAAAAAACTTTATACTACGGTTATCGACTTCAAAAATGTAAAAAAATACCGTCAAAAATAGGTGTTTTGTGTTTTTTATTTTTATGTTTGTTTTATTTTTTTAAGTTTTAGTTTTTTTTAATTTACTTAAAAATAATTTAGTCATTTTAAAGAAATCTATTGACTGAGTTAAGGTATATATTTGTATATTAAACCTAATTTAAATGTGTACTTTTTATGAGATCAAAAACCAAAAGTATAATCTTTTAATTAACTTAAAACAAAGAGTATAAAAAGATAAATATCCCTTCTCGATTTGCAGTTAAAGAGTTACCAAATACATACGCGTATTCTAACCATTTATCAGTTATTCACCTTTTAAGCAATGGTGATAAATTAGAGAACATCATTATAAGGAAACTTAACCATAATCCTTCCACACACACAAAAAAAGTCTATCATTATCTCGTGTAATTAACATTTTGTTTCTTTAAGTCCGTTACTTTCTTGCGTAACGCTTGACCAACTTGACTAAGATAGTCTTGAAAAGTCAAAATATTTGCTATACTTAGCTATTTCTCTCTTCTAATACGGTAAGTAAGAACTTTCCTTTCATAGCAAAAAAAAAGGTAAGAACTTTCCTTGGATAGAAGAATTTTCTTCAACTGCAATATTAATTACTTGTGATATGCTTCATTTTTCTTTTTCTGTTTGGTTTCAATGGCTACATGACATCAAGTCATCAACAATTAATGAGAATCATGGTGATATTCTATAATCTTTCCTTTATGGTTCCCTTTTCTGCTTATAAATTAACTTCTTTTTGACCTTTCTTTACACATGTATACGCATTAATTCGTGTTTTCTCTCACCGTCTAAAATTCATGGCTCGGAATTGCATTTTGATTGCTTTGTCAGTGTTCACTATTCTCTTGATTCAAGCCACGGGCAAGGAAATCACAATTGCTCGTGAGAATGGTGATTGGGACAACGCACATGCAACATTTTATGGTGACATGGGCGGTGGAGAGACCATGCGTAAGCAAAAAATTAATATCTAATTAATTATTATAAATATATATATATACACACATATATTATGAATGACTTTTATTTGTTTCATTTGACAGAGGGAGCTTGTGGCTATGGTGACCTCTTCAAACAAGGGTATGGTCTTCAGACCACAGCCCTAAGCACAGCACTCTTCAATGAGGGCCTAGCTTGCGGTGCTTGTTTCGAGATGATGTGTGTTGACGATCCACAATGGTGCATACCAAATGCTGGCACCATAAGAGTGACAGCAACCAACTTCTGCCCTCCAAATTACCAGAAACCGGATGGTAATTGGTGCAATCCGCCGCTAAAGCACTTTGACCTGTCCATGCCAATGTTCACCAAGTTGGCAAACTATAGAGCTGGGATCATACCGGTTCGCTATCGCCGAGTGCCTTGTGATAATAAACAAGGAGGAGTGAAGTTTGAGGTGAAGGGAAATGCCTATTGGGTACTTGTGTTGGTGTACAATGTTGGAGGTGCCGGTGATGTTCGTAGGGTCGGAATCAAGGGTTCTAATACTAGCTGGTTGCAGATGTCTCGCAATTGGGGCCAAAATTGGCAGACATCGGCAAACTTAGTAGGGCAAAGTTTGTCATTCCAAGTTACTACTAGTGATGGGAAAACTCTCCAATTTGACAATGTCGCGCCTGAAAATTGGCAGTTTGGCCAAACCTACGACGGAAGGACAAACTTTTGAAAATCTTACCGGTCTCTTGCAATTCTAAAGAAAGACTCGTGCTTATAACTTGGGCAAAACGACTAGAAAAAAATAACGTATACTTGTCCTATACGAGTTGCATGAAAATTAGAAGTAAAACAAATCCTTGTATACGACTTCATTATCACTGCCTTCTTGAATAAAATATGTTCTCTTTTTGTTTATATCCGTCTATGCTTAAAATATGGAGGTTAAACATTTTGTACTGCATTTCATGCTTTTTAAAACTTGTCATATTGGACTAAACAGAATAAGAGAGATTCTTTGGCCGAACGCTCTCAGAGAAGTGGAAATTACGGTGGCAAAGTTATGCAAAGATACAAGATAGTGTAACAGAATACAGAGCTTAAATTTCGGTACATAAGCAGTTCAAAGATTGCTCCTTTTTAAGGCAGATGATAGGAATGCCTACAGAATATGCAACACACATGGATACAACAATAAAGAAGTTCATATTTAAATGAAAAGGCCAGTAGAATAGTATGTACAGACATGAAACATAAATGATAGAGTTGGCACCATTCTTCCTTAGCCGCGAGCGTCACATGCATAGGAACAAAAGAAGAGAGAGACATCAAACATGCCACCAATTTTAGTGACTCTTGCCTTCTCTCAGTGGTCTATGTAATTCAATCTTTTACTTCCAATCAAGCATGTCCAATAGCCACAAAACCTCTTCCTTTGAGTTTGCAGTATCACAAAAATCCATTTGAATCCCAAAGACATCAAGAACACCTTCGCTTCCGTCGTCCATAAAAAGCAAAGAAATCCATGCACGGATGCCGGAAACAAAGGGGTAGACAGGTGAGATGTCGAGGAAATCAAATGCCATGGCCCTATATGCTGACCGATCAATATAATCAAACACGGATCTGTTGATTATACAAGCAACCCTATTGGAATCCTTGCGCTCAACAAGCACAGAAACACTCACAGTCTGGCACACAGGAACAGTAAATCTCGGCTCAACGGGCAAAGTCATCTTGTACTCGGGGCTGTCTATATGAAATCTAAGCTTATCACAAATTCCTGACGGTGGGATCTTAAAACCAGCCTGTAGCGTAGGGCCCGGAACCACTTCAGAGAAGAGTAATCGATCTTCAGTCCAAATGTCTATATAAAAATCCAAATCATCAAAGGATATCCTCGGAGGGGGAAGAATTCGACTCTGCTGGCGCCTATAAAAAGTTTGGTACAGCTTGTAGTAAGTTACAGTGGGAGGCTTAGGTTTCTTACAGATTGACGGCCACCTCTTGGCACACAGGCATTTCCAAAAGTAATCGTCCAGGGCTACGTCCCTCCACTGCTTACACACTGCCATGCATGAAGCAAGGTCCACACCTTCCAATAAAGGGAAAACAACCTTCAAAACTTCTTCGTGCGACATTTTGAGCTCACATACAACAATTCAGAAAAGAGAATCTGATAAAGCAGCTAGCGTGACATTGGATGGCGAAAAAACTGGAGGAAGAGCCTGCTGAATAAGAAGCACTGAGAAATATTCAAGTCACGGAAAAAAAATCTCTTAACAATTATTTCAACTAAGATATAAGCTAAAAATGCATACTTGCATAGGCTGTATCTTATAAGAATTTTGGAAATACATAGTTCGTCAAACTCGAGTACAGAACTAAGAATCTAAACTTTGCACGAGAGCCCAAATACTTTGTCTTAATGAAAGTCTATTGCAAAGTTTGTTCTGGAAAAAAAAAAGAGTTGAAATTATTGATAGTTTCATCCCAATCGAATTACAGTTTGATACTGGCATACAAAGAAAGAGCGATAACAATCGACCAATTACTGAACAAAATACAGCATTAACACACTGGCCAAAAATAAAGACACCGTCAATATCACTAGTTATCAATTATCAATTGAAATCCGTTTGATCCTTAGAATTTATTAACCCAAAAGATAGAAAGAACAAACCGAGTTCACAACCCCGAATCTCACAGACAGAACAATACCTCAACACTCGATATCCATACCAAATTCTACTGCATTTTCTACGCTAATAAGCATTTACAACAAACAAACCCATTTTATTATCTAATCAACAGTTGGGGGTGAGGAAGAGCAATCAATATTATCAATTGAAAAAAATCAACAGCATAACAACATTAAAAAAATAATAATAAAATGTCCCATTCAATAAAATGATAACAAAAGATATATTCGCATTCTGTTCCCAATTTTCTCTCATTGAAATGTAAAAAAAATTAAAAAAATAAAAAAATAAAAGAGAGAGAGAGAGAGAGAAGTTGCCTTTCAGTCTCTTAAGACATTTTAAGCGACCAATTTATATAAGAAATGATCGGAAATCAAAATTATAGGAACCAAATATAATTGATTAAGTTTAAACAAGAAAATGATGAAAGAATCCGTGCATGATCCACTATCCACGGAGGGGAGAGAGAGGACGAACCCTAGATGCTGCTGAAGAAGACGATCAAGTCATTGAGAGCGAAGGGAGGTAAAAGCAGATTCAAAGCAAGGTTATGAAGGTTCAATTTTTTTGGCACCTTAATCCTCGTAGGAATTGGTAAAACCCTAGAGTTATTGCAATTTTGGGACGAGAGAGAGAGATTATCCTAATTCCTAGAGTCCATGGAGAGAGAGATAGGAGAGAGTTTTTGGAAGAATAATCAAAATCCCCAATCAATCTCAGACCCGTCTTTTCTGAAAAATAATAATTAAAACTTTTAGGAATCCTATGGTAAGGTGAGTCTATACATTTCCCTATTGATGGTATTTAATCTAATTAAAAATTTTAGGAATCCGACGGTAAGGTATATATTTCCCGATCGATGGTCTTTAATCCAAAGGTTAATATTAAATATCATCGAAGGTCTATATGATCTCTACCATATTGAATTATAACCAAAACACAACAGAGTTAATCACGAGAACAACATTATATTCCATCAAAATATAAAAGGTTATTTACTTTGTTTTACTCTGCACTTTTTAAACACAACTTTTCATTTTTAATTTTATCGAATTTGTATATTTAAATTAGATTTATAAAATAGTTAGCATGATGATGATAATTATTGATTAAAATTATTTTTATTGTAACATATAAAAGTTTTATAGTGTAACGGTTTTTTTAATTATTACTGTAGCATGTGCTTAAATTTTTTCGATTTTTCTTTTAAATAGAGGGAATTAAACCAATATGATTTGCACATGGCTCATCTGTAAGGACAAAAATAAAATTCTGTTATTCCTAAGTTTTGCTTCATGTTTACACTTTCACTTCACACCTATTTTTTTATCTGAACTATCATTTATGCTCCATTTGATAATAAAAAAACAAAATAGGAGGGAAGAGAAAACTATGAAGGAAATAAAATTATAAGAAAATGAAAGATTTTAATTTTTTCTTTACTTATTTGGTATGTGAAGGTGGCAAGAAAATGATTTTATCTTCTCTTGTTTGGTATTTCAAGAAAAACTAAAGAAATAAAAAAACTACTATTAATACAATTACAAATTTGCCCAAATATTATTTAACTATTTTCCTAATTTGGTGCCCAAATTTTTTGTTGGAATTTTGATGCAAAAGAATGATAAATTGGTAACTTAATTTTTTTTGCATTGTTGTCAAACTTTTTCCTCACAAAATCCATCCATGTTTGGGGAGATTAATTCTGGTATGACCTATATGTCATTTTTTCCACGTATTTTTCCTTTTCATTGTAATTTTCTTTCTACCAAACACCCCATTATATCAATTTTCATCCCAAAATCCTTTCAATGTTTTCTTTCCCTCCACTTTTCACTCATACCAATCAGAGCATTAAGAAGAGTTTGCCTACATATTTCTTCTTATTTTAATGTGTAACACATTTAATAAGTCGATATTGTTTGCTAATATATAAATTTGAATACTAAAAAAGAGAAGTTAGGCATTAAAGACGAGGAAATATTATTGAACAATATCGAGGAGAAATATGCATATAGACCCTTCTTAAATGAGAGCAGATAAAAAACATTAAATGAGAGTATAAATGTGAAACAAAACATGAGAGTGATAAAATTTCACTTTTGCTTTTACAAGTAATCCATGTGTGAATCACGTATTTAATTTTGTCTATTTAAATAGAAAATTAAAAAAAGAGAGATAAAATGAGATGCTTCAAAAGTTCAATAGTAAAATAGTGATTTTTAAAATTTAAAAGATAAAGTGAGGAGTTTTGAGAGTTTAGGAGTAAAGTAGTGATTTCTAAAGTTTAGGGAGTAAAGTGAGAGAGACCCAAAAGCTTAGGGGCATTAGATTTAATAATTCTTAGATTTAATATACAAATTTATACCATTTCTCAATCAATCTTTAATTTTGACCAAAAAAATTATCTAAAATACCCTCAAATTGAAAATAAATACATATTAAAAACTTTAAAATACTTTATAATTTATACTATAGTATTTACCTTAAAATGTATAGAATAACCTAAAAATGAATGTTTTGTGTGTTTTTGTTCTTGTTTTCTTCTTATTTTTTGAAAGTTTTATTTTTTTATTTTTTTATCTTTTATTAAAAGATAATTTAGTTATTCTAAATATCAAAATTAACTATTGGTTGAGGCAATGTATAGATTTATATATTAAATATAATCTAGACGTAACATTCGATGAGATTAAAAATATAAGATATACTTTTTAAATAAACCTAAAACAGATGGTATAGAAAAATAAATATTCCAAATATATAAATTCTCGCCCCATGTTTTATTCTACAATTTTTTTTAGAACATGACCACATTATTTTTAAAATGAGTAATTCTGACAATTTTTTAGAATGATTCTTTTGCATTTTTCTTACAAATAATGATTTTTTCTATTTTTTAATAACTACATTCAAAAAAAATTATTAAATTAATATTTAAAATTAAAAATAACGATAAGAGATGGTGTTTAATAATCGTGTAAATGTTTATGTCTTAAATTAATGGAGTTTTTTTTATATATATAAATCTCCTTTTTTTCCCCTTTTTTAAAGGAGCTTCTTAAATCTTTAACTTTTCTTTAGAATTCCTCAACCATTATGTATAGTTTTTTTGCGCTCCTAATAAGAATTATGTCCCTAATTTTTTTTTAAAAAAAAAGAGAGCAAAATTTGAAGCTCGCCTTTTTAAGTGGTTTAGAAATAATTACACTTAGAGAGCTGTTGGTTTCGAATAAATCATTTTCATATATCTAATCTTCATTTACTTACAAACAATGATGCAAGTGAATAACAAGACTGCATAAGTAGTATAAATACGCCATGTCTCTGTCAACATAAACCGGAGTTGGTGTTTTTGTTTGATAGCATGTTAGGCGTGATGGTGGAAACCATTGATTGTAATTGTTTTTATTGTAACATATAAGAGCTTTATATTGTAGTAGCTTTTTTATATTATGACATGTATGAGTTTTATATTGTTTATAATTAAAAAAATGGTTAAAACTACTCTTGCCAAACAACATGTACGACTCACTTTTTAGGGGTAGAAGGCTAATGATAGATTGCATTGGGAAGAGCAGTGGTTTATTGGTAGTTTGGTTAGATGATGTCGGTGTGGATGGTCAGAGTTCAAATAAATCCATATGTAAACGACTAACTTGATAGTTGACAGGTCATTTTTTTAATTATAAACAATATAAAATTTTTATAGGCCATAATAATAATAAAAAAAAATTATTATTATGTAAAGCTCTTATATGCTACAGTAAAAACAGGTTTAACTACTCTATCAAACATTCTATAAATAGTTATTGAAGCTGCATAACTATTTATGAAGTCTTGTTATTCACACAAATACAACAATAGTGTTTTAAGAGACATAAAATCGATTTGTGTTGTATTTTGTTTGGAAGCAGATATTTTATTAAAATATAGGTCAAGATTGTATATATTTTAGAAACATTGATGTGGCATTTGGTCAAGCAGTTCAAATGAAAAAAATTATATTTCAAACAAGTTCTACTCCAATATTTTTACTTCTAGAATTTGAATAATTAGAAAGTTTTTAGTTCAAACTGGTGATATAAACACTTGCTTCCTAAAATAGTCAAAATTCTAAAAGTGAATCTAGTATACATTAGTGAATACAATCTAAAGACAAACTTACATGTTATACCACATTTCGAAAAACAAATTTATTTATGTTACATTTAAAAAAATTGTGTGACACTATTATCTATAATACTTGTTTAAATTATGTGGTAGTTAAGCATGTATGTATAGTGTTTATAATAAAAAGTTTTGAGATGTGACGTTTATTAAGACTTTTTAATCTAAATTTAAGTTACTTCACAGATTTCCACATTCATTGTGGGCTCTATAAGCTCACGATGTTATGTCTCAATTTTTTGAGTAAATTAGGTATCATATCACTTTTTTACTATTATTATTATGTCTTCATTTTTTTTCTTTCCTTTTGATTCATAATATTTCTTTTAGCTAGAAAGGCCAAAATATACTTAAATAATACCTATTCACCTAATCTAATAGTGTCTTTATATTTATTAAAAGTGGTACGTTTCAAACTTTCTTATAAACGTGTAAAATTTAAAAACAACTATAGACGTGGACTAGGTGATATTTCTCAAAGTGAAAATTAGATAATCTGACCTTTTTTAAGGAGTGAATTAATATATGTTTTTGTTATGTATATATCATTTATATATCTCTTTTTAAAAATTGTATATGTTGGGAATCCTAAAATACCCTCTAAATAGATATTATCATGTATTTAGTTTTTTTGTAATAAATTCTTTATTTTTTGAATAGTTAAATTGTTAAAGAAAAATACACGTGTAGTCTTTTATTTTCTTATTACGTTAATGTGTTGTTTTACTAGTCAATTTTTAAAATTTAAAATTTTAAGTACTCTATTTATATCATTAAAGGACTACAATTAAGAAGTAGAAATTTAATAAAGGAATATCATTAATTTAATAAGATATAATTATATTGATAAAACCATTAAAGTACGTCAACAAATTTTTTACAATACAAAAAGCAAAACTTATTAAAGAAATATCATTAATTTAATGAGATATAATTACATTAATGAAACTATTAAAGTCAAAAATTTCATTAAATTAAAAAAAATAAAAAGATGGCATATCATTAATTTAATGATATTTTGAATACCAATTTGTTTGTAAAAAAATATCATTTTAATTTTAAAATTGTTCTTTTGAATACCAATTTAAATTTAAACAACAAACACCTTAATTTTAAGGATTTTGTATATAATGATATCATAATCCGTTTGAAACCTTAAATACATATATTCTTATTATTCTAAAAAAAATAAAACTAATAATATTATTATTAACGTCATTAACGTCTTTATACATATGCATTGAAACATATAAAGAATGTTCATAAACTAAAAACATATTTTACCTCTACAAATAAAAAAATGTCACTTATCATTAAATCGACCCTAGTTTTCTTTCTTATTGAGCTTTTCTCTAGCTCTTTTGTTGCCCTTCTGGTAGAATACAGCCTAGTACAGACAATCACACGGACCATCCCTGGCCATTGTTTTATCTTTGTTTTCTCATTTATTTATTTATTTATTTATTTTTGGGTATGAGGGAAATAATAATTTTAAAAAGGCTAAGTTAATTAAAATTAAAAAAAATCTAAAAAATTTTAATGAAAAGCAAATTAGTATAAACAATATATTTCAACATAAACCTATCTTCAGATTCCCCCTCTCTTTCTCCACTTCTTGCTCTCAATCTCTCTCTCTCTATCTATATCTCTTGCATGCCCTCTCTCTATGTGTGTGTTTACGTATATATTATCATGACTCCTCAGTCTTTCTCTATATATATATATCTCTTGCATGCCCTCTCTCTATGTGTGTATATATTTATACTATATATATCATAACTCCTCAGTCTATCTCTCCTCCATCTATCACCATTGCTTTCTCTCCTCGATTTCTTTCACACTCACTCCAGCACACAGTCTCTGTCATCGACAATGTCTCCAACACAACCTTGGTCATGATCTGCAACTTGCCTTTCTCGTACTTCAATGGTTTCTTTTTTACGAATATGCTTTTTAGTAAATAATTAAAATAATTAAGATATTTGTTGAGGTGTTGAGATCTCGCATGGAGCCTGACGGGCACCTTGAACGTATTGTCGGGGAGGCTACTTGGGAAGCCTCCACGCGGATTTGCCTCCCGTGGAGGGATTGGATGGATTAGTACCTAGGGGACACCCTAAGACCCTCTTATTCAAGAGGAGACGGGTTCAACTCTTGGGGGATGCGCTTCCCCCCACAGGAGGCAAATCCGCGTGGAGGCTCCCCGAGCAGCCTCCCCTCCAGGCTTCGGCTGGGGATCTCAACACCTTAACATAAAAACGCGCGCTCGGATGGGAGACGAGACCCCCCAAGTGGGTCCTTGCTCAAGGAGAGACCTCGGCTTGAGTGGTGGCTCCCTCCTACGTATTGTGGGCGAGAGGTCGCAGCTCGAAGTTTTGCCTCCAGTGAAGGAGCGAGTCTCCCAGGAGTTGAACTCGTCTTCTCTTGAATAAGAGGGTCTTAGGGTGTCCCCTGGGTAGGGATTGGTACCCAGGGGACACCTAAGACCCTCTTATTCAAAAGGAGACGAGTTCAACTCCTAAAGGACGCCTTCCTCTCGCGAGAGGTAAATCTACGTG
Organism: Artocarpus heterophyllus; assembly: GCA_025403435.1. NCBI lineage: Eukaryota > Viridiplantae > Streptophyta > Magnoliopsida > Rosales > Moraceae > Artocarpus > Artocarpus heterophyllus. The sequence continues at coordinate 7,303,710 of CM046347.1, read as the reverse complement.
GAGGCTCCCCGAGCAGCCTTTATGGCATCTGATATTTACTACAAATTTCATTTTTGCTTTTACATTTGTTTTTTAGAGTGCCTTGGAGATCGTGTTTGATCTTTGGTTTAGTAGTTATATCAATTTTATGATAGAATCACAATACGATCAAGTATTTTCTAACCGTATTATAAAATATAAAAATTTCAAACATTACATAATAGTCAAATTGCCTCAAACTGTTAAAATTCAAGCAACAGAAAATTTTAACAGTTTAAATTTATTTTGAACATCATCTGATATTTAAAATTGCTTTACATGGCACGACTAAAATTGACATGTCATATCATAGTTTGGTTCCGGTTTTTACCTTTATTTATGTTTGCCATGGTAGGGGTACAGTGTTTTTAATTTTAACATAATATGTATGTGTATAAATTGAATTTGAATTCTTTAAATTAATAGTTTTCTACATCTTATTATAATCTTGATTAAAAGAGAAAAATGTGGCTCTCATACTAATAAATTCTAGCTCCGACATTGCATTGTCACAAATGCTTGAATGTGTCAATTGCATGCCCATTTACGGTGCTTTTGAAAACAGAGTCCTTAGCTTATTCAAAAACCAAATAATTTAAGACAATGAAACAATGTTTGTGAAGTGAATTAGAAGTAAAAGGTAGAACTAAAAATATCATAGTATGTAAAAATTTTATACTATAATATGTGAAAATTTTACACTGTTTAAATTTTCAATAAGTTAAAACTGAGTTTGTCAGACACATTAAGAATCCCAAAAAACCATATATAATCTTTTAAGAGATAGCAGAAAAAAGGGCAGAAACCGTGATTGGCCAAAGTCGTTCACGTTAGACAAAACAAGTGGGTCAAGGGGGTGGGGGTGTTACAACCAAAAAAGGTGGCTTAGTGAGTGAGTGACCCATTTTGATAATGCCACCCTCTGCCGACCCAAAAACACAAAGAATAAAGCGGAAAAATTCACATGGCTTGCAGCAGCCGAAAGCCTCCCTAAGAAGAGAGAATTTGAGTGAGAAAAAGTGGTGTCTTAACAGAAAAAGAAAAAGAAAATAATATAATAATATAAGAAAGATGTTACATCACATCCATGTGCGAGTTTGTAAGAAGGGCTTTCATTATCTTGTCTTTCACACTCGTATTTGTTTCCTTTGTTTGACTTGGGCAAGAGAATGTGAACTCGTGGAAAATGGAGAAAAGTTAACACCTTACAACAAAGGCTGCGAAAGGCATGCGTTCTTTTACACATTTCCCGGACAAGCTCCCGTTTATTTTTTTTTAATTGCTGGTAATTGTCTATAAATTTTGAAGAAAAAGGGGGTAAAGTAATGTTGTTTATAGAAAATTCATCAAAGATTATTTAGATCATATGTTGAAACAAGACTTTGTTAGAAGGTTCTTACATAAGAGAGTACCTTATTTTGCAGTTTAAATAAACTTTTAGTTCAAATTTTATAAAAAAAAAAAATGCAACAATTTTAATTAAAATAGTGAAATGTAGGTCTAGTTGATTTCCCAAATAGGCTAAAATGTGTAGCACTGTGAAGTAAAAAGAAAAAAAAAATTTGCCAAGTTTTTTTACTTCAAGTCTTCAACAACATGTTCTGCCTCACCAAAATGTCTCCAACTAATCAATCCAACACTAGTCATCCATTTCAACCCGTTTCTTTCACCTTTCACAATTATGAGAGCTTTATGCTCTTATATTCTTCACTAGATTCGAGATAGACTTGGTAAACAATAACAACACAACAAAAAAGTATTAAGAACTAAAAGGGCAAAAAATAATAATAATAATAATAATGGACCACTTTCCTGCAGAAGGTTAAATTGAAATCTTGGTCAAAATTTTTCACGGAAAAGGTGGCCAAGTTTTGGGCCTCCCGATTTGAAGAAGATATCATATACATGCTTAAAGAAAGTCATGTGCACTTGATACACATGTCACACATGCCGGTTTGAAAATACCTATAGCTTCAAAACCAAGCCTCTCCCACATGTGTATTTTAAAAATCTTCTAAATCCCATCAGCTATATATATATATATATATTTATGTATTATATTAATTAAACAAATATTTATTTTCTATTTAATATTTAAAAAAGGGCAAAAAAAAAAGTGGATTGTTTGTTTATCTGGGTTTTTTTAAAAAAAGAAAAAAGAAAAGAAAAAAGTGCAGCCAAATGATCAGCTGCATGCAGGGAATGTGCAGAACATGCTGTACATTTCATGCTGCCTGACTGTCTCTCAAAACGCTAGGCGCCAAAATGCTTCATCTGCATGTGCTTCCCCATGTGCTCTCTCTCTTTCTTTGCCTTTCTCTTTCCCTTCTAATGGGGCTTTGCTGGCCCATGTCTCCTTCACATGGACCCTCCATAGGAAGCCACACTCCCAAGTCCCAACCCCATTCCCCTTTTTGTCCACCACTTTGACCATTTTGCCCTTTTTCAAATTTGATTTCTTCCTCGACCTCCATCATATCATCAGAAGGATGCATCATCCGATTTGTTTGCATTAAGAATTGGCTCCGTCTTGCCAATTAGTGGGATCATCGTAAGGCATTTCTTAATGATTTTTTGGGATTATGTGGGGGTGTTTTTTCTAATATATTTTTAATTGACTTGTTTTGCTTGTACCTCGGCTCTGTCCACTTTCTTTGTCGATTACGTGGCAGTGTTGTGGATAAAGACTATCCTAGCTAATGCAAAATTATGGGGTATGATTATATTTGATTTGATTTGGAGTTTCAATGGCAAAGTCGAATTTGAATGAGGTTCAACATGTGTTTCTTGGTCATTCTCCGGTGAGTATTGTGCATGTTCTTCCACCGTCATACATGATCAAAATCTTTTTTTTTTTTTTACAAACCTAATGTCTAAAAACAGAAATTTATTGGTAGATTACTTTTTAGATTACTTTTTAGTATCTATTATGGAACTTTTTTTCTTGGAAAAGTTTCACTCTGCATGGTTAATAGTTGTTTTCCTTTTTTTTTTCTTTTAGTTAAGGGGGATTGAAAACAGTTTCACTCAGCACAAATTGTTATGATAATTATTATTATTTTTTTTCTGGAAAACCTTTAATTATAATTGGAATGAAGGGTATTTTTTGGAATACGAATTAGACGGTGCCGGACATACATGTGCCGTTCCAGACGGGCAGGCTTTCGAGCCCCCAAGTTGAGCTCTGTTCCCGCTTTCTCATTTAAGTGGGACACGAAATTAGGGCTCTTCTTCATGTGAAATTACTGTAACAACCTCCTCTCACAGAAATATCTGCACCATCGCAGCACTTGGACCCCCAAAACGCATGGCCCCCACCATAAATGCTTCTTTGGATATCAAACGGTTTACAGTTCAATGATTCTAGATGTACATTGATTTTGTACGATTGATGATTTTGAGGACATTTTTTTAGTAAAAAAATTTTGGGAATTAATATATTAATTAGCCAACATAATTTGTAAATATGTGGGGAGATAGAAAATGACATGCATAATTCGTTTATGTTATGTTATCTTACTATTGTGTAGAAAATATTACTCATCCCAACAACTATTACTCGTTGGATTTTAAAAATACATGGACTTATTTTAGTTCCTGATGAAGGAAAAAAATAGAGGTTTTAAAAAAACTATGATCGAACCAAGAAAGAATTATAAGTTTAAAAATCAAAGAAAAAAGTGAATTTTTCATCACACTTTGTCTTTTTTATAGGCTTGAGAAAGTAGAAAATTCGCGTTTAATTCTAATTATGAATGTTGATTTACAACCATCTATTTAAGGCGTTATGACTTTTTAAACGTCTTGCAATTTAACTTATAAACCATTTACTATGACCTTAAGCATTGTGTTCTTTTAATAAATTTCATGTTCTGCTCTAGGGAAGATTACACATTTAGCTTATCCGCTTAAGTGAAAAATCATTGTTTTTCTTGCCCACTTTTATAATTGTTGTGATTTGTTAAACATGACTATTTTATTAAATTTTGACACATCATCGACTAAAAGTCTAAAACGTAATCGTTTCATTGAGTATTTATTTATCCATTACCCATGTTTTATTAATATGATATTTGAGATGTGTGATTAGAATAAAAACTTTTGAACTGAAAACTATAGAATGCAAGAGTTTAATACTGTAGGTCACTTTTTTTTATCATTGTAACATATGAAAGCTTTACCTTATAACAACTAAAAGTTTTAGTCAGAACTGATTTTACAAACATCACATAAATTTGTACTTATATGGATGTATTTAGTAATGGACCAGAGAAAAATAGTTCGTAGCTACAATATGGCATAAATGATAGCACATTACTAAAAGAATCTTGAATCGACCTTGTTGTTATTAACCACAATTCGTAACTGTTTATGAAATATCTAACCCTTTATAACGCCAACAACATAATTGCTGCAAAAATATGGAAGAGGAGAGAGAGAGAGAGAGAGAGAGAGAGAGAGAGAGAGAGAGACAAGAACTCTAGCTAGTAGCTAAACAATATAATAATAAAACTAAATGCATGAGTTGGACCATAGAGTTGTTGTTTTCATTAGTCTTCTTTACACATGTGAGACGTGTTTATCCTGTCATGGACTTGATTAGTACTAAAACAATTTTTTGAGATTTCATAAATGGCATAACTTAAGAGATAATATACATGGATTGTTTCTTAGTGTTTTCGAAGTAGGTAAAAATAGTTTTGTTTCGAAATTTTTTTTTTAGCGTTGTGTTAAAAATGTTTTTAAAATTTTTACCTCAAAAAAGCGTACAAAAACATTTCCAAAACAAAATACATTAAAAACGGTTAATAAGACATCTGGCCTTTTTTTTATTTGTAGAATTAAAATATGTTTGCAGTTCATGAATATTTTTTATATATCTCAATGCATATGTATAAATACATTAATAACCATAATAATGATATTGTTAATTTTAATATATATTTTTTAGAATAACTATAATATGCATATTTAAAATTTCAAACGGATTATGATATTATTATATTTAAAAAAATCCCTAGAATTAGGGTGTCTGTTGCTTAAATTCAAATTGGTATCTAAAACAATGATTTTAAAATTCTCTAAAAAAAATGATATTTTTTTTATCGACAAGTTGGATTTACCAATAAATTATAATTAAGGTGTTGTAATTAAATTGATAATATAGTTTTATTAACAAATTGAAATTAAGGTGTTGTAATTAAATTAATGACATAGTATTATTAAGTCTTTTTATGTGTCGTACTTGTTATATAATTAATATATCATTAAGTTAATGATATGTGTAACGCCCCTATATGGGGGTTAACAGTTTTTAATGAGATAAAATAAAAATAAATAATAAAAGTAAAACCTTAAAAATAAAATTTGCCCGGGACTTAAATGAAAACTCCCAACTCAAAAATAAAAATATAAACAACAAATAAACCACAGTTTTAATGTAGCACCTTAAATTTAATAATATAAACTGTTGTCATCATCATTTTAACCCTCAACACATTATAATACAGTCACAGAAAGTAACAATTAATGCTTACATTATCATGAAGAACATTCTCAACGATTGAAGCAGTCCCAATGTAATATAGTTACATCACTTCCTCAACTATATTTCTCGTAGCCACCTCACACTTAGTGAGTCCTGAAAAGATATAAACATAAGGGAATGAGCAACACTATGCTCAGTAGAGAAAGCCATTACCCACCTTTAGGTTTTTATCATTACCACATTAAAATCTGCATGGTTAGTAAGTTACATCATATTCCAGATTATGAGGTTTATTATGATCACATCTTATGGATACCGTAGTTAATCGTTACCAAGTGTCATAATTACACATTTATACAAATATTACCAATCATCATTGTTCCTAGGTATCCATATTAAATTGAGTATCACTCAACTCATCGAAACCCAAATGGGCGCACTTGATTACCCTATAAACATTCCAAGGGTGTTCCGGTGAGGGGACATCAAGCCCCGAGTCCTCACCAAGTCGATTCCTGTACAGTGTGTTCTGGGACTTTCAACCCAAGGAAGCGTCATCGCCTTCCCCCTATTTTACCTTTTAGGGTATTCATGCCCAAGGACGTAACCGTCGCCCTCTTCATGTCTCACAATTTCTCTATATTGAATCATTATCAATAGAGTTAGTTTTCCTAACCATGCTTCTCAATTTATAACATGTGTCAATTCATTATGTTCCTCGCCGTACAATACAAGACGAGTCCATGTCATAGTTTCATATGTGATACTCATATAATATTAGTTCAACATAGATATATATATTGCGGCAAAACAATCAATTTTAATTCTATAAAAACCTCACAAAAGATGAGTAATAGAATCCCTACCTTTCAAGCTTATCAACAATCTTTTAATCCTGGAATCAATTAACGTTAGCTCCATACTCCCTTGATCCTAAGGCGTGCATAAGGACAATTAAAACTAAAGCACAACATACAACTACATTCATAAATAAATCATGTGTAAACCTATCTTACTAGTATGCCATTAAAGCTTTTATATAAATCTCTTTTGAATACCACAGTAAACAATTTTTGTCTTAACACAATATAAAATGTGAACAAGTAATCTATATGTTTTAGTCCCTAATAAGATTCATCAATCACTTAGGATAATATTGGAAAGGTTGCAAGACATTAAAGAATTAGGTGGTGAGCAAAGATGGGTTCTTGGTTCAGGTTAGCAGCTGGTATACCATAACAAACTGGCAGATTTACTAGTTTCCAATACAAAAATTGAATAATTCTTAGAAAATAAAATACAACTCCGATTTAGGTTTATGATAGCTCGTTAGAAAGCCTAGGATGCTACTTTTCAAATATGCAAACCAATTCATAAAATTCATTTTAATTTAATCTTAGAATTTCAAGAAATAGCCACTGCCCATAGAGGTATTACAAAGTTTAACAATATAAATTTTCTGTCTAGGGCATATACACTTAGACTTCATACATATGCTCCAAAATAGCAACAAACATATACTTAGGTTTAAGAACGCAAATTTGAATAATCCTTGTGACACCCGTTATTCTCTTAACGGGTATTGAGGTAATTAAATTAATTTTTAATGTATAAAAAAAAATTGCTTCATTTAAATTTATTTTATAATATTTATTTTTATCTATTTTTAAATTTTCTAAAATTCTCCTATATTTATTTAGTATGATTACTAAAAAGCCTTAGAACTTCTAATAAATCTCAAAAATGTCATATTGGCATTATGTGTGTTAAAGTCTTTAGATGAGACATAAGGATATCTTTTCCAACTACTCTTGACCCTCATTTTCTTTATTTCCTCCGTGACATGCTTCAACATGTCTCCTCTATAATTGTTTCTATCACTTCTCTTCAAAGACTTCATATTTTCTTCCTTTCTCTTCCACTGTTCCTACACTCTTTTTCTTATTTCTTTGCTGAAGCAAAATACTTAGAGAACTTCTTCAAGGCAGCCATAAAAATCAGCCACCATCACCTCCATTTGAGCAAGAATTTCAGTCATACCGAAGTAAAGGAACCTGTTTTGAAGCCATTTCAAGCTTCCAACTAACCATAATCCGAGGTTAGAATCTTATGAACAAATTTAGTCTTTCATTTATAAATTTTCTTTTATACTAAAGGATTATTCAAATTTGCGTCCTTAAACCTAAGTATATGTTTGTTGCTATTTTGGAGCATATGTATGAAGTCTAAGTGTATATGCCCTAGACAGAAAATTTATATTGTTAAACTTTGTAATACCTCTATGGGCAGTGGCTATTTCTTGAAATTCTAAGATTAAATTAAAATGAATTTTATGAATTGGTTTGCATATTTGAAAAGTAGCATCCTAGGCTTTCTAACGAGCTATCATAAACCTAAATCGGAGTTGTATTTTATTTTCTAAGAATTATTCAATTTTTGTATTGGAAACTAGTAAATCTGCCAGTTTGTTATGGTATACCAGCTGCTAACCTGAACCAAGAACCCATCTTTGCTCACCACCTAATTCTTTAATGTCTTGCAACCTTTCCAATATTATCCTAAGTGATTGATGAATCTTATTAGGGACTAAAACATATAGATTACTTGTTCACATTTTATATTGTGTTAAGACAAAAATTGTTTACTGTGGTATTCAAAAGAGATTTATATAAAAGCTTTAATGGCATACTAGTAAGATAGGTTTACACATGATTTATTTATGAATGTAGTTGTATGTTGTGCTTTAGTTTTAATTGTCCTTATGCACGCCTTAGGATCAAGGGAGTATGGAGCTAACGTTAATTGATTCCAGGATTAAAAGATTGTTGATAAGCTTGAAAGGTAGGGATTCTATTACTCATCTTTTGTGAGGTTTTTATAGAATTAAAATTGATTGTTTTGCCGCAATATATATATCTATGTTGAACTAATATTATATGAGTATCACATATGAAACTATGACATGGACTCGTCTTATATTGTACGGCGAGGAACATAATGAATTGACACATGTTATAAATTGAGAAGCATGGTTAGGAAAACTAACTCTATTAATAATGATTCAATATAGAGAAATTGTGAGACATGAAGAGGGCGACGGTTACGTCCTTGGGCATGAATACCCTAAAAGGTAAAATAGGGGGAAGGCGATGACGCTTCCTTGGGTTGATAGTCCCAGAACACACTGTACAGGAATCGATTTGGTGAGGACTCGGGGCTTGATGTCCCCTCACCGGAACACCCTTGGAATGTTTATAGGGTGATCAAGTGCGCCCATTTGGGTTTCGATGAGTTGAGTGATACTCAATTTAACATGGATACCTAGGAACAATGATGATTGGTAATATTTGTATAAATGTGTAATTATGACACTTGGTAATGATTAACTACGGTATCCATAAGATGTGATCATAATAAACCTCATAATCTGGAATATGATGTGACTTACTAACCATGCAGGTTTTAATGTGGTAATGATAAAAACCTAAAGGTGAGTAATGGCTTTCTCTACTGAGCATAGTGTCGCTCATTCCCTTATATTTTTATCTTTTCAGGACTCACTAAGTGTGAGGTGGCTACGAAAAATATAGTTGAGGAAGTGATGTAGCTATATTACATTGGGACTGCTTCAATTGTTGAGAATGTTCTTCATGATAATGTAAGCATCAATTGTTACTTTCTGTGGCTGTATTACAATGTGTTGAGGGTTAAAATGATGATGACAACAGTTTATATTATTAAATTTAAGGTGCTACATTAAAACAGTGGTTTATTTATCGTTTATATTTTTATTTTTGAGTTGAGAGTTTTCATTTAAGTTCCGGGCAAATTTTATTTTTAAGGTTTTACTTTTATTATTTATTTATTTTATCTCATTAAAAACTGTTAACCCCCATATAGGGGCGTTACACCTCGGATTATGGTTAGTTGAAAGCTTGAAATGGCTTCAAAACAGGTTCCTTTACTTCGGTATGACTGAAATTCTTGCTCAAATGGAGGTGATGGTGGCTGATTTTTATGGCTGCCTTGAAGAAGTTCTCTAAGTATTTTGCTTCAGCAAAGAAATGAGAAGAAGAGTGTGGGAACCGTGGAAGAGAAAGGAAGAAAAGATGAAGTCTTTGAAGAGAAGTGATAGAAACAATTATAGAGGAGACATGTTGAAGCATGTCACGGAGGAAATAAAGAAAATGAGGGTCAAGAGTAGTTGGAAAAGATATCCTTATGTCTCATCTAAAGACTTTAACACACATAATGCCAATATGACATTTTTGAGATTTATTAGAAGTTCTAAGGCTTTTTAGTAATCATACTAAATAAATATAGGAGAATTTTAGAAAATTTAAAAATAGATAAAAATAAATATTATAAAATAAATTTAAATGAAGCAATTTTTTTTTATACACTAAAAATTAATTTAATTACCTCAATACCCGTTAGGAGAATAACGGGTGTCACAATATGTAATTATAATGATACGCAATGACATTCATTTCTTAATACTTCAAGTGAATGATATTTTTTTTTGTGATATGTAATTTAATTAATGACAGGGTGTTTATTAAGTCTTTTTATGTATCTTACATGTTATATAATTGCTATATCATTAAGTTAATGATATACAATGATAATGATACTCAAATGACATTTATTTTATTTTTTTAATACTTCAAGTATAATGATAATGCATCAATGTAATATATTAAAATAAAAAATATACGTGTATATTTTTTTCCCTAATTTAACCATTCAAAAAATAAAAAAATTTGTTATCAAAATTTAAATACATGATAATATTTAATTAGAAAGTATTTTAAAATTTTACATATATAAAATTTTAAAAAACAACATATAAATAATATTTATATAATAAAAATAAATATTAATTCACTCTTTATAAAATGGATAATATATGTAATTTTTACTTAAAGAAGAAGAAGAAGATAAAAGAAAGCATATGCACGTGGAAAACGACAAAAGAAGAAAAAACAACGAATGGCATTTCCGTAATAACTTACGATACGAGGATCAATTTCATAATCCCTCGTTACTTAAATCCCGAATCGCGTTCCTCCTTTCCGTTGTTATCAGTCTAAAACAGAAACTCTTTCTTCTTCGTTGTCGTCGTCTTCTTCTTTTTCTTCACTGTGAAAGCGATGAAATCAACGACGAAGAATAAGAAAATCTCTGCGAGGGATACGAGGAGAAGGAGGAGAACAGTCCCGCGAAGGAAGGCCCAGTCACGTGCCTGCTGCTCGGGCGTGAAGCGGAGGAGGTGCGACAATGGCGGAGGACGCACGTGCTCGAAGGTGTCGGACAAATTGGAAGCCCTAAAGAGCCTCATTCCGGCTCGAGAAGGGGAGATTGTGAAGGCCGACCAATTGTTCCAGCAAACCGCCGATTACATCGTCCTGTTGAGGACTCAGGTCGTGATTTTGCAGAAACTCATAGAGTTCTACGGATCCAGCGACACGGAAAATGTTGTATCATAAGTTTGATTCTAGGTTTTGTTCATGAAGAAGAAGAAAAAAGAGGAAAAAGAGAGTCTTTTGTTATTTTTCTTTTATTTATGATTTTTTTTGTTCATTTTTTCCTTTTCTACATTTTGCATGAAATGTTTGGTCGGAATGAAAATGAAGAAGAAAAAGAAAAACGAGGAAAGTTTCCATCTTTCGCAGTTTCACACCACAACCATGGGGGAAATTTTTTTTTTTTTTTCTGATTTTTTTTGGTCTCAAAGATGTCGTCTTTTCCCAGTTCTGTTCTTCAATGTTGCGCTAATTAGGTGAATTTTTAATTTAATTTATATATATTGGCTAGAATTAGAGAATGAACTGAGAATCAAAATGAGAAACACTTTTCTGGGATTTCTAATGTAATCAGGATCGATATCTTGAATATCATAGGCACCAATTCCTTTTTTTTTGGGTGATATTATCACTATTATCTTCTCCTCAAATGGATTTCTTTATTTAAATAATTTATGCAACTAAAACTGCATTTATGTTTTATTGCAGTTTTTTCATGGTTTTATTGAACAAATCACAATGCAAAAAACCGGAATTCAAATTTGTTTTTGTTTAGTGTTATTATGACTATTATCTCTCTTTGTTCATATAATCTATGTAACTTAAACTGTATATCCCATTTTTTTAATCTGAAATGTATATTCTATGTTTGATTGCTTTGTTTTCATGGTTTTATTGAACAAACCACAATGCAAGAACCCGTAATTCAAATTTGTTTTTCTTTTGAATGCAAAGACTATAAAAAATGTTGAACATTCCAAGCTTTATTGTCCAATTGACACACTCTGCCATGTGATAGCTACAACATATAATTTGAAAGGGCCAAAAAAAAAAAAAAAGTGATGCAAAGCAAAGGCACAGTTCTTTTGGAGACAAATGCACAGAACATGTTTTGTGATTGTGTGTCTAGGCCAGCCAGGCCAAGCAAGCAAAGAGAGACTTTAACTTACACATGTGTCAGTTTTGAGAGGCATGAGATGTGGGTGGTGGTGACAGTCATTGCGCATAATATCTGCGTGAAATGGACGGCAGTGCCCTTGTCCTTAGTCCTGTGCTTCCCTGACTCTGTGGTGATGGTGGGGGTGTGGTGTGTTATGTTGTTGATGACAGTGACAACTTCACCAACGCCAGTGGTGGTAGTCAAGAAACCCATGTGCAAAAGCCAAATTTTAAGGGGTTTTGTGCCAGTTTTTGGGTGTCTGTTATTTTCCAAAGATCCTTTTTTAAATGCTGTATTTATGGTCTCTGATTAGTTTCTTAGAAATAGCAAGTCTGTGACTTAATGTGGGCACTGGCTTACTCTATCATGTATACTGCTTGCTTTGTTAATAAATTTTGTGTCTCAAAATTCAGAACTTGCAAAGCTGTGCAGGAAGAGAAGGAGCTTTTTACTATTTCAGTACCAATTCATCAATAGCTTTCTCTTTTTCTCTTTCTTTCTTTCTTTTTTTCTTGGATTTCTTTTTCTTTTTCTTCCCTTCTGGCATGATTGTATACCAATTTATATGATGAATTATGTTACATTTTTTTAATGTTGTGGATTTTCTTTCTTGTTCTTGGAGCATTCATTTAAAGATGTGTGGTTCGAATTTAAAAACATAGGAAAGGGACCATATTGATTTATTGGTCTAATTTAGATTTTGTGCACCAGTATGAACAAAAATCACCATGCAGAATAATAGTATTTGCATGGAATTATACAAAAATATCTAATATATATAGGAAAAAGAAATCGACCATAGGTTTTTATGTAACGTTTTAAGCGTGGGCTCTATGATGTCCTCTTGCTTCTAGAAATCAGTTCTTAAGAGTCTTCTGAAAGGTCTAGATAGTCTCAAAACTAAGGCAATATAATTCCTTATTGCGCAGTCATAGCCACTTGAGACGTGTCTTCATCAAGGGAAACAAAAACACATGAACATGTACGTGTATGTTAGTGCAGGTTGATTTAGCATTTTGTGATGGTAGATGAAATGCAAGAAATTTTTGAATTTTTCTGCTAAAAGGACAATGGAAAATACTCTTGCATAATGACGTTAATAATGAGGTCGCTTTTTATATAGAAGGGTGGTTAAGTCGCAAAACATTTATTTGGAAAATGATTCATTAAAAAGTTACATTTGCAAGATGACTTCGGAAATTACAATGAGCGACCTAAGTAGGCTCCGTGCAAACGAAAGGAGGTCATTTTGCTAATTTTACCTCCTAAGTTATCAGTTACGCATTAACTTGTGAGTTGTCTAAGACTTAATCCACTCAACAAAATTCTTAAACACAACATTAGATGGACCCCCTTCCATGACACTTTTCATAGCCAAATCCTTGAGTTTCAAAGCCCTTTCCCTAAACATTTCATCACCAAGCAGTTGGTCCACCTTTCTCTTTATCTCTCCTCTTTCAACAATCCCACTTTCATTTCTGCTGAACCCCAATCCCACCTTCCAAACATCACAGACATAACTTTCATTGAGGAACTGGTCAGCAAAGTAAGGCCAACACAAGAAAGGAACTCCATTGCTGACACCTTCAATGGTTGAGTTCCAACCACAGTGACTTAAGAAGCAAGCAACAGAAGGGTGACCCAGAACCTTCTGTTGAGGTGCCCATCTCACAATCCTTCCATGAGATCCTATTCTTTCAAGAAATCCAGCCGGATATGCATGACTTGTACTGTAATCACCACCATCTTCCCTCACAACCCAGAGAAAAGGCCTCTTGGAAAGTTCAAGTCCTAGAGCTAATTCATGAAATTGGGTCTGGTCAAAAACTGTGAAGCTTCCAAATGCAATGAAGATGACTGAGAAAGGTGGTTGTTGGTCTAGCCACTTCAAGCAAGTTGTGTCTTCTGCCCAGAAGTTGCCTGCGGCGTTTCCCAGTCGATTGCTCGCCAGCATCGGGCCAATGGGTAGAACTTCCGGAGCCAAGGTGAATGCTGGTGGCTCGAGGTCGTTTGATGAGTTGCAAAGAATCCAGTCTGCCAACTTCACTGATTGGTTGTTTCTGGTTATGGCTTGGAATATGATTCTTTGTGTGGTTGTGTCACCAATGCATGCCCACACCAAGTTCTCCGTTTTTATTTTTGGCATTTCTGGTGCCAACTCAATCATCTGGCTTTTGTGTGGAACTCCTGTATATTAAAAGCATATATGTAGAAGAAACATTATTACAACAAACCTAAGTACTTACTGAAGAAAGGTTGATGGCATAGTCACGAATTAACGCTATCTTCCTTTTTGGCCAGTTGGGTCATTTTCCTCGTTATTTGAACCCAGGAGGACTATTTGCAAAAAAAAATAAAAATAATAATAATAATAAATCTAGCGGTATTAACAAATTTTAAATGGGGTGATCTCATAAAGTATGTTTTTAATCTAATAGTTCTTGGTCAACCCAAGTCACAATTTTCTCTAATGATGGTGAATTAGCTAGAGGTGTCAGAAGGTCGTGCCAATCTGGCCTGATCATTTTAACCCCAAGTCCAACCCTCTACAGTATAAGGCCATGCTTAAAGGGAAATGCTCAAGCCTAATTAGCTCAAGCTCAAACTTTGTAGGACCTGATAAGGAAAGTCTTGTAATTTTAAATTTTAAAATTATAATTTTATTTATTTATTTTTAAATAGTTTTTTATAGAAAATTAATAAGTATATAATCAAGGAAATAGTAAGTATAAAAAAATACTTTTAAATATTATAAAGAGTTTCAGAAAATAAATTCATATATAGATATTTTCAATATGTAACTAAAGCAATTTTACATTTTAAATTTGTAATACGTGTCGAAACAAACTAAATATAGTTGGAAATAAATAATGACTCATATAACTGTTTATTTTAGTCATTTCTCCTAAAGGTTTGAGCTTCAAACTAAAAAGAAGGATAAATAGCTATATTTTCTAAAATACTTAAAGCTTAAGGGGTAAGAGCCAAGCTAAACCAGGTCTTATATTGATGCAGGCTGGGCCCCAAATGGGCCGTGCCAGGCTTTTCATTGATCTGGGTTGAGCCGGGCCGTTTATGGATGACCCGGTCTAATTGACACCTCTAAAATTAGCATGGCATTTCTTTTTCTCTCCACATTATAGTATTGTAGAATAGTTAGCAATGATAGAAGTCTGAAAATCTCACCATTGTTGTCAATAACTCCATTGTTAATCAGTTTCGGGACACTAAGCGCCAAGGCCAACAGTGCAGCCGATGCAGGCCAGAAGGCGACTCGTCTGATTTTCATTCTCTCAGCCACTTTCAAAGCCCAACCTAAGGACTCATCAGCAATAAGGCAAGTAATCTTGTCACCTTCCAATTCATTGATCCTTGTTATGAGCTCTTCCAGCTTCTCACACATAGCACTTTCACTCGCTTCCATCACTTTCCCTAGATCATTTCTGTCCTCCCACGGCTCCAAGCCGTCTGGAATTGAAACAAGACGAATTTGATCACCTTCAAGACTCGTTTCTGACATTGCATTCATGACCCTTTTGTGGTTATAATCTGTGTTCACAAACGTGACTTTGAAGCCATGGTTAACTAAGCGCTCAGATAGTTCCATCAAAGGAATTACATGGCCTTGTGCTGGGAAAGGCAAAGCTAAGATATGTGGTTTGGCCATTTTTATTCTTATTTTGTTTTTTCTAAAGTTAGATGCTTATACAGGAAGATGGGGTGTCGTTCCCAAGTAATTTTCATAAATTTTATCGCACTTTTGTTTGTTAATTTTTGCTCCCTGGTGTTTGCCTTATGGATCATGTTTGTGGAAGCATTGAAAATGAAGTTACATAAGGGTTAGAATTTTGTTGGAGCTTAGGCTGAAATACATAAAGAAAACGACAAAGGAAAGACTGCATGTCATGTTCATTCATGATCTGATTGGTTATTTAGAAGTATCATATATGTCTTGTTGGTGATAAAAACTAAAGTTGATTATTGAGATTAATTATATTAATGGATGTGCTCTTGTTCTTGCGCGACAAGATTGAATGGAACAACAATAAAAAGTCATTGAAAATGGAGTTTCTAGTGTACTATCTGATGGCCGGATTCGACTTTTGTTTTCTAGAACGGCCGGCACAAAACTGACTGTCGTTTTAGCCATTCTGGAGATGCTGTCGCTGTCAGAAATTATATTACGTGATTTATTTGTAAGGGTGAAAAAGGACACATCAAGCGAAAGGTAAGTATAAGGATTTTAATTGAGAATAATGTAAAAACTCAAAATTTGTAAGAAAAAATTGACGTAACAAGAAGATAGATTAAGCCAAATCCATAGCTGATAGAAGAGGTTCTGCTTTGTTTCAGAGTTGTTCTCTTACAAAAGATTCCAATATCAGATCCCCCCTCAATATAAAACAAAGCCTCTAATATGCTGCAAAAACCCAAGGCCAAATAACACCAAAATGGTGTGTTTTTTTATATAGAATGCTTGTGGAATCAAAACGACAGCCTGGCTATAAATACTTTTAATGACAAGAAAGTGAACCAACAACAATGTGTTGCACCTATTCAACTAGCAATCAGTAACATGAGCCCCGCATTTTCCTACGTCAAAAACACCATAATAAATTTAGTTTGAACTAAGAAGTTCGAACCTATATTTCTAAACGGGCTCTAAATGAAAACGATATCCTGCATGACATATAACCTATCTTTGAAGGCTAACTTCAATGGATAACTTCTAAATTTTATACTCAGTATCGTTCCAATCCTTGAGCTTTTGTTTGTCTCGCATACAGTCTTAAACTTTCTCTAATAAGCAAAAATACACCCTCCATCCAAAATTCTTTTGTTTTCTTATTTAAATATTATTTTTCCTACTATGAATGAAAGTTAGTTAAAGGAGCTTTTTTTTTTAATATATTTTTATTATTAGACATATAATAGTTACTCATTTGAGAATGCAGTTAAAATAATATTTTATGGTTTTAACTAATTTTGGTTCAACTTTTGAGCGTGTTTGAGAATCAAGTTTCAATTTCAAAGTTCCAAGTACATAGGTTTCATTTGGCAAACGTACTTGAAACTAATATGTTTCAATTGTTACAATGTAAAGCTCTCACATACTACAATATAAAGTAAAAGTTTGCTACAATATAAAACTCTCATATGCTCCAGTGTTTTAGTTCCACCTATATTACCAAAGACTCTCTAATTGTAAAGCTCTCACATATTACACTGTAAAATAAAAATATACTATAGTATAAAATTCTCACATGCTACGGTGTTTAAGTTTCAACTTTAAACTTTAACTTTATTCTCAAACACTTGTGAAAAAAAAAATACTGGAATAATTTTAGTTAGAACTACAAATGTAGTTCCAACTTTGTACGACAAAAGCTTTGTTTATAAGCTTTGGTGATCAAGGCAAAGGTATCAGACGGAGCATACAAAAGCCCGGTGAGAAAAACCATACCATGCTTGAGGAAACACTACTCCTTGATCTACCTAGTCTTTACATGAACATTTCTTGCAGGAAATCGCATTTTTATGATGAAAAATTCCCGACTATTGACCTGTTTCCGTTGCCTAGTTTACCGTGTTGCTTTGATGTTGTTCCCAAGCAATTATCACAAGTTTTGTCGCTATTTTTTCTGTTGATTTTGCTTTCTTGTCTTCGCCCTGTTGTTCATTCTTGTGGAAGTTTTGGAGATGAATGTGTGTGTAAGAGTTTAAATTAGTCTGAAATAAATAAATAAATAAGGCAAAGGACTGACTGCAAATTGTTCATTAATCATCTGTTTGGTTACGCCGAGGGATCAAATATTTCCGTGTTTTTTGGATTTGTAAGGTCATGACCTATGACCCGACTTTTTGAGTTTTCTTAATATTTTTTTTTACTTGGCTATAAAATTAGGAACCACTTTTTTTTTAATTTTATTTTTAAGCTCTTAATTAACATATATTATGAATACTTTACTATTTCTAAAAGAGTTTAGAATACTTACTAATTTTATATTACACAAACATACAACAGAAATATTCTTGCAGCAGTATCCATGCCCTTGATTGTACAATTGCTCATCCATTGGTGGCAGCTCAACAGTGATTTATTTCGACCTCTTGCCTAGATTTACTATAGTATGAAATAACTAGGTGACTTATTACTAAGTAAGTCTAAATATAGCCTACAAAATAATTCTTATTTGTATGCATGATTCAATTATGCTTATTTATGAACTTTAATTATTTTTTTTATATCTTTAACTTATCTAAGGCCTAAGTGTTCATACCAAATACGCGCAAGAGTCATTGTAACACTAAGACCATAACATAACTTAAGACTCTTCTTGAGTCTGGAGATTGGTACGATACTTTCTTTTTTTATCTGGTGATTTATTTACTAGTTCATTAAATTATGGTAATATATTATTCATGATGCTTTAATTACTTAAAATAAGTGCATTGTAAATGTATTTACTCAAAAGGAATAAATAGCATTTTTGAAAATCTTTTGGCCACTCTATAAGTGGTGTTCGGAACTTACTTAGAATTACAGTGTACCGATCAAATTTCCCATTCCATTCTTTATCGTCTAAGTGTCTGCTTAGACAAGTTTACTAAGGAGGAGTGAGAAAAGAGAAAAACAAGAAAAAAAAAACATGTTTTGGAAGTAGCTAGAGTGCCCTCATAGAGCCATAGAAGCGTAGTGCGACCGTGCCCAGAAACTCTGCGGCTGCGCGCGAAGCAAAAATAATCATAGCAAACAGCGAAGTTCGCATGACCCCACGAACTAAAGCTTGTGGCCGCATGTGTTAGTGTGTTGGAGCTTTCGTTTTGCATTTTTTTGTTGTTTTGTTGCTTATTCTCTCAAGACCCATAAATAGATATATTGAGTTCTTTTTCTTGTAGAGTGTAACTGAGAAATTTAGAGTGAGAGAGAGGCTAGAGGAAAATTCTTGAGAAAGAGTATGTTATTTTTCTCTTATAAACTTCTTCATTATTATAGTAAATTATTTTACAACGGCTGAAAGTTGACAGATCTTTTACATCGAGGTTAAACAATATAAATTTCGTGTGGTTTTATTCGTTTTACGACATGACATACGACATATATTAAAAGGTTAATTTCAACTAGTGCCTCCTGAATTTTATTTTTGTTGTGACTTTGGTCCTTGAAAGCACATAAATAATACACTCCTTATATTTCCTGAAATCAGGAAAATGACACTTTCAACCAAAAAAAAAAAAATCAGGAAAATGAATTAACTTCACAAATAGAAAGTAAAAAAAAAAGTATAGCACCTTATAACAGAGCCAATTTCAACTTGGGATTTTCTTTGCAGAAACTGCGGCTAAGATCATAATACTAATCTATAGGGAAACATGCATCAATGTAAATGTGGTCTTGTAAGGCAATTGTGCCAATACAGCAGTCTTACTTCCCGTATAAACATCAAACAAAAATTTTATTCATCACCATATAAATAGGATTGTAGAGCAAAAGATAGAGTTACAAACTTATTGATTTAGTTCTTGCAATCTTTGAAAGATGCTAATATCAAAGTAATTTTTAGTGCCTATTGAGAGAAGAGATGAGTTAAATCATCACCTTCTTCACACTATTATCATTTTTTTTTTTTGTCCAATGAAGTTGTGGAGTCCCTGTGATGTTATTGAGAGTTATGATTTTCAGATCTTTTAGTCATGCTACAATTAGAAGACAGATTAAAGATTTTGGGGAAAAAATTGAAGAACTCACAATTGGACCAAACCAAATTCCAATCAAATTGTGGAAGAAAGTAAATTCTGCCTGTTCTCCTGCACTATGGAAAATAACCATCACGCTAAGTTTTTTACTTTGTTTCTACCAATTTGACTTGGTGGAGTTTTATTTACTTATTTATTTACTATTGTTTACTGTCTCTGTGTCCAACCCAAAGATCCCACATCTTATCATGTGATATTAATAGGACAAGCATCACTAAATACGTTGATGCGCAACTTTTTTTTTTAGCTCGAGGCAGTAGATTTAATTTGACAAGATAAGCCACCCATGTAGAAACAAATAATGAATATTTCTTTACGACCACAGGATTGTTAGACCCCAACTGTGTTTTCTTAGAACCTCTCAGAAAAGATATAAAAGCAAACTCCACCAAGCCCAAGCATGAGTATCCATGGAGTGACTAGGACCTGGGCCCCATTTTGAATGGGGCCAACTTGTACAGGCTCACGTGGTGATGATGGTAGAGAATTAGTATTACGTGGAAAAAAAAAACACCCATCTATGTTGTCAGCTATTCCGTTTGGAAAGACCCCTTTAGTTTTGTCTGGTGCCCACCAATAAAGCTTCCTCGTATCTACAGCCAAACCCCACGAGCTGTCAATTTTTTTATGTAAAAGAATTGGGATTGTTTTTGTTTCTTTGTTCTTTATTCTTCTACTGGCTCAGAAAAGATTTTCTCTACCTTGCCTCTCACATCACTCTCCCAATCATGAATGGATCAAATACTGACATGGTGGACACCCAATTTAGTTATTAAAGGATCACAAACTCTTTGACGTGTCAGGAGCTGCTTTCAGTCAATTTTTTTTAATAAAACAAAAAAAAAAAGCAAGGGTGGCTAAGACTCATGAAAAGTACTGAATATCCTTCCAAACAATACCATACATGCTTTTGTCACCCATAATAAAGGCCATTCCTTGTCATTTACTGCATCATGTAACACCCCTTTTGTAATATTTAAGGGACACAGAATCATTGTCTAAACCCCTGTACTCTTCAAAAAGATAATAATAAAGTTGTCATAGAAGCTTCTATAACCTTTTTCATAGATCTGTTGCTCCCCAATAAACCTGAAGTCAAAATAATAACTAGTACATTTGACTAAGGAGATAAATAATTAACTAAAAGAAGCTTCTAAACCCCCATTTTTGTCTCTTCAAGAAAAGCACCTGTGGACTTGGGGAAACAAGCATTATAAAATTAAATATTACAACTAAATGTACCTATTTACATATTTCGTCGCATAAGTATTGCTTGCCCTTAAAGACGCCAACTCCTCTGTTCTCCAAGGATCCATGCAAAATAAACCTGAGAAGGGGCAAAAAGTAGAGGACGAAAAGAGATAGAAACAACACCACCACAGCTACTACATGTACCTATCTAAATTAGGTATACTAAATTAGACTTGGGAAAGTGGAGAGACATTCATACCAAGGATCCTCTTGCTATTTGAAAATATTACTTTGGGTACTACCTATCCTCCATGGAATTTCATCAAAATATACAAGAAACAATATGTACTTCCTCAAAAATGACAACAATTGGCCTGGTCCAAAAATGAACTTAGCAGCCTCGGTCACGTGGGGCCGTATCTTCCCTGCATTCCATTCAATTCTCCTTTCTTGGATGCCAGCATGTTTATCAATGAAGAGAAATCATTGAGATGTTAAAATTTATAGATGGGAAAAGGATATGGTTGGGAAGGGGACCAATCAATTGAGAATCACAGTGAAAGACATTGTACCCCCTCTGGCACATTGCCGGGCATTGGCAGTCCAGTGATGTATCTCCGGGCAGGCACTCTCGGTGCAACTGTGCCAGAGGAAGATGCAGTTCCAGAGACATCTGCCGCTCGGACATGGAACTTGGCAAAACGGTTGATGACAGAAACCTTTTCCAACTCCTCACATTCCAGTCTCAAGTCTAAAATTGATATTGCTTTGTCTAATCTGCATTGCCAAATTGAATGTTTTTAAAAGAATGTTCTAAAGTTAAAAGGAATTTGACTATTTGCTCACTGCCACGTACGGCTTGTTGAAAAATATTCTTTACAATAGGATTTTTGAGGGAGGATGTGACTGATGAAAAATTTTGATTCAATGAGCATAAAAGTGTCATTTCCTTGCGGATATGGTAAGTAGAGGACTTCAAGTCTTAAAAGTGCAGATGATTGATCCAGAATTTCATCTTGTTCTTCTCTTCCTCCCTCTTGTTATTGTTTGTGTGATTAATTTTTGTTTGTTTGTTTGCTTTGGACAAACAACTTAACAAAGCCTTGTTCCAATTTCTAACTACGGGTTTGAACTTGTTGAATTAACCTCTAACACTCAACCCTATGATATATGATAAACTGAGGTTGTCAAGAATGTCAAAATTATTTCATACCTTAACAAGTCACTTTCCAATTTCTTTGATCTCCTGGTGAAATCTTCAACAGCTTTTGAAAAATGTTCAGCGTCAGTGCTCTTTGTAACTTTGAGCTCCTCTGAAATCCTGAACAAATTTTATGGACCAATTATGTTCCATAGGGCTTAATCCTCAAGCTTAACACACATTATCTTGAAATACAAACCATCAAGCATTTCAACACTTAAAACTCAAGTCTCTTGCACTCATTTGAAAAAACATAAAATGAACACTTACATGTTACCACTGATCAGTGGCTTGCACATATCATTTCTTTCGCCATGGGCGAGGCTGCATGCATTCCCCAGTGATAATCTGGCAACGAAGCATATCACACTGTCGTAGTGAGTAGCAGCTTTTGCTCTTAAAAGAGGTGCTGGTGCAGGGCAAAGCAGTTGCTGCATAAGCTGTGTTGTCAAGGTAAGCCTTCTCTTTGTTTGAAGCAATGGTGGTCTGTCTTCAACCATTTGAACAGCATCTTCCACCTGGCAACAAAGATGAGAACTTTTAATTTTTCCTGGATCTCAGTTTCTACATTAAGAAGAATGAGTGTGTTGCATGGCTCAATTAACTAGGATCCCACCTTCTCAATCAACCGGTTTGAGGCTTGTGCCCAATCTTGTTCAGCAATGCTGCAGGGGAAAACATTTCCAAAAAAAAAGAAGATCAGAAAAAGAACATAATACTTGCATCTACAGACAGATTAAACAAAAAAGTGGATAATGGGCAGCAATAAAATACCTTATATCCTGAAATCTGTTGAAGCCTTCTGTCACTTCTTTGTGCCATGGTAAACGTTCAGATGCCATAGCTTTACGTTTCTTTGGTCTCACAGTAGCCACACTTTGGCCAATGACATCTGAAGATAGCATGTAAGAAGCTGAAAAGGGTTCGCTTGCAACAGTGGCAGTTGCAGTACTTGGCAAAATTCTGGCATTCTGACTAGCATTACCAACATCCAGTCGCTCCAAAGAAGACTGCATATCAAAATTCTGAGAAGGCTTCAAAATTGAGAACTGTACTCCCACACTCCCTGCAAGCTTTCCTTCATATAGTGGAGATATCTGTCCATTTCTTAAAGTCCCATACTGCTTAAACCAGGATGGTACCATCTTTTGATTAGCCAGAGAATTTTCTACGTGCTCGGATACCGCATTACTGCCACTAGGTTGATTACTAAAATCATTTTGACTAAATGTAGCAGCTTCTTGAGAAGGCATATCTTGGGGTGCAGGTTGTGATGAAGCTTCTAACCTCAGCTCTTCTCTTGCTTCTGGAAGGAAGCTTGGCATTTTGTTATCTCCAGATGATAATGAGCTAAGATGTGACGCGGAATTTATTCCATCGTCCTTGGAGTTTCTTGACGTTGAATTCGGTTCATATGCTGACTGCTGTCCCATTATAGCACTGATCGGCTGTAAATTTATAACACCCCTATTTTGGTCAGTTGATGCATTCTTCGTTGCCTGAACTTGGTGCAGAAGAGAGTAGTTTTGGTGAAACCCATATGATGGTTTTATGGAATGGTCAAAGGATTCATGACTTCTTTCAGAGCCATTTGGGGAATGGTTACGACTGTGATGTAATCTGCCCAGATCTTGCTGGTAGGAATTAGCTACAAATGAGCTAGAAGCCAAAGCATTTTTATCTGAGATATTCCTTGCCACCGCCTGCAAAGCACTAGCCATTCCAGATGACATTAGATTCTGCAGCCCTTCTTTTCTTGACTGGTCTTCATCAAGGACAGAGCCCTGAGAATTTATGGAGCCTGCACCTAAATCTGACTGCTCATATCCAGCTTTCCGAGAATCTTGATCATTTAGCTCCTGTTGAGTCAATGATATGCTCTCCACACTATTTCTTGAAAGTTCCAAGGAGGGAACTTTACAAGGTTCCATGCCAGAGAGATGATGCTGCGTACCTGTCCATAAACTCGGTGGCCTCGCCAAAAAACCACCCTGTTGTGGCATGCTGACGGGAGGTTGGGAGGTTGTAATAGCCTCCAAACCTAAAAATTGTTGACCACAAAGGTTGGCACGCATCTGTTGGGAAGTATCTTGAGATGAAACAAGGCTAAAAGATGGATATCTACTAGCTGTACCATGCAATGTTGCCTCAGGAGATGAACAAAACACAGGTCCATTTGACATGAGTCGCATTTGAAGTTGATTCCTGGTAAATGGAGGATTGGAAGGACTTGCTGCAACAGAGCTTTGGTGTACGTACAGAGATGAGGACATGTTTAAGCGTTCTGAAGTTTTAAATTTATTATCCGAGCTCTCTCTTGGAGACAATTCATTTGAAGCCGGCAATGACTGAAATAATGGAGGAGTTAACTGGGTCTGATTTTTCTCCCCCAGATTAGAATACCCTTGCCTTAAATTGAGGTGACTTGCAGTTTGTGGCAAACCCTGAGAGATGAGAATGTTTGAATTGGCCAGCTGTTGAGATGGAGGAGACAACCTCAGAGCAAAACCTTGAGAAACAGAAGATTGGTTGTACATTTGAGAAATGGGTGCCCGTGCATTTCCTGACTCAGGCACCTCGTGCAGCAGACTAAAGCTGGTGGAGCCAAAATGGGACATAGTGGTATTTTCCTTTGGTTGGTCAGCCTTAGGAAGAAGCTCAAGCATATCACGACTGCCATGGTTAAGTTGGTCAAAAATTTTATAAGACAAAATAGAAGTGAAACAAATACATTACAAGAAGATTTAAAAATAAGACTATAATAGAAAAGAAAAAAAAGCACACAAATTATAAGCACATGATTGAACCAAGGCTTGTCCCGGAAAGCACTGACATGCTCTTTAGCGTGCTTTACAGTTACTATGATAGCAAAACTTCCATTCTACAAAATGTCTTAAATTAACTACCTTGTTTGAGCATTTATATTTGAGCCAATTGAACCAACTAATCTGTGAAAGGGAGCAGATAAATTAAGATTGCGTCCAGATGACTCCTCCGATGCTCTTAAATCTCCTTGAAGATTAGGTAAACGCTCCTGTAATAGCAAATTTAAATTACAAAATAAGGTCTCGAACTATGATCACTACAAAACTCATCAAAGAGGAAAAGAAAACTACAAATCACCTTGTCCAAGCTAAAAACATTGTTAGAAACATCACCCATAAACTTGAACTGCCCTAGATGTCCATGTTTATGGGAGTTGTCCCTTAGAGAGCAGGTCTGTTGCTGCCCATATGCTTCAGCAGGTCTATCAGAGTTCTGCATAACATTAGTAATGTTGCTCATCTGATGTGTTTTTACTCCTGCGTTGTCATCCTCTTCGTTGTTCGTAGATATTTTAACTTGTCTCATGTAATCAAGCTGATTACTATCCCGGACTTCCTGACTTGTTTCCTGACTAGTCTTAGTAATGAGTGAAGCAGGAAGGGTGGCAAAGTTGAACAGCTGTGCATTTTCTCTGCTTAGCAGATTACTTTCTGTATCAGATTCTGCTTGGCCCAAACCTCCAGTGAATCTTGAAAACGAATCACCACCAGTCTTCCATGGAAAACCATCAGAATCATTTTTCTTGTACATGGCTCCATTAACATCACCTGTCCAACAATCACCCACAGTGTTTTCATCATACACGATGAAAATAAGAAGCAATGCTACTGGATGATCTGCGCGTAAATACTTACCTTCTGGTTTGCTAGTCGGTTCACAAACAATATCATATGACGCTATTCTCTGCTGATGTGCATTATTTTCTGCAAGCTTGTTAATTGGAGAAGCCCATGAATTGTCCAAGTGCATTGGTCGTTGATGCTCACTTCCCTCCATAGGTAATGGAGGTTGAGGGTTACAATCCAACCACTCACTTGTGTCTTTGGGAAACTTCTGAATGGATTGATGAGAGTCATCCTGGTGAAGATCTTCTCTCTGCTTGGCCATGAATGCGGTGCCTGTTGGATGAAAGCCAGGCAAGCCAGAATTAACACTAGAATTGTTAAGCATTGACAAAGGTTTCGAAACCAAGGATGAGCCACTCTGCAGGTTGTTATCAGCCCAACCTCTTTGTTGCTTCTCATTGTCCAAGATGTTTGGAGTCTGATTAACAGCCGAGAGCTCTGTATTCTGAAATGTCAATCCACTCCACTCCTCCTGCATTCCAGTATCGCTACTTGATGCTTCTGCCACAGCAGACTGCATAAGAGCACTCCAGCTCCCGCTTTGAAGAGAAGGAAATGAATTTAATTCTCTTTCTTCCAAAGCATTGCCAAAGCCACCAGTAACCATGTCAATGCGCCAACCAAAAGGAGCACTCCAAACGTCATCATCCGTGTTATACAAAATTTTCTCCTCCATTGGATCTAGGGAAACCAAATCCTGTGAATGGGCATGCTGCATTGTTTTCTGCTGCAAAACTCCAGGCCAGCCGGCTGTTTCTTGCTTTGCACTATGTTCCTGCAATGGAGCATTCGCTTGTAGGGAAGTCCCCAGTAGAGAGTTTCCCAATGTAGCACCACCATTCAAACCCTGAAGAGGCACATGCCCAAACATATTTTTGCTCTGAAGTCCATGTTTAGGCATAAAAGCCCCTTGGGACAAATAGACCTGGTCAGGAGAAAAATTATATTGATCACCTAGAAAGGAATTGCTGGCTCCCATCGATTGCATAACAGGTTTTTGTATTTCGCCACCAACCTTGTTCAACAAATTGGGAGAATCATGTGGCATCCCCTGAACATTGGGAAAATGGCTCATAGTACCTCTTGCATCCGCAACAGGGGTACCATACAATGAGACATCAAACTGCTGAGAAACCAGAGGCATTGAGCGCATTGTCTGACCTTGCTCTTGCAAAAAAACAGATCTGTTAGATATACCTTGAGGTGCAGGAGATGCACCACGCTGCACCCTGTTCATAAACATTTGTGATGCATCATTCACAGGTGTTCCATTGATAAGCGTCGGATACTGAACTCCAGAACCCTGCTTAGAGATTGAAGAGTGCTGATTTAGTTGCCTGAAATCACTGAATTGCTGTAATTGCTGCTGCTTCTGAAGTTCTTGCAGCTGTTTGAACATTATGTGTTGCTGTAACAACTGCATGTCACTGTAACCAGACTGCTGCATTGAGGTAGGTTGTGGAAAACCGAGTTGCTGGCCCCTCACAAGTTGCTGTCCTCCAATGAAGTTAAACTCCGTGGAAGCATCAGTCATCTCTGACCTTTCTGAATTAGCTGTCAGGGTGGGACTGTCCCCTGGAGCATATTCTTGCTGAGATTTAAGCACAGATAAACCCCCCAGCGCTAAATCATGTGAAGTAAGACCTGTATTCTCCCCCAAAAACTCCAACTCGTTCTGCCTTTCACAGAAATTCTGCCGTCCAAGCATAAAGCCATTCGTATTAGATAAGTCAGGTCTTCGAGTCAATTGTCCATAGCTCTGATCAAATGCACCAAAAGATTCACTTCCATGTCCTCCCAAAGAAGCTGCAACCATACAAAATTAGGGGTTTCAGAAAGCGTGAAAAAATTGCAAAACTGCCATGAAACTGCCATTAGAAGGGAGAAAAAGTGATTCTGTCTTTTTCCACATTGCAAGGATACCGGCAGAAAAATACCATTCCTACAACAGTGTTAAGTACAAAAGCAGTTTATAGAACTAAAAAGAGGCCCTTAGAAACATTATAACCACAAGTAGTAAACTCAGTACAAACCTAATTGTTGGACAGTATGGTTCTTCAGATTGCAGCTCAGAGGTTCACCGATCCGTCTCTGTCTTTCAACCCACTGATTATAATTAAGCACGGACCGGCTGTCATCGACAGCTTGAGATTGATGATGACCCTGCGAAAAGTTTTCTAGCTCGTAAAGAATGCAGATCCTTTCTTCAATTTCGTTGCCAGGCATTAAATATCCAAATACAACACTATTTCTGGATTCTTGTTTTTGCTGAAAATGCTATGCCCGTGGAGAATATCATTGTGAACTGAACCACTTCATTGTTACAGTTATACTTGATCACAAACTTGGTGTGCTTAACGTGCAATTTGTAAAACAAATTTACTCCTCAATGGCACACAATTTCTTACTCAGCATACCTCTGAAATCACCTACATAAAAATGTTTAATAGACAAATGAGATTGGAAAAGTAATACTAAATCATCATAACCAATATATCAAACAACAGTAGCAAATTTTAGTTATACAATACTCTAGTACATTAAGCTTGTTTCCATAATAGAACTCCAAAATTTATAGACATGTAATAGAAAAAAAATAATTTAAAAAAAAAAAGGTTTGACGGAGAACCATCACATAACATATAATCCTCAAGTTAAGACAGAGAGCTACCAGTATTTATATGAGAAAAACACGTCCGTATGGCTAGAGTTAAATGTCAAAATTCAAGTGGGCACATGTTGTAATAAGGAAAAAAAATACATATTAAATTAGACGACATAAATTACGGGAAAAAAAGAGACAGAGGCTTGTAAGACCAAGTTCAAAACTTCATGCAAGTGCCGAGAAATTCTCCATTTAATTCGAAGGAAAACTTAATTAAGAGGGAGAAAAAGGAATGTCAGAGACTGAGAAGTCGATTGAAGCTTTAAAACATCCAACTTTTCTTTTCTACTTTTAAATAACTTACATGAAAAAAAAGATAAAAAATAAATTTTTAATAAGTTCCCCAAATTTTCACTCCCAGCTAAGGAAAAAATTAATGAGTCTTCCGAGTCTTTTGAAGGATAAACAGAAAATGAGAGGCTTCAAAGCTTAACCACAAGGTAGAAAATTATGGAAACTTTGAGCTATTGTGAGCTCGAAAATCAGAGAAACTGCGAAGAAAAACCCAACAAAAGCCCCTCGTAAGCTAAAATTAAGCTTCAACAAAGCCAAATTAAAGCTTACAAAAAACACACACACGCAAAAAACCACAACACTCAAAAAGACCAAATTTCCAAACCCTAAAAAAAGGGCACCAAACAAACATTCCAAAGCTCAATCCCTCAAAACCAAAGGAGAAATCGCCATAATTAAACACCAAAGCTAATTTGACCGACCAGAATTAAAGCCCCGAAAAAAGCTCACCACTTTACAAAACCAAAATTAATTACTCATCCTTACACCACAAGGAATCAGTTCAAAGCAGTAAAAACTAGCTTCCGAGGTGGAATTGAAAGGGGCAAAATCAAAAGCAAGTGAGGATTTGTGCAGTTGGGGAAGAAGCTAGCTCACTGTCTGATCTGAGCGCGGAGACTGTGTTAGGGTTCTTCTTCAGGAGCGTCGAACTTACGGCGTCGTTTCCTCTGGCAAAATGATCAAAGCGTGCGGCTTTTTCTTTACAATTTATATATTACGAAAAGTACAACATATATAATATATACAAACATAAAATATATATATATTTACCTTGTAAGATATATATATATATATATATATATATATATTTTCCTTTAGAACTTCAAAACGACGACGCAGATTACTTTTGTCTGACAGTCTGAGCTGAAAGTTCTCTCTCAAAAAACCCAGTGCTCAGAGGAGGAGAGCGAGAGAGAAAATACAAAAGTGATTTTTCAGACCAGAGAAGAGAGAGGAGAGAGAAAGAAGAGAGAGAAAAGCCGAAGATAAAGGAATGGGAAACAAACAGTGTCTTAAAAGAATTATTAATGCATTTTCAACGTGATGGACCGAAGAAAATATACAAATAAAAGGGGAAAAAAAAAAAGAAATACAAATGATATACGGAAAAAGCGAGTCAAGTTCGAAGCCGAGCCTGAGTTTCGGGGTGTCCGAACCTAGATATGGTGAGCGATGTAACGGTGTTTCGAGCATGTATTTTCGTCGGCTCCTGATGGAGATATTCGGGTGATCGACGGTGGTGATTAAAGGGAGACGTAAGCTTGGGGATTTTAAGGGAAAAAGCGAACGGGATATTCGGATTCATGCGCTTTTGGACGTACGTGGGAAAAGTGTGTCTTAAGATCTGTTAGGTAAATAAATTTAAATTAATGATTTAATTTAAGTTAGTATGATTTAAATTTAAATTTAAATTAATGATTTAAATTGTTATTTAAATTGACGTTTAGATATATATTTAAGTTTTAATCTGAGCATAGAATAAAATTAGAATATATGTTTGGATAGGTAGTGAAAATAGTTTTTGATTTATTAATAAATCTAATAAAATCTTAATGTTAACGATCTCAAAAAATATGCAATATAGATCGTAATTTATTCCTCTCTTCACTAGGAACATAATGAAAAAAGAATCATCTCAATTGATATCAAATGAAGAAGTTATGATTTTTTTTCTCAAATATAGGAGAGAGAATTTTAGTTTTTACTGTAGCAGAGATATCCAAGTATCAAAAGTTTAAGCAGAGTCAAAACTCTTAAAACTTGTATTCTTGATATGCAAATGATTCGGTTTTTAGGGAAACAAATACGTATCCAAAAGAGTCTTATACTCGAATCTAAATTTAAGTTCATTGAGTACAAAAAATACTCCAAACAAACAACCCCTTAGTTTTTTGCTTTTTTTAGAGCCTTCTGTTTTCTTAAATTTTTATTGGGTCTACGAGTGGAGAATAATCTTAAAGTGCATTTGATTGAAATATCTTTTAAACTTAATAGACTCAAATTTGAATTTAAGCATCGTTAATTCTTTATATACATGTTTGTTTCTTCTAAAATTTAAATCCTTTGAGTATGAAGAATCAAAGTTTTTAAAGTTCTGACCCTCCTAATGATACTCGGATATTTTTGTTACAGTAAAAACTGAAATTCTCTCTTCTATATTTGAGGAAAAAAAATCATAACTTCTTCATTTGATATCCAAATGAGATGATTCTTTTTTCATTATGTGTTTAGTGAAGAGATGAATAAATTAATATTCATGTTGCATCTTTTTAAGATCATTAACATTAATCGGGTGTTTGGAAGGGTGGTAGAAGTTTTCATTATTTTTTCAGTTATAAACGGTATAAAGCTCTCACATGTTACAGTAACAATTAAAAAAAAAAAGTTGCTACAATGTAAAGCTCCATATGCTAAAGTAAAAGTGGTTCTAACCAACGATTTCTACTACCATTCCAAACACCCTATAAGATTTTATTAGATTTGTGAATAAATCAAAAATTATTTTCACTATCTTTTTAAACACAAATGCCAATTTTATTTCATAAATGCACATCTAAACGTCAATTAGGATAACAATTTAATTACTAACTCAAATCCTAATTCAAATTACATAACTCAAATCAAATCACTAATTTGAATCCATTTACCGTAACTTAAAATACAATAAAATATTAAGAAACCTATTATGTTTAAAAAAAAATAGAAAATAACAAAATAGTCACAAAATTAAATACAAGATGAAAATACAAATTTTTGGAAAATGCATAGATTAGTCTCAACTCAGTACACAAATCACACTAATTTCACAAATAAAAAATTTTGAAGAACTGCGAATAAACTTAACAAGTTTAATAAAAAAAAATTCACAAATCA
This sequence comes from Artocarpus heterophyllus, assembly GCA_025403435.1. Taxonomy (NCBI): domain Eukaryota; kingdom Viridiplantae; phylum Streptophyta; class Magnoliopsida; order Rosales; family Moraceae; genus Artocarpus; species Artocarpus heterophyllus. Next base: position 7,272,085 of record CM046347.1, on the reverse strand, counting down.
CAGATTAATTTCAATTATTCACATATTTGTACAAGCAATTTTCCTACAGTCAAATAACTTGGGCTTTCAAAAAAGAAAACAAAACAATACACAAATCAAACTAAGGAGGTCAAAGAACTGGGATGCTCCATAAGCAATGAGGATGCTTAATAATTTTCACGGTCTGAAAGTTTTTGAAGCCAAATCAATTACGAAAATTTGACAAATTTTTTTCCTTAAAGCTAAACTTTCAGCAGTACATTGATTAATCTATAAAATAAAATTAATTTACAACACAAATGATTTCACAATATAGAGAAAAAAAAATTGGCGGAGAGGCCCATGTGGGTCTTGGCTTTCTTGTGTGGGCCGCTACACCGCCACTCATAGATCTTGGTGGGTTCGTAGCCGAACAAGTGGGTCTCATGACGGCTGACCAAGGTCAGATTGAATCTGGCGAAGGCCGACGGCTGTGTCTCATGTTTTGCGACAATTGGTCGAGATCAGACCGGATTTGGCGAAGGCCGATAGTTGTGTCTCGCGATGACTGGCCAAAGTTAGACTGGATCGGGAGAAGGCCAATGGTTGTTGGGGGCAAAGGTCGGCGGATATGTCTTGCAATCGCTGGCCAAGGTCAGACAAGATTTGGCGACAAGCTGAGGAAGTTGAAGGGAGAGAGAGAACTAGAGGATTTTTGAAGAGAGAAGAAAATAGATGAAGATGAGAGAAGAAAGAGGGAGTAATAGGTGCTGGAATAATGGGAAGTAAATAATATATAACCACATGTATTTTTAAACTTTTAGAATTACTTTACATCACGTGTTGGATCAAAATCAAACGGTATGCAAGACCATTGTCTATGTAGAAAAATTTTTTAGCCTCCACCACAACTTTTCCTTTTTTATTTAAGATATTATCATTTTTGTATTATGTATTTTAAAGAAACCCACATATTTACTATTTATAAAATATCAAAACAGTATCTTATAGTTTTAAAAATTATCATTTTAGTACCCCAAATCTATTTTTTTATGTGAAATTTTCTTTTTACCCTTTTATTAAGGAATCTCAAATTAATTTTGTAAAACTATAATAGAAAATCAAAACAAGAGATTAAATAAAACTCATTAAAGAAAAGCATAAATGTGGACTTATCCATTTTTGGGATAATTTGTATTTATTTTCTTTATATTTTTCACAAAATAATTTAAGGTTCGTTAATAAAAGGATAAATTAGAATTTTTCATGTCATAAAACATAGACTCTAGGTACTAAAATGATATTTTAAAAAAACTATAGCAAACAATTTTGATATTTTTCAACTACTATTGGGGTCTAATTTGGATAGGCTTAAATCAAACTAAAAGTGTAAGCCCCACCAAAAGCATGGCCCAATGCATGTATCAAATCAAGCGAGCCCATTAGGCATGCTTGTTTTATGTGAACTAGCTTGAAGTGAATTTGTGTTTGTTATACTCACTGTCAATAGATCAAGACGATCCACTAGACATTCATTTTGTGTTTGATATGTTCGATTCGAATAGTCTAGGCTGAATAAGTATTATATGACAGAATTTCTAACTCAATACTCATTCTACTCGAATGTTCGATTCGGCGTCAGAAATAACTGAATGGAGGTTAAGTATCATGATCCATCATCTTTCGGATCGTACTTTAATACTTTTCTTACTTATATAGTTGTGAAAATATATTATTTTTTTTATTTTTTTACACACAAATATATAAACCCTTTTTTTATAATTATCATAACATTTTCCAAAAGAGTTTTGTCTTCTAACTTGTACTACATCATAGCTTATATTCAATACTTACTTTACAACAAGTTCCAAATTATTTAATATACATATAGAGCGAAAACGTTCTTGTAGCGGTGTCCATGTCTTTGTCTACACATTGCTTGTGTATCGTCACTGGCTCATCAGTGGTTCTACTATGACTTTTTAGTTGAATTTCCTACAGCATGAAATAATTAGGTAAGCTAATGCTTAATAAGTCCAAACATAGCTCACATGTATATCCTACTTGTATGCATGATCCATTTATGCTTGTTTATGGACATTCATTATTCTTTTTATATCTTTAACTTAACTAGGGCCCAAGTATTCGTATTATATGTGCATATGGGTCATCGTAATACCGAGACCGAAATATAACTTAGGACTTCCCTTGAGTCGGGTGCTAATACGACGCTTTTTTTTTCTTGTCTGGGGATTCAATTTACCAATCCATTAACTTAGGTTTACACATTTCTTTAAATCCATTAAATACATAAATACATTTGTGTGTGTGTATATATATATATATATATTTTTCCAAAAACCATCTATTCCATAAATTTACTTGGGAATGCTACAGAATTAACCAACTTCTGGTTGCTCTGCTAACCGTCTAAGTGTCTTGTTTGGTCATTGTATCGCCAGTAGCTAAGTTATCACTATTGATCCATATGTTGACTAAATGTGTGCGTGAATTATTAAGTCAGATTATTACCTGGTTTAAAAACATAATCACTATGGATTTTATTCCTCTTGGTTTTACGATGTCCTATCGTGGCTAACAAAAAGGGAAAAATTCTTGGCTCTTTTTTTTATTTTTTTTTATTTTGGACGTTTCGGGGTCAGTTTGGATTGTTTTGCAAAAAATGATGTTTTTGTCTTCAACAGGCCTTTTAAAACTTTTTAGGCCCTTTTTGCTAATCTAACACAAAATGTTACTTATTAGTAGTGCAATAAAAAATCAAGGTATTGGTTCTCTCATTTTGCAATAAAAACCAAATTTGGCAAAACTTTACGATTTTATCTTAGATATTGAAAATTTCGACGATTTTGTCCCCCGAACCAAAAACAATCATTTTGTACCGTTACCTTCGATTTTTTGCAAGGATTAAATTCTTCCAAAGTTTCTTGACAAAATTCCTTTTGTTTAAAAACGTCTTTGTTCTTTAACTTTTATTGAAATTTTGTGATAAAAATTTGTAAAATTCATATTTCATAAACCGTTGATTATTTTTATAAACCGTTTGCGATTCTTGAATGTTTCATCGAAATTATAACTTTTGTGTTTTAATTTTTTTGAAATTCTCACTACATAATGGAGTTTTTAACCAATTTCCAAATCTGTTGAGTTTGTATAAATTTTTTCAATTTAGTCCTTTGTTATTTTTACAAAAAATTATTATTGCAAATCATGCATCCCACTATTTGAACAGGTTCTAGGTCTTCCTTAACAAATAATCATGTGTAAACATTTCAAAATTTAATTTCCTTAAAAATCACTTAAACTTTGCAAATTTGCTTAGTTTTTAAACCAAATTAAATTTCAAGCACACAAGCCCTAGTTTTCCAACCTCATCACATAACATAAAATTATTTAAACACACCATAGACAAATTTATATAATTACATACCATACGTGAAAAAAAAAAAAAACAACCATGAACTTAGAAATAAGAGGTTAGACTTTTACCAAACAAATTAGTGAGTTTGAGCACCTCCAACAAGCTTGATTTTATCAACCTTTCTAGGCTTGAACCATGGCAAAAAAAACCTTTACCAAAATCCCTATTTAGTCCCAAAGAAAACCCTACAAAAACTTAGAAAAAATATAGATTTTACCTTGAAAGTTTGAAAGCCCTTGAACTTGAAACTTAGTCTTCACTTAGAACTTTCTTGGAAGATGTTTTTTTGTGAAGAATTTGCTTTGAAAAATTTTTTGGGAGGAATGGAACTAGGGGCTGCCGTGCATGTGAGAAAAGAAATGAAAAATTTATGTCCACATAGGGTATTAAAACAAAGTTTCTATTCTCAGATTTTTTTTTTTTCCAATTTGGTGACTCCCCATGGCAAGTCACCATTTACTAGAGTAAAAGCAAGCTTAATCTTGGCAAGATTTAATTGATCACATCAAGGGGGGTGGTTTTATCTCCACACTTAAAGTGTCCCTGTCACGCCCCGGAGTACGGGAGGTGACGTGGCGGAATAATTAGATTAATTAAAAGAGAGTTTAATTGAAATTAAGGGTTTAAAAATCCAATTAAGCAAGAAATAAAGAGATTTTTCCACCACATTTGATAAAGAATTTAAAATCATTAAACAAATAACAATAATTGAATAAAAACCGCGAATATGGGTTCCACAACCCACAACTTGTGCACACACATGGTTCTGACAATATCATAAATACAATTACAGTCCAAGTACAAATAAAGTTAAATCTTACATGCCTTGATTAATAAATACAGAATGTAAATAAATTCTCCTATTGCTCCTGAGTTCGGTCCGAAGAATCTTCTCCAAACCTAAATGGGAAACCACCTAGAAGGGGGGGAATTTAAAACAGATAAAACATGAGCGAAAGGCTCAGTAGGACTAAGTTTTATTAAAATAATTTAATGCAAAGAAACATAGCATTATCAGGAGTTATGCAAGAAGAAACTTGAATAAATAAATAAATAAATTGAGTAGAACCGTTCTGACACAGAACAGTCCACTCGTCAAATCAAAACACCAGTTTACTTTTACCTAGGCAAACCATGATATCACCACCGTAGTGGCCCAGCTGGGTTTCGGGACCTGCCCCCAAGGTCGATCACGACCCGATCTCTGATATGGCATCATGCCCATGTGTTTACTATAATTATCATTCAAAACCCAATTACCGAGTGTTGTCAATTACATTCATTATGAAATTCATTTCATGTCACGGTATATAAAAATATAACCGATAAAACCATTTTCAAACAACCGTTGAAAACATTTTGATAGAAATCCTTTTCAAAGCCAAATCATTTCAAAACCAGGCTACCAAAGAAATAGGATAGAAGTCCTACCTCAGTATTCGTGCCGGTACCCCACACCGTAATCCCGGTCCGCTATACGTTAGCTCCACGGAACCACGAACAATCCTAGATACAAACTAAGTTGATCAATATCTAGTTCGAAACATTCTATGTTACTAAATCATTTCATGATGTCCTAGTGTGCCATTTGTATCATTAAAATCATCCTATAAGGTTGGGATTTAAATCAGAGTTCAAAACAATGAAATCGGGTAAAAATCACAAAATTTTTCATGCCTCGGTCGGCCTGCCGAACTGCACAGTTCGGCCTGCCGGAAACGAGGTTCGGTCTGCCGAACATTTCCCCAGATTCGGCCTGCCGGTCGGAAGAACACCGGCCTGCCGATCATCACTCCGGCCTGCCGAACATGAACTTCGGCCTGCCGAACTGGGAAGATCCAGAAATCCCAGCCACGGGTTTCTCGATCCCCAAAATCCAAATCTTGTTTCTAACCTGTTTTTCTCAAATCCCAGGCATGAAAACACAACTATAGTTGATAGAAAAACATTCTAGAACATGTTTGGAATCATTTAAACAACATTTGAACTCGAAATCCTCAAAAATCCGAAAATGAGAAAAAGAGGAGAAAAATGAAAATCTTGAATCCAATCCGTTTTTCTTCAATCTAGGTTTAGATTCTATTTGTTTTAAGTTCATTTAACACAAATCCACGGTTTTCTAAGCTTAAACAAACTTAGATTTCGAAAACACACAAAATCAAAAATTTTGTAAAAAGTTTAGAAATTTCGAATCTAACCTCGAATCGAAGCTTCAATCCGCGTTCTCGGTCACCGAATCACGTCCCCGAGCTTCCTCCTTGCTGTTCCGAAGCTTGGATTCGAATGGAAATCAAAATTTTGAAAGAGATTGAGAGAGAGAGAGGGGCTGCCGAGAGAGAGAGGAAAGAGAGAGAGAGAGAGCTCGTGAGAGTGAGGAGAGAGAGAGGGAAAAAGGAAATAAATAGAGAAAATCGGTGGGCGGTTTTACTGTGCGAAAACCATGTGCCGCCCACGGTTTTGCAAAACGGAGTATTTTTAACATTTTACAAATTGTTGTGTTTTAAAACTCAAAACATTATTTTAAATCAACAAGGAATCTTTTGAACACATCAATTTAACAAAACAACCAAAAACTAAAAATCCAACCAAATAATCTAATTAAAGTTAAAACTTTAATTATGGCACACTAATTCATCATTTACATTATATTAATATTAAATAAATTTCGGGACGTTACAGTCCCTTAGTGGGTCCCTCAGTTTTTTCACAGTGTAATCTTACACTGTATAGTATTTTTCTTATATTATTAGGGCAAAATCAAAGAAATATAGACTTAAACAGTCTAAAATATTTTAACTTGCTCCTTGGTTCACTTTTATAATTCCAACACACTATTATATATATATATGTGTGTGTGTGTGTTTTTTGTTGGAAACACGGTGCGCAGCGAAATTTAAAATTTTTTTCATCAGAGTAATTTTTAAAACACAAATTTGACATGCTATATGTATAAATTAGACAAATCTTACTAACATTTCTATGAAGAACCTCCGCAACCTGTGTAGAGAAGTAACGTTCCAGAAGAGCCTCAACCAACTGGTCTTCTTTGCTATTCTCTATCCACAACCGGAGTGAGTGTGGGCTCACACGTATGGCTCTTCCACATGTGACTCTCCTTCCAACCAATAGAGAGAACCCAAAGCTAGTGTTCGTGATTTGTGAACAAAAGCTCTCAGGGAGTTTTCAGATGCTCACTAGAAGAGTATCACTCTTAATCTCTCAATTGATCTGAGTAAATCATGAGACTCACTCCCTTTATATAGCTATTGGTCCTGGGGTCAATCCTTATCAGATTAGGTCTCAAAAACTCGAAACAGAATCAAGTTTGGATCAATATTTGATAAGATCCGCGTGAAAATGCGTAATCTTATAGCTCGTTGATCGGCAGGCCGAACAGGCCTAATCGGCAGGCCGAACACGTCATCCAGCAGGCCGAACTCCCGAGAAAAAATCTCCACGAATCTTTTATTTTCTACCCGAGATTCTAAAGGATAAAGTCTCAATTTTGATTCAAATAACCCAATAGAGAAGTTATCTGATCAAAATAAATTTTATCAAGATTATCTCTAAGAAAATAAATCAATTCACAATAATTCTACAAATTTATTTTGATCTAATTTATCCAAAATTAAATCAACCGATAAACATATAATAATTATCCGATCTCAATAATTCAACAAGTTTATCTTAAATTAATTTTATAACAAAATTAATTCAACTGATAAACAAACATGAATTATTTGATTCTTACAAATTTTAAACCAATCTGATAAATACGACATAAGTCACCAATTATTGGAAAAGCACACCGTGTCGTTACAGGATTTTGTGAGCTAGCAAAGAGGACCAAAATGGACTTATAAAGTTCAAGCTCATGATAATTTTGAAACCCAATATCTCATATATACATTTCACAATTATCAACTCTAGCGCTAATCCACTAAAAGCCTGGAGCTGCACTCTCGAATTTTATAGAATTACGAAGCTTGTATAGCTAAGTCTCCATGACATATCATAGTGTATCGTATCCCTATATGATAATCCATAATCAGCTTAAGGACAAGTTCTGTCTTACCTTCCTGATTATTTTTATCTTATGTTCCACTGTCTCACCATTAGAAAACTTACAATCAAAAAATAGTATACCATTCGGTTACACCTATGTATCCAAATGGTTGAGCGCTTCAGTTTTCTAATTACAGGACAACGCATATAAGAGGATATCATTGCTCCTAAAGAGGAGCTATGGATTCCATATATATGAATAACAAGTCTACGCCATCAAGAGTCATGCCTCCAACGTACCGACATGCATATCACTATTGAGATGTGGGAGTTACCCATTGGTACATCAAAAGACACAAGTCGAGACAACGGGCCCATTATTCATCTCAGGATTAAGATACAATACAAATGATTGTCTAAAGTGAATCGATTTGCCAAGACATAATTATTAATCCAAATCAATTCACTTTATGTCCCGATCCAACACATCGTCACCTATGACAACGCGCCAATGTTTCTATTCACGGAGTCCAACTCCGATGGTCAAGACAAACCATCTCCCAAAAGGGATATAGACAACATAACAATCTTTACATGAATAAAGCGTCCAACTTTATTTCCTCGATTGTGGATCATATGTTTTAGACCGTCACCTTAAGGATCGTGTCTTACGCATAATCAACCCATCATATACCCAATTCTTAAGATTTATACTGACAGTCTCAGACTACTGTTTGTTTATCATACATTTAACAAATATAAACGTAACGAGGATAAAAAAAAAATTATAGAAACTTGAGCAGTTGTATCAAAAAAAAAAGAAAAAGAAAAAACTGACTAGTGCCATGTGGTTCCTGTTTCAAAAAGGTTTTTAACATTTTTAAAAATAAAATTTCCAAAAACAAAACTTAAAAAGGCGTTTGGTTTTTGTTTTCGGCCATAACAATTCTAAAAACATTTTGCAAAAACTCCAAATTTGGCTTGCAAAATGAAGATGAATTTATATTGTTTTCATTTTCTCTCACTCCCATTTTCTCTGCTCTCTCTCGACAAAAATGGCTCGATTTCTCTTCTCCCAACAGTAGACCGACGAGCACCCTCCCCACCCATTCCAGCGACCCTGCCAGCTCTCCCGTTGGCCGTCGCGTCCTCCTCTGCCGTGCCAGCAACCCATCGCTAGCCGGAATTCCAATGACGGCGATCCTTGCCGTCGTTGAGAGTGTGGCGGAGTGTCGGAATCGACGAAGCCTCGCGATGGCGATGGAGTCTCAGAGTCGACAAAGCCTCGCGACTGGAGCCACCCTTGCCGGAATACCAATCCATCTCTTGCCATCCTCGCGCGGCCCCACCCAGCGGCCCTAAGGCCCAAGCCCCTCCTCCCGGCGACCTGGCCGCCCCACCCCAGCAATCCTAGCGACCCACCAAGACTGACTGCTCCAAGATTGAAAGCCCCCCTCCTCCGGCGTGTCGGCGACTCCAAGATTGCAGGCCGTTCTCCAAGGTTCAAGCAAAGTTTTTTTTTCTTTTTTTTTTTTCCTGATATTCTTTTAGCAATTGTTTGGTTATATATATATGTAAGGTATTTTCATATAGTTGTGATCAGTTATAAGTAGTGTTAGTAATTAATAGTATATTAATTGATTATTAAAATAATAATAATAATTTTTTAGATTTATTCAATAATTATAAACTTATTCTTTGTTTTAATGTACGTTCTCAAAACACTTACATCAAATATATTTTTATCTTTTCCATTTATTCTTAAAAGGAACAAAAGTATCAATTAAACACAATTTCAAAAATAATTTCTACGTATCTTTTAAAATATTTTTATTTTCAACTTATTTCATAAACAAAAAAATAAAAACACTACCAAATAGGTCTATATTATAGAATTTCAAAACTAGGAGAATTTCCGTCACCAGCGGACAGCAACGCCCATCTTTCTATCTTTTGTTCATGAAATATGGGGCTGCTTTGTGTGGAGTATAATTTCAGGTTATAGCTTCTAGAGTTTTTTGGGGTAATTTTATTTTCCCACCAATATACTAACAAATCAGTCTTAAAATAACTAATCTAGCCTTTTTTAATTGGCTATATTATGGTCAAGTCGGTAAAAGTTAGTCAAATTTAAAGAAGTTAGATGCAAGAAAGTCTTTGCCAGCGGAACAAAATTTGAGAGAAAAGAACGATACATTTTGAAAATTAAGAAATAAAATAACATAAGTGATATACTTAAAAAAAAACATGAAAATTATCCTTACCATTACACAAACACGACATGTGTACTATAAATAGATCCAAACAAGACACCTAAAAGATCATTAAATACTTTTTTTCCTAATAAATACTCATTTTGCATCGTATTGCAGTTTCCCACTGGTAAATGATGTGCATTATTAACCAATGATGAGATTAATATGATATTATAATACACTTAGCAAAAAACGTGAAGGTCTCATCTTGGCTAATATAGCAGCCTATTGTCTTAACCACAACTGATAATCTGATCCCTTATCGACAAACTTTTGCCAGCTTCCATCTAGATTATTTTCCTTTGACGGATTCCAATCAAAATGCCCAAGCTTCATCACCAGAGTCTCACCAATCTGTGCAACATAACCTTCATTGTTTGCATGGTATATCTTCACAGAGCTCCTGCAATGGATCCCGGCCCTTCGTCGAGCTTCTATAAGCTCGGTGATGATGTCGCGGATGCCAAAATCATAGAAATGATCATAGAATATCACTGGCTGCAAAAAGAAATAGGGAATTTATGCTGGCTTAGCAAAAATCAGTGTAACATATTCAATAGTGAATCCATTTGTCAAAAAATGCATACATCCCTTGGTTCCTTTAGTTAGTGTCAAGTTCAACCACATGTGGGGTTTTCACGAAACTGCTAAGAAGCAATATAGCAACTGAAGGATTGAGAACTTACTGTTCCAGGATGGGTCAAGATATAGGAATATCCCTGTGCAAGCTTATCTCGTGGAAATGGCCAATGACCCTGGAATCAAACAGATTAATTTAGTCTATTTCCTTTGGTTCAAGCTTTATCAATTGTCAGCTCGAGTTTAGACAGATCACTTCATGAATGGGCTATAACTCAAAGCTCTTATAGTGTTGCTCGTCAAGGAGAGAGAGGAAGAGAGCTAATAAGCATATGAAGCTTCTTAGCCACCATTGAGACATGAGTGCAGGATAGGAGCATGATTTATTTGCATGAATAATACGATAATGCTCTAGCAAGCCATGCAAAATTTGGCGAGTCGTAATACAAAAAAGTTTTCGTACGTTCGTGTGTGTGTGTGTGTGTTTTTTTTGTTTTTTTTATGGGTGTTTGAGGAGAGAAACCTGTGTTGATCCTGTATCATGATTCTCTAAAAATGTAACAGCACGTGAAGGCCACCATCCCATAACTCCAGTCGGCTTGCCTTGAGGATCTATCAACCTCCAGTACTCGTTATGCAGAGCAGAGTGGAGTATTCCCTGCATAAGGGCAATAACTCAAATGCACGCGTTAGAAAAAAAAATAAAAAATCAAACAATCTCGAAGAATATGAGAGTTCTCTGTAAAAAGATTAGAGACAGGAGAAAAGATTTTCTGGGCAACTTAATAAAGAGGTACTAAAGGTTATGAAATTTATTCTCCTAGTCTTATTCATAGGAAATAACTAAGAAATCATTAAGATTACCTTGGTTGTCACATCGAATGCTGAAGAAGTACCACCTGTGGCATTGATCCAATTTACAATCCTTTGCCGATGAGCATCTAGAATTTGAGCAAGTTCAAGGTATCATAACAACAATTTTTTCTCGAGTCAAATATGCAAAACACCATATTTTTCGTGGGGAGAGCTAAAAGTTAACAAGAAACTAATAAAATGAGAAAGGAGTCTATTCATCAAACTAAATTTTAAAAGGTCTTTTCAAGCCTACTAGGTATAAATCATACGAGCATATAGCAAATAAGCAGAGCGCAAATAACAGTATCCTGACTCCCTTGCCCACAATTATTCTAGAACCATTTTTTGTAAGAATGATTTGTGTCATAATATAAATTGCTAGCCCAAGACCCCATCTGAATCTTTTGGCTAAAATCTTCAGACATCTAGATCCCAGGTAAACATCAAGCATGATATTTCCACAATCTTTTATTCTAGACACTAAATTTGGAAATCAGTTTGACCAGCTTTGCAGACACCCAAATAAAATATCTGTTTTCTAAAAAATGGAATAGGCAGATTAAGTAGGAGCATGTATGTGGGTATTGCATTATTGAACAAAGATAAGAACTAATGCCACAGCCGCTAATTGTGACCTTCATGCCTCAAGTTCGTACCTTGATTGTAACACAAGTTACCATGTTCATAAGCTAAACTGTCCCAATATTCTCCAATAGCAAAGGCGGGATTTGAAGCTTCAATATATTCCTTTACATATGTACCCGAGAAGCCTCTGTGATCGTAGAAGACAACCATTGAACAACATTTTCCACTATGATTTAGTAATAGAAACAGATACTCTAATTACACAAAAGCATTCAAAACTTTCCCAACTGCCGCACTATGATATTCTGAATCAATGATCTTGCCGTTATGGAAGGTCTAAAAACTGTAGTTTTATTTTTCCATTCAATTACATATCAGCTTCTTTCCTTCAGAAAATGACAATAAAACTAATTTTTGAGATCAGAAAATCCTATTTAAAAAAAAATAGTTCCGAGCACCATTAGAATTTGTGAAAGACGAACATATACATAGCCACAGAGTGCTCCGCGCATTAACAACAGAAACCTTTTCTTTTCTAGTGAACGGCCTCTGATTCCACCCAGACTCTTCTCACATTTTTTCTTTGTAATTCATTGTTATACAGAATAAATAAAAAAACTGAATTTTGCAGCAGCAAGTGCTTGAAGACACAGATGTTAAGGGCCGAGAAACTAGAGAAATGACATGCATTACCTTACAAAGTCAAGGCGCCACCCATCAAAACCAATATCATTTCGGAGCCAGTTTAACCACTCTTTTATATCTCTTCTTACAAATTCCTGGGAATGATCAATGTTTGGTGCTGCATGGAATATGTCACCTACACGCGGGTAGATGGGTAAGAAGGAAGGCTCTACATTTCCAACTTAAGACCAGAAAAACTATAGTGACGCTAGATCTGTGGACCTTTAGATATATAGAACCTTTATTGTGTTCAACAAAAGACAGATATAAAAAGTAAAAAGTTATTTTGTTGGAACTTGTAGTTAAAAGGTTCCCATGAGCACAAGAGCTAAGGCTTATAGCTGAATACTCCAACAATAAAAAATAAATAAATAGAAAGGGTACCGCTTGAAGGATTTCCACGACCCTGAAAATTTGGATCATCACAAACAATTGCTTCAGGCCCCCAAGCAAGCTTGCCACCAAAAATATTCCAAACACCATTTGGACTCTGAAATCAGCAATACGTAAATTCCATCAACAGGCATCACAAAAGCGTTCTGAAATGGAATCTAAAATTAATTTCCAGTTAAGCAACTATTTTATCGGTTGAAGTTTGAACCTAGGAAAGATGTGATAGATGTTGCAACCTCAAAGTAACTTGTTCTGTTCGGTGATCTTATTGTCATCAATGAACTACCATGAAGTACAACAAGAAAGGAGAGTTTACCTGCTTCTCTGCACATCGATGATTCAGTACAACATCTCCCAAGGCCTATATTCATGGGAAACACGGGTAGAGCTCACATGGAATTAAACATTTATTTTCTTCCAAAACACATCCTTCCAAAAAAAAAAAAAAAGTCACACATACCAGAATGTCTTGAGAATGCATTTCCCCAATGCAGTATTTAAGTTCTTCCTCAGTACCATATTCGGAGTTCAAATTGTAAAGATCGGTAGGCATATAACCTGCATTTCATCAGATAATTGACGCCTACAATAAGTCTTTGTAAATCCTCAGCTAATTTTAGTAAAATAAAGCACAACATGTAAATCTAAAAGCCATTTGAAACCGACAAAAAAGCAATATCAATGTGTTAAAGAAGAAGAAGAAGAATCAAAGGCATTTGAAATTGTAAGACGGAGTTTAGGCATTCCATAAGGCCAGTAGGACTTTTAAACAATCAAGAGAGAAAAACCTTGAGCAGCCACAGATTTTGTTGGTGGAGGAAGCCAAACTGCTGTTACCCCAGCCTGAGATAAATCAGCAGCTTTAGGAGCCATCTCCAAGTACCACTGCCTTCTCCAGCTTTCCCAGTTGAAAGCTTGAAACTTTACGCAGAAAAGAATAATCAGAGAAGATGTTTTGTAAGAAAAGGAGGCATACAAGAAATCACACAGTAAAAAATACAACTTAATAGGCAGCAAAGAAAAAACTACAAATCAGAGTAATCTTGATAATCTAGCGATGGCAACAGAAACAACATTCTCATTTGGGATGGCACCTTGACAGCAATTTAAAAACATAGATAGCAAGAAATAATCTCATAAATCCTAGCACACTTCTGCATACAAGAAACAATGCTATGTAATTCAAATTCTTCTCAAGTAACAACATGAACAAATTTCATTTCCAGAGAAACAAAACGTTGACTAGTTTTCACGATTTTAATGCAATAGAAAGAAAAACTTCAACCATTTGCAACTTTAAACCATAGGAATGTAGCCATCATCCTTTATATTAATGTACGTGATCACTAAAAGCATTTCAAATATCCATAAACTTTTGTTTCTGTAATGATTATCAATTAGTCACTTACCACAATCTCTCGCCCGGTTCCAGTTCCCGGTTCTGCATTGAAGTGCAAGTCAAAATTACACATGAATACAGGCTTTGTTACGGAGAGAGAAATAAAGAGGAACACTCTGATGACACTAGAAAACTTACCTAATTTTGTTTGTTCTGGGGTCCTCTGCCACTGTATGGTCTTTCTCTCAAGGGCACGCTCTAGAGCCTTGCGCTTCTTCTCTATTGTTTCTTTCTCGATGACCTGCTCGATAAGTGTATCCCCTTCTTTCAGCTTTTCTTCAGCAATAGACCATACTTCATCCGGTTTAGGCAAGTCCAAAGTTTTGAATTTTGAAGTCAAAGCTTCCGCCGCATCAATTTTTCTTGGTGGAAACTTCGGACGGATAGTGCGTATCCTCCGTGCTCTCCACTGCAGTATCTCTCTACGAGGACCGTTGCTTAGAAGTTTCCACTTCCGTGAATCATCATCACCGGTCAAAAGGTCTATCCTTCCACCATTAACAACATAGATGGAATCTTTATCCGCTTCAGCTAGTGGACTTTCCTTCACTAACAATGACTCCGCCAAATTGGCTCGTTGCCTCCACATATTCAAAGCATCCTCAGATGCCGTCAATGATCTCTGAAGTGCTTCACATCTCCTTAAATAGGCAGTATCTCTGGTACTTGCTGTTTCTTTGGCTGCTTCAATAGCAGCCTTGACGCTTTCTAACTCGGCCTTAAATGCTTCTGTAGCAGCCTTCTTTCTTTCCAAGGCATCTTTCTTCATTTTCTCCATCAGTGACTTGATGCCCTCCTCCTGCTCGAGGGCTTTTTTCCTGCTTGCCTCCTGAAATTCTGCTAATGCTTTTTCAGCATCGTTGGCGCGAATCTCGAATGCACTTGCTTGCTCGCAGACCTGTTCCAACTCAAATTTCAACTTATCGACCTCACTTCTTCTAAGCAATAACTGAGATTCTAAATCGTTCACAACACCGTTTAACTTCATAATTTCAGACTGGAGAGTAACAATCTCATCAATCGGGTTTATACCATCACCAAACGCTGACACCGCCTTCGTTGCATAATCACCTGCCTTTTCCGCTACATCAAGCGCCTTCTCTATAGCGTCTTTCGATTGCTCCACGATTGATGAAATAGTTCCTTCAGTGGCATCCTTGATTTGCTTTTCTATCTGATAGGCTGCTTCGGCCGCGGAGGTTTCGGCAGCCGAAACCCTGAGCTGAGCATCTTCTAATATGTGAGAAGTAGCCTGCTGAAAAGCTATCTCTGCTAACTTCTCTACTCGCACTGCAAGCTCAACGGCATCTTGTTTAGCAAGAACCAACTTCGATTCCAGTGAGAACTTCTCTTCGACGGATTCCTGTAGCTTTTGGTGGAACAAAGACTTAGCTGCCTCGAGTTCTGAAATAGCCAGTTCTTTGTCATGTAATATGGTGTCAATGTATTCCTTCTGTTTTGCCTTGGAACGGGCCAACTCTTCAATCAACTGATCTCTCTCCTTCCCAATGGCTTCTTGCTTTGCTCGGGCCTCTGAAAGAGCTTTTCGAGCTTTTATTAACTCATCATCTTCCTCAGTCCCCAGCACTTCACTTCCTCCTGACGAATAAGCACCATCGACCAAGTCAGTGGCAGTGTCATTGGAATCATCCTGCCATCAGAACCAAAACCCATTACCACTTCTCACTCACTTTCTTACCCTTTTGGAATTTAGAAGAAAGACAAATGGAATTTAGAAGAAAGACAAATGTATCATGCCCAACTAGATAGAAAAATCTAAGCTTCACTCTTCTTTGCAACAATATATTTCCTTTTTGAATATGAGTTTAACCCCTAAGTAGAAGAGAGAAAATCCAAACCATGCTTGCAAAAATTCTACTCGTTGATCTAGAAATCACCCAGTCTTTACACGAAACTTTCCTGCAGATAATTGCACTTTTGTCAAGATAATGAAAACTTCAACTTACAAGCAGCATACACTAATATTTTCTTTTCAGCATGACTAGGAAAAAATTTTCAACTACTTTGAGGATCAACATGTCAAAAAAAATGAATTTAAAATACCCACTTTTTTCTCTTTGAAGCAGTTTTATAGCAAACGAGACGCCGAGCCATGCACAAATCCGAAACCCGTTTGCCATTAGCACCTGGAGAAACTATGGCATTGCAAGGAACAAGCCCAAATGCCATCTGGGTCAATAAAGTTACTCCCATTTCTTCCTGCATTAGCAACATCAATCCAAAAAATGAAGAGTTCGATAAAGGAGGAGAAGAAGCGTAGAAATTAGAATGAGGATAAATAAAACTGATTGAAACCTGATTCTGGTAGTGAAAAAATTTAATCTGAAGCAGTTTGCAGAGACTCAACTCGAGGTTTACGATACATAATCTGAGTTCGCAATAGCTTGTCTACGTGGGTGGAACTGAAAATGGAAATGGAAGAATCATGATTCATGTGGCCACGGATGCCGTGCAGAGAGAAGTGGAGCGGTATATGAATGAATATGATTATTATGAGGATGAAAATTGCGCACGAATAAAGTTCATCGGAAAAGGCGCTTTTGAGCTTTGGGATAGTAAAATTTTACTGTTGACTTTTGTATTAATTCCTTGTTTAGATTTTAGTCTTTTTTTCTTTTTTAACTCTTTTTTATACGTCTCCTTGGTTGAAAGGAGAAATGCTTTAGAAAATTTTCGTGGGCGGTTTAGTCAAAGGGTTGGGTAGGCCGTGACCCTCACGGATTTGTCGCACTGCTCCCAACCACTTAAAAAAGGACTTCTTCTTGATCTTTCCCTTGAGAAAGCAAATCTACTGCTATCGAAAATAATTTAGTTAATCTTTATTTGTAACTTATTTATATATATATATATATATATATATATTTAGTGAGAATAAGTTTATGGTGCTTTTAGGAGACCGGCACTAAAATCTCAAAACGTGTTTTTTTTTCGAAACGTTTTTTTTCTTTTCTAACTGAAACGTTTTTTTTAAATGTTTTTTTTTTTGGCCTTTTGATTGTCTAAAATGTTTTCCCTCCCAAAAAATGTTTTTTTAGCTCCAAAACTATTTTTATTTTTTGGTTTTTTTCTTTTTTTAATTTTCTTTTGTTAATATGCTTAATATGCTTCCATAAAATACGTATTTTTCAACTAGTTAGTATTAAAAATTAAGATACATGTGCAACTTTTTTATTTGAATTGAGGCAGGAATTTGAATTTAAGACCTCAATTTTAGAGATAGAGGAATCAAGTTTTGTTGTTCCGTTTTTATATCATTTCAACTGTTTCCTAAATTATATTTTAATACCTAAATGAATTGTTTAATTACTTTAAATATTTAGGTTCTATTTATGTATTTATGTTATTATGCTTAAATGATGTGTTGAGTAAATAGTAAAAAAGACAAACAAAGAGACAAAAAAATAAGATAATAAATCCAGACTCGAGCTAAAGACACATAGTATAAACTCATTTTAAAGTTATGTTAACTCTACTTTCAACTATTTAATAGAGATACATCATTTTTATGTGATTTCATTATGGTGTAGCGTGTCTAGCATATCAATTCAAACCACTTTGTTCGAATTATCAACAATACCAAAATTCTCATATGTTATTTAAACTTATATTTTGAATTCAAACCAATTTCACAATCTCCTATACATTTTTTTAAATTAATTTCCAATTCTAAGGTCCACCCGGAATCAGCACAAGCCCGCGAAAACATGTTCAGAAATTTCAATGGTTATTTGCATAATGATTTTAATTGTGGCAAACTACATCAACGGCCTATTAGCTCAGCTGGTTAGAGCGTCGTGCTAATAACGCGAAGGTCGCAGGTTCGAGACCTGCATGGGCCACGTAAATTTTTCTCCCGCGTGTTTGGTCTCTTATTTATTATATTTTATATTATTTATTTTTTGCGTCCCTAAAACCCATGATTCTCTCCCCTAAAGCCCTAGCTTCTTGCTCCTCCTCCTCCTCGTCCTCCTTCGTTCCCAATTAATTTCTCTGTCAGTGGTATCGTGCTTTTCCATCCAAGCAAACGGAAAGAGATGGACGTCAATGGAGATGCAGAAGACACGTCAAGGCGAATCCAAGCGCGGTTCGTCACGAAGCTCGATCCTCCTTTCAAAGCCCCCGCTACTTCCATCGCCATTCCCTCCAATCTCACCCGGCTGGGCCTCTCCACCATCGTCAACAACCTTCTCCAAACCGGTATGCTTTCCGGTTTCGCCATTGTTCTTTTTTTTGGTTGCTCTAAAATGCAAGTTCTTTCGAGGGTTGTGGATGAGTTTTTGAATTTGAATGCTTAATTTGGGGATTTCTTTCTAAGTTTTTATCTATGGTTCTGACCAGGAAATCGGGATTGGGAGCTCGAGCCGTTCGATTTTCTGATCGATGGAGAACTCGTTCGGATGTCGCTTGAACAGTTCCTTCTCGCCAAGGGCATATCGGCGGTACTTTTTTTTACGAATTTATTTTCTTTGTGATTCTTCTGATACTGTTTACGAGGGAAAAAAAAAAAAGAAAAGGAAAAAAGCAATCTTTGCAAAATTAATTTGATAAGCTTTAACCAAAAGGCTTTCCTGGATATCAATGCTTATGCAAGCATAGATTTTTTTTTAATCAATTTAATGTTGACATCTACATATATTTTATGACGCATTACAGGAGAAAGTATTGGAAATTGAATATATACAAGCCGTGGTCCCTCGGAAAGAAGAAGAACCTTCTCTACATGATGACTGGGTTAGTGCAGTTGATGGTTCTAGTCCTGGGTAAGCCCGTGAGAAGTTTGATTACTACTTTGCCTTTCACAAAAGCCTATGAATGCTAAGATGTTTGTTTTTGTTTTTGTTGTCTTGATTGGAAGGAATAATATATTTATTTATTTAAGAATTTTTAAATTTTGATGTGTGGCAGGTTCATTTTGACAGGTTGTTATGATAATTTTGGAAGGTAATTATTATAAAGTACTTGCCTTTGTACTTCAGTCTTTTGGTGTTCATTTTGCTTTTCAATTGATATTCGTTCATGAGGTGCTTGATCCATTCTATTTATTTGTTTTTTCTTCATGTAATTGTCTCTAGGGTGTGGAAATCTGCTGGAGTGTGTACGCATATGCTAGAAGGGCATAGTGGTGGAATTACCTCTGTTAGTATCATCAATCCAGAAGGTGCAATAAGGACAAAAACTTTTGGTCTTTGGACTATTGTCAATAAAATCGAATTTACAAACCTCTTCCCTAGAAGAAGGAAAAAGAGGAAAATTATCGATGTGGGTTTTTGTATCAAATGGCTTGCCTGCAGTGTTATTTTCATGTGGTTATAAGCCTTAAAGGACCAGGACTTGTTTATGATGACATCAGTTACTTTGTCCACCGATATCTGACCGTTCAGGGAAAAAAAAAAAAACTTGACTGTTGGGTTGAAAAATACATCATCATTTAATTTAAGAAAAGATGCAGCTGTAAAACGTTATATTTTCTCGATGAGAAACCTATGCATGATTATACTTCATGGACTTTGGATAAACTTTACTGTATGTGCAGGTGGAGAAAGTGTTACTGTTGCCACTGCTTCAAAAGATCAGACCGTAAGGCTGTGGAAGGTAATTGGAAACAAATCTTGTTTTAACAATCGTCACTTGATGTTTTGGCTAGTGTTATGCATTCCATTTCTTTTTTGTAATAAAGTTCAGTGCAAAAGAGCATGTAAAGAGTCCTTTAAAGATAAGGCCATTCAAAATTTTGCGTGGGCATAAAGCATCTGTTCAAAGTGTTTCTGCTCAGACTTCTGGTGACATGGTATAATCTGTTTCCTTATATCTATAGTAGTCAATTGACCACTGAAGAAGAGATTCTGATTTTCATCTCCACCCATTCTCTCGTTACATGTACATAGGTTTGCTCAGGTGGTTGGGATTCCACAATTAGTTTGTGGGGGACAAATGAGACTAATGCAGAAGGTGACATGGTGTCAGTTAAGAAGAAAAGGGTGAATGATCGAGCTGAAGAATCTCAGTTGGAGGTATTGTATTTGTCCTTGTTTTTTGAGTCCCTGTTCCTTTTCAGAGGAAAAGCCATTTTGTTACTTTGTTTTCAGGCAACGCAGGATAACTTCATATTTGTTAAAAGTAGTTTTCAATGAAATAATTTGTTAGTGTTACATGAGGGATCTAAGCGATCAAAGCATCATTTCATGTAGTCTGCTTAATATTTAGAATTTTTTTAAAATCAGTTTATTTGTCATCTTATTTTGACTGGATTCTAGAAACTTTATTTTATCAGGGTGTTGAATCATTTATTAGTAACTTTCTATTTTGGGTCAGCTTTTGTGATTTCAGTATCATTTGTTTTCTTTTTGTTTTGCAAATTCACTCTAAAGTCTACTTGTGTCTGTTTTTTACTTGCATTTTTTAATTGCTAGAACCTTTTTGGTGTTCGGATGCCAGCAGAATGATTTATTTTTCTCCCTATTTGAACTGTGATCAATGAGAAGCTCTTATTAAATTCAGGGTGAAGCAGTTTCTACACTAGTTGGCCACACACAATGCGTATCCTCTGTAAAGTGGCCACAGCGTGAAATAATCTACTCTGCATCAATGGACCATTCAATTAGAAGATGGGATGTTGAGACAGGCAAAGATTTGCTGGACATAGTAAATCTCAATATTCTGCTTTTTAACAGTTTCTTTATACAAGGAAGATATCTGCATGTATTGTACAGATTACTTCAACAATATGAATACAAATTGAAATTTGTAAAGTTTATTGCCAACATTAACAATCTCGTTGGTTGTAGTACTGTGGGAAAGCTCTGAACTGCATTGATATTGGGGGTGAAAGTTCCACGCTGATTGCCGCTGGTGGTTCAGACCCCATTCTTCGGATATGGGATCCTCGGAAACCAGGTCTGTAAGATGAGCCAAACATTAATCAGTCTCTAATTAAAGCTCATTTCTTTGACAAAACAGTCATACATATTCATATGTTAACTTACTGGCACACTTCAGATATGAGCCGAAAATTGTTAACTCTGTAGGAACTTCTGCTCCTGTTTTCCAATTTTCATCTCACACTTCTTGGATTTCGGCTTGCAAGTGGCACAACAAATCGTGGTTCCATTTGGTCTCTGCATCCTACGACGGAAAACTTATGTTATGGGATCTGAGAACTGCGGTATTGTGCTCTACCTGTCTGCGAAGTGTGATTTTTGCACCCTTTCACCGGCATTGCCACTAGTGCTCCTTACTAATATATGTTTTCTTTTGCAGTGGCCTCTATCAGTCATTGGCTCACATGAAGACAAGGTAAATATAGATTATGCTTTTCTCATTGTCTTGGCTAAGTTTCGTTTTCTTTTATGCTTAGGCTTTTTATTTTTGTGATTTAGGTACTCTGTGCTGACTGGTGGAAAGGGGACAGCATTGTTAGTGGTGGAGTGGATTCGAAGCTTTGCATATCTTCTGGAATTTCCGTGCAATGATGAAGTTAGAGATAAATTTTGAAATTTTCCTAATGAGCTTCGGTTTAAAGATTTTTTTTTTTTTTTTTTTTGGGTTGTATTTTTGGTTATAGACTTAAAGAGGTACTTATAGACGCAAAGATTACAGTGGGTCGCACGCAGTGTTGTATTTTAGCATGTGCATTGCCAACCAAAAAAAAAAAAAATCATTGTCTACATAAATGAATGGCACGTTCTTTATTTTTAAAGAGCATTATTATTATCGGTGGTGTTAAGCGTCGTCTATTAGTAAGAGATGGGACCAAAGTATGGAATCAATAGATAGGGCTTACTTTTTTTTAGTGATAGTGTTTAGCATTGATAATGTTTTAAGCATTTTTTCTTTTTGAGGTAGAGTGGCAAAAAAAAAAAGGCTAACTACCAAACAGAGGATGACATGTCGTTTCTAAAACGACTAGTTTCTTTCTCTAAGACGGTTAACTCCAGAACAAAGGATGACATGTCGTTTTTAAGGAACTTAGACGACAATAAGCTTATATTGGAAATGAGTGAAAGAGATACAATGCTTGCACACTCTTAATACAAATCCTCTATGAGGAGAATCGATACCAGATTTACTTATGTATGTTTAATAAACTCTAATGCTATAAATCAATGATTATTTCTCAAATTAAGTAAACGCTACAAAAAAAAGTTGGATTATTTCACATTGCCCTGTCTAATACTCAAATAAACGCTAAAAAGAGGACTGAGGATATTATTTTATCTTTTTTTTCAATCCTATTACCTTTCCTATTGCATTCATTTATGGTCTCGCAAACGTCCCTCAAGTGATATGTTTCTAGCAAGCTTGTAAAGCCTTTTCCAATTAGGCTTTTGCGGCTTGAACCATGACTAAACTCCAATAGAATGTTTGGTAGAGTGGTTAGAACCGTTGATTAAAACTGTTTTTACTATAGTATGTGAGAGCTTTACATTGTAGTGATTTATTTATTGTTACTGTAGCATATAATAGCTTTACAAGGTTTATAATTGAGAAAGTGG
Source organism: Artocarpus heterophyllus (assembly GCA_025403435.1). Lineage (NCBI taxonomy): Eukaryota > Viridiplantae > Streptophyta > Magnoliopsida > Rosales > Moraceae > Artocarpus > Artocarpus heterophyllus. The sequence continues at coordinate 7,249,420 of CM046347.1, read as the reverse complement.
TTCAGACCACAACTGCTAAACATTTCATAAATTTGTAAAGCCACTACAAAACTCTACACCCTTATTTCTATATCCCAAGCATAAGCCGGACAATCTAGTTACGAAACAAGGACATGTTTTGTGTGCAGGATTGAATTAAATCTTATTCCTTTGTTTGGTAAATAACTTTAAATGATTAGATTAGATAAAAGCTTATCTAATCCATACTTAAATCCTCTTAGCAGGGAATTAGGCAATCCCTTGCTAAAGAATAGGATTAAAAATAACCTTTGTACATTGTAAAAATTTTCAAGAACCTATTTGCAAAAATTTATAAAAATTTAGGGTTAAATTATAATTTTTCAAAATGAGAGGTCAAAATATGTTTTTATGTGATAAAAATTTTAATAATTATATTTTTGTTGCTCTAATTAAAAGAAAAAAATATTTGTCCTAAAAAATTTGAAAATTTTGTACAAAAAGATTCCTATCTTAATAACATAACACCTAACGTAAGATTGGATTATAAAGTATACTATCTTATCTATTTTAATACAATCCAATCCTAAGACTATGCTATCCAATACACCAATCGGACCCTAAATGTACAGTTGACCATTAAAGTGTAGAATAGGCCTCAAACAGGGATAACAAGTCTTAAACGATTTTGCGATGGGCATGTCGGCATATCGTCATCTCGACACGAGGGAGATGGCCGCTTTCCGGCACCAGTCTCGTTTCGAATAATCCGAAAGTTCACAATGTAACCTCTGCATCATGTGGTGGTTATAGCAGAAGTACGTAAAGATATCGCACTAATTCATAAATGTTGGGTGGTTTTCATAATGATTTATGTCTCCACGCATTAATGAATTGCCTAGGATTACAGTATGTTGTCTTCAAAAGAAGTTCAAAGCAAAAAATGGGTTTAGTAGGTGCTTAAATTGACTCTTAACTCTCCAAAAAGCCCTAAATGATGCAGTCCTTTTAACCTTTAAAAAGGCTGATGAGAAGCATCTTCTAAATTAGAGACAAAATAATGATTACGTATTATTAGTGATTGGCATGGTGACATGATGTCATTCTATGAAAAAAAAAAACCTGTCATATTAGGATTATGTATTATAAATGTTTTCTGCTTCACCTGAAACAAAAAAAAAAAAAAAATGCAGCCATTAAGTCCTCTTAAAATCTTTTCTACTGCTAAATGCCAACAAGTCCAAAGTCCGAAGATGATTCGCCTGGATTATCATGTTTGAGGGGGAATTAAAAGAAAATTTTCATTGCTTATATCGTCAACAATATTTATTGGAGGGAGGCACACTGATACCATACTTGTTTTATTTGTCCAGTAACATTATAACCCCCACTTCTTATAAAACTGACCGTTGCATCTTTCCATCAAGACAGTAAACAATGCAATCGGGCGACCTAATTCATTGTAAAATACGAAGATCAAAAATAGAATTTGCTTAAAACATAATTCAAAATATGGCCACTAATTTATTTTGACAGAAAAAATAAGAGTATACCTTAGTCCAATCTAAGGTTGTAACTAAAGAAATTCCACTGAAGGTTAGTGTATTTGCGAAAAAGCGTAGTGAGATGCTCGTCAATAAAGACACCTAAAAGTACAACCGAAAAAGAAGTGAGGTAATAAGCTCATTATCTTTTTGTTTTTTTTAGACTAGATCACATGTTTTATCTATATATAGTAATTTCAACACAAGACCTTCGAAATCATGAGGTAAGAAGACCTACCCCAGCATGGGCCACCGTCTTCCGCAATTTTGCTAGACGCTTGCGTTAATCAAGACCAACTTCTTTGCGTTAATCAAGACCAAATTTTTGACCTGTGAATCGAAGAAATACCAAAGAAGTTAACAAAAGATTGATCGCCATAAGTTAAGGTTTAAATAAGAGAAAGGAAATTGCATGATATTCTGATCTTAGGAAAAGGGCCTAGTTCGAGACAGGACACTTTCTAGACCGATCAATTCATCTTCTACGAGCTTTTTTTCAGTATTTCAATCCCAGCAGACAATATAGATTTAGTGATACTACTTTCTATGAAAACAGTTTACGATGCTAGATTAAGTGGAAAACTTTGGCATAAAAACATGATGAACAATTGATATATTTTTTTAAGAGGCTGACAGTCTTTTCTTTGGCTGCTAAAGAACATGGATCTACATGGTAACGAGCTCAACAAAGGAATAAACTTAAAGCTTTTGGATAATTGACTGCAAAGTCAATTGCAACAGCAGCACCAAGGCTTGGTCCAACTAATACCAGCGGCCACTAGAGGAGAATAAGAAAGTCGAAACAAATTAGATATCTTCTAAGTGTAGATGATATAAAAAGAGTAGTGTTAGGATCCCAATTCTTATTTCAAACTTTTTACTACCAATTCAGGTGGATTATAAGAGCTCGTTTGGTTCGAGTATTTAAATAGAGTATTTGAATGAAGATTTAAATTTTTGTGAGAGAAAATACTGTAGCAAAATGATTCAAACTGTGATTCAGACTACGAAACAAACAAACCCTCAATAAATAATACTAGGAGTCACACCTATTTGATACCAACTCATGTAATGTTGTCATCTACCCACCAATCCACGTATCGTCTTGATAGCAATGGACATGTAAATTTTTAATTTTAATTGACTCCTAGTACTAAGTGTTTGAAAAATGAGATCAAAATTAATTATCAAAATCAATCAATTAGTGCCAAAGGTACTCATGACATGAAAGTACCTGATCAGGGTAAAGACGCTTGGATGCCACATCACATGGTGGAACCCTTTCTGGGTGCTTATGAGATTGACAAAAGAATAAAGTCTTGATTAATGCACTAATTATTGCAGGATAACGCAAAGTAAATGTGGAGTTCTACTTATACAGCTATAAGAAACGAAGCAAAGTAAAAGAAAATAAATGAACCCAAATCAGAGAAACCCTGTGGCCATTAGATCCGTTGAGCATTGTTAATGCCCATTGGCAAGAAGCTATCTTGAAAAGCCCTCTGGCCTGTCAGCTAATGCAAAAGGAATTTGCCCATAAATAGCTGAAATTGTACTCTGAAGGATTAATAATTGATTTGTTGCAATATTTATTTATTAGACAGATTCGTACCTGAATGTACCCGAAAAGTTGTCTTTACCACTCGATGGATGGTGTATTCATTGTGATGGCTTAAAGGAGCTAGAAAAACTTTTTTGCACAAAAAGTACTTTTTTATGTCTAGTCGGCCTGCTTGAGAAGTCAAAAGTTGAGGAGAGAGAAAAACCACAAAGAAGTCCTAAGCGATCACATGCAGAGCTAGAGTAGGAAACAAGGTATCCCTAGACTCTGGCGTTCTTAATATGTTGTCTGGAAAACAGTCGAAGCTCGTACACGGAATCCATTCTTTGTAATATTCAAAGGAAATTTATTTGGTAGTATATTTTTATTTTATATTATAATATATAGACAGATAATTAAAGCTCATGGGTTTTAACAAATCTTTCAGACGTCACTTTAAAGTGAAAATATTCATCAACATGAGCCGTCACTTGTAAATACATGTTGCTGCATTAGGTTGCTCTTTTTTTTCTTTGTTTTTTGATTTTTAATTTGATTCGGTAGTTTCAAAAATGTTGGTAAAAATTAGGCAATTATGCTTAAGAGTTGGAGGCCCTCGTGACTGTAATTTCACATGCAAAAAATGAAAAAACGTTGAAAGGACGACCATGATGATACTTGGAACGAATCATATTCCTTCTAAATCTCTGTTTTCCTTAAGTTTTTTCCTTGTTAATTAAACTTTGAAATGCGCTAATTTTTGTGGAGTTAGCTGAGGGCTACCCTATAGCTTTGTTTACTTTATTGACAAAATTTTGTAACAGGTGCTAGGGCATTTGGTCTGAGGGTATGATTCTCCCTTAGGTGCAAAAGGGCCCGAGTTCAATTCTCGGAAAGCCCTCAAAAGAATCTTTCTTTTTTAAAAAGGGATAAGGAACTTCGCTAGAAGGAGGGCTTGAACCTCCGACCTTGTGGTTAACAGCCACACGCTCTAACCAACTGAGCTATTCCAGCTAGAATTGTGTAATGTGGATCTGCAATAATATTTAATGTATCTTTCATAGCAGGACCTCAAAAAGTTCCGACGGCGGACGAAAGCGATTCTCGTGGAGTGAGTGAGAGTGAGACAAGAGTCATTCTCGGAAAATAAGAAAACCCAATCGACAATGACATCGGAAACTCAAACTACCTCCGCTGTCTCTTCTCACGAACCCGCCGTCTCCAACGGTTCCTCCTCTCAGACAAGGCAAAGGTTAGGTTTTCTGAAAAATTCCTTTTCTTTTCTGAATCCGTAATTTTCGCACAGTTTATATACACAATCGTTCATCGTCTTGATATAATATATATGTATGTATGTATATGTAATTGGCCATTGTTTTGGTTGCGTATGCCTTGGAATTTTGTCTAATTGATGAGTTATGCAGACCAAAAAAAATATTCTGATCTTTAGCAATCATTGTGGGAGAAAGCAAGAAAGGAAAACGGGAACCAAATATTTCAACAATTGTTACAGGAAGAAGAGGAAATGGGATCAGCCTGCAGAGTCCTTGGTTTCAGCCGGGCTTGCCGTGCCGGGAATTGTCTCAATAGCTGCCATGGGTTCTCTTGAGGGAGTTTCGGTTCCTGCTGTAACTCCTGTTTTGATGACCCCGCTTGCTGCTAGCTCGAGTACTGTGCCCATGGCGATTCAGGCGCCTTTGTTTACAGCAACATGCTGCTGCATTAGTCTCAAAGTTAAACCTAGTGAGATCCTTAACTGGGTTTTCCTTTAATGTTGATGGCTTTGTGATTTCTATGTTGTTCGAGTTTTTCGACTTTGGAATAAAAAATGTCCCTTTGCTCTTTTTTTTTCCCCTTATCAATTTGTGTTTGGTTTCTAAATGATTTGTGCCATTTAGCGAAAGATCCAAGATGAATTAATAGCACGGGAAATTGTAATCAATGATGCGGAGTCTTCTGTTCGTTACAAGCTCACAAAGCGCCAGACACAAGAGGAGGTGAATCTGATTATTTCAAGTTTTCATCAGTTATTAGACAGTCTTTCAGTTTCGTTTTAGTTATTACTGTTATTGTTATTTTTCTTTTAAAGACACTGTTGGATTCTAGTTCTTTATTTGCAGATTCAACGATGCACTGGTGCTGTGGTGATAACAAGGTTTGTCCTTTCTTAAAGGCTCCCTGGAAGGAATTATAATGTTTTTAGCTCAGGCGTATAATGTTTCTGTTTAATTGCGATTGCAGGGGAAAGTATCGTCCACCAAATGCACCATCCGATGGTGAGAAGCCATTATTTCTCCATATCTCTGCAGGGGCTCACGTAAGTATTGATCAATCCTTTAGGTAGCATACATTATACTTATGATCTTCTAGTTTGGTGTAATCGTGTCGGTGGAGTATGTGTGCATTTTTGTTTTTTTATTGTTTAGAAAATGTTTTTAAATGTTATGACTACCATTTGCATGCCATTTTGTGGAGATTTTCCTCTTGGGTCTGTATAATGTTCTTGCAACTTTTGCTTGCTCGTGTTCAAGATACTTGACAATGTGAAGATGTAAAGTTTCAAATTTTCTTCTCTTTGGTAGTTATAACAGACAAAATGCTTAAGGCTTTATCATGATTATGGGTTTCATTTGGAGTTAAAAGACACAGCAGAACGAGTTTTGGCTGTTGATCGTGCTGCTGCCATGGTTGAAGAAATGCTGAAACAAGATCAGAAGTTACAGAAGGTAGGTTCCAGAATGTATGCTTACGTTACGTAGCCAGCTTCTGTATCTATGATGTTAATGAAACACAGGCTTGTCTTTGTATCAGGATACTCATGCACTGAGCACGTGCATATTTTTGGGTTTTGATGCGGACCCTTCATCGAACGTTGCTGCTCGTATTCGTGGCCCAAATGTTAGTTCCTTCCTTTCTATGTTTATCCTAGCACTAAACTTTTCTTTGATGGTTATAGAAGTCTTTTCCTTATTCTTAGTACATTTCAATTCTTTCCCCCCACTCTCTATGTACCTAAAATTGGTAGCAAAAATAGTTACTGTTTGCTTTGTTACATATACAACATATGGTAGCAAATTGAGTTGGTATAAGGTTAGGCATACTATTTGACATCGCTGCTCTCTCTCTCTCTCTCTGGTTTTTTTTTTTTTTTTTGGGGGGGGAGGTTGGGGTGGCATTCTTTTTTAACTCTTTTTTTTTTTTAATTCTAATATAATGCACATGATGGAGATGACAGATTCTAATATTTGAAGCTTTCTTTGATATCTCCATACGATTGGGAGAGATTGTTTTTGTGTTGGTGGTGGTTCGCTTTTGTACATGCAGGACCAGTATATAAATCACATTATGAATGAAACAGGAGCGACTGTCATCCTCAGAGGTCATGGTTCAGGAAATATTGAAAGTTCACATGTTGAAGGTACTTCCTTAATTCATGCAATATGTCATTAATGTGGTCTCTGGTCTGTCGCGGAACCCATTCTATACTTTGTAAACTTAGTGAAATTTATTATCTTCGGTTATTTTGTACAGAAGGACAACAACAACTACATTTGTTCTTGTCAAGCAAGAATCCAAAAAGTCTCGAAGATGCTAGGTGTTTGGCTGAGCACCTTTTGGATACAATCAGTGTAGAGTGTGGTGTCTCTAGGTAATCATCTTTACTGTGCGTAGGGGTGTAAAATGGTCTGAACATCACTCAGATTTACACGCATTCTGACCAAATTAGGTTTGTGGAGTTTTTGCTTCCTTTTCCTTAATGTAAGTTTGTAGTTTAGCATTAGCAGAAAGCTGGACCTTATTTTGTATAATTTTGATATCTGTCATGCGTATTTTATTTGTGTGTGTCGAAGCTTCTTACATTTCACAATAGCATGAAGAATTGGTTTGGCCCCCCGTGTGGAGCTCTTGCTCTTCCCAGAGAGAGGATGCATTGTTTTGTTATACAAATATCCTTCATGTCATTTAGATTGTTTTTGCCATAGTTTTCTATCCTCTATAGGGGATAACTTGTGGCCGTTTTCTCACTGTTATAGGGCTTCTTCATCTAAGGTTTATATTGCTGTCCGACCCCCACAGCAGGTATATAGTGCTGTTCCACCTCCTCAGCAGTTGATGGCTGGAGCTCTGAATTCTTCTAGTAATGGAGAAGCAAGTACAAGTTCAGCCACTGTATCGACTTCTTCGACTGTGGCTATTACACCAATTCCTCCTGTTTCTTCGGTTGGGATCACTGGAATCTATACTGCGGTTTCTCAAGGAAAATTATCTCAAACTGGAGTGCTTAACTTTGGGCAATCTCAGGTAGACTCGTCCAAGCCTTTATTTCCTAGTGGAACAAGCTATAGTGGATACAGTGGAATATATCCTCAAGCCACGCCTTTGCAACAAGTTGCCCTAGCTCTTAAACAGTCATCTTCTCCCCTTGGTTCTACTGCGGCCCCCACAACACTAGCCCCAAGCTGGGAACCAAAGTCGAGTGTTAGCTCTACCTCTAAGAAGGATGAATGGCCTCAGCAAAAGTGGAAGTTTCAGGAGTTACCGATTCGTTCAAAGGGTTCTGCAAAGTCCGTTCAGGTATTGATGCATTTATTCTGCATGTTGGTCTTCAGGTACAGGTGTAAGATTTAAACATTTGCATTTTTGGCATTTGAAACATCTAATGGGGAATTAGTAAGAATCATAATATAAAAAGGTTGACTTTGTTCAATTTCCATTTCTGAAAGCTTGCATTAATGATTCAAATATTCTGCTTTGAGTTTTTGGGGTATGCTGCAATTAAGTAGGAAATTTATATTGGCTGAAATTAGAATTGTTGACCCATATGTCGGGCTCATAGACTTGAATTTGTTGCTGTACCCTGGAGTGTTTCAATTTTATTATGTTTTTATTTTTATTCTTTATTTTTATATTCTATTATCTGTATTGTCGTTGTTCTAAAATTATACTTTTCTTGTGCTAACTTGCAGTACTCACTATTCCAGGTATTTTCTCTGACCTTCTATGAAGCTAACTTGCCGATAGTGGACTTCTCTATTGGACCATTGGTTTGTATGTTTCACAGGGTATTTACTTCTGGAGGTGCCATGCGGAGGCGCTTCAAACCTTTATGATGCAGGCAATTCGAGCTTTCATGCTAATTGGTTAAAATTCCGTAGTTTCCCAATATTTTTTACTAGCTTGTAGATTTTGTGCTTCCATTGCAATATGTCCGTTATTGACTTTCTTGATCAGACAACCTGCATTTGACAGCCAAACTCCTTGTCTTTTAGACAAGGGGTGTTAGAATGCAGTGGTTTTAAGATGAACAATATTTGAATAGACATCCTCAGGCACTTCTTGTTTAGAGCACATTGAAATACCAAGTTCTTAGAAAATTCACTGCATTGAATTTTGGCTATGGCCCTAACCAACTTTCATGTTATCAACCTACATCTCTCATCTCAATCAAGATTTTCAAACGCTACATCCGTACTTATTTGTCTTGGAATTTGATAAATAAGGATGTCATGTCTGCGTGTTCTTGCATATGATTTTGAGAATTTCTTTAAAGTGACTCACATTGCATCTAAAATGTTTCGTCTCTTTTCTTCATCGTACTTTAAAATTCTTCACCCAGAATCTCAGGTTGTATTTTGTATGTATTGATATATGTATGTGCATGTTCTAAAATAAATTTCAAGATATGTCTGTAAATATTAACCGTTCTCCTAAGTTATATAGTGGATCCAATATTTATACATATCTGTTATTTAGTGATATTGAGATGGGCTGGGTTTTTTTCTCTCTAACTCACTGCAGGGTTCTGAATGTTTAAGGCCAGCTGAAGTTTCAGCAGATTTGGGTGTGAGAAATGTGTCAACCATGCCAGCTCCAAAGAAGTTGGTCTGGCAACATCTAATGGAACGCCACCACCCCCATCAAGAGCCATGCCCCCTCCACCACCGCCAAAATTTACATCAACTCGCAGTTTGAAAGGTCAAGACAAGAGCAATATCCCAAACAAAACCAAATCTGATCCTGTTCCAGGCATTTTGTTTCAACTTCCTCATTGTGTTTTTTCCCCCGTTTGTGATGCTTGTTTGATTGGCTAACATCAGTAGTGGTCTAATCGTGAGAACACTGCACTGTTTCACTTTTTCCTGTTCAAGTATTTCTTTTGAATTTGTCTCATACTCTTTAGTTATTTCAGATACCTTGGTGAAGTTAATGGAATACGGCGATGACGATGATGACGATGAGGAAAACACTGAAGAACCACTCGGTAGAAACCAAGGCCCTGCATCAGCTCGAAACCCCTTCTGGGCTGTATGAAATATCATTTCTTTTGAACTGGTTGATGATGGTGCTAAGAGGAAGGTTTGCATAAAAAATACACGCAGATTGGGGCTCTTGGGGACATGTGGTTCGAGCAAAGATTGGAGGGGGTAGCTACTATGGTGTTGTTTTTCCACTGATAGTTCCAAAGATGTTGTTGCTCTTTTCTTACTTCTTTTTCTTCCTTTGGCAGGGAATGCACAATAGTTTTGTCATTGGTGTAAATTAGTATCTCCTGTGTAATTCCCACCAAGGAAAAAAAAAATAGTAGTTCCTGGATCACATTAGCATAGTTATTTGGTTAAATTTTCATCTCTTTTGTGGTTATTGAATCCGATACAGCACCTTAGAGTCTGCCCTCTTTCTCTCATTGCCTGCACCTACTTTTTTTTTTTTTTTTTTCTCTGCAGTAGTCGTTTCTTTCTTTCTTTTTTTTTTTTAAGTGAAAAATCCTCTTGCAGATGAGATGAACTTTCAGCACTCATAACGTTCGTGGGGCCATGATTTCTTTTGTATTTGTATGTATAAATGATAATTCAATGCTGATCCCATCTCTTTCAAAATGAGCATTCCTATGCATTCATCACTGTGGTTTTTAACGAATGGTTCAGAGAGGCACCAAGAGAGTTTCTTCAGCGGAGAAATTACACATTAGTCGGTCAAAAACCCTTACATGCTAAAACACGTTACTACGGTAAAATTGTAATTACCTGCGATAAGAATGTGACTATGTTTGTTGGATTTCAAAATTTCTTTGTTATTTTTAGGACATGTTTACTTTGCACTAAAAAGGAGGAGAAAGTAAAGGGTGATTTTGTTTTTTTAAAATAATATGTTAACTTACAAAATTAGTAACGAAGTTTTATAGGAAATATTAATCTTTTCATGCCTTTTAGTATTGATTCTCTATTAAAGTGAATGAATATCATATTTATTTAGATTTTTAAATTCAAATGTTATTATTTAATAACTATAAGTTATAAAAAAAGGATATTTTAGTAATTGTATTGAATAAAATTTACATTTTAAGTAAGTAAAAGCTAGAAATGAAATAAAATTGTTTCCTTTTACAACATTAAATAAGTAGACACTAAAAAGAAAATAAATAACGCTAACTTTTATTATGGTTAGGAAAAAATGCCCTTAATACTATGAACTAAAAGTATCAAAAAAATGAAATTTGGGGAATATTTGTCCCAAAAAAACGTAACACAATACGGTTCTGAATACGATTCTAATAACCCTTTTTTAACTTAAAATAATTATCTTCTTTATACATGTCAGTTTGCCGTCATGCGTACGAAAGCAAAATTTTCCTTCCTTTGTTTTAGACGTGTAAATGCAGTGATCATTGACAGATTATTAAATTAATACCTTTCATGGTCTCCTTTTTTAACCATTAGTTTTTTTACGGTCATATTGACAATTTGACATTTCTCTTGTATATTACATGACCATGAGTACGATGAAAATTTGACATTTCAAATTCAAAGCTCGCCGAATATATAACTGCTCTCATGGCAAATAATAACATAATGATGATAATGTCATAAATATTGCTTTAAGCAGCTTATTTTCTATTCCACAAGTTAAATTTTTCTTTTCCACGAATTTTCTAGTAGAGTCACATTAAAAATATAACAATTTTTAACAGTATTTGAAAATTTTCTCCCTGTTGAACCATCCTAGTTTTTGTGTCATTTCCATGACATCTGCCAAATATGACGAGTGGCCAATAAATTGACTGGCTACTCACAATGGGGGATAATAAATGTTTATAGGAATTAAAGCTTGAATTCAGGCAAGCAATGTTAGGTTTTGTAGGCCAAGTTCGTATCAAGAGAAGTCTATTCAAGCTCATGATGGACGGTCCTAACTCCACAGCGACAAAGCCAGTGGGACAAGTTGTAGCTCCAAATTCAGTGTCTCTCTGCAAATATCTCCACCACCATTTATTGTCGTCTCTGACATAAAAATAATCCTATTTAATCTTATAAGGTTATAATTTCGTTATTAATAAAATAATAAAACTTAATTTAAAAATACACTATATATTATATCAAAACTTACAGTTTTGTAAATAACGAGGTTATAATCTATAAGATAGAAAATGATTTTTACAAACAAAGGCAGCCTTTTGCATTGACCAGCAAGAAAATAAAAGTTTTGGTGGTGGTCTTATCATGTACCTCTCCAAGTTGGTCAGTTCTTGAATGGTGTACAGAAGAAGGGAATCCCCATAGCTATTTCGTTTCACTATTTTACTTTTTCAAGATGACCACTGGCCAGCAGAAGCCTCTACTTGACCAAATGGTAGAAAACAAAAAATCCCACTTGAAAAATCTATTCAATATTCAAATCACAACTTGGGCTTTCAATTCTGTGAACTTTGAGTTTCTCCTGTTTTGCTTTAGCAAGGGCCATAACCGTCTTGATGACTTCATCCATTTATAAGTATCAATATGAATATGGGCATTTTTGGTCTTTCCGGGTCTTCATTCTTGCATATCTTTCAGCAAAGACCTCGTGGAACCTTCCAACTGAGCCAACACTTGTGACTTCATTTTGAAAGTCCGGCTTACGTTGTAAGCGACAGATATAAAGAATGTGCAATTTATGGCCAAGTCCTCCCCCCCCCCCCCCCAAAAAAAAAGGAGGCAAATTTGCATGTGTTGTATACATGGTTGTATTAGTAAATTTCACTAATTCTTCTTCATTGTGCCTTGGGTTTTCTCATTACATATGATAGAAATTCAGGCACCTAAAATGAAAAACAAAATGACGGAAGGGAAAAAAAGGCAGTACATAAATTTACACAAACCGGTTAGAGTTTCAAAATAATTTTTGCTTAACAATAGCAAAAACCTTTTCAATCATACAACACTAAAAAGCTTAACTCTGTTATAATACACTATAATCTTGTGTAAACAGCAGTCACCTTCTGCCTGGATTCTGTAATGATTTTGGGGATCCCTCAAACAGATCCAGAAGCAAATTCTCCAAATCATCCGCAGTGTACTTGATGCACTTATCACTTATGTGAATCGAATGTCTACCCGTGAACGTCCTGCAAGCTTGGATTACTTGGAGAGATGTCGAGATTCTCAGGTCTTCTCGGAGCTCAATATCCGGAATAACCCATCCTGTCTGAGTCCGGTAAATTTCCTCGAAAGCGAGGTAAAAGCTCCTCAACCTCTCCTTGAGAAGGATTTTCGAGATTGAATGTGAGCCCGGGTTCTGTATTCCCTCATCTTTCAACAAAGAAAGGATTGAGCCCCAAGTGCCTCTTTGGTAGTCCATTGCGTGCTGTTGGAATTTACCATTGTGTTTTTTAATCCATCCGCTTCCAAATATGGCCTTTAGTTCAGACCCTTTCACCTTCTGAGCCATGTAATGTATGTTGTTCATTAAGAACAGATGCTGCAAAGAAACCTCCTTGTACAACTTGGACTTGGCATCAAGATTGTGTTCCAAAACCACAGCAAGTGATAAAAAAAGTCGGGCCATTGGGGAAACTATGCTTTTATCACCCTCTTCTGTAGTTGGACTTGCATCAGGAGACGATAATGCAATGTGATCCCTGTCATCACGGTCCTTGAAAAGCAAATTTAGGGTCTCACCATAGTCGGTGAGATTCCTAATGTAGTTCATGACATATCTGGTTAGTGGATGGATTCCCCCTCCTGAAATAGGAGTATTCGAGTGGTTGGACACAATAGCATTCTGAAATTCGATGAAAGTAGCCCTCACACAGTCGCCTAATCTGCTAAGAACCTCATGACATTCCGTTATAATGGAAGAACCAGCCTCTCCCATGTACAAGGCTTCTATATCAGGAATAAGATCCGCAAGAACCTCATACATGTCGAGAATTCGGAGCAGCTTCTCTGGTTGTTGGGGGCCAACAGACATGGCTTCACCGAAATTCAGGAGCTGCAATATCGAGGTCTTTGACGACTCAACGAAACAAACCAGACTGACTGGTCCCAGCTCCCCAAAGATCTGGTCACAAAGCCATTTCTCACTAGCAAGATAAACCCAGACAAAGATCTTCATAGTGCGAATCCACCTCCTGATCTTGGAATTCAAGATAGTCCACTCCATTTTGAGCCACATCCTCAATGCTCAGTTTCTCCATCTCAAGAATGAACAAGCACTCATCCAAGGCATCCCTTCGGAGACTAGTATAAGCCTGGACACATTCCCTATCATACTTCGAACTGAACATCAAATTCACAATGCTTCGAAGCTCGGGAATCACATGCGGATGAACCAAATCAACGAGGAATTCCTCAGAGACTCTGCTAAGACTATCTCTGTTTAGAGAGTCCTCAAATGAATCGTCCCCATAAGAGTTAATGGATCCCTCGTCAAGATTCTCCTCCTCACTCGAACGAAAGGACATGTGTTCGGGCTCAAATGGTTGCCTGTTCTGGACAAGCATGTACCTGAATTCTTCCTCAAGCCTATCCATTGCCGTTTGAAGAACATCACAAGCTCTCCTTTGCAGTTCACACTTCTTATCGTGACCATCATCATCACCCTCATTCAAACACAAACTATCTAATGTCTCGGTCAATTTCCGGGCTTCATCCGCGGCAGTTAGATACTCAAAAGCCTCATCAAGGCCAGCATCCCATATCATGGATTGATCTGATTCCCAACTCATGATCTTCTCTTGCACAGAATCAAGTAGACTCTCAATCTCACAAACCCTCTTATCTTCTCTCTCACTGGATGTGGAAATAGAAGACAACTGGGTGCCGAGATCAACCAAAACCATCCTTGCTTCATCTGTAAGGTTCTTCTTAGACCCTATTGCCCTTGCTATCTGCTTCGCCGCGGCAATTAGATCCTCTTCCCTTTCTAATTCTGGGATTGCAGATTTACAATTTTCCATGGCCATATTACAAGAAGCAAAGACCAGATAATAGAAAAAAAATCACAAAATAGACTAATCAGAAAATATATACAAATACTTTTTTTTTCTTTTGGTCAGAGGCAGGCAAGGCCAGGCGACTCCTTCAAAAACCTTTTACCACAAGGTCTAGAATGATTTTGATAACTAAACCAAAGGGATTAATAATCCCAAAAGACTTGGTGATCCTTTCTTGGTAGCTCAAAGCCCAACAATCAATGCAATCCTATCCAATAAAAATAAGCAGAAAAGTAATAAATTCAACAAATACCCACTACGGAAAAAAGAAAAATATCTCAGTAAAAACAAAAAAAAAAAAAAAACCATCTTAATGCAGAAGCAAAAAACACAATACAAAAAAAAAAAAAAAAAGGTTTTAAGTCAACCAGAAGAGGTGATTATTAGGGAGGTTAAGAAAAAGTAACTACCTGAGAAGTAGTGGAATGGGAAGGGACCAAAACGGAGCCGGAAAGCTTGCAGAAACTCTGAGAAAGAAAGGACCATGAAATTTTCTCAAGGCAAGAGATCTACAGGGGCACCTAGAAAGTTCAAACAGTCAGAAGGGACTGTACGGACCTTGATTTTTCATAGGGTTGGCAGGGAAAAAACTACTAAGTGAAATTGGTGTACGGACTGAGATAAGGTGCCTGCCAATGCAACGTAATTATGAAAATACATATCCTATGGTGTTAATTTTTTTAAGGGAAAGTATTAAAAACACGTTTGTCTTTTGTTTAAATATTATTTTTGTTCTTTTTATTATTAAAATACTTAAAATACTTATGTATTTTATCTAATTATTATTTTTATCTTTTTTATTATTAAAATATTTAAAACATATTTTGTGTTTTCAACATCACACTTAAAATACCTTTTATGTAATTAGTGTTTTTTAAAATTTTAAGATTATTCTTCCCAATATATATTAAATTAAAAGGTTATTTTGTGTACATATATTTTTGTCTCTGACAAGTTTTTTCATGTTTTATTAAATTTTTTTAAAAAAACTAAAATTATCTTTCCTATCTTTACTAATTACAATTTAAAACATTATTATACTAAAATACTAAATAAATCAATCTTAAAAAATTAGAAACTCTTAAAATAATTAAAGCATTTGCTTAGCTAAAATATTTATTTCTACATTTTAAATTACCTTTTCTTTAATTTTTAAGTCAAGTTATATTTAAAAATAACACTTAATATATACTGTGAAGGATAATCTTTAGAATTTTTAAAAACTTAATTGCTTCAAGGGATGCTTTGAGGATAATTTTAAAAACACAAAGTTGTTTTGTGCATTTTAATAATAAGATAGACAGAAGTGATATTTAGGCAAAACACATAAGACGTTTTGAAGCATTTTAATAATAAAAGGGGCGGAAATGGTATTTAGGCAGAGGTGTTTTAGATATTTTCTCTTTTTTTAGCAATTTATGTCTCTATTTTTAAAATTATAAAGTAAATCTTTTAAAATTAAAAAATTATTTTAATTTCATTGCTCACGTATTTTGTTAATGAAAAATTGAGGAGAAAAGATAAAGATTTGGAATGTATTTATGAAAAAAAAAAAACTTTTTTATATGGGGAATTTCTATTTTATGTAATTTTGTATAAATTATTTAATGTTATTTTTTACTTTTTGGTCTCATTTTTTTCAATCACAACATGTACAAAAAAATAAAATTAAAATAAGTTTCTCTAATTTAAAAGATAACTTCGTATTGTCTAAAAATAGATAGATGAATTGAGAAAAAAAAATGAAACTAGAATATATAATTATGAAATTACCTGTTGGGAGATATAAAATAAAGGTAGCACTAATAAAACAAACATTTCAAAGATAATATATTTTTAGACTAATCAGAAGGATGTAATAGCAAACATTTCAATGATTTTTTAGGTCTTTCTTCTCAGATAAATAGGACAACTTGCCGGAGCAACTATATATATATATATATTGCTGATGGCCTAATTAATTGTTAAAATGCTAGCATTTTTTTTGGTAGCATTTTAAAATAAATATTTTTTTGGTTGAAATATTAATATGTAAGTATTGACTATTGAGAGATTTTGCTGAAATTTAGTATAGGACTTACATTATTTTTCATTCGTGTATTATAGAGTGAGATTTGTCTGCATCAAGAAAAGTTGAATAAATAGACAAAGTTGGTAATTTTTTGCTTAGCCAGCTCAACTAGTGCTTTTTCATAAGCAATTGCACAAAAAATTTTACATTGCTGTTATCTTTAAAAATAATTTTTATTAGTGCTATGAAAAAGTCTAATCCTGTTATTGTACAATCATGCATAATATTGCTTGTTTATTTAAGAAACATAAAATAATCATTGTCTTGTGAATAGTGGAGATAAAATCTCATAAAGGTGAAAGTTTTTTTTTTTTTTTAACTGATATATAAGTAGTCTTATCTATTGCATTACTGCTCTATTTATCTTACGATAGATTGACAGAAGGATTGATACAGAGACTTAGAGGGATGGAGAATGTGAAGAATGGAAAGGGCTATAAGAATCCTTCATGTTTTTGGTAAGAAAAGGAAGGTTGAAACAATAGATAATAGTTATTTGGTTAATTATTATATCATCTATTTGTACAATTTGTTTCTTGAGGTAAAACGGTCTTTTAAAATTTAATGTTGGTAAATTGCTTAAATTGAATCTAGAGAGTCAAATGTGCTTCGTGTCATGTTGGGCCATTCTTTTTATTATTATTATTTAGAGAAAATTACATGCTATGCTACACTTTTAAAAAATATTTTTATTTATGCGACACTTAAAAAGATTGTGCCTATACAACTATTTATATTATGTGTTTAAGTTATACCAAACATAAACACACGTACTATTATAAAAAAAATAAGTTTCAAAAGACGTTATTTATGAAAATTTCTCTTTGATTTATAACGTCAAGCTTGACCTATGACCCATTTTTATTCACAATGTGTACTTAATGTGTTCTTACTTTAATCATGCCCAATAATAAAATTAGAAGCAAACAAGAAAAATAAGTACAATGAAGTTAAAATTTTAACTTATAACTAAGTAAAACAAAGAAAAAAAAATCAAATAAGATAAAAGAAAAAAACATAGTATAAGTTTCATGAGAAGTACATAATAAAAAAGGAATAATATTATATCATTGTCATGTTATTTATCGTGTTCCTGCTTGTGCCTGTGCCATGTTTTTGGTGCGTACAAACCTTTAACTTTGTGCTCAAAATTTACGTCAAACCCAATTTATTTAATAAGTGTGCTAAGCTAGACCCATTTAATATTTGTATCTTGTCGTGTTATGCCTACATGTTAGTGCATCACACTCGTGCCAACCTATTAGACCTGGCCTATTTTGACTTCTCTACTTGAATAGTTGAAACTTTTTTTAATAGGGGAAACCTTCTCTCCTCTCATCCCTTCAACAGACTATGCCTCTCCTACGATCTCTCTCTCACAACTCCGTCTCTTCCTCCAACCAAACATAGTGTAAAAGAAAACAGTACCTGCACTATTGCACATGATTGAAGGCATGAAAGGGTCTTTGACTTATTATTTGGAAATGCATGATAAAAGTGCTAAATATCATTTCAACCATTGTGGAAAGTAAACTGAAATTGGATAGAAAATCTTCAATCATTTTCCATGTATATATCTTCTTGTTAATACTACTATTAGCACCCATCAATTTTCCTCCAAGTACATATGTAATTCGCATTTACATGTACAAAGGATTGGATCAATGATTCGAATTATAAGAGCTCTTGATTCGAATTTTTCAAACAAATGCATATACATGCATATTAGTACAAACAAAACCTTCTTGATTAATTCCCTTTGCCTTTTTCCTATTGCCCAATTTCTCTACTTGTTTGTCACAAATAACATATCTCATCTTCTAGAAAGAAAAAACAACAATTTCAGTAGAAATTAGTAATCAATTTTGTCGGGAACACTCTTTTTCTTTTTTTCCCTTTCTTTAATTTGCAATAATATTTTTTTTCTTCAAGACTTTGGAAGGTGCTTTCCTTCAATAAATGATTTAAATAGCTGAAGTGCTGCTCTGGACTTGAAAAGTGGGACTTCATGACCTGCTCCTCTCACTGTTGCAAATGTCAACCCTTCATACACTTCTGTCCACCCTCCCACCTTCAATTTTTTTTTAAAAAAGAAAAAAGGAAGCCCGTTAATATATTGTTAAACAAGCATAATATATTTCAAGACTTACCTAAAATGTTTTGTTTATTCCTTGGCTGTATATTTGCTTATGTGTAAGGCTACTTAGTAAAGATTTACAGATAACAAATTGCATGGTTTGTCAGATTTGAAATTCGATAGTACCAAATTACAAAAGAATCTAAATGGCTAATCATTTGTTTTTTTGCTTGAAAAATGGCTAATCACATTGAATTATTAAAGATTTTGTTTTCGGATTCACTTGAGGACACGTGGGCTTGTAGGTATATATATAGGGACCTTTACTAGATTTGTGCTTCTTGTCATCAATCAAGATCAAAACCTAAATTTGACTAGCTGTTACGTCCTTAATAGCTAGACTAGATATATTATTTGCATAATAACAAAGAAAAACAAAAGGCACTAGCTAAAGGTGTGGAAGTATTTAAAGGAAGGTGATATAATGAGGACAGGCACCCATTTCAAATATCTATACATATCTATATATATATATGATAAGGACAGAGTTCTGCAAGGTAAGCTGGCGTTGATTAATGTTGACAACAAAACATAAAGCTCAATCATATATGTATATATATCTATATATATTGATCAAGCCCAGAAAACAATGAAGGACATGGTTAATTCACATCGCTTTTAGCCTACCTATATGCAAATACAACTTGATGATGATCATATAATAATTATTTACTTTAATAATTTATGTAAGTTAAATAATGCCAAAGAAACAATAATAAAGAAAATTAATATCTTATCAATGCATGTAATAATAAATTATATAATAAATATTTTTAGCAAAGTACCAACCTGCTTTTTGACGTACCAAGGGTACCATGGCATTTTGGTTGCTAAATTGAGTCGTGCAAGGGAGAATCTTGTGGCTGTAACTGGCACCACCGAGTCCACATCTCCACTGCAATATTATTAATAATAATAATATTAGTCCAAAAAGCTTTTAATTATAATAAATTTGGGTGCTCATGCAAACACAAATACATATAATATAGCAAGCACTATGATATGAAATTTTCTAACCTGAAAACCCAAACTCTCAAACCAGCAGCGATCATCTCCTTGTAAATTGGAAGAACAGAAACTTCTGTGTCGTTCCAATTTCTATTCAAAACCTCACTGCAAATACATGATCAATTGAACAAAAAAGTTAATATTTGGCAAATTATACCCTCCATTCGAACCAATTAATACTGTAAAGTTTCATACACTACAGTATAAAGCTATCATATGCTATAATTTTTTAACCAATTTTTTAGTTTAAACTGGTTTGTCAAACAACCCAATAGCCTTATTTTTCATATATAACATTTAATTAGCTGGCTTGATTTGATTAATTAATTTGCTTTGCTAGACTCACCTACAAGCAGTCCATCTATAAGGAATTCCCGTTATGTTGGCATGGAGAGCTTTCTGCACATCTGGTCTGTTATAGTAAATTTCAGCATATTTCTCCGTACAAGGATCATACCCTGATAACTTCCGGGACATCATCTAATTGAGAAAATCAAGTTACGTAGAAATACATGAGTTTGTCAGCAAATTAGTCATAGGTCCATATATATTATTAAATTTCAATATTTAATTCCAAGGGTAAGATTTATGTTCCTTTTTTTTTTTTTTATTCAAGAAGAAAATGTCAACATAGAATGAAGATAAGACCACAACTATGGTAGGACTGGCCTGTTTTTTAGTCGTGTCGTACAAGCAATTTATAGTGTTGGATGAGGGGGGCCATTAAAATTTGAATACTTTTATTAAATTTGACCCATCTTTTGTGACCATCATCCAATAAATTGAAGAAGTGTTCTATCGTACTACTAGATTTTTTGATCGTACCATAGGAGGCCTTTGAGAGTAATATTTTTGACTTTTTCATTTTACAAATGAAGGAAAAAAAAAAAGAATATAAAATACCGAATAAGGGCGGTGCGGCAGACGCATGGAGTGGCGAGTGGTGGCGGCGGGACGAGTGGTGCCGTCAGAGATGACGTTGCAAGGGGGTGCGTAGATGTTGTACTGGTCAATGTTGCCCAACTCCTCGTCCATGGCGTAGCTATACAAGGACTCACATTGGTCAGTCTCCTTCTGTCGGCGAAAGTCACACGTGTTAATGAGCTGCTTGTAGGTTTTATCAGATATCATCGCATGGCTCCACCAGTATGTCACCGTCCCTACGTTATCATAGTAGTTGTCTGTCACCGCATTCCCCACCTATGTACAATATTTCATCACCATCATCATTGTTATAATCATCACCATTTTTGTTTATTTCATTTTACGGAAATATTTACATGTTTCTTATCAAAACCCTACAATGCACAAAAAAATAATGCTAATTAATATCATAAACTCTAATCCAACTTTTTTAATCAACACTGAATGTAGTTTTTATCATTATCGTGACAATTTTAAACAAGATTCACCGATAAAAGAATGACAACTTGCATGTCACGTAAATTGATACTTAGAACTAAGAAATTTGTAATAATCAGTATCCGGGCATTATTCTAAACTAAAATGACATAAGAAGGGAAGATTACCATAATTCCTCGAAGATTTATGGGGTGCTTGGACTGCTTGTTGTAGATCAAGATTTCTCTAGCGAGTTGAGGCACATAATGGCCTGCGTAGCTCTCACCAGTGAGATACACTTCTCGGCCCTTGTATCGCGGGAATCGGTCCAGCCATCGGACGAGGAATTCTAGCGAGTCTTTGGCTGAATCATGTAAAAATATAATGGCCCATCAAAAAATATGGCAGTGAAAGTGGACAAACGGAACAGCAATACTACTATTGCACTACTGCACATCTTAACTATGCAATACCATTATTTGTGTTGAAAAGGTGTATGTGTGCATATCTCTCTTGGAAAGAACTTCTGAAGTGATTAATAATACTTCATGATTTACTATTGCTGACATATATGGCCCACCAAGTCAATAATATTGAATAAATTTGAGCATTCAAATGAATGTATATGGTATGATGGTGTGACAGTTGGTTAATTATATGTACAAATATAAGTTTTTTTTTTTTTTGGTGCTGAGTGAGTATAGTACCAGTGCGGTGATCTCCGGTATCAAGTAGATCGGAGGAGCGGTTGCTGTAAGAGAATCCGACGCCGGCCGGAGTTTCCAAGAACAAGAGGTTGGCCACTGTGTTCCATGAGAACTTGTTGAGGTATAGCCCTGAGGCAGTTTTGTTTATTCTAAATGGGCCTATCTCTTCAGATGCACCATATGCCACAGATGAGCAACCGGGTCCTAATCACCAAAAGGAACCAAGGAAAAAAAAAAGTAATTATCAGGGTCTTTAAGTTGCTGCAAAAGGTTATACAGTGATCATTTTTGTGAACAATGACACACATGTTAAACACAATATATTAGCGCACTAATAGATGTAGTTACAAAAGAATGCCCCTCATAGTCACAGAGATGAAGATTTTTACCATTTCCTAAAAGCTTAGGTTTTTAGCAGTATTTTTTGTTTAATATTAATTTAAGAGTAGGAGAATTCAAGACACAATCCTTCAAAGAAAAAAAAAAAGAATTCAAGACACAAAACTCAAAAACTAAATTAAGGGGGAACATTCCCCTACTTTCTCTAATCCTTGAATTAAATCTTGCTTTTGAAAACCCATAGCCAACAACAAAAGAGGTTGATTTTCATTATATTTGTAAGAATTTATGCCAGGATCCAACAAGAAGACTAACTTTCTAACATCAACCTATATGTTATATGAGTTGTCGTTGTGTTATTACTATATGCGTTTAAATAAATTACATTAATATTAAAAAATTGTTTCCATAAAAAAATGACATGAGTTGGTATAATTAAAATTGGCAATATTTCTACCTTACCAAAAATGTCATATGGACATATTTGCTAAATAATCTCACATGGTCCTTTTTAAGTCCATCTTATTTACAAAAGTATGGCTACACAAAACTTGAATGAAGTTTTTTCTGGTTGCTTTCAAGAATATTTTGAGTCCATTGTATGCACTGCACATGTCCCATCTTTATTATTTAATTGCAAAGCTGGGGAGAGTGAGAATATTGTGTCATTATTTGCTTTTCTGAGTGATGGGTTTTTTTGCTTATCCAAACATGGAATTGAATTATTACGTTGCAACGCTCATGGAATTTATAACATCTATTAGTAGTTATGTCATCATTTCCTGTCAGCCAATATAATAGTAGGCCCTTGAAGTAGGCTCAGCTCTTTGTTTTTTTCTTCCACCTTTTTTTTTTTTGCTCTCTTTACACAAATATATAAACTCTTTTCAGTTTCACACCACCCCACCAGAGAGAGATAGAGGGGTTTCAATCAACTGAATAAAACAGGAAACAAGGTTTTTTTTTAAATAGTTTTTGAAAATAGTTTACGGATATTAAATGCTAGAATGTTAAATAAATTTTCTATATTGATGATCCTTTGTTGGGTTAACAACCTGTCTCTTAAAGCACAGGACTCTACCAATAGCCAAAAAAAGGCTAAACATAAATAACACTGCTAAAATGCAATATAACAGTGAGTGAATAAAATAATTAAAACAACAACAACCAACTTCAAAAACCATCTGATCAAAACAGTAATACCAAATAAACTCATGCTTCTAACAAAAGTCCAACTATTAAATAATCTCCATGTGACACATAACAACACAAAAAGAGTTTTTTCTTTTCTTTTCTTTTCTTTTTTTGGGTTTGTTTTCTTACCTCCATTGAGCCAAACGACAAGAGGACTTGACAAGGGTTTGTGAACAGCCTCGGTGAGCCAGTAGAAGAGGGCTCTGCCGGCGACTCGGCTAACGGTGACATAACCTGAAAACTGCTGAAATGAGACCTTCGGTTGCCCTGGAAGTTCCACGATCCTATCACGAGCTTCTTCTTCTTCTACCACTTCTACGTCTTTATCTCTTTCTTCATTTTTTACTCCTTGACTAGTGCTAACTTGCAGACCAAAAACCAAAACACAAACAACCAAAAAAGGGGCCAAGATCTGTACCCTTTTGGCCATGGAATCTGGAAAGAAAGAATAAGAAGAAGAAGAAGAAGAAGCTGCAAGGAATGAAAGAAAGGAAGCTGCGTTAACAGCTTCCTAGTTGTGTGTGTGACGGGAAGTAACGAGTGTGCTATTCAGTATGGATTAAATAGGAGAGAGAGAGAGAGAGAGGGAGGAGAGAGAGAGGGGAGTAAAATTGTGACTTGTGAATGTCTTACTGAATCCACTATTAACGCAACGGTGACTGTGCCACCCCATTAAACTTGATAAAGTGGACAGCCTAGACGATGAAAAGACAATAATACCCATCAAGGGGTTCAAGGAATGTGATGCAGGCAGGGGCAGGGAGCGGAGCTAGAAATTTTCAAGTAGGAGCACCGTAAAAGAATTAAAGAAAATATTTCATTGCATATAGAAATAGTTATATACTTTAATTACTCAAAAGGGCACAATTATGATATATATATTTTTTGTATAATGAGACAACAATTAATTATTCATCAGGGGCATAATTACAATTTCTTATAAAATATAACAAGATTAAAATTTCTAAAAAATTGATTCTAAAAAATGTCACGGGATAAAAATCAAATTTTTTAAAATGAAGTAGGTGCATGTGCCCCACTCAATAATACATGGTTCCACAAAGAATGAAGGAAAAGGGCAAAAAGGAAAATAATGAAATATAAACTATATGATAAGGAAGGGGAGGTGTGACTAAAGTGGTATTAATAATAAGGCAATGGGATCGCATGCCCTTCCATGCCCATGAAACAGTGTTCCTTTAATCCATTAATTCCTCTTGTATCCATATACCTGACTTTGACTGGCTTTTTTTTTTTTCCTTTCATTGGCTTTATCTCTCCAGTCTCATATATATTTTCATTTCAGCCCCTCTTTTTGTTTTGTTCACCTTCAATTTTGTTTTGGATAAGATTCATTGAACTGTATTTTTTTTATTACACTTACTTTTTTTTAATTCAAAAAAAAAAAATCTATGGACCGTGGTGGTTGAAAAAGTATTTATTTTGAGAAGAACTATTGACCTTAACTTGCGGTCTCTAGCAGTTACAGTCTGCCGAATCTGTGGTGAACAGGCAGGTAATCCAAAAAGTGGTACGCTAACCTGCAAGGTTGTTCAATGCTTAAAAAAGATCATACTTATTCTCAAAAATAAAAAAATATATATATACTTACATTAAAAAAAATCATACTTAAACTCAAATGCTTTTTGTAAGATTTTGTCTTTATTAACTCTTAATTAAGATTTAAAATATGCATTTTGTTCATGCATTAGCACCTGTATTTTGGTGTAAAGCTTTTACATATGTTACAGTTTAAAGCTCTAGATATATTTAAATTTAAAATTTTAAGTTTTAACTCTTAGATATTTTTATATGCAAGTGGTTAAAAAATAGGCTAATAAATATTTAAGAGTTGCGGTAAATTTTTAAATTTTTTTTCCTTGATCAATTTGTAAGCACTTGCTGACGTAATTAATGTCACCTCAGCTAAGATTCACGTCTTAAAATCTTGGAACATGTAGAACTACTCCAATTTAGGGCCCGTTTGGTTCGAGTATTTGAGTAGAGTATTTGAATGAAGATTTAAATTTTTATTAGAGAAAATACTGTAGCAAAATGATTCGAACCTTGATTTGAATATTCAACCAAACATACCCTTAATATACATTTTAATTCCAAACAGTATTTTGCACTTTTTTCCAAAATTATATAATCAAAACACGACCAGTATCGCCTGCGTCGTACCTAAATACCCGATTTTCATGCATATTTCATCTTAACAAATTATTATAAAAAACAGATTGTCATATATTATATATACTATACCATATTGTTAATTAATTAGCAAAAATAAAAAAAATGTTTGGGAAGAATATAGTTAAAATTAAAACTTTTAAACTAAAAAATTATAATATTTACGAAACACCATATAAAAGAAAATAAATTGGGCCAGGACAAAGGAGGTTTTTTTTTAAAAAAAAATTTAGCTAAAAAGAGAAAACACTTTATTTGCATAGTCTCTTTACGTGCACGCGAAGAGGCCAGGGAAGCGTCATATTGGTTTCCATAATTAGTTTGGTGTGTGTTTTGTGGCCATATGGTGATGTTGGCTGATCTCTTGGACTTGCATTGCCTACTTGAGAAGGTTTTTGAAAAAAACTCTTACCTTTTTACCTTCAAATTAGATCACCACAAGTTCTCATCCATTTTCCATGTGATTCTCCCGCATATCATAGCACACAAGTATACATATACACATATATATATATACACACATACATACACATATAGATATCCAATACCTGGTGGTGACGGCGTCGTCTTGATAAGAAACGACGGTTTCGTAACTCGTTTCTATTCATCGGTGATCGTGTCCGCACTTAATTGTTTAAAATAGTGACATTATGTAATTGACGAGCATAGACTTCTAAGCATTGTTGACGAATTAAAATTTTTTATTTTTCGTTCCACCTGTAGTCTTAATATATTTCCATCCAATATGGTGTTAGGGGGGTTTATTTTCAAATTTATAAGCAATATATATATATATATATATATATATATAGGTCATAGATCTATAATTAACTTCTTGGCTTATCGTTCCACACAATTTTGAATTAATTATTTAAAAAACTTTCTATAAATTTTTTTTTGGCGGAAAATAAACTTTTTATAATTGATTTACTATAAAAGTAATACTATTACGTTTGGGAGAAAAATTGTGAACTGTTATTTATAAAATTTTCCCTAAAATTTTGGTTGTTAATATTGCTTTTAAAACAGTACGTGTTTGAGATATCTCTCATTTTTTTCAAACTTTGAAAGGAGGGAGAATTATTTATGATGATAGAAGAGAATTGTGCAAATTGTCATTTCAAAAAAAATGTGCAAGTTGTTTATGGGCTCTGGAGGTGGAGTTAATATCTTTGGGGTATGCATAGTATAGGCGTAGAACTCTGGCAATAATAATATTGGTATTTAAGACATAACGTAGAGAAAACAGAGGTGCTTGCAGAGAGTTGTTGGAAGTGGGAAGCATTGAAGAAGGCCCCTCAATGCCTTTTGGAGAGTTTTTTTTTATTTTTTTTATTACTGCTGAAAAAACACAAAAAACACTACAACCAGTCGTTTTTATTCCTAAAGAGAAAAGCGTGTCGTTTATATTAATTATGCCCAGGCTCCCTATATGTATACCATTAAACAACATTGAAATATTGGTCCTCCTTGACCCACAAATATTTCACTATTTTTTTTTTGCCTCTCTCGTGTAGTTGGAATTTGAGTTTAGAAGGGCTTGAAACTAATTGAAGACGGTGGCTTTGAAAATATAGGGTGTTTGAGAGAGTAGTTTAAAACTATTGGTTGAAAAATTACTATATGTAAGAGTTTTATATTGTAATAATTTTTTTGATGTTTTTTGTAGTTGTCGAGAGCTTTACATTGTTAGTTTCAAACGAGATGTCAAACAAAGGCTTATATTTTTAGCTTAATATTAAGTGAGAATTATGATAAGAATTTGATGAGAAAAAAATAAATATCATGTGGTCTGTTGGGGGTGAACTCAGGCCACTGCTAGGGAGCCTCACTCCGGGTGGTCGGCAAAACAACTCAGCAGGGGCTACTAGGAGCGAATAACCAATCCCGATAAGCTCGGATCGTTTATCCGAGGTGCTTTTCAGGGCCTTTCGGGCCGCAACACAACTAGTCGCCTCCTCGGGTCATACACCAACTCTGGTCGGATTCCTTTTACTCGTAAGTAGGCTACTACTCACCATCACTGGCCAACAGATGGCAGACAACTCGCCCTCTGATGGGAAATAATCCACCGACGTGGGCACGACACTTATCTTCTGCCTTCTGATACGGCTTGATGCGACACATGGGTCATGGGCAAAACCCACCTAACACATGGTTCAAGTGGCAACCTATAAATAGAGTGCATTTATTGCATTCAGGCAAGCATGCTCCTTCCCACCTAACTAGCTCCCGTTCTCTGCTGAGCAACGCTTGCCTTAAGCGTCAGAGAGCCCTTGTCTACCGACTAACCCATTTCTTTCTTGCCTCTGAAGCGTCCTTCCTCTTATTGTAAATCCACTCGAACAGGCCGAGATGAGCAGGAAAGAGCTGTACACCGTGCGGAGCCGCACGTGGTGTTGATCCGCCGCCACATTACGGTAAGCATCAACATTTTGGCGCTAGAAAGAAGGCGCCTACGTCTTCACTTTGAGATTACCAGCCACAACAAGCCCGTGATCCTAGATGGTGACTCAAGGCAACATCCAGGATGAGGGTGCCCGATGGGAGGCATCGGGAGAAGCCCAAAACTGAAACCAAAATCCGACCAGACCCAGAAGCCACCCCTAGCCACTAGATCCAATTCTAGGGGCTAGGGAAGCGCAGCTAGGGCCGAACAGGTGTACGATCCGGTTGCCTAAGACCCTATCCAAGAACTAACGAATGCCGTTTAGATACTCACCCAGCAGCTCACACAGCAGGCACAGCGTCAGGCGCCTCTTGGCCTTCTTCCCTCAGCCCCAAATGACCAGGCTGGGGGTCGAGCAAGACAAGGTGCCACCGACCTCAGTGAAGTTGATTCCGAACGCTCCAGAAGATCCACGCTTGGCGTCTCGATGAACAACAAGCTTATTCAAGAAGGCTGCATTGGCCCACAAGAGGCGCGGGCTCCGTCACCACAGGTCTCTTGAGCCTCCATTTTTTATCGGCTCAAACGTCAAGGGGAAGCTCAGGGTTGCCACCCGAGGCAGGTGACAAGGTTGAGGGCGGAGCACCCTAAAGGGTGGAATTGCTTGAAGATACAATAGCCGCTAGCTCCAGGAGCTACAGCACCAAATTGATGAAATTCGCAACAACCATTTCGGTTTGGATGACGTCAATGCCCTTGATCCACCATTTACCAACACTATTATGCGAGCCCCTATGCCACCAAAATTTAATGTCCCTCAAATCAAGGCCTACGATGAGACCGTTGACGCTGACGCGCATGTCAAATTGTACTAAGGACACATGCTCCTACAAAAAGCTAACGATGCAGCGATGTGATGGCCTTTTCCTTGACCTTAATCGGACCAGCTCGACAATGGTTCCAGCGCCTTAAACCAGCTTCAATCACTTTTTTCGGCAGCTCTCTAATGCCTTCTCTGCAGCCTTCTCTACAACAAAGATGAAGAGAAAGGAAATAACTTATCTGTATGCCGTTAAGCAGGAAGATGGAAATGTTAGAGATTATATTAATCGGTTTACCTGAGCAGCGCTCGAGGTTAAGCATGTAGAAGACGAGACCCTAAAGCACGCCTTCGTAGGGGGTCTCTAAGACAAAAAGTTGACCTGGTCGTTGGCCTTCAAGCAGCCAAGTACATTTTCCCAAATGCTTGGCTACACGCAAAGGTATGCCGATGTGGCTGAATATATGAAGAGCCGTCGAGAAGAGGGTAGCAGCAGCGGCACTAAAAAGGAGAAAAAATAGAAGGCGGCGCCTGAGTAACCAAGCACCGAGCAAAACAAGAAGCGAAAGAAGGACAAGAAGGCCAAGAAGCCAAAAGCGCCGACTGAGAAATTCCAAAGCTATACGCCCCTGGTAGCGTGCATTGATGAAGTACTTGCCCAGGTAAGCGGAAGAAATCTATTGGTAGATCCGCCTAAGCTTAAGGGCAATAAGGCAAAGCGGGACCAAAGTAAGTATTGCAACTTTCATAAAGACGTAGGACATAACACCTGGGACTGTATCCAGCTCAAGGACCAGATCTAGAGACTGGTCCGAGACAGGCATCTGCTGGAGTTTGTAGAGCGAGTTTTAACCTCGAGCTCTGTAGTTGGGAGAAATGACCAATCGAGCCAAGACGCGTCGAACCGCACTTGCAACGATAGTGGGAACGCCACAGAACCCCTAAATATTGTTCACACTATCTTCGGAGGGCCAGTTATCGAGGACACATTGAGTGGGTGGCAGGCTTACATCCGACAAGCTCAGTTGGTTGAGAGAGACGAGCTCATTAACATGTCCGAACACGTCAACAAAATCTATAGCCAACAAGATATGCCGATAATATTTATAGAGGAGGAGGCGGATAAATTTATCCACCCGCACAATGAGGCCTTTGTGTGCGAGCTGCACATCGCCAACAACATAGTACGATGTGTGCTGATCGACAATGGTAGCTCTGCTGATATCCTATTCAAGCAAGAGTACGACAAGCTAAAGATCAGCAATGCTACTCTTATCCCGGTTTAGACACCACTTTACAACTTCACTGGTGAATGCGTTCGAGTAGTTGAAAAGGTTGGCCTATCGGTCACCGTCGATAAGGGTGTTGATTGGGTTACGCGCATCGTCGACTTCCTAATCGTCGACAAACCCTCCCAATACAACATTATCATCGACCGTCCAATGCTAAATGCATTGAGAGCTGTGGTTTCCACCTACCACCTGGCCATGAAGTTTCCAACAGACAACGGGGTCGGGGTAATCAGGTCATAACAAAAAGATCCCGAGTTTGTTATGCTAATGTTGTGGAGGCTGCATCAGCGTGACAACTAAATATCTCAACCATATACAAGGTCGATGAAATATAGTTTTCGACAGACCTAGCACCTAAGATGCTTTCCGACCTCGACCCTCGTATGCCTAGGGAGGAGGTGAGAGTTACCCCTATCGAGGATCTAGTGTCATTCAACCTTGACCCGGAGCATCCCGACCGTACGGTCCAACTCGATTCTCAGCTGAAACCTAAGATCTGAGCCGACCTTGAGAAGCTCTTTACAGAGTATTGAGATGTGTTTACATGGTTTCACGAGGACATGCTCGACATTTATCCTAGCATAATCTGTCATCAGATTAACGTCCGACTAGATTACAAGCTGGTTATTCAGAAAAGAAGGGCCTTCAACCTGAAAGGTACGCCACCATTAATGAAGAGGTCCATAAGCTTCTAAAAGCAAGATTCATCCGAGAAGTAAAGTATCCAGAGTGGTTGGAAAATGTGGTCCTAGTCAAGAAGGCGAATAAAAAATGACAGGTTTGCATAGACTATACCGACCTAAATAAGGCCTGCCCTAAGGACTGCTCTCCACTACCCCGAATAGATCAGCTCGTTGATGCAAACACCGGGCACGAGCTACTGTGATTCATGAATGCCTATTTTGGCTACAATAAGATCCAGATGGCTGAGGAAGATCAAATAAAAACCGCTTTCGTCACCGACCAATGGCTCTACTATTATGTAGTCATGCCCTTTGGACTTAAGAATGCTAGGGCTACCTACCAACGCCTAGTCAACAAAATGTTTGCTCGACTGATCGACAAAACCATGAAAGTCTACGTGGATGATATGTTAGCTAAATCTGTCCGAGCAGTAGACCACATGGCTGATCTCCGAGCAAGCTTTGACATTCTCTGAAAGTATGGGATGAAACTCAACCTAGTGAAATGTGCATTTGGGGTTAGCTCAAGCAAGTTTCTTGGGTTTATGGTAAATCAAAGAGGAATCAAGGTTAACCCAGCCAAGGATTAAGCTATTATAGACATGCATTCACCTCGGACAGTTAAGGAGGTGTAGAAATTCACCCGCATGATAGCAGCCCTCTCTAGGTTCGTCTCTCGATCTACCGATAAGTGCCACCCATTTTTTTGGCACTCAAGGGGAGGTTTGAGTGGAGTAGGGAGTGTGAAGAAGCCTTTCAAAATTTAAAGAGGTATTTAGCCACACCCTCGCTCTTATCCAAACCCCTTGTCGGGAGAAGTCTTGTACGCTAACCTTGCTGTATCGAAAAAGGCTGTCAGCTCGTTCCTAGTCCAAGAAGAAGACAGAGTTCAAAAGCCCATCTACTACATAAGCCATGCGTTCTAGGAGGCTGATGAGAGGTACCCCCACTTGAAAAACTTGCAATTGCCCTCATCACTTCAACTCGAAAACTACGGCTGTATTTTCAAGGCCACACTATCTGAGTCCCAACGAGGTTCCCTCTCTAGCAAGTTCTCTAAAGTCCAAAGATATTAGGACAGATGGTTATCATCAGTCAAACCCAGTCAGTATGACATTCATTTTGTCCCGAGGACGGCTATCAAGGCCCAAGCCCTTGGAGATTTCATTACCGAGTTCACTGATGTCGAGCAAGGTACACCACTAGCCGAGAAAGCACCTGTCGAAGACCCAGACACCCCTAGCTGCAGTGGAGGTGATCATGCCTCCTTGTTGAAACTAGAATGGAAATTCTTTATGGATGGATCCTTCTGCATTGAGGGTTTAGGTGCCAGGCTGGTCCTAACCAGCCCGGACGGATATAAGACAAGTTACACACTTCGGTTTGACTTCAAGGTCTCTAACAATGAGGCGGAGTATGAAGCACTACTGGGTAGACTCAAAATTGCCAAAGATCTCGGGGTAGACCGTATAATCATCCATAGTGACTCTATGCTCGTCGTCCAACAAATCACTGGGGTATTCCAAGCTCGGACAGAATCCATGACCGTGTATCTACAAGAAGTCAGGACATTGCTTGAGCAGTTTAAATTTTATTCATTCAAACAAATCCTCAGATAAAAAAACTCCAAGGCCGATGCGCTCGTTCGACTAGCCTCGGGTTTGGGCGATAGCAAGCTAACATCGGTCCCCATTAAAAGATTAGCTAAAACAAGCATTAACAAGAAAGTAGCAAGTGTAGTCGAAAAGCAAGAGACTAATTGGATAGACCTGATTATTTGAAACTTGACCATAGCCGAATTGCCCGGCGACTGAGAAGAGGCACACCGAATTCGCAATAGCTCGGTCTGGTATTCAATGATCGGTGGAAGCTGTATCGATGAGGTTACACTATACCGTGTTTGAAGTGCGTAGGGCTCGAAGAAGCTCAATATATAATGAAAGAGATCCACGAAGGGCTATGTGGTAATCACTTTGGGGGGCGATCCCAGGCCCAGAAATGTCTTCGACAAGGATATTATTGGCCGACCATGGAGTGAGACTATGAGGACTTTGCCCAAAAATGTTTTAAATGTTAGTAGTTTGCGAGGGTTCTCGAACACCATGCCGAGCCACTTACCTCGGTAACATTGGCGTGGCCTTTTGCCAAGTAGGCCATCGACCTTATTGGACCCTTCCTCAAGCCCGATCTTTGTTTAAGTATTGCATTGTAGCCATGGACTAATTCACCAAATGGGTGGAAGTAGAGCTATGCACCAACATGACCGAGGCTAAGTGCACAAAGTTCATATGGAGAAAAATCATTTGCCGGTTCGAGATCCCACATACCATTGTGACCGATAATGTAAAGCAGTCTGAATCCTCAAGTCTCTTTCGCCTATGCAAGCAACTCGGTATTAAGAAGGTCTTCTCCTCTCCGAGCTACTCTCAGAGCAACGGGCAGGTTGAAGCCATCAATAAAATGATCAAGGACAACCTAAAAAAGAAACTCGAGGGCCTTAAAGGGGCATGGATCGATGAGCTCCTAAAGGTGCTCTAGGCTTACAACGGCCCGAACTACCACCAAGGAGACTCCATTCTCCCTTGTATACGAGACTGAGGCTGTCATCCCAGTGGAAGTTGGACTACCAAGCTTCAAAGTTGAGCATTACAAAGAAATTCGAAATACCGAGGTCATGATGTCCGAACTTGATTTGCTCGAGGAAAAAAGGAACCGTGCTGCGATCCGTAACACATCCTGGAACCAAGTTGTTGCATGGTATTATAACAAGCGGGTCCAACTGAGGAGCTTCAAAGTTAGAGATCTAGTGCTGAAGTAGGTCATTATTCAGCAACCCGAGCTCGGGTCCTGCGGTCCAAAATGGGATAGACAGTACAAGGTCGTTGGAATTGTCTGACCAGATACCTACAGACTATCCAACATGGAGGGCAACCTACTATGTCATCCTTCGAACGCCAAGCTTTTAAAAAATTTCTTTTGCTAACTAAAGCTAGAAACCTTTTTGGACCTCTGGCCACATTCTTTTGTAACTAGCAGGGCTGGGATGTAAATATTCACATTAATGAAAACTTTAATTCCTACGCTATTCCATTGAGTAATGTGTGTTAAGGATGATACAACCCCAAAGAGAGATGCCATAACTCCAATTCGGGGGACCCAACAATAACTCCTAAAGAGGGAGAGACATCCCGACCAACCGGACTGAGGGGCTGGTCGGCACAATGCACACCGCTAATCTATCACCGCACAAACCACCCAGACATAGTCGCCCTGGCATGGCTATGTCCGACTAACATTAGACTTGTAAAAGTTCAAATGAACTTAAACAAGTCTAAGGGGGCAACTAGGTACAGGGTGCCACATACCATTGTGCTTTTCCCGACCGAGAAATAGGCCTTCGCTACTCAACTAAACTCGGTAAACGCTCATCGTCTTTTTCTAAGGAAGTTCGTTCTCAAGGAACATTTAACTTGAAAAAATAAAACGTTTCGTTGCTGAGATGCTAAACTCGACGAGAACGAAATTGGGAGAATGCAAGTTCAGAATCCATGATTTGGAAATGTTTTCTCTTGAGGAACATCCAAGTTGGAAGAATTCCTAACTCAATTCCTAACTCATCATCACCACCGTCTTCACCCTAGTCGTCCCCCCTATTTTCGCCGTCAACTTCAAGGACTTCTTTTGGCTCGTGCTCCTACACCTCGCCCTGCTCTTGCTCGACGATAAGGGACCAGTCGAAGTCCGCCGCCTTGGGATGCTTTTTAATGATGTAATCCCAAAGGTCAGTCATCCTGAAGTAATAGTAGTCGGCGTACTCTAGGGACGCCTTGAACTCCTCCATGGCCTGGATGAGACGGCCAGCCAGTTCCTCCAGAAGTCGCTAGTGCTCAACTTGCGAGGCCCACAGCTGTTCCCTGAGGCAATTGGCCTCATCCCGGGACTGCTCGGCCTCATTCCTCGCTCCTTGGATCGCCTCACTCGCCTGTTTCATCGCCGCCTTGGCGTGCTCGACTTCCTCATTTGCCTTCCTAGTCTCGTCCTTGGCCTAAGTAAGAGCCTGCTTGATTTGACCAAGCTCAATGTTCTTGGCATCAAGCACTTTCTCGACCTTGTCCTTCTCGAACATGGTCTTCTTGTGCCTCTCTTTCTCTAGGTTAAGCTCCTTCCGCCCAGCCATGTAAGCCAGGTCTAAGAACGCGCACGCCTGAGAAGATGGAGGTCAGAGCACGAAAAATGTGACAAGTCAAATGGAGCTCGGTACAAGATTTTAACTCACCTTGGCAATAGAGCGGAAGGCACCGCTCGACATGCCTTCGAAATCCTCTCTTCGAAGGTTCTCCAAGAATGACTCCTTCGGAACTGTTTCCCCAAGGTGGTCAAGGATATGACGATGGTAATTTGGTCGCCTCCTCGGAGGATCCCCCGAAGGAGGTGCCACGGCGGTAGTGACGGCAGGAGGTTACACCTAACTTGATAAAGCTCATGTTCTCATCGGCCGAGGTAGGGTAACAACTTGGACTGTCTAGGGTGGTTGCTCGGCCCGTGCGGCCACTTGAACCTTGATAGTTGCTCTAGTTTCGAAATCCTCTTTCGTTTGGACCCGACCACTGCCTTCCCTTTGGAACGATGAAGGCGCTCTGTTAGAGCTCGCCTTTCTTCTTGGGTGGTCGGCTGGGAAGACATATCTGTAGTAAGAACCAAGAAAATCTCCGATGTCAAGTCGAGCTAAGTAAAAAAAAAAAACTCTAAGCTCACCTCAAATCCGGAGGTGGCCCAACAGGTACAGGAACGAATCTCGTCTATGAGGTCTTCGTTTGCTACGAGTGGCTTTGAATCGAAAGAGCCACTCGATGAGTCTTTAGTACTGGACAATAATGGCTCCCTTGTCGGCCACCCGGATCCGGAGGTGCTCGGCCCTAAGATGTCGGTAGCGCTCAGCCTTACCACCGTCACCTGCCCGGCTGGTTGGGCAGGTTGAATGTTAATAGGAGGATTGGTTCTTGTGGACTTCCCAAACCAACCGTAACAGAAAAAGGTGTTTTTCACGAGCAGGAACGACGACTGCCTTGTAGACTCCAGCTTGGCGAACAGGTCTTCCACTACCCTAATGATATGGCTCGGTGCCCACAGCCTCTTAGACCACACGTGCCCGTGCTCAAATGTCCTTGGGACACATTGGTCCTCAGGGACGGCCTCACAGGCCTGGGCTAGGTAATTTCCCCCGATGTAGAACCACTCAAACTTTCAAAGCTTATCTGAGTTGGGGTTGCCCAAGATGAAATCCTTTTTAAAGCCAATGATATAGTACCAGCCAGACTACAGGGGAAGCTTCTTCATTTTGTACACCTATTTAAAGGCCTCCCATAGCATCTCAATAACCTGGTGGTACCTCTACAGCATGTACATCTCGATCAGCGGCCTGTAACTGTTCATGTTGAGCTAGGCAGGACAGACGTTTAGCTCATTGCGTGCCTGGCAGAAGAAAGGGTGAAATGGCAGGCTTAACCCGACCCTGAAGAACTCCTCATATAATGCTATGTACCCCTTGGGTGGAGTCTGGGTGAATCGTTCTCTCCGGGCACGATGAGGACCACGTCGTCTGGGATGTCAAACTCTTGGCGTAGGTCCTCGAGCTGGGATTCTTTTATTGCACTAGAGTAGGTCGTTGTTAATGTCTGACCAGGCTGGGATACACGATAAGCAGTCACCTCTTGGACTCGAGTAACTACAACTTTCTTGGCCTCGTCCTCAGTAGTGCTCTCCTCGGGCTCTGTCTCCTCGGCTGCTTACTCTTCATCGGAGATCTCGATGGTTACCCGACCCACGACCTAGACCAACGTCTTGACTGGAGGTACTTAGCACATCAACAGTTGCCTCTAGTTCGACACGTTTTGGGCAGTAACTAGGGACGTGCCAGCGGTGACTGCCCCGATATAAGGATCCTCGCCCCTACACGGTCTCACCAGGCACCCCCCGTCTAGCAAGTTAAGGAACTCCTACTCAGGTATCGTCTCAGCGTCGACCTTAGTATTTTGACAAGTCGGCCTACTCCGTCCCGTACCGGTGATAATCCTTCTATGTCAACCTCCACGAAGGTCGACTCTTCAGTCTCGACATTGCTGTTCGACCAGGAGATATTTACATTCTATGAGTCAAAAAAGTCGCTCATGTTGTCGCGCACTTTTCGAGAAGTTACTTGATCGAGTTGTGGAAGCTCGGGAAAATGAAATCCTCGGGTCGGTGACTACAGCTCGGCAGCTAAAACTCAAGAGTTACAAAGTGTGGCCTTGATTGCATGTGAAAATGACAGGGAGTAAAGCCCTATTTATAGACGCCTCAGGCGTGAAACTTAGGCTTAGAAAATGAAGAGGCGCGATGATTACGCCTATCAGGGAAACACCTAGTCGCATTTTGACACATGGTCCTTCGAGCTTCATTGCGTAACTTTTCGTCTCCCGCTGCCTCAAGATGCCGCTTAGGCTTCATCTTGAGCCGACCTCACCCTCTCGGCATAGTCCACTCAGCCGAGCACTGTGCAGGTGAACTAAGGGGCTATTGTTGGGGGTGAGCTCAATGCTACTGCCGAGGAGCCTCACTTTGGGTGGTCGGCAAAACAGCTCGGCAAGAGCTACTAGGAGCAAATAACCAATCTCGATAAGCTCGGATCGTCTATCTGAGGTGCTTTTTAGGGCCTTCAAGGCCGCACCATAACTAGTCGCCTCCTCGAATCATACACCAGCTCGGGTTAGATTTCTTTTACTCGTAAGTAGGCTGCTACTCGCCATCACTGGCTAACAGATGGCGGCCAACCAGCCGTCAGATGAAAAATAATCCACCAGTGGAGGGCACAACACTTGTCTTCTGCCTTCTGACATGCCTTGATATGATAGACGGGTCGTGGGCAAAACCCACCTAACACCTGGTTTAAGTGGCAACGTATAAATAGAGTGCATTTATTGTATTCAGGCAAGCATGCTCTTTCCTACCTAACTAGCTCCCATTCTTTGCCGAGCAATGCTTGCCTTAAGCGTCAAAGAGCATTTGTCTACCGACTAACCCGTTTCTTTTTTGCTTCTAAAGCGTCCCTCTTTTTGTTGCAAGTCCACCCGAACAAGCAGAGACGAATAGGGAAGAGCTGTACACCGTGCCCAGCCGTACATGATGTTGATATGCTGCCACATTACGGTAAGCATCAACATGGTCCTTTTCCTTTGCAGTAATATATACCCATGTGGGGCCTACCCTATATCAAGAAAGATATAATAATCAATTGGGATGCTTAATTTCAACACATGCACATGGAAATTTTTTTTCTCTTCTCCTCCCAAAATGTACATATGACCGCATTAGCTAATTAGGGTTATCAACGTATCACTTTCCAAATATAAGTGATATACTCAGTGGGAATGGACCATGAGATACTTAATAGAAATCATAATGGTACTATCAAAGAAAATTTTTGAACAATTGAGCCACGCTTGGGGTGTAGCACTACGTACTAATAGGAATAGGTCCCGTAGAATGAGACTTATCCATAGAGTCACTCCATGTTGCATTGAGTGGGGCAATCCTTATTTAATTTTCAAAATTTAGATTTTTAATCTCATTTTGTAATGTGAAATCTTAGTTATATTTTGAAAATAAGTTGTTACAAAATCTCTGCAAAATAATCAAAATATATTGTTCTGCTCTCGTTTTATAAGAAAGTTATAGTTATGCTCTCACTCAATAACTGAGATATAAAAATTCAGTCAATAAAATACTATCTCTATTGTTTTATTAAGATCTTGGCTCTCGATTTTTAACCAGTAAATAATATAAAACTCTCAATAGTTATAATAAAAAATAAAAAAAATTATTATAATATAAAATTTTTACATATTGTAATATTTTTAATCAAAATTAATTATAATTATATTTTTTAAACACCTCAAAAAAAAAGGTCTAACTCTGACGCTAACATTACTTGCTATTAATTATGTATTTAACATTGGTGGTACTTCTAACCTTATTTCTTTTGGGACTATTTTTGCTAGATGCCTGAGTCCTGTCCACGAGCTTGACTGTCTGCAAGACAGCTGATAATCATGAGTCATAAGAATCAATAATCTGATCTTGCTTCTTACGATTCATCACTCAAAAGGTTCGTATCTTTCTGAAGCGCAGAAAGTATCAGAATCAGAGTACCAACAGGACCCGGGGTACCCGTATGAGAAAATTGTTTTTGGTGTTACGCAGATTTGACACTTGGGTACTGCCAATCACACGTGCCTTACGCCATGCTTCTGCAGTCAATTATGTCCAATCGATGTTAATTCTCGACTATTCCATTTGTCCGTGGCATCAGATATGTTAACTATTTTATCAAGACTATTTATTTCATTTCATTTCTAAGTTGATTTTCTTTTTCCTATTTTTTATAATTGTTTTAGTGGAAAAAAATATAGTTATTGATATTTATTTATTTTTTAGTTGTTAAATCTATAAAAAAAATAATTTTAATTAGATTTAACAATTTTAAACATACACTATTGATAAAATTTTTATTGAATTTTTTTTTAAAAATAGAGTTTCATCTATTACCCAAATAATCAATTTATATTTTGGTAAATGCTTTAATGAGGCCGACCAAAAATTCTTATACATAAATTCTTATTAATGAGAACTGATCTAAGATCCAACGGTGAAAAATAAACAAGCCTGTCTTAACTTTAATGAGCTATTGCACACTAAATTTATCAAAAACTAAAAAGTAAAAATTCTAAAAAAAAAGTGCAGATGTACCCATTTCTCTTCGTTGAGAGAGGGTGCGACCACTGTGGCTCAGGAGGGGTACGATTTCTTCGCGACCTCACGACGGAGGTTGCAACTTCCTTCATTTGCGGTAGAAAATGGGTTGCCGAGATCAAAGGAAGCACTGTGGGTCGCGATTCCGTCTTGCTCACAAGGGTCGCGAAGGTCCCTTGCTTTGTCGCCTGGGTCGCAAAGGTCCATCGCTCATCGCCTAGTTCGTTGCCTTGTTGCCCGGGGCTTGTCATGAGATTGCTCCATCACTTGGGTCGCTAGTCACAAGGTCACAACCATCACAAGAGGGTCCTCCTTCGTGGGTTGTGAAACACAGCCCCCGCCATTGATCAAGATTGTGGCTGTCGTTGCTGTCTTTCTTCCTTTATTTTGATTTTTTCTTCTTTATTAATCATTAGGTTTTTAATTTTAAATTTAATTCTGATTGTTTAAGAGAGAACCCATTGTCATTAGAAAGAGTTGAATTTTTTTGAACCATTGGATTAACGGCTACAAAAATAGTTCTCATGGAACATAATATCATGGCTTACCTTTTATTGTTTTCATTTTGTTTTTTTAATGATCATAAAATCTTTTTTTTTTTTTTTTTGTTGTGTGTCTATGCTAACAGTTTTTCTTTTTAAGTTGTTATAACTGAACTTTTACTATAAACTTCTTATAGTTTTTAAAGATTTTTTTTTTGGGGGGAGGTTAAGAAAAGCATTCAAATTTCTAAAGATAGACAAGTGATGAATTCGAAGATAGTGTCTTGGATTCTTGATCAGGGATTAGGTATACTCCCTTTCTAGAAAATAGAAAAAGGAGAAAAGAATGGTAGGTACTCCAACAGAATTTAACAACATGACACGATGGCCTCTTTGATCCTTTATTTCATATTTGTCCTCTTCTAAACCAACCTAAGTTTAATTTCTAGACTGTACATAAGCTATTTCCTTTTCTTATTTTACCCTTAATTTACAAGTGTCAATTTTAATCTAAATTCCTTCTTTTGTTATATCCAATCCACATTTTGCTATTGATGTCTATAATTTACATAATTTTGTTTCTACTTTCTAATACTATAATCATTCGCTGGAAAAATAACTTAATTAATAAGTGGATCTGAAACACTTAAAAATCCTGAGGTCAATATTGGTTTAAGATTGGAATAAACGATCATGGGCAATCTTAATTTAAGATGGAAAATATTATTCAATTATAGTTTCCCACACGGGTACAGAATGATTTTGTTTCCATCGACAGGGATTAATAACCCCACTAATTGAATTATACTTGTGGTGGTCACTCGTCGGTCTGGGGGTCAAACAAAAATGGCTATGAATAATTATAATTATATAATATTGAGTTCCTTTGCTTCTAGTTCAAGAATGATTCGGTCCATGTTTTGGAAATATGGAACGAATAGATGGGTCAATGGTCAATAAGCTCGCTTTTGTGCTACTTATATATATATATAGGAAGGTGGCGGCGGCAGCTGCGGCTATGGTTATGGTTTTTGGTCACACTACAACATGACGAAGTCCTTTCCTAATGTTTCATTTGTCCTACACTTGGTACAGATACATGTATAACTTGTATAAGCAATTTTCTAGGAAAGAAAAAAATTAAAACAGGTGTAGGTAATACTCCACAAAATATCTTCTAAAAAAATGATTGTATGCACGTCACTACTTGATAATAAACATCATTGGCAATACGATTAGAATAAAAAGTTAGAACAAATTTCCTGTAACAATTGAAACTATATACCTAGAATGACATTACCAAATAAAGCATTCATAAACAAGAGAGAGAGAGAGAGAGAAAGAAAAGTGCATAGGTATCCTAGTTGGTTATGTGATTTTTAAAGAGGAAAATTGTTGGTCACGAAGAGGAATGACTATTTCTATTGGTGGGCTATTTGGGCTTTTTTTTCGTTGACATCCATAGGCCACCAACGTCAATATTTTGACTGTCAACGCACATAAACACTGGCGCCGCCATAGAAAATTCGACCGTTGCAAAATTGCATATTTTAGTCTCTCTTTGTCCATAAACGGTGAACTCTCTCTCACTCATTCCTCTTCTTCTCTCACACTCTTTACATAAATTCCTTCTCAAAAACTCTCCCTTTCACTACTTTCTCTCTCTTTCTCTCTCTCTCTCAAGAATTCTTTCATATTCAAGATAAATCAGTCTGGTTTTTGATTCCATGACAAATACAGAATCCCCAATGGAGTACAAGGTCGAAACAC
Organism: Artocarpus heterophyllus; assembly: GCA_025403435.1. NCBI lineage: Eukaryota > Viridiplantae > Streptophyta > Magnoliopsida > Rosales > Moraceae > Artocarpus > Artocarpus heterophyllus. Next base: position 7,207,914 of record CM046347.1, on the reverse strand, counting down.
CTCTGGAAAGCCCTGCCGAGAAAGCGGTTTCCGAAGATCAGCAAAAAACACCAACCCCAATTCCCCAAACCAATGGCGGCAACAATATTCTCCAGAGCTCGCCGAATTCCGGAATCGATTTCCGGAAGCCCAACACCCCCGATCTCCTCAAGGTCCCCAAGGCTTTTAAGTACCCAGAAAGGTACCTAAAATTCTTTTATTTAATCCTTTACGATTTAACAAAATAACGTTTTATCTTATTTTAATTAATTAAATTATCCTTATTTTTTATTTTGTTTACTAAATTTTGTAGATACAGAAGCCCAACCGATTCTATGATGTCCCCTGCCAGAAGCAGAAAGGGAGGGGCTCTCTTGCCGCCTAGTAAAAATAATCACATGGTTTGCTATAAATATCATTTCAACAAATTAATTTTCAATTCTTTGTGGGTTTTTTTTTTTAAATTTTGAAGTACATTTTTACAGATTCAGGAATTGCGTCTCCAGGATGTGGGTCCTCTTCAGGAGATTAAGGACTGAAGAAGAGCATCATTTATTTTGTTTGTGCCTTTCATTTATTGCTTGAGAGGCTTCTTTCTCTCTTTCACTTTCTAGTGGAAATGAGGGTATAACGTAATTTTTTTTTTTGGCACGTTTCATGTAATTTGAGTAAACATAGTTTTTTATTTCTTTAATAAGATTGTTTAGCATGTCCCTTTGCTTTTATTCAAGAAATCTTCTGTTTGTGTGTCCGCAGCCCCATTTATTTATTTATTACCATGTTACTTATAAGCAACAAAGAAGACGTTCCTAATCTTTGCTTAAAAAAAAAAAAAAAAAACACAAACGACGTGTTTAAGAAACAGTAATGTTGTGCGTCCATATGGAGGGCTAAATCCAAATCTCCTTGGATCGAACGACGTGTAGCTTCTCATACATCAATGATAAACGCCGTGTAGCTTTTCAAAAAGCGCAACACAGAAAATTATTAAAGAAGAGCTCGAATAAAAAATTGACAATAGAACTGTCATGTATGTTTATTTCATGCATTCATTAAACTCAATAGACTTAAATTTATATTTGAGTATTAAGAATTTTATAGATATGTGTTTGTTTTCTTTAAAATTTGAATCATTTGAGTATCAAGAATTCAAGTTTTAAAGTTTTCACCCACTAAACTTTTGATACTCAGATATCTTTGTTACACTAAACACTGAAATTTTCTCTCCTATTTAATATCCAATTGAAATTATTCTTTTTTCACTGTGTTCCTACTGAAGAGAGAAATAAATCAAGATTCATATTGCATATTTTTTAAGATCATTAACATTAAGATTTTATTAAATTTGTTAATAAATCAAAAACTATTTTCACTACCTCTCCAAACACAAATTTCAATTTTATTCTAAAAACTTAAATGTATATCCAAATGTCAATTCGGATAACAATTCAAATCAATAACTCAAATCTTAATTCAAATCATACTAACTCAAACAAATCATTAATTTAATTCTATTTACCAAACGGACTCATCATGTCGTTTATTGGAATAAATCATAGAAACAAAAAAACACGTCGTTTGCCTAATTTCAGGGCAGCAAGCCTACAAGCGCGATTTTATGCGCAGAACAACATGCCGTTTATAACTTAAACGACAAGTACGATATATGCCTCTTTTTAAGTCCAACTTAAAATTGGAGTGAGGAGAACAGATGTGACAATAATCTTTATCTGTTTTGTTACTCCAAGCGAGCTTCATGCCACTGAACCGAACCAATAAAACAACATGTCGTTTATTATCATAGCAACAAAAAACACATGTCGTTTGCCAAAGTAGAGTGCAGCAAGCCAACATACGTGACTTTATGCGCAGATCAACATACTGTTTATAACTTAATTGAAGTGAGCAGGACAAATTTGAAAATAATCCTCATCTTTTTGTTACTCCAAGCGAACTTCATACCACTGAACCGAACCAACTTCACCTTGGATTTCAAGTTCACAAACAGAGTTCACAAGGAAAGAAACGGCATCATCGATGGTGTCGAATCTTGCAAGATCCGGAGGTAGAGACTTGCCTGGCCATTTTTCCAGCCAACCCTTTAAGGTGGCCCTTAGTTCTTCCTCAGACACAAACCTCTCTTCCTCTCCCGGTTCAAGCAGTACATAAGATTCTGTCCTTTCATATACCCTTCTCCTCCTTATTGCATAAACCTGACACATACAAAGGGGAGAAAATTTTATTATGGCTATAGAAGTAGAAACAAACCAAAGAAAATGTATATCAAGACATATAAGTTATCTACTTGCTCTCCCAAATATTTAGTTGCGCATCTTTTAGATTTTCGATATAAGAGTCTTTTAAGTCATTTGGGAACGTAGTTTAAACCATAAATTTGAATCTTGGTTTGAAATTAAATTTTATAAAAGAAAATACTGTAAAAAAAATTAATTTGAAACATAACTTTATAGTTTGAAATTTAAATATTCAACCTTGCAGTTTTACAATCTCCTCACGTACCTTCTCTGACTTGCTCCTGTGGCTAGTCATTTTAGAAACTTTAGGGTGGACAGAACTTAGTTTCTCAGTTATGCCTGCTGATTTTAAGTGAACTTGTGGACTTTGAAAATGGCATCTTCTTGCTTCTTCAGCTAAAAAATAAAAATAAAAATACTGAAAAAACAATTTTAAAAAATGGAGGGATATTCTACTGTAAACTTAAAAAAGGTGTAAATTTTTCTGTTTGGTAAAAACTTCCACAAAATTTCTAGCCTTTAAGATTTTCTTAAACTATTTCTGAAATTACACAAAGCTGGTAGATTCTTAGTAGTTTGCAATGGAAATTTCCCATTTATGACTAATTAAGAATTTCATTCATATGTTTCTAGATTATCTAAATATTTCTACAAGCCAAACTAAAATCATTGCAATGCATATTTTATTAAAATCATTAAAATTACAGATTCTTGACATGTATAGAAAAATCAAAACAATATGTAATATAAGATGCAGTTCATAAAAGATAATGAAATTTTTAAGGAGTAGAACTTACAGTTCAACCACAGAACTTTATTGCTGAATAATTGTTTCTCCATTGATGTACAGCTTTGATCTGCAAGTTTCAGCAATTTAAACTCCCAAGGAACTTAAGTTCTAATGGCTATAATATCCTTTGCTGCAAAACTCCAAATGACCATACACACGCGCACACACACACAAAAACACACCAAGAGTTTTAGATAAACAGATGAAACTCAGCCTCCACCATATGTGGACTTTTCTTGCCCTTATTGTTCATTGATTTTTCGACTCTACCCCACTACTTAAAACCATCGGACTTCCCTTTAAACGACAGCATCTCAAATAGGTCGGCATTAATACGACAAATCGCATGTCTTTTTTTTTTTTTGGTTTTTGCCCGCTCGATGTTTTAAACGCATAGTATAGGGAATCATGAAATTTGTAATTAGAACGAAATGTTTAAACGACCATATTTAAAGGACGACATGTCGTTTATTGACAAAATAATAGCATCCAAAATATGGTGTTCCTCCACCCCAAAACGCAAAAAACTTTTACAGCAGCGGACTCGTTTTAACAGTTAACAAAAACAAAATTTGAATGATAAAATGATAAACTGTTTAAGTTAGACGAGAAGGGGGGAAAAATACTCGTTGTAAACAATGCCGTGTGAAACGACGAGAAAAACTCTCGTCCACCAAGCTCTTAAAAACATGTTTGTTTTAAAACCAGCAACAAATTTTTCTTCCCAATAAATGAAAGATATACATGCTAATTGTAGTACTTGAAAACTAATTTCTATTTCAATAAACACATATAAAACTAATTTTGTTTTCAATATATAAATATATATATTTTGAACATTTAACTTTTTTCTTTTTGATTTTTCAATTTTCAACACTATCAAAAAATCATGGGATGTAGATACTAATTTAGTGGTGTTTAATCTTTTTGGACACACAAAACAAATAAAACCATGTAACGGATTCAATTAATCCAAGCATCCAACTGAGAACGTCCAAAACAAAACAGAGAACAAGTTGATTTAAAAGAGAAATACTAGGATCACCTTTCCTCGTATTTTTTTTTCATCCTCTCTTTTATTTCTCTTGCCACATATTATATTTATTTTTCAATAGAAATAAAATACAATTATAGAACATTAATTTATCTTTTTAATACATATTGTTACTATTTAAAATTACAAGGTTCTCCTGGTTCACTTCTTGTTAACTTTTTTTTTCTTTTTTTCTTTTTATCAAATCTCATTTACTAATGTTTTCAACTATATAAAATTTAAAATTATAGTTTGTGTCTAATAAATTTTTTAATATTTACTTTTAGAGAATTAGAAACATCATGGCTGTTTGGTACTGTTTTCATAATATGCGAAAATATTTTTGTTTTAAAAAATGAAATTTTTTTAAAAAATTGTACTGAAAATACTTTTAAAACCTCGAAAAATATGCAAAAACATTTTCAAAAATTTTAAAAACAAAAACAAACGGAACCATCGTATAGACTCAGTAACAAGATTTGATAAGGAAAAAAACAATCTTACACTATAAATAATAGCAGTGTTGTAAGAAAATATAAAACCATGACTTATAATTATGTTTCATTTTTATACCAAAATAGACTGACGTATCACAAAAGAAGAAGAAAATGACAAAAAAAAGCGACCCTTATGTTTTTTTAATTTAAAAATATGGAAACTGGTGCTCACAGTGTCTAACAAGTCTAACAGTGTTGGTTACTAACTAAATTAAATGACTGCAAAGAGCTAGAACACCCGACTTTGCCTCTATGCCTTCCAAGCTCAGTTGGTTTTTTCCCCTTATCCTACCTAATTCTATGCTTGTTATCTACCCCTCCTCTCCTTCTAACATTCGCCATTTCTCTGCCATTATTATGGAATTTTTACTGCTCCTCAATTAATTTATCCCTCTTCAACAGCTTCTTTGATCCGCATTTCATTTTTTTGGGGGTTCCGCAGAGGAGTTTAGATGCAGATCGGTCGTCGGAGATTTTACAAGTGAGCATTAATTTTGCTGATTTAATTATGGATACTAAAAAAATTCTGTATTTGTATGGAAATGCTGCATATGTTCAACTCTATGCTTTCAAAAATCTATTTTTTGCCCTTTACATTTACAAATGGTGTTAAAAAACCTCAACTAAAAGATAAGTGCAGTATTCGTAAAAATATACTGTATAACGCAACATATCAATAATACAGTCGCAGAATCACATTGAATTGAGTAAGAGCATGTGTCGCCGTAAACCCGCTAAATAATTGAAATATATTGTGCTCTTTACTTAATTGAATTAAGGTATCTCCATTTAATAAAATTATTTAAATAACGTATAGGAGGATTTTGTGGCGTAAGTAGAAGTAGAAACACATCACATTTTGTCACGTATTAATTCATGTTCTAAAAAGCCTAATTTAGTTAATTTTTGGCCATTCCCATTGCAGAGATTTTAGCCGGCAGAGATCAACATCAAGGATATGTATAATACCGGACGCTCGATTTGATCACTTCCATTCTTATGGACATTGTTCTCGACAATGAAAATGGGATAGAAACTAGTGAGAATCTGAAGGAGGATATTAATGATAATGATATTGAAATTGAAATCAATCAGATCACCAGTATCCAAACAGATATAATTTCTGACTCTCTCATATCTCGCCAAAATTCAAGCCTTTCTTCCTGAACAGCAAATTCGTCACCAAAATCAGCAGTCATGGAATCTACAAACCAATCACCTAAAGAATTAGTCTTCCCTGATGTACTTGAACACTCCAATTCATCACCACCCGAGTTTAGCCCTCAGTTCACGCCGGTCCTCCAATCGCCACGAGTTCAGGCCAGCTCGGGCTACGACCCGAACCGGATCCCGGCATCGATTTTCTCGAGGCCATCGACGCCGATCGAATGGAGCGTGGCCTCGAACGAGTCACTCTTTAGCATACATGTTGGGAACACAAGCTTCTCACAAGATCAATTTTATATGACGTACAGGTCTGGTGACATGACCAAGCTTGATCATGACTTCAACTTTGCGTCTTCTTGTACAATTCCTCGTCTTAGCCGTGATATCAAGAGAGTGGATTTTGAAATTACTAACAACAACGAAGAATCAGTAAAGCATGAAACCAAAACCAGAAACTCAAACGCGAAGGGTGACAACGACGTCGTTTCCTCCGCCGATGTCTCCTTCAGTCCAGACGAGTCCTGCAGGTCTTTCCAATTTCCTGTGTAAGTAGTTTTTTTTTTTTTTTTAAATCAAAAAGTACAATTTGAAAAAAACGGGACTTTGAGAGACTTTAACGAGACAATTGACCCAATTATATTTATTGAATTAAAAAATAACTTTAATTTATAAAAATTCTACAAATATCTCATAATGATATCATTAAAATTATTTTTATGTAATTATATAGTACAATATGTAATATCATTAAGATAATTACTATATCATTAAGGATATTTTTAAAATATTTTAAATATTGTGTTAGATTTTTATTTCATTACAATAATTGAGACACGTATTGTAATTTTTAATTATGTTTATTGAATTAAAATATGACTCTAATTTGTAAAAATTCTACAAATGTCTCATAATGATATCATTAATATTATTTATATGTAATTAAATAGTACGATATGTAATATCATTAAGATAATTACTATATCATTAAGGATATTTTTAAGATATTTTAAATATTGTGTTAGATTTTAATTTCATAACAATAATCTGGACATGTATTGTAATTTTTTCGACTTTAAATAGATGAATTTTTCTAAGGAAACCTTTTTGAAAAGGTCCACGACGGGCTGTGGCACGACCCTTATAAAGGTCCACAACGATACCTTTTTTTTTTTTTTCCTTCTTTTAGAATATGTCTAGATTTTTTTTTTAACTAAATTAGAATATATCTGGTTTCGATATTAAAAAAAATCATGCGTAGCTGATAGGTTGTGCAGCATCATATATGTAGAGGAATTAGATCTATCATTCAATTAGAATTAAGTCATGTTTTTTTCATTCTATTAATGGGTTCTTGAGGATTTGTTTATAGACGATGAAGATAGAGCATAAGATGACACAAATGATCTTTATTTTTTCTAATTAAATAAGAAACTCCTAGAGCCCACAAGTCTCTACCAATCATTATTTTTCAAAAGGGGAAAAAACAACTTTACTATAGAATTAGTGACTCAAATCTTTGCTCACCTGGTCAAATGGTCAAGAGTCTTGTCAGCTTAGTTTCATTTAATTGGGCTTGATTTATCATTAGTCTTAGTATAGAGTTTGTACATATTCTTTTGTGTCTGTGTGTGTGTGATTGTTGCATTGAATTGACATTGTGGTAATTATCTAAAAACTTGTCAGATTGCCTGGTCATGACGGTGGAAAGATTCCTTTTCTGGCTGTGGACTCTAGAAGGCCAAGAGGAGAGGCAATATTTCAGCCACAGCCGCTTGTGCAGGTCATGCACCAACAGGAACAGTCTCAAAGCGTTGAGACAAATTCAAAATATGGTATCTCCAATTGGTTGGTTTGCTTCTCTTGTTGTTGCCGGCCATGTTCTTAAACATGTCCTCGCCTTACTATTGGTCTTTAGGTCAAAATTGTTGAGTGCATATTGTTTCAACGTTAAGAATGTCACCATTCTTTCTCTATAACCTTTTTTTTTAAAAGAAAATAAAAATCATCTTACTCTGATCCAAGAGGCGTTGCTGCCCATGTACATACAAACTCGAGCTGAGCTGAGCTGAGGGCCTACTTGGAACTGTATTTTGATTTTTTTAGGTCTAAAAGAAGGGCTTGGATGATACAGTCGGAAGCGTTTTAGCTCTTCAAAAGAGTTTCGAATCAAACTCATAAACTATCATGTCTCAAAAAAACACCTCTAAAATAAACTTTAAAATTTATACTATAATTTTAATAAAATATTATAATTATTAATTGTATTATAACATTTTGAGAAAAACTACGATAAGATAAGATCTACACAAAATTCTCATTGATAAGAACTTTTTGTACCATCAAATCTAAATTTGATTTTAAAAATAACAAGCCTATAATAACTAAAATGAGCCGAATTTCATTAGATTATTAAAAAACTACAGATCCAAAATAAAAAAATAGTTGAAAAAAGTAAAGGAAAGTAAAGGAATGGGCAGTCTACAGCTGTCGGAGGTCGTCTTCAGTGACCTCAAAACGCAACGTTTGAGGATTGTCACTTCACCTTCGTTGGTTGCCATTAGAGGTCATGGGTCGTGACTATTACAGCGAGGATAAGCCTAAGGAGGAAGATGGCGAGGCCGAGGGCGGCGATGGCGCTGGAGTTGGTAAGGGTTTTCAGAGAGTTTCAGGGCAGGTTTGAGGAGATGGAGGGCCGATGCTGATAGTCCACTGTGCCAATGACGTCATTTGTGACCTAGCGTGCATGGCGGAGCTTCACCGACGCGCTACCAACAAGGACAAGACAATTCGGATCCACGACGGGATGCGGCACTAGCTGTGGGTCGTGAATCGCCATCGCGATGATCGGCCTTTGTGGGTCACGACCCTATTGCGATCTCTATTGAGAGCAACAAAGCATGATGGCGAGGCCATCATGGCGAAGATCGCGAGGGTCACAGACGGAATCACACCCCCCCGGTTGTTCGTGACCTAATCTGGCAGAATCTAACATTGTCGTGAAGGATATTGACAATGGAGGAAAAGATTTACTCTTCTCTCTTTTTTTTTTTTTTATTTGTTATTTTAAAAAATCTGATCCAAAAATTAAAAAAATAATAGGGTGAGGTTGGGTTTATTTTGCTTTATGTGAGACTTAGATCTTACACCATTAAATTTTGATCGGACAGTCAACAAATAAAAGAAAAATAAAAATGATAAAGGTTCTTATCAATGAGACCTTTTAGGGATCTTATCATTGTTGGGGTGCAATTTTGTAAGGCCCAAATTGCTAGCAGGTCCGTGTGGCCCAATTTTGTACCAGTCTAATGGATCAAATAAAATCTACGAACAAAAAAGCTCAATCGAATTGACGATTCGAGGCGTTCGTTTGGTTCGACGTTTATTATAATTCAAGTCGTTCTGTTCATGAAGATATTTTGCATTCATTTTCGTCTCAGTTCGATTGGGTCGATCGTATCGAACTGACAGTTATCTGTACGAACAAACAGTTGCAGCACGTCCAGTTGTAAATCAACGTGGGGGAGGCGTGATTCTTGCGGCCTACCACCGATCGACACGTGTCCCACTAATGCAGTTACTTGTGATGCTCTATCCCACTCCACCAGACGGTTGAGAGCCACTATCCTTCCTCATATTCTATATAAGGGGAAGACGGCTTTATTATAAGAGAGATATACACAATCAGATACCAAGATCCTGTCATTTTGTTCTCTCATTTCTTCTCTATACTTAAAAGAAATTATAGTGAATTACAGTGAACGTAGCTCTTCATTAATAGAGTGAACCACTATAAATCGTCTGTATCAATTCTTATTGCACTTTTATTTCTTTCGTTTTACATTAATCCAACAAATATAGATTCGGGTCTAAAGATTCACTCAACGGTGATTTGAAGGCCCATATTCTAAAATAACTCAATCTTGATTTCTATTGTTTGATTGTAAATCCATCATCTACAATCATAGCATTTTTTTATTATTTTTATTATTTATTAAAAATTTTAAAACTATTTTAACACATTTAAGTTTTTTTTAAAAAAATACAATTCAAAACCCCCTAAAAAATGATTACAAACACTTATTTTAAAAGATAACGGTCTTTGTTTCTCTTCTTTCATTGATTAAAAATACAAACAGAAGCTAATATCTCATTTGAAAGCTTCGGTCTTTTTTTATTCTTCTTTTTTTTTTTTTTTTCCTGGTTTTGATTGGAGTAAGGAATGAGTTGCCGAGTAGTATAGACAATGCACCAAAGAAATTATAATCTTCTTCCCCTTAAGGCGTTATATGAGAAGGGACAATTTGTCGGCAGACATGCAATGAATTTAAAAAACTATTACGTGCGTGATTGTCTCTGATGAGACAGTTTGGTGGCTAATCTAAGATCAGTAATAATTGTACATCTTTAAACTGAAAAAAATTCTTTTAGTAATTATTAACCGTGGAATTTTGAGTCTTAGAATCTTAAAAAAAAAAAGAAGGGAAACACAAGCTCTTTCGTTAAGGCAATTACACGTTTGGAACTTACATATGTTTGGTAAACTTATCCTAAATCATTAGTTTCATTTTAAACAGTTTAAAGCTTAAAGCTCGTATATGTTATATAAAATAAAACTATGTTATAATATAAAACTCTTATATGTTATAATATTTTTAGTTTTAACTTTTAACTCGATTCATTTTCTAAACATCTATTATTCATAGAGTCACAGTTTAATATGTAGATACAAAGCCCATTTGATAAAACAATTTCAACCACTTTTATTATAGTGGTTTCTCTCAAAAAAAACATAAACAAAAAAATTCAAATCATAAAAAATTGGTTCACACCATATGCATGATCTACTAGATTTTTTTTTTCCCGATTTTTGGCTTTATGAATATGACTATATTAGGTGTCCCGGTTTGCTCAATGATATACAACAGGATTAGTACTAATAAGTGAAGCATGGTAGCCCACACATTATTTGTTAGTCTGTCACACTCACCGAGTTAGATTTTATTTTTTTAATGAGGGTATCATGAAAAAAAAAATATTTTATTAAATAAAAGCATAATTTTATACCGTAATAGTGGAGGGTGTGGCAGTTATAATTTTTCTTGAAAAATAAACACCTAACAACATATTTAATTATTTAAATGAGCACTTTTCAAATTGTCTTATAAAATAAAGCACAATTAAAATTTTTGAAATCTTTTACTGAAAAATTTAAAATTTTAAAAGTTCAGCGACCATAGTGCAGCTCTCCACTAGTTTATCATATGTTACATGGTAGATTTTTATCTACTATATTCTTTAGGAAAAAGAGAATCCTACAAGTTCTGTGTACTCCCTTTTTTGATCCAGAAAATAAAGGGAGAATGAACCGTTTCTTTTCTTTCTAATTCTGCTAAAGAAAAACCTCTTTTGACTTTTAACAAACGTGCTAATGATCAGGAAACCACAGATTCTTTACTTCATGATTCAATCTAAAACTTTGGTTCTAAATGCACCAATTTGTTTGGATTTGCTTTAGAAAGCAAATATTCGAACATTCTGATGGTTGTTTGCATGGAGAATTCACAGGCTGAAAAATAGGAACTAATGTTGAAGTTAATGAGGACAAACAATTATGTTTGCCTTCAATTGTGATCATAAATCAGCTTTTTCACAAGCATTACTAGAAACCATGGGCAAAGCCAAAAAAAAAAAAATTGCCAGAAAGGATTGGGGTATGTTAAATTAACTATGTGGGATAAATAAAAATAGTACGATTTTAAAAAGTTAAAATAAAATTTTAAAAGATGAAATACAAATTTATAAAATTTTAACATGTAAAATGAAAAAAAAAGTTCAAGTAAAACGGTCGTCTATTTATATCTATAAGTGGCTCCTGTCGATTAGCAATAACATTTATATATATATACATATATGGCTATGGCTAATAGGGATAAAAAAGCTTGCTTAAATGGGAGAAAAGGGAAAAAAACACTGTAATCTGACAAGTTCAAGATTATATTTTGTCAATCTGTACTTTAATTAATGCGAAAATAAAAACTTTATCTTCTGCTAAAGAAATGATTTGTCAATTCCCTCCCCACATGGGCCAATTATAATCCTCTCCACATTAATGATTGGGAAGGTATCTGTCAAATTCTAAATTATTTAAATACAAGGACACCATTGGTAGAGAAAGACATGATTTTAAATTGTTGCTGAGAAATATTATCCGCTTTTAGGTCATCAATAAAAAAAAAAAATAGGGCAATAAATAATAAAAAAAGAGTTTTGTGTAAGTCAGACAACGTCACTCTTATGTCATGTTACTTACTACTAAACAGCGAGATCATATGAACACAAAATGATTTTTTTTTTTATTTTTTATTTTTTATTTTTATAGAAAAGAGGTGGGAATTGACCCTTTTGGAATAGGCCGTTGATTCGCTTTCTCTAACTACTACCAATATAAAACACATGCTTTCGCCGGAACAAACCGGTTTAAGTTTTAGAATTAAAAGTATTACCATTTCAAGTTTTTAAAAGTCCAATAAGGTCAAACGAACGACTTAACCTATCTAATACAAGTTTAACGACTTCTTAAAATATATCTGACATATCATATTGTAGTGTATTGTATTATATTATATTACATATTTATATATAATATAATACAATATAATATGATGTGTCAAATAAACTCTTATAAGATATTATTTTACAAGACGTAGAAAAGATAAAATAGACTCAAGTTCTATATTCTTTATATTATAAACAATATAAAAAGGTTGATATTTTAAGATATAAATTCATGTATTTAGAAAAATCTAATTTTCATACTAACTACTCATATTATCCTCATTCAACCAAAAATTTATAATGCTTATTTTGCCACCAAAATTAATTTTTATGATCCAACTGAATCTAATTCACACACTAAAAGAAGGGAAAACATTCATTAATAGGCAAAAGAAAAAAAGACTAGTCCAAGTGTAATAATTTTTGTTGTATTTAAGAGTAATATTATTTCTTTGTTATTGTATTTAGCAGCATTTGTTTGTCATTGGCTTATAAGCAAAACACCATAAGATCAGTTGTATCTGAGGATGTTTTATCTTCGGTCGGCATATCTTAAGGATGGCATATTTGTCACGTTTTGACTCCAAGTCTTTTGAGGTTTTCTCACTTCATATTATAAGTTATTTTTTAGTTCCCCATATTCATTAGAAAAAAAACTTATAGACTGTTTGACAAGGGGCAGTCTTAATCATTATTTTAGTTATGAACAGTGTAAAGCTCTCATATGCTACAGTAAAAAAGTAAAAAATTGCTACAGTATAAAAGCTCTCACATGCTACAGTAAAAAACAATTCTAACCAATAGTTCTAACTACTTACCAAACACCTTAATTAATTTTTGCCAGAAAATATTCCTATTTACTTTATATTATTTGACAACTCTTAAATTAGAACAAAAAGCCAGACTCAGCTTCCTAACCATTATACTGCCACTAAATATGGATCATTGAATTGGGAAAGTTCTAAGATTTTTCATTTTTTAATTCAAACTAGGTCTTATGATAAGGGATTTAGATTATTGGTCTAATTTTTTGTGTTCAAAATAATGTCTCACAAATCACATTTTGATAAATAAGCGTGAAAAAATTAATTAAGAAACACTTCAAAACTTTTAAATAATGTGATATTATATGATTGATCAGGCATAATTTTAAACATTAAAATTAAACATGTGTTTCGAGATTTTATAAGACTGTAACTCTTCTATTTCTTTTCAAGATGGAAATAAATCCCAAAATATTAGTGACAAAGTCACGTCACATATTAAGACTTAATTAGAGATAACAAGCAGTAATAATCAAGTGTTTTAATTTTTGAAAAAATTACAATACGTGTCTAAATTATTATTATAAAATTAAAATCTAACATAATATTTAAAATATCTTAAAAATATCTTTAATAATGTAGTAATTATTTTAATAATATTATATATTATACTATATAATTACATGTAAATAAATTTAATAATATTATTATAAGATATTTATAAAATTTTTATAAATTATAGTTATATTTTAATTTAATAAATATAATTAGATCAATTGTTTCGTGACGGGTAAAAAAAAAGTCCCCAATAAGTGTCTCAATCCCATATTCTAAGTGGACTAGAGCGTAGAGGACCCTCAGGCATATGGCTCTTCTGGACATCATCAACCCACAAGACGGACCCAAAAACTACCCATCAAAAGTCTGGTGGGCCCTACCTATACCTTCTCGAAAGACAGGCCACGTGGTCTCTGAATGTAGAGCCACGTTTGCAAAAAAAAAAACAAAACACTTTAAGGAATCTTTTCAACCCTGGCCAAAAGCCTAAGCAGCCAAGAGCCGTTAAATTGACGGGCTGATGCATTTATTGACCGGGAAGTGGACCCCACTCTCCCTCTCCCTTCCTTCTCTTCTTCTCCCAGTATGTTCAGTGGACCCCATTATCCTACCCCTGTAAAACGACAAAAATCGTAAAAATTTGAAAATAATTAATAAACCCCCCTAAAAAAGAATAGAAAATTTTAAAAAAAAAAGAAAAAAAAAGGGCTAACAAGACGAAGAAGAAGAACGAAGAGGAAAACAAAAAAAGGAGAGAGAGAGTAAAAGCAAGAGAGAAGAAAAACGCGTTTTCGGCTCGAAAGAACACAGCTGAGTCTTCCATCTCTCTCCTTCTCTCTTTTCCACTTTCTCTCTCTCTCTACATCAAGGACCAAAATTAGGGTTAGGGTTTTCGAAGACCCTTAACTCTTTCCTCTGCAATTTCGGGAGAGAAAGGGTTTTGGGGGCGTGTCGTTGATCGATTTCTTGGGTTTTGAAGACCCTGTCAAGGGTTTCAGGGCATGGGTTGCTCTTCTTCCTCGTCCTTGTTCCTGATCAAATGGCAGCTTTTTCACGGACAAGCTTGTCCGTTGCTGTTACTGAAGCTCCTCGTTCTGTCGTGCCTCTTCGCCGCCTCTCGAAACGTTGTCGTCTCCGCCGTCCCGGCGGATTCCGACAAATCGGCGCTGCTCCAGTTCAAGGACTCGGTCTCGGACTCGTCGGGGTTGCTCTCGAGCTGGAATGCGATCGGTTCCCATCACTGCTCGTGGTACGGCGTCTCTTGCGACTCCAATTCACGCGTGGTTTCGCTCAACATTACCGGTAATGGCGGCGGCGGCGGCGGAGGAGGAAGAGGAGGTAATCCTAATTCGAAACCCTCTTCATGTTTTGATTTTTCCGAGTTTCCAATTTACGGGTGGGGAATCAGGAGGAACTGTTTGGGTAGCAGCGGAAAACTTGTGGGAAAGCTCTCACCTTTGATTGGTAAGCTAAGCGAGCTCCGAATTTTGTCTCTTCCTTTCAATGGTCTTGGCGGCGAAATCCCTAGGGAGATTTGGGGCTTGGATAATTTAGAGGTTCTTGATCTAGAGGGGAATTCGATTAACGGGAAGCTTCCGCTTCAGTTGAATAGGAATTTGCGAATTCTTAATCTCGGTTTCAACAAGATTGAGGGCGAGATACCGAGCGTGTTGTCGAAGTATGTTCGTTTAGAGATTTTGAATTTGGCCGGGAACCGTTTAAACGGGACTGTTCCGTCCTTTGTTGGTAGGTTGAGAGGGGTTTACTTGTCGTACAATTGGCTTGGTGGGGCTATTCCGAGTGAGATTGGTGAGAATTGTGGAAAGCTTGAGCATCTGGACTTGTCGGGTAATTTCCTGGTTCATGGAATCCCCGCCACTTTGGGCAATTGCGGCGAACTGAGAACGCTTTTGTTGTATTCCAACATGTTGGAAGAGGGCATTCCTGGTGAGATCGGAAGGCTTTCAAAGCTGGAAGTGTTTGATGTCTCACGAAACAGCCTCAGCGGTTCGATACCGCGCCAGCTTGGGAATTGTACTCAGTTGTCTGTCATTGTGCTTTCAAATCTGTTCAATCCTGTTCCGAAGGTGAATTTTACGGAAGACAACCCTTCGTTGGAGCAATTAAGTTCTATGTATGATGACTTCAATTACTTTCAAGGTGCGATCCCTGAGGAAATCACATCCCTTCCTAGGCTGAGGATACTGTGGTTGCCAAGGGCGACTTTGGAGGGTCGGTTTCCGAGTAATTGGGGTTCTTGTACTGATTTGGAGATGATCAATTTAGCTCAGAATTTTTTCACTGGTGAAATTCCTGCCGTGCTTAGTCGCTGCAAGAAGCTGCAGTTTCTTGACGTTAGCTCAAACAAGCTTGCAGGTGAGCTTGCAAATGAACTTCCGGTTCCTTGTATGACTATGTTTGATGTCAGTGGGAATGTTTTGTCTGGTTCGATTCCTGAATTCTACAATAGCACTTGTCCTCCCATTCTTTCATCGGACGGGTACTCTTCTGAACTTGACAATCCGTCATCATTCTATCAAGCTTTCTTTGTATCTAAAGCTCAAGTGCGAAACTCTTTGCAAATTCACAAAAAAGATGGTGGACTTCTTGTTGTTCACAACTTCGGGCAAAACAATTTCACGGGCAATTTGCCGTCAATGCCAATCGCGCCTGGAAGATTAGGGAAGCAAACTGTTTATGCATTTCTAGCTGGTGAAAACAAGTTCGTTGATGCATTTCCAAGTAATCTGTTTGAGAAGTGTGGAGGGTTGGCTGCTCTGATTGTTAACGTTAGCAACAACAAATTATCTGGTCAGATTCCAGCAGAAGTCGGAAAAATGTGCAGATCTCTTCAGTCCTTGGATGCATCTCAGAATCAGATTTCCGGAACTATTCCCCCCAGTGTTGGAGACTTGTTGTCTCTTGTTTCTCTTAACTTGAGTTGGAACTTGTTGCAAGGGCAGATACCAACTAGTCTTGGCCAGATAAAGGAGATGAAGTATATTTCTTTGGCTGGTAATAACCTTACTGGCTTGATTCCTTTGAGTCTGGGGCAACTACACTCTTTAGAAGTGCTGGATCTTTCTTCAAACTCTCTCACTGGTGAGATTCCGAAAAATCTTGTGAACTTAAAAAGCCTAACTGTTCTTCTGCTCGATAAGAATAACCTCTCTGGCCAGATTCCCTCAGGGTTGGCTAATGTTACCACTCTCTCAACGTTTAATGTTTCCTTCAATAATTTGTCTGGGTCACTGCCATCAAATAGTAACTTGATGAAATGCAATAGTGCTCTTGGGAACCCATTCATTCGGTCATGCCAAATGTATACTCTAACGGAGTCACCTTCAGATTCTCAGGGAAGAGGCGGTGACTCACAATCATATGCTGCTTCACCATCTGAAGTTCCAACTCAGGGCAGCGGAGACAGTGGCCTCAATTCGATTGAGATTGCATCTGTAACTTCTGCCTCAGCCATAGTTTCAGTGCTTATAGCATTAATCGTCTTATTCATATATACCCGCAAGTGGAATTCGAAGTCTAAAGTTGTTGGGTCTACCAGGAAGGAAGTAACAATTTTTACGGACATTGGTGTTCCATTGACCTTCGACTGTGTTGTGCACGCCACAGTAAATTTTAATGCAAGCAACTGTATTGGAAATGGAGGTTTTGGTGCGACCTACAAAGCGGAGATCTCACCTGGTATTTTGGTGGCAATAAAACGGCTTGCAGTTGGGAGGTTCCAAGGAATTCAACAATTCCACGCAGAAATTAAAACCCTTGGAAGGCTGCGCCACGCCAATCTTGTCACTTTGATTGGCTACCACGCCAGTGAAACAGAGATGTTTCTTATATATAATTATTTACCGGGCGGTAACTTGGAAAAGTTCATCCAGGAAAGGTCCACCAGAGCTGTTGATTGGAGGATACTTCACAAGATTGCTTTGGACATTGCCCGAGCACTCGCCTACCTACATGATCAATGCGTGCCAAGAGTTCTACACCGTGACGTCAAACCCAGCAATATTTTGTTGGATGATGATTTCAATGCTTATCTTTCCGATTTTGGTTTGGCCAGGCTTCTGGGCACTTCAGAAACTCATGCTACTACCGGTGTGGCTGGAACTTTTGGGTATGTTGCACCGGAATACGCAATGACTTGCCGGGTATCAGACAAGGCCGATGTGTACAGTTATGGTGTGGTACTTTTGGAGTTGCTCTCAGATAAGAAAGCTCTTGACCCGTCTTTCTCTCCATATGGTAATGGCTTCAACATAGTACAGTGGGCTTGTATGCTCCTCCGGCAGGGCTGTGCAAAGGAGTTCTTTACCTCGGGGTTATGGGATGCAGGTCCGCATGATGATTTGGTTGAAGTTTTGCACTTGGCAGTCGTGTGCACGGTTGACTCCCTCTCTACAAGGCCTACAATGAGGCAAGTTGTGCGGCGGCTAAAGCAAGTTGAACCTCCATCGTGTTAGCGGCCGAAGATGGCTTTTTCTTTGATTAACATAGTAATTTGTAGAAGAAGATTAAGCGCCATTTGTAATCTTGTGCTTTTTGCACTCTGTCCTCGTAGGTTGAGTTCTGAATTGTAGTTATTCCACTTGTACATTGTAATATATAGCCTGCCCCCATTTTTTGGATGTTGTTTCTCTAGGATTAGGGTGGTTTCTGCTGATGAATCTGCAGAAGAATGCAGATATTTGTTTTCCATGTCGTATACGTGTATATCCAGTTATATTTGTTGTTAAATAAAGCCGTAGAAATAGACATTTGCCCATTTCCATAAACACACAAAAAACGGACATTTTCTTGAGAAAGTGTGGGTTTAAAATTTGTCATGACTAGCTCCAATTCCTCCTATTATGATGTATAGGATGTTGAAAGAATTTTTGGGCTATGCAAATGCAATGTTTGGGCGTGTATTTGGGGTACGGGGAAAGAAGGGTAAGTGAAAGTTGGTGTAGGGGAGCTGGGGCTTGAGAATTGTCGGTGGCCCACCAAAGCCAATCTTGCCAAACGGGACGGATTGGGGGTTGAGCTGAAGACAAAAGGAGTACTATTTCCTATATGGATCTTTCGAAACCTACAAATTTCTCAAAAACTCGTTAGGGATTTCATTGCCTTGTAACTATAGACAAAAGGACCATGTTGCCTAACAAAACGAAATCCCTAACTTACCCATGACTAGAACCCAAAAAAAGTCATAATTTCAAGGCACCATGTTTCATACTCTTTCTTGTTCTTAAAAAATTCTTAATATCCTACACGCGTTTATAAGTAATATATAATATTTTTACGCATAAATATATCTTTTCTATATAACATGTGTGTGTGTATATATACACACAAACATTCGTTTGTAACTTTTTGAATGTCTATTATTCTAGCAAGCTAATATTTTAAAAACGTATATTTTTAGCAAATTTAATTGTTTCTTCTAAAAAATGAATTTGCAATTTTAATCCTTCCTTTATCTTTTCTTCCTAGTACCAAACAAGATGATAGACAATATCATGACCAAACAATTTTGAGAAAATTCCTCCATTCACATCCCCTTAATTTAGAAAATATCCATCCTTTAATTATTTTCTCCCTCCTGTCAAATGTTGATGATCAACACCACGTGTGGCTGTGCATAGAAGTTAGATTACCTTACTCTGATCTCCTCAACATCACCGTTTAGCCCTGTAAGTAAAGAGAATGCCTTGGAGGTCAAAGGAAGACACCGGTGTGGTACCAACTAAGGGCTCTTCGATGTTCAAGTTAGGTACCCGTTAGGTCAAGAGAGAGGCCAATGATAGATTAAAGAGAGTCCACTTATCTTAGTGGTGGAGTAAATGCTCATATTTATAGCTCACTACTTAGACCGGGTGCAAAGTGGGCTTAACCCGTGATTGGAGTGCTCTATACAGTGGTGTCAAGGGGGATTAGTATTAGGCGTCATGATTCCCATAGTAGAGGGACTTGCCTCATCCAGGGCTACAACGGCACCACGTGGGCTTGTGTACGACTTGGTCGCTATCACACAAGTTGGGACATGCCAAATTCCACGTAGGGGACATGCAGACTGTTTGATATACCAGAGGTAGGGTTTTTCTCGTACCTTGGTCAGTGATGGCAAGGCTTCAAGAGGACGTTGTTCTGATTAGGTGGTGAGACATACAGGGATGCTGGGGCAACTTTTGCCAATCAACTTGGTCGATGCATCCCGACCTATTGTTCCTAGGTGCTACCTGAGCACACCCAACACCAAACACACTTGATAATTTTATTTGAATCCATTTGTCTCGATCCTCCAAAACAGAGAGATTCCTTCTAAATTTGCCATAGAATGGCTACCGGTCTGTCATTGCCTCACTTCAATTATTTTTCATTCACCTCGATTATGATGGTTAGCGATTTACAAATTAGTTTGATATTCAAAAAATACACAAACAAGTGTACCGTAGTTATTTTAAAAATACACATTAATTAAAGAAGACGTATTTCACTTTTATTTTATATTTTATTTTATTATAAATGCATTTTTAGTTTTAGTATATTTGAAGAAGAAATACTTTTATTTAAGCTTAAAACTTTAGAATTATCATTATTCCGTAAAAAATTGTAATTTAATATAAAATTATTTAAAACATCATAATTACAATATAATTAGCCATATAAAATTATGATTCTATTTTTGGGAGCAATTTTTACAATTGAACAAAAGCAAAATTTACAGATAAAATTAAAATAAAACATACACAGTTTAGTTAGCTTCAATTTTTGGTGCATTAAAAATATTACTTATAAGAGTTTTAGAGTGTGACACCCGTTATTCTTCTAACGGGTATTGAGGTAATTAAATTAATTTTTAATGTATAAAAAAAAATTGCTTCATTTAAATTTATTTTATAATATTTATTTTTATCTATTTTTAAATTTTCTAAAATTCTCCTATATTTATTTAGTATGATTACTAAAAAGCCTTAGAACTTCTAATAAATCTCAAAAATGTCATATTGGCATTATGTGTGTTAAAGTCTTTAGATGAGACATAAGGATATCTTTTCCAACTACTCTTGACCCTCATTTTCTTTATTTCCTCCGTGACATGCTTCAACATGTCTCCTCTATAATTGTTTCCATCACTTCTCTTCAAAGACTTCATCTTTTCTTCCTTTCTCTTCCACGGTTCCCACACTCTTCTTCTCATTTCTTTGATGAAGCAAAATACTTAGAGAACTTCTTCAAGGCAGCCATAAAAATCAGCCACCATCACCTCCATTTGAGCAAGAATTTCAGTCATACCGAAGTAAAGGAACCTGTTTTGAAGCCATTTCAAGCTTCCAACTAACCATAATCCGAGGTTAGAATCTTATGAACAAATTTAGTCTTTCATTTATAAATTTTCTCTTATACTAAAGGATTATTCAAATTTGCGTTCTTAAACCTAAGTATATGTTTGTTGCTATTTTGGAGCATATGTATGAAGTCTAAGTGTATATGCCCTAGACAGAAAATTTATATTGTTAAACTTTGTAATACCTCTATGGGCAGTGGTTATTTCTTGAAATTCTAAGATTAAATTAAAATGAATTTTATGAATTGGTTTGCATATTTGAAAAGTAGCATCCTAGGCTTTCTAACGAGCTATCATAAACCTAAATCGGAGTTGTATTTTATTTTCTAAGAATTATTCAATTTTTGTATTGGAAACTAGTAAATCTGCCAGTTTGTTATGGTATACCAACTACTAACCTGAACCAAGAACCCATCTTTGCTCACCACCTAATTCTTTAATGTCTTGCAACCTTTCCAATATTATCCTAAGTGATTGATGAATCTTATTAGGGACTAAAACATATAGATTACTTGTTCACATTTTATATTGTGTTAAGACAAAAATTGTTTACTGTGGTATTCAAAAGAGATTTATATAAAAGCTTTAATGGCATACTAGTAAGATAGATTTACACATGATTTATTTATGAATGTAGTTGTATGTTGTGCTTTAGTTTTAATTGTCCTTATGCACGCCTTAGGATCAAGGGAGTATGGAGCTAACGTTAATTGATTCCAGGATTAAAAGATTGTTGATAAGCTTGAAAGATAGGGATTCTATTACTCATCTTTTGTGAGGTTTTTATAGAATTAAAATTGATTGTTTTGCCGCAATATATATATATCTATGTTGAACTGATATTATATGATTATCACATATGAAACTATGACATGGACTCGTCTTGTATTGTACGGCGAGGAACATAATGAATTGACACATGTTATAAATTGAGAAGCATGGTTAGAAAAATTGACTCTATTAATAATGATTTAATATAGAGAAATGGTGAGACATGAAGAGGGCGGCGATTACGTCCTTGGGCATGAATACCCTAAAAGGTAAAATAGGGGGAAGGTGATGACGCTTCCTTGGGTTGAAAGTCCCAGAACACACTGTACAGGAATCGATTTGGTGAGGACTCGGGGCTTGATGTCCCCTCACCGGAACACCCTTGGAATGTTTATAGGGTGATCAAGTGCGCCCATTTGAGTTTCGATGAGTTGAGTAATACTCAATTTAACATGGATACCTAGGAACAATGATGATTGGTAATATTTGTATAAATGTGTAATTATGACACTTGGTAATGATTAACTACGGTATCCATAAGATGTGATCATAATAAACCTCATAATCTGGAATATGATGTGACTTACTAACCATGCAGGTTTTAATGTGGTAATGATAAAAACCTAAAGGTGAGTAATGGCTTTCTCTACTGAGCATAGTGTTGCTCATACCCTTATATTTTTATCTTTTCAGGACTCACTAAGTGTGAGGTGGCTACGAGAAATATAGTTGAGGAAGTGATGTAGCTATATTACATTGGGACTGCTTCAATTGTTGAGAATGTTCTTCATGATAATGTAAGCATCAATTGTTACTTTCTATGACTGTATTACAATGTGTTGAGGGTTAAAATGATGATGACAACAGTTTATATTATTAAATTTAAGGTGCTACATTAAAACTGTGGTTTATTTATGGTTTATATTTTTATTTTTGAGTTGAGAGTTTTCATTTAAGTCCCGGGCAAATTTTATTTTTAAGGTTTTACTTTTATTATTTATTTTTATTTTATCTCATTAAAAACTGTTAACCCCCATATAGGGGCGTTACAGAATTTTTGGTATCAGAGCCTAGGTTCGGTTAACCTAGGGAGTGTAGCACCACTTTAAAAAAATATATTTTTGAGATGGTTTTGAAGCTGAATTTTTATTGTCATCATCAAAATGAACCTTCACATTGATTTATACAGTCTAGAAGGATGTAACATGGAAAGGCCATAGAATGAAAATATCAATAGTTATATGAGTACAATAATTATATAGAAGGAAAGTATTAATAGTTATAAGGGAATGATAATTATATGGAATGAGTTTATAAGTAGAATGCTTATGAGAGATTCGTATAATATTTGGATCTATAAGCATATCTAATTCGTATAAACGATGAGAAATTCGTATAGATACGAGGATTTAAAAGCCTTTTGTCTCGTGAAAAACAATAAGAAGTATAAGGCTTGATTTATTGATTTTAAAGTTTGACATAGATATGTCAAATTTTTCGTAATTGATTCAAACCTAAGTAATGATTATGTGTGGATTCGATGGAGCACATAAGTGTCAATGTCTTTTCTTAAAAGTTCTATATATTTGAGGAATATGATATAAGTTGGGAATCATGGTATTGAATCTTGAGAGAGATAAATGTTAGACTTTTGGTCTGTTGAGACTGTGTAAAGTCTAGAATGCATGAATCTCAAAATTGGAATATTTCGTTACGTACATTGTATTTAAGTGTATCAGTGAATCTTTTGGTTACCTAAGGTTTTGTTATATGAGGAAATTATATATTGTATGAGTAGAATTGTGGGGATTGTAGATGTTCTTAAGTAGTAACATCTAGTGTCTTTGTTCATTGATATGGTCTATGTTGAAAGACGTAAATCGTATTGATTTCAAGGTTAGTCGCATTCTAAACCCTTGGTAGTAATGATGATGAATCCATTGATAGATGTTAAGTATTATGAATAACATATGGGTGTATGCATTGTTCAATAAGGTTTTGATTAAAACAAAATTATTTGAGTTGCTGGATCATTCAGGAAGATCCTTGTTGTCGTTAAATTAGATTTGTTGTTCATACTTAACTTATCTATAGTGGACTTTGAATTGGGTTTAAGATTTATACAAATTGGTTTTCAATTTTATGTTTGTTATTTAACTCGTTCTAAATGTGTTAAGGCCCGAAACAACCTGACCATTTTCAACTAAGAACATTTGGGCCTAGTTCAAATCTTAAATCAGTTTGATTCACACTGTCTCTCCCACGTGGTCTCTATACGTGTCATATACAGTGGTTTAATTATTGTTTACAAATACGTTTACTGTGCATAGGAGCTTATTTCTCCGAGTTCACTTTTTCTCTCTTAGTTTGTTATTTTCTCTCTAAATCGCAAATCCTCTTCTTTTTCATTAAAAATTCTTCTTTTTCTCTAAAAGAAGAAGGAATTCTAGGATTCTGCAATTTACTATCTTAATTTTTCCTTTCTATTTACTCTTCTTTCATCTCATCATGGACCCAAAGTACCAACACCTGAGAAAGTATTTCCCATCACTCTCCCAAAAGATTCTCAGAAAGAAATACAAGGCTAGAATTACTCGGTTGTGGATTCTTATGCGTTTTGGTATCCCTTGTGATGTGAGAATGTTGATAGAGGGGAAAATCCGTCCGAGTGACTTTAGTCAAGATGTCGGTTTACCAGGAACAAGTACCAGTCGTAGTGCAATGAAAAGAAGAGCTCGTGCCATCGTGGTCACTTGTAACAAATGTGGAAGACAAAATTGTAACGGTAAATGTACTTCACCTGGTTATATGTCTACGAATAGAGAGGATAAAATAAGGTTTTGTAGGGATGGACTTTCAAAGGAGAACTTGGATAGCATCCATCCTCCTCTCCACGGTCACCCTAGTGGATATGTTCAAGGAGCTATTTTTAAACTCTGGCCTAAATTTTATACAGAAAGACAACGCCTCAGGAATATGGTATTTTTAGATCCTGTTTGCCAAGCCATAAGAAAACTGGATGGGGAATAAGTCATCGCTCTATAAAGGTTATTTAGTCTTTACTTATTTGAAGCAGTTTTAGCTGATGTTCAACAGTTTGTGTTTTTCTTTTACTCAAAATATTTGCTTTTGTGTTTGAAATAATTGTGATTATTAGATTGATACAGTAAGTGTTAATATCTTATTTAATTTATGATTTTCTCAAATATATATATAATAAAATATATTATTTTATCAGACACGTCACATACGGTACAGTAATATGTTTGAATTTTGAAAAGCTTATCCAGATATTTCAAGATTTGTGTCTCAAATTTCAAAAGTTCTACAGTATTTGTCGTTTATATTAAATTTCTAGACTTGGTGTATATTTGTCAAAAAGTCTACAGTTGTGTCATGAGGGTCTTCTGTCGAATTGTTCTCAATTGTCAAAAGTTATACAATTAGAGTCTAATCTTTTTCAAAAAGTGAATCAAATTTTCTGTAAACTATCAATCACCTTATCTTACTTTCTTATCCGCACAAGATTTTGTTTAAATCTTTGGATTACCTTTTCATTACCTACTTGTCTATCTCTTTAGCCCTTTTTGTATATTTCTCATCTTTAAAAACTCATGTAGAACCCGAAGTCTAAGTGGAGCAGACATTAAGCAACCACTTCTATAAACCAAATATGTCTACCTCCCAGTCCACGAAGAAAATAAAGAATGTCTGTGTCTTTTGTGGTTCCAGCCTTGGAAAAGATAAAGCTTATTTAGAAGCTGCAAATCACTTGGGGCAAGTCCTAGCACGCAAGAAGATTAACATAATCTATGGGGGTGGTAGTATAAAAATGATGGTAAATATGGCACTAGCAGCTAGGTCTAGTGACGCTACTGATGTAAGAATTTGGCCTCATATTCCAGTTGAAGGAAACCTTTGTAAGGAAGCCATAGGTAAGGGAGAAGGAGTCAGGAGTATCCCTAAAAATTTTAAAGACATAATCTATAATTCTGATGCTTTTATAGCATTACCTGGTGGTCTAGGTACTCTTGAGGAAATATTTATAGTTGCTTGTGGGCAATTGTTGGGCTTTTATTCCAAACCTTTGGGACTGCTGAACGTAAAGGGTTTTTATGACGGTCTTTTGAAATTTCTAGATTACGCTGTGGAAGAAAACATCACTACAGAATCGGAGAGACAAATCTTTGTCACTGCTTCAACAGCTGAGGAATTGATAGATAAAATGCAAATCATACATCCAGAATCCGACACTGCAACATCCAAGCTTGAATGGGAAAGGGAAAGCCGGGAGCGGCCAATTGATTTGAATCTCCATCTGTAATCTTTTTGTTTTATCTTTGGCATGTAGGCATGTGTGTCCGTATTTCGTGTGTTACGATTAACCGTTTGCCTTGTATTCTGTGTTTCTTGTGGTACGTTGTTGTTCAATCTTTTAGATTCATTGAGCCTAATGCCGGGATGGCTGGATACGGAGTACTTGATGCTCTCGAAACGCATCCTTCTTAAGGTCCGATCTTTTGTTTATCGATGTTTTTGTATCCTCTAAGCATGCATGATATGGATAGCTGGTATACGGAGTGCCTTGTACTCTCGAAACGTATCCGTATCATGTTTGTAATGTGTAATATTCTGTTAATATTATGTGGAAGTACCAAAGTCAGTTATGGGGATATTCCATATGAAATATGAGTATATTATTTGGATTGAATGTTTGTGTCATGAGGATAGCTGTTTAATGAAAAATATGTCGGGTATGTTTGCAACCAGAGATTCCGTTTAATATCTCTATGAATAAGTTTAATGTATGGTTTTGAATATAAGTGTTTGTGATATATGTTTTATGATTATGTTTTAGTTTATTAGTTGAGGTATGAAATCAAATATATTTGACTTTTCCTTACTCAAAAAGGAAAAGGAACCTAAAGATGAAGTATATAAAATTTCTCTGGCAATCTCC
The DNA here is from genome assembly GCA_025403435.1 of Artocarpus heterophyllus. Lineage (NCBI taxonomy): Eukaryota > Viridiplantae > Streptophyta > Magnoliopsida > Rosales > Moraceae > Artocarpus > Artocarpus heterophyllus. The sequence continues at coordinate 7,181,243 of CM046347.1, read as the reverse complement.
TTAAATGTGATTGTAAATCACAGTCCATGGACAATGAAGGACTGGAATCATGATATGGTCAATATGTAGGCCTGATCAGATTCTTAGACTATTATACGGTGTTATAAGTTGAAACTTGTCAGAAATACTCTCATTGAGGGATTTAGGAGTAAGATTTATTATGCAAGTAAATAAGTGGAGATACGATAACTTAAATTTGGAGGACAAACAACATTAACGGTTTAGACTCAGAATTGGAATCATAGTGGAATCATAATTTTTACTAGTATTGCTAGAATTGAAATTTCGAGGACGAAATTTCTTTAAGGGGGGTAGAGCTGTGACACCCGTTATTCTTCTAACGGGTATTGAGGTAATTAAATTAATTTTTAATGTATAAAAAAAATTGCTTCATTTAAATTTATTTTATAATATTTATTTTTATCTATTTTTAAATTTTCTAAAATTCTCCTATATTTATTTAGTATGATTACTAAAAAGCCTTAGAACTTCTAATAAATCTCAAAAATGTCATATTGGCATTATGTGTGTTAAAGTCTTTAGATGAGACATAAGGATATCTTTTCCAACTACTCTTGACCCTCATTTTCTTTATTTCCTCCGTGACATGCTTCAACATGTCTCCTCTATAATTGTTTCCATCACTTCTCTTCAAAGACTTCATCTTTTCTTCCTTTCTCTTCCACGGTTCCCACACTCTTCTTCTCATTTCTTTGCTGAAGCAAAATACTTAGAGAACTTCTTCAAGGCAGCCATAAAAATCAGCCACCATCACCTCCATTTGAGCAAGAATTTCAGTCATACCGAAGTAAAGGAACCTGTTTTGAAGCCATTTCAAGCTTCCAACTAACCATAATCCGAGGTTAGAATCTTATGAACAAATTTAGTCTTTCATTTATAAATTTTCTCTTATACTAAAGGATTATTCAAATTTGCGTTCTTAAACCTAAGTATATGTTTGTTGCTATTTTGGAGCATATGTATGAAGTCTAAGTGTATATGCCCTAGACAGAAAATTTATATTGTTAAACTTTGTAATACCTCTATGGGCAGTGGTTATTTCTTGAAATTCTAAGATTAAATTAAAATGAATTTTATGAATTGGTTTGCATATTTGAAAAGTAGCATCCTAGGCTTTCTAACGAGCTATCATAAACCTAAATCGGAGTTGTATTTTATTTTCTAAGAATTATTCAATTTTTGTATTGGAAACTAGTAAATCTGCCAGTTTGTTATGGTATACCAACTACTAACCTGAACCAAGAACCCATCTTTGCTCACCACCTAATTCTTTAATGTCTTGCAACCTTTCCAATATTATCCTAAGTGATTGATGAATCTTATTAGGGACTAAAACATATAGATTACTTGTTCACATTTTATATTGTGTTAAGACAAAAATTGTTTACTGTGGTATTCAAAAGAGATTTATATGAAAGCTTTAATGGCATACTAGTAAGATAGATTTACACATGATTTATTTATGAATGTAGTTGTATGTTGTGCTTTAGTTTTAATTGTCCTTATGCACGCCTTAGGATCAAGGGAGTATGGAGCTAACGTTAATTGATTCCAGGATTAAAAGATTGTTGATAAGCTTTAAAGGTAGGGATTCTATTACTCATCTTTTGTGAGGTTTTTATAGAATTAAAATTGATTGTTTTGCCGCAATATATATATATCTATGTTGAACTGATATTATATGATTATCACATATGAAACTATGACATGGACTCGTCTTGTATTGTACGGCGAGGAACATAATGAATTGACACATGTTATAAATTGAGAAGCATGGTTAGAAAAATTGACTCTATTAATAATGATTTAATATAGAGAAATGGTGAGACATGAAGAGGGCGGCGATTACGTCCTTGGGCATGAATACCCTAAAAGGTAAAATAGGGGGAAGGTGATGACGCTTCCTTGGGTTGAAAGTCCCAGAACACACTGTACAGGAATCGATTTGGTGAGGACTCGGGGCTTGATGTCCCCTCACCGGAACACCCTTGGAATGTTTATAGGGTGATCAAGTGCGCCCATTTGAGTTTCGATGAGTTGAGTGATACTCAATTTAACATGGATACCTAGGAACAATGATGATTGGTAATATTTGTATAAATGTGTAATTATGACACTTGGTAATGATTAACTACGGTATCCATAAGATGTGATCATAATAAACCTCATAATCTGGAATATGATGTGACTTACTAACCATGCAGGTTTTAATGTGGTAATGATAAAAACCTAAAGGTGAGTAATGGCTTTCTCTACTGAGCATAGTGTTGCTCATACCCTTATATTTTTATCTTTTCAGGACTCACTAAGTGTGAGGTGGCTACGAGAAATATAATTGAGGAAGTGATGTAGCTATATTACATTGGGACTGCTTCAATTGTTGAGAATGTTTGTTCATGATAATGTAAGCATCAATTGTTACTTTCTGTGACTGTATTACAATGTGTTGAGGGTTAAAATGATGATGACAACAGTTTATATTATTAAATTTAAGGTGCTACATTAAAACTGTGGTTTATTTATCGTTTATATTTTTATTTTTGAGTTGAGAGTTTTCATTTAAGTCCCGGGCAAATTTTATTTTTAAGGTTTTACTTTTATTATTTATTTTTATTTTATCTCACTAAAAACTGTTAACCCCCATATAGGGGCGTTACATAGAGTAATGAAGAGATATGTAACTTTTGAAGTGTTAATATTAGAAAATTAATTATAAAATATAATGTAAAAATTTAATCTACTCATACATAAATTAGTTGGATAATTTTTTTTAAAGTTGGACAAATATCCCATAAGTGACATTTTCCCTCCTCTTATATATAAAAAAAAAAGTAATGGGATTAAAAAATAAAATAAAATAATAATAAAAGAGCATTTATTTATTTTCTAGTATTTACTTATTGATATAGTATAATAGAAAACAATTTTATTCTCTTTCTAGTGTATACTTATTTAGAATAAAGATCTTATTGAATATAAATCCTAAAACTTCATTTTTATATAAACTAATAACTATTAAATAATAACATTTAAATTTAGATATTTAAGTAAGGATGACTTTTATTTTTTTGATAGACAATTAATGCTATAGAAAGTCATGCTTAGTTTCACTCAAAAATAGGTGGCATTTTTTCTCCTTTTATATCAAAAAAAAAAAAAGAGATTGAAAAGTAAAATAAAATAATAATAAAAGAGAATTTTTTTTTCTAGTATTTACTTATTGATATAGTATAATAGAAAACAATTTAATTCTCTTTCTAATGTATACTTATTTAAAATAAAGATCTTATTTAATATAAATCCTAAAACATCATTTTTATATAGGGGCATTTTGATAATTGGGCTGGGCAGAAATTTTTTCTGACAAATAGACCTGTTTTTTTTTTTTTTTTTTTTTTTTTTTTTTTTTTCAGTTTTTGGCATCAAAAGAAAGGTTTTTTAGACATCAAAACGGTTCCAGTTTTTTTTTTCAACATGTTGAGGTTTCTTATTCTGTTACAGTTATTTTTCTTTTTCTGTTGAAAAAAACTGAGACAGTTTACTTGTATAAAAAAACATGTTTTTTTTTATTCTAAAACAAAAGAGACCTTTTGTCCAATTTGAATTTTTTTTTTGCCCTTTCATCAAAATCTTCCTTTTTATATAACTCATAACCATTAAATAATAACATTTAAATTTAAATATTTAAATAAGGATGACTTTTATTTTTTTGATAGACAATTAATGCTAAAGGGTGTAAAATGATTGGTTTTCCTCTCTCTCGTTGTTCTCATTATATGGGAGCTATAAAACTTTTATTGCTTATTTTATAAACAAACACATTATTTAAATTAAAAAAAACACTCTTTATTTTCCTCCTTTCCTTCATGTAAATTAAACATGCTCTAAATCTCGAATTTGTTTTACAAACTTTAATTTATCATCTCTTTATTGACCAAAGCAACCTTTAACCTTCAAAATTGATTGATGTGACAGATTTTCAAACACCTGCTACTAAAGGAACAATAATCCAGCAATTCAATACAAACGTTAATACTTAGAGTTGATTTTTCTAGTTCATACTCAAATAAATAATAAATAAAATAATTAATTAAAGCAAGAAAGGGCTTGCCTTGTATTCACTATAATCAATCAACCCTCCAACAAGAGCCTTCATGTATTAAACAACGACTGAATACAAGTGCCCAGTCCATCAAACGAACAGAAACTAAATGAGAGAGGAACTCATGAAATCAATCCCTCTTCTTGACATTCTGCCAAGGATTGGCACTAAAACTAGTACTACAAAAAGGAAGTAGGATTGACAACTATATGCTTGAGTGGGTGTTCGACATCACCACCACCGGCATGTTTAACGAACTCGGCCGGAGATAGAAAGCGGCCATGACAAACACACACAATTCTCACTTCCTCACCCTTCCTATATCTGTAGAGAAATCCCTCTATTCTTTTCCCATTGGGGCCAATTCCTGTTGTAGACACACAAGGCATGTCCTCCAACACATTCCTTGCCACTTCTTTAGTCCCGTTCTTGGCGAATGTAGGCTTATTCGATTGATTTTCTGTTGCCAATCCATTGAAATCGTCTGACTTGAGTCTGGTTATTGCCCCACGGTGAGCGACTGCGAGTTTCTGCTCACCCTCTTGCACGGACCGAACGCTGGTTGGGCTGCTTCTTTCCGGGCATTTGGGCACTCCTGCATAACCTGGTATCAGTATTATCACGCAAGAATCTCGAGTAAAAGAATTCCCAAAAAAACCTTGAAACGATGACACAAAAACCATGAGTCTTTTTGACGTTCAATTGGATTTGTGTTGAGCAAATTTCTATACTATCCAGAACAGAAGCCTTAAATTTTTTTCCCTTCACAATTAGGTGATTTATTATGTTTTGCGGGCGCAAGTTAGGAATTGAGACAGAGTGGTATATGAACAAGCTTATTCCCTCAAAAGACCAATAGGGGCTACCAAATTACCTCAAAGTATAAACAAAATCATTCTTTAAGCCCCTCCTACAAATATCCTTAAACAATACATTCTCGTTAGTTCCACAAATGATTGTTGTCTTGGAATTCATTTTCATTTCTTCACCCAACACCAATACCAAAGGCACTCAAAGAAAATGAGTCATCTTGCAATATTTTCTTTTTTTTTTTTGTTTTTAATTAAATTGAAGTTCTAACATATATTGCAATGGGTTGGATTCCAAGTCCCGTGCCATTTGGTTAAGAAGAAAGAATTTATGCCTATAAAACTTAAAGCACTTTCAAGAAAAGTAATTTTTCAAAAGCAAAGAATAATAAACAAGCACATACATCCCAATACATCATAGAGGGAAAAAAAAATAAAATCGGAATAAGAATAATTAAAGCATACCATAGACTTAGAAGGAAGACAAGATCATGTCACCTCTCAAAGTACAAGAAGGCCTTGAAAACTTTTAACGTTATAAATATCACAAATAACACAATACCAATTTTTTTTTTTTTAAATAACAATTTGAAAAGATAAATAACAAGTATATAATATAATACCTTGAGAAGCCCGACTATCGGATTCAGAAGTCCCAAAAGACCCACTTCCGTGAGACCTAATTGAACCCTGAAACGACGCCGCTTGGGGCGCCAAGTTGCCATTTTCTTTGATATCACCGCCACCATTATTGAGTTGAACTTCAATTCCACTAGCAGAAATGGTTTTGAGAGCCTTGGAATTCCTCTGCTTCTCCATCCTCTTCCTCTTGGCCTCCATCCTCCTCAGGCTCTGCAACTCCTTCCTCTTCCGCCACTCCTCCTCCGTCTCTGTCGGAAGCGAGCACGTCCTTGCCAGCCCCACGCGACACGCCGCCGCCGCCACGTGACATCCCGAGTCCCCGGGGCTCGTGGCGAAGTCGGGTATTGAAGACGAGCGTTTTAGCGAGAGCTTCTTGTTCTTCGCTCTTGTGGGGTCCACCCCGAATCGGCCGTTCAATGAAAGCCCCAGGCTTAGCTCAATCTCCTCCTCCTCATCTGCGTCGTCGGCTTCTACTTCTTCTACGAGGTTATCGGAGAAATGAGTTCTCACGACTAGTCTCTGCAACAGATCTGCCGAGAATTTGTTCACCTGGATTGAAACCAACTGTTGGGTTGCTCTGTTTAGACCTCCTCCTTCTTCTGCTTGTGACATTGAATTAAGGAAAGAATCAACCAGATTCAAAATCCAGAAATGCCCAGATTACAAAATCTTTGATTTGAAAAGTGGAAAAGTCACGGAAAGCAGAGAATTCTAAATCCCATAAGACAATGATTCCTTTTTTTTTTAGTTTGAAACAAATTTCAGCATCTCTCAGCGCCAAAGCAGAGCACCAGCAAAAATCCTACATTTTCTCGCACTTTCTCTGCAAGAAGTTTCCCGCGAAACAAAAGGAAATATAATCCATTAAACAGGCTTGAGTTATCAACACTGAGCCAGAACGAAAAAAGAGAAAAGAAAGAAAGAAAGAAAAAAGAGAAGGAAAGGAAAGCGAAATCGAAAGAATATAACGACAGAAGCGGCATTGAAAAGAAAAGAAAAAGAAGGAAGGTGGAAAAAAGAACGAAAATATTTTCTTAGCTTCTAAATTACGAAAAAGCCCTTTCTTTGTATGACAGCAACCCGTAGAAAACAAACACGTGGCGGCAGGAAGAGCCTTCGTACACCCACGTGGCGATTTTTTGAAAAAAGGGTGGAACAAACAGATCTGGAGGAAACAACCAAACAAGTGTCGTCACGTCCTTGGATTTATTATGTTTATAATGTGCGAAAGCCGTAAAAGAGCCAGTTCATCGGGATTAACTTTCGCAGCACACGTGTCGTCCCAACAATATGGATCTTTCAGGAACTGCCACATGTTGGCAAACATCTGGGCCTCCTAAAGCGGCGACTGTCTCTCTCCTGTGCTTTCTTAGAGAGAGAAGCTGTACTGTCCCGGAAACTGGAGGCAGCGATGGCATGAGGTCTCTACACGTGGCGAATGCGTGGGGATTTGTGTCAGCTTTTTTAATGGTCCTTTTCGCCCTTTAATTTTTATGAGAAGCGGTTTTTTCGCCTTCTGACTCGCGCGAGTGGTGATTGTTAGGGTACTCGCTTTTAGGTCTTAACAGGTATCAGAAAGGGTGTTTTGGTCATTTGCTGATCAGTGTTGATATGTTACCTTTATAACTCGCATGCATGGAAAATCATTTTTATGGTTTTAATTCTATTATTAACAAAATTGTGAGCTCTAGTTTAATTTATAGTATATTTTTTAGACTAAATTTTACTGTTTTATTAGTAATGAAACTATAACTCTATAATGTTAAATAGAATTACTTTATATTGCATTATTAAATCCTGTTTGTTTGACTAAAAAATTATTGGAGTTACTCATAGTAGGTGAGAAAATTACGTTTGGTTTTCTCTATGGTGGCCTAATGATCCAACCATGGGACATTGATTGAACCAAAAAAAAAAGGCATCAAATTAATGATAAATTCACATTTAATTTTACAACATACAGTTTAAATCTTTATTTTTTATTAAAAAAGATAGTTTCAAGAAAAATTTTCTATAAAATATATAAAATTCTTTTTTTAGTGTCTAATTTTAAATAGTTAAATATTCATCAGATTTGCTATGTTTAAATCTACAATTATAAATTAATCTAATGATTTCAAACTACACATTATTAATATCGTATTTTTTAACTAAAAAATTATTATGTAAAAAAAAGCTTCATGGATGTCTTTTAGCTAATTAGTGATTTGTTTTTCTTTTTAATTTTTTACTTAAAGAACTTGGGTTTTTGGCGTCCTCGTATTTATCATTTATTTTAAGCAACTTTTAAAAACATGGAGGATTAACCCCACAACATGTATGCATTAATAAGGTTTTGTTATTATTATTATTTTCTCTCTTCAATGTAAAGTAAGAGCTCGTGTATAGTATGAGAAAGCTTACTCCTACGGGAAACAAATGGTGGGTATTTTGATATTGACTTCAAAATCTCATTATTATATGTAAACATCAACTTTGTTCATGACTTGGGACCACTAATCTCATCTTAACCTCAGAAAAATAATAGCATTAGAAGCCTACGACACCACATAATTCCAAAAGTTCGAAGGCTTCCAAATTATGAGCTCACTTTTTTTTTAAGTACATGGCTAATAGCAAATCAAAGCTAGAATCAAAATGTTCTTAAAAGAAAAAGGCAATTTATTTGATACATACTAAAAAAATAATCTATTGATAAATATTTGTATGTAAAGATGACAATATTTACCAAAGGGCAGGACTTTGCAAATATTTAGCTCAAAAATAGCCAAAGATGAGAGATAATATTCAAAGACTGAGGCTGAGATGAGGACGGCTGATCCAATTGTCCAAAATAGGATCTTGTTGGCGGGATTCCTACGGAAAAACCCTGTCAAATCTATATTGCTACCCCTAAAAACAATTATGAAGTGTTTAATATAGTGGTAGAAACTATTATTTAGTATTATTTTTATTATAAGATATAAAAATTTTATATGTAGTAATTTTTTTATTATAATATATAAAAGTTTTATATTACTTATAATTAGGATAATGATTAAAATACGTTTTTTGTTAAACAGTAAGTTAGAAAGAAAAGATAAAGAATCAGCAAAACTAGGCAAAACAGCTGAAGACACGCAAGCAGAGAGCAGAGAAGTGGGAGTGCGAGAAAGGTCAGGCAGCGGGGTTTTCAAGTGGGACAAGTTGCAGTCTCTTGTTGTGGGAAAAGACTGCTTTGCCAGAGTTTTAGTGATCTGATTTAGCGCCACGTATCAGAGGTACATTAGTGAACACGTGTCAAAAATGATTGCAAAGCGACAGCGGAGCGGTCAATTAAAATTGCAATTTGCAAGAGGCGTTGGGCTAAGGTTGTCCCAAGAGAAGATATTATTGGAAGATTTGCAACTTGCATAGGCCATTGGGTCAAGAAAATGATGATATCGTTCGCACGCGCTGTGTCAGAGAATAATATTTATCATTAATAAAGCTTACGTTGATAGGGAAAGAAACGAGAAGAGTACAAAGTGAAACGTGAAAAGTGAAAAGAAAATCTTTAGAGCTATCTGCAGCCCACCTTGGGACATATATCAAATTCACAATTTTATAGTTCTTTTGTACGTTCGTTTAAAACAGTTCAAGACAATTCAAAGGATTAAAGCAGCTTAAATTAGTGTTTAGTAAGATAATAATGGAGACAAATTTGAACAATAAAAATGATTTTAAACCCATTAAAACGTTTAAGATTTAAACTTTTTACTCTCAAGTTTATTATTTTGAACCATTTTTTATAATAACAACTCTTACATTCTTTTTTTTATAAACTTTAATTTTTAAATACTAGTTTTTTTTGTAAACTTGATATGATATTTTATTTTCGTTTTCAACCTTTACATTGTAAATATTAATTCAAAACCACAGTTTAAACTATATAATTTTAAACTACAGTTTAAGCCATAAAGTTCTAATCACATCATTCTAAATCCGTGTATCAAATAAATTCTCTTGCTACCGTGTTTTTTTTATTAAATTTAAATTGTTATGATTTTTTTTGGGCTGAATTACAATGTTTTAAGTAACCCTATTTGAACTATGTTTCCAAGCATACCTTTCATAGTCCATTAAAAAGAAAAGGAGAAGAAAAATGTTAAAGCAAAATAACCAAGTTATCAAATAATCATTTTAATCCTAATCACATCTATTTTTATGTATAAAATTATAAAGTAAATTAAATTCTAATTTTTTTTTTCACTTTTCTCTCCACCACGAAAGAACTAAAAGAGCCCTTTGCTCTTATTTTCCCCGCCTTAATATTTTGTTTCTCTTTCCTTTCTATTTTCTATCTATTTGGAAACACACCCTAACCGTGTTAAGACCTAATGTTGACATTACCCTATATATTACTTTATTTTATAGGCATTTATCCTCTATATTACTTGGTAACATTAATAAATGATAATGTTAAGTGAGAGACAGATTCGACTGGAGGAAAAAACCAAAAACAGAATGATCCATAAATGTCAATTGAATGCATTTGGAGACTAATTATTGCCATACCTCAAAAAAAAATAAAAATACAATAATAAAACAAAACAAAATAAATTAAAATAAACAGAGTCATTCAATTACCCACTAAACACTACACCTATGCATTTTCATAAATATCAATGAAGCTAAAGGATAAGCCAGGTACCTTGGCAAAGCTACATTTGATGAAAAAGCTGCCCTGATCATAACTCTCTAATTGGTAAACTCCTAGAACTACGGCAAAAAAAAAAAAAAAGGCCACCTAATTTTGATGTTACTCCAAAGTCAAGAGTCCATCCATCTTACTTTCTTGTAAAACTTATGATTAAATTGCCATGAAAGAAGTTTCCTCAAAAAAGAAAACTTCCATGAGAAAAAATCAACTGAATTAGTCTCATGTAGAACTAGCAACATTGTGCTTTGGTCCACTTGGACGGCCACTTCTCCCTCCCCCGTGCTGATAACTATCACCACCGCGCCCTGCCAAACCCCTACCACGACCTGAGAATTCACCCCTGTTACTATACTCGTTTCTACCAAAGCTACGCCCACCAGCATAATTCCCGCGACCCCTAAAGCTGTCACTCCGGAAACCTCCCCTCCCTGGGGGGTACCGACCTGCTCTTCCATTACTACCAACTGCAAGAATATCACAACGAAACCAAAGGTTAATTCTTCAAATTTCAAACTTATTTGAAATCGAGATACCACGAATATTATTCTAATACAGGTTTTTAGAACTTTCGTTGCGCAATTCCTTGTAACAAATTCAAAAAGGAGAGCTTAAGTACTTGTGCACAACTAACCTCGGGTAGTAGTTCTTTTTATCTCAACAACAGCCTGACGGCCTCCGATAGTAATTGGTGAAGCCTGAAATTCAGTATCACAAATGTGAGTTTAAATGAACACAGCTAAGTCAATAGGAATCACTCATTTAAGATTTTAAACAAAAAGATAGAAGATTAACAGTTAAAGCTGTGATAATACACGAAATAAAGAATCCTTCCAGCATTCGGCAACTCAATTTCACTCGTAAGGTGTCTTGTGCAACATATCAGAATGTATTAAGAACAAGTAAATGATGTTCTAGACATTGAAAAAAAAAAAAAATCATCTCAAGTTTTCAAGATAACCTAACACTCTGCTCGTGTTTTTCTAAAACCAGCGGTTGATTGTGCTCATTAGACCAGGAGTATCTGAACCCCTGTGGTACAACTGCTAAAAAGTTTCTATTCAGATCAAATCAATCATAGGCTTGATCCTCAGTGAAAAGTATTTATATTGGACTTGCTATTTTGCTTGAACAAAGTAAAGGTGTTATGATTGATCACCACCTTAAGAAATTTGAAATAAAAAATGGAAAAGAGGCGTAACTAACTAGAATCAATCAACCCATGAACACACCTGAATTGCACTATCCATGGAGCTCAACGACTGAAATTCAACAAAGCCAAAACAGTATCCTTGTTGCTGCCAAGACAAAATAAATGAGGATGAAAAATTGTGAAAGAATGGACATCATGTTCTGTGAGAATAATATCTCAGATACAAACCTTATTATTTCTGACTTGCACGCCTCCTTGCTTTATTGGTCCAAATTTCTTGAACTCCATTTCAAGCTGAACAGCCGTCAGGCTAAAGGGCAGATTCCTTACGTAAATAGAATGCCCCTCAACTATAAAGAATGAAATGGCGCATTAATAACGTCCACTTTCTGAGAGTAATATGTTCAAAATAACAAGCTTGTATTTTCTTTTGTTAATACATAATTTCTCGTCGATAAACTGCAATATTAATCTTCCCCACAGGTCCTAAATAACAATTGCGATATTATTTTCATGCTCCAGGAACAAAAACATGAACAAAATAAAATCAAGAAAATGATTTTGTCTATGAAAAAAAAATATATATAAGTACCTTCCTCGTTCTCATTGCTACTCTCTGGAGTGCTGGTGCTACTCGGTGCTGATGCTTCAGGCATTGAAGTAGGCACTGATGTTCCATAAGACTGATTTTCAGTTTTCTTAGGAGCCACTTTTACTGCATTAGTTGGCACATAAACCTTAGTCAGTCCTGGACTCCCTTGTGCTACTTTTACCTACAGTGACATATACCAAACTATAATTCATGCATACAACATAAACCTTTTCTGATGAAAATTTACTATGCTGGCAACTCACAATTGATGCATATGACTTCTTTGCAGCATCGTCCGGCATAGTCATAGAAACTGATTCAACTTCCACGGATATGTCATTCCCATGTGAGTGAGATGGGGGTTCCACAACTGATGCTTCCTCGATAACTAACTGTCCCTCATGCTCTGATGCATCATAGCCCTTCTCAACAACATTTCTATCCGATTCTTGATGGCCAGTTATGGGATCTGTTGCAGGAGGATCAGGAACATGAGTTGGCTCTGCAAAAAACATTATTATTATTATTATTATTTGTTAAAATCCAGTTAAAACACAAGGATATTGTGGTGAAAACAAAAAGGGTAACTTACCGGAATCTGTGGTTAACGGGGCTGCTGTGGCATCGTCAACTCCATTCACTAGACGATTCTCCAATAGTTCTTCATCTTCTACATACCTAAAGACATCGTTTAAGACAAAGTATCCGTTGTCTTGTGGCGCAAGAAAAAATGATTGTGCAAATTTCCTTTCCAAGTTATCCTTGCCAGTCAAAGATCCAGTAACTAGAACAGTCACCCCTTCTTTGTAAGACTTCTGAGCATCAGCTGTCTTTATTTCAGCTTTATACTCCTTGTAATCAAATGAAAGAATCTTCTCATTGATGCCCTGATCCAACAAAACCAAAGCAATAATGTTTTAGCTGCACTTGACATTAAAATCTAGAACCCCTTTCAGATACTTCTGATTCAGAAAACATTGAACCAAGATTAGGGAATTATGAATCTTGAGTACGAATTTTTGATATCCCAAGCTTATCTACATAGGTTGATCTCAAATGGATAGTTGAGAAAGGCACAGATTGAAAATGCAACAGGGTCTACGACTCGCTTATTTTAAGCTTAAAATGCTGAGAAACAGAATTTACATCTGATTTCTCTTTTTCTTTTCCTTCAATTTTTTTATTTTTTTTATTTTTCTTTACAAAAATATTTGTTAAATTTTGGTTGTAGTCACACCTTGTACTTGTTTGTCCCTAGCAAATAACAAATCATCAAACAGAGGTATGTATTGATTCTTCAAAAGCTATCCAAAGACAAAATATTGATTTAGTAATTGCAATGGAAACTACAGGGCAGCCAGTCAAAAAGTTGACGGGGATTTGACTGATCTTTGTACAAGAAGAAATAGAAACAAACTTGCCCAAAGGACAAAGCATAAAGAGAAAAACGATCATAAAATAAACCAATGAGAAAGCTTACTTGCATGGTCATCACCGATGTCATTACACCATTGGAGTCGGGTCGGCTTAGCACACTTGAATCCTGATAAAATCTATATACCAACTCTGGAGAGTGGTGAAGAATATGGTAATACTGCTCAACAAAAGCGTTCCCAACAACTTGGGCACTAGGGGCAGTTGGAGGACTTGCTGTCTGTAAGGCCATTCTATAAAAAATCCCAGAAACAAAATATTACCGTCTCATACATATCACAAAAACCATATAAAACTGGAAACTAAACTGAACCAGGTTCCCAGTTGGCATGAGAGACACAGAAATCTAGCATAAATCTCATAGGCTTTTAATGATGCATTTATTTCACCAACACTATACAATGAAAAAAATAGAACCCTCAGGAAACCCTACAAAAAATTAAGGATTAATACATAATTAATCAAAGCGTAAACTAAATAATCTCTGTCATATTGAGCTGAGAAGAAGAAAAAGCATCCCAAATCTCGGGAACAATAAATTCGCGAAAAGCCCTTAATCAGCATTGCTCACTTGTTGGATCGACACCAAAGCAAAGCTCAAAATCTAAAACCCTAAACCCCCCTTAAAAAAAAATACACAATAACCAAAACCACTCTGAAAAGTTACAACTTTATCGGAAAATCAAATACAATATTCCCAAACCCGGCCGCCTATAAGGATGAGCAAAACCAAATTAAAGATTCCAGAGCAATGCCTGATCGTAGAAACAATAAAACTCCAAAAAGCACAATATTGGCCTCAAAAAATCAGAAAAAGAAAATACTGTTCCTAGTTTTCTCAGAACGTCACTCGAAAAATCAAGTCAACTGAAGCGCGCTAAAGATAACCATTAGACAGACAAAATCCTTGATAATGTGAGAAAATCATTGTCAAGAGATTACCTTTGAATGCGAATGCAATGGGAGGAAGGAGAAGGAGAGAGTGAGACCGCGGGATTGTACGGAAACGTAGACTGGAGCACACGGGGAGAGACAGAATGTGTGTTGGTCTGTTGGATATGGCGCACGTAGGGGGAGAGTTCGAAAGCTACCTGGGTACAATGAAGGTACCTCCAACACGTGCTCTTTTTTTTTTTTTTTTCGATTTACATAAAAATTTCCCGTTGATTCTAGTCTTTTAAAGTTGTAACGCCGCTTAATATTTATTCCTCGATCTATAAACTAACTAACAGCAAAAAATTTCTTAAATTATGATTTTTAACATCGATAAGACAACATCATATAAATAAGGAGAATTTTTTAACCCTTTTAAAAAAGAAAATTTTTAATAGTTTATTAAACTCTTTTACCATTGCGTTGTTCCAATACATTGACGTGATTTTTTTTTTCAAAAAAAAAGCTTTATATTATAATAATTTTTTATTTTTTATTATAAATGTTAAGAGCTTTACGCAATTGGTTCTAATTAATTTGTCAAATTCCTTTATAACTTTTTTGTTTTTTATTTTGGTTTCTATCATTTTGATACGTTGTATTTTAACGAAATATCATATTGATATCAATATCATGTTATTTAAAAAATATCAAAATAATACCTTTTAGTTTTTGAGAATATCATTTTAGTACATTGAGTTTGTATTTTTTATGTAATATTTTCTTTTTACCCGTTTGTTAATGAACCTCGATGATTTAATTTTGTAATACAATAGAAAATCAAAATAAAAGATCAAACAAAACCCATCAACAAAAAGCATATATTTAGATTTTTTTGGTTTTATTTGTATTTATTTTCATTTATAGTTTTAACAAAATAATTTAGAGTTTATTAATAAAAGACTAAATTGAAAATTTCATGTTACGAAACATGTACTCAAGATACCAATGTAATATTTTTAAAAACTATAGGTATCATTTCAATATTTTTTAAATAGCAAAGTATCAATATGACATTTTTTTAAAACATAGGGCACCAAAATGATAATATATTTTTTTAACAATTAAAATTTTTAATTATATTTTTTTTAATTTCAAATTAGCTTTAAACATGTTAAAGTTACTAAAAATACTCTTATATTATATACCAAAATCTTAATTATGCACCAATTTTTACTAAAAATTTTAACAAAAGATGTTTTTGGTTAATATTTTATTTATTAGGTAGACCCATGTTATATTTTGAAATTCATGAGGCACATTATTAAAAAGGATTATAGTTAAAGGAGAATTACTGTATAATCTTTTTTAGGGTATTTTTTTCTCTCTATATTTTTTATTGCTACAATTGCAAAATATATATTATAAAAAAAAACCTACAAAATATATCTCTAGTCTCAAGTTGTAAATTTACCGAAAAAAAATTATAAAATTTGGGTTAATAAGGTATATTTGAAAAATATATTTTAATTTAATATTTCTTACATTCATTGAATTATTTTTACGTGGTTAGAGATTTTTTAATTAGAATTTCTTTAATTTGTTTTCCTTTTCCTTTTTTTTTCTTTCACGATATTTTGGGCATTTTCTAGTTAAAAAATTGGGTTAATTGAGAAAATACAGACATTACATTTTTTGAATAACTCTAAAATAGATAATCGGAAAAAGTAAATATCCTTTTGAATTTACGACCTTGGAAACGGCACTATTCCTGTTCTCTCTCTATACATGCCAGAAAAAGTTGCCATCTTCGTTCACATCTTTATTTGTGTGTCATTCTCTTAAAAATTATAACTTTTAATTTTGTGTCGTAAAATCTTTTAGTAAGGGGACTAGCAAACTTGTAAGATAGAGCAAAAATTAATAGCAAACGTTTTTAAGTAATGAAAAATAATAAAAGATATTAAACAAAAGGATTATTTTTACATTTGTTCTTTGAACTATGTCGTTTATGTTATTTTGCCCCTTGATTTTTAAAACATACCGTTTAATTCTTAAATTTTATTCCGTTAGCATGTTTCTCCTTTCCATTCAACTTTGTTAATTTTTGAATAGTTTTTTATAAAAATATTTTTATATTTCCTTTCCAAACCATGTCACTTATATTATTTTGTCTCCCTGAATTTTAGAATGTGTCATTATGCTCTCCTTTTTTTAGCAAATAATTTTATTTTGTCTATTTTGTTTGGCTTTATATGTTAATGCTTTTTTTTTTTTTTTGACTTCTTTGAGGAAAAAAACCTAAACATAAAAAAGAGTTTAAGAGGAAAAAGTAAATTAAGGAAAAAAAAGTTGAATAAAAAGTATTATTTTTTTGTAATAGGCCATTCCAACCACATAAAAGAGCTTAAAGAGAACAAAAAACCACAAAATTCCTTAAAAGAATAGAGCTCTTTAAGTTTTTTTTTTAAAAAAGAATACATTAATTTAATTTCTTGTAAAGAACCCCTCTTGAATTTTCTTTGTATTTATATTTGAATTGCATGTTGTAAAAAATATTCACATATAAGTTGTGCGTATATAGATTGCTTTGACTTGAAGGTCTTATAAAGTTAGAAGAAAAACAAATAAATTTATTAGCCAAACAAAATTGAATAGAAGGAGGTTATTTGCTAACAAAAAATTAAAAAAGACATAGTAACACATTTTAAAAGTTAGGAGGAGGAGGAAATAACATAAGTAACATAGATTAGGGAGAATATAAAAATATTCTGCAAAAAATGGTCCAAAAATTAACGAAGTTGGATAGAATGGAGATTCTTGCTAACAGAACAAAATTTGATGCGATTAAGTGGTATGTTTTAAAAGTCAATGAGCAAAGTGTCATAAGTGACATAGTTTGGGACAAACCTAAACAAAACAATATAAAAATCCTAATATACCCTCATTACTGTATCTTTTTTTCCTTCAACTTTTACCTCATCTCTCTCCTATCTCTTGCTTTCTTTCTCTCCTTTCTATCTCCTCTTCCCCTCTAGTTCGTTTAGTCATCCTCGTTGATGCCGCCATGTGTAGGTGTCGGATCTAGCGATGAGATTGGTGGTGACCAAAGGTGGAGAAACAACCATTGTCCTCCAGATGCTTCGTCGACTCCACTTTCTCTTCTCTCTCTGTCATTTTCGATTCTAACTTCGATGCGTTCTCCTCAAGATCCATCTCTCTCTCTCCCACTCCTACAAATCTCCCTTGTTTGCTATAGAGCATGCACGTTGCCGTTTAGCTGGGTGGCAATATATACAACTCGACCTCAACGCTCTTGTTGCTAGAGCTCAACTAAGCCTAGGCAAAGCTCACGTTAACCTTCGCCAAAGTCATGATCAACGTCAGAGAAATGTACACGAACAACTGGTTGGAGAACTCCAAGTTGAAGCCAACCTATGGAGGAACAACAGAAGGGAGAGGAAAGAAAAAAGAATATGAAAAACATTAAAAGAAGAAGAAAAATATCTTTGATATTTATAAAAATGGGAAAAAAATATTTGTTTTGGTTTTTAATATATATATATATATATATATATATATATTGTGTTTCTGAAATTCTTTGTTGTCAAGAAAGACGATAGAGACAAAAGGAGAAAGATGTAGGAAAAAAGGGACAGGAGAAAGACAGGGGAGGAAAAAAGAAAAAAAAATAGCCTTTTTCCGATCAAAAGGGGTAAAATAGAGATTTGAATAACATTTACAGAAAAATTCATTTCTTTCAATTTTTTTTTAAATATTTTTCATCAATCTCTTGCTTTCTCTGATTTTTTTGAATGGGGTTTATACTCAAGGGAGTGACGTTCTTCTTCTTCTTTTTTTTTTTTTCCTCTCTTATAAAGCCTTACTTAGAATCATGACTGGTTATTCGTGTTCGCGTGTCATGTTTAGCCTAACACGATTATAATATGATACGATTAGTATGAACACGAACCCGACATGATTAATAAATGTGGTAGGAACTTAAACACGAATACAAAACACATATCGTACGCCAACATGGCACAGCACGCTTGACATGTTTTTTAAATGGGCCCTGATAGGTTGACACAATAAAGAGAGAAATTACATCAAATAACACAATATCTATTGTTAATGTAAGTAAATAACCCACTTTTGAAAATATTTAATTGCTTAGCATATTCTATATCAGTTGGTCTTTTTAAACCCCTAGAATTTCAAAATTATCCCTCCTCTTCCCTCTTCGTCTTGTTCTTCTTCGTGCAAGGATAGGTGTGAAATCTGGCTTGAGGATCTAAACTCCATTGAGCTTTTTGCTGCCTATTTTGTCAATCCAAGCTAGTGCAAGACCTCTGTTGAGATTGTCCTTGATTGGTCACAGTACTTTTTGCTCAAGTTTGAGGATGGCTGCGAACGCAAGTCGATTGTCACAGAGGTCGCAGTCGATCTCATCATCTTTGCGCAAAGGCTGACGAAGGCAACCAAACTAACTCGATCGAAGCTTTGACACCCATACCCACATGGCAACGACAATCACAGGATTGGATGGCAACGATGTGCTCAGACTCAGATGGTGAATCAATTGTTACAGAGGCACTACAAGAAAAACTATATTTAACGACATATTATTTACGACATGTAATTTTTGAATGTCGTTAAAAAGTACATACAACGACATCTTCAACAACGATGTCATTAACGACATTTAAACAATAATTAATGACATCTATATAGATGTCATATTAAAGGTCTCCTTTTAACGACAATAGTTTAGTGTCGTTAAATTATTTAACGACAAGTAAGAGATGTCGTCAAAGCCTTGGAGATTCCACGACACCCCTTATAGACGACATTGGTCAAGATGTCGTCTATAAGGGGTGTCATGGAATCTCCAAGACTTTGATGACATCTCTTGCTTGTCGTTAAATAATTTAATGACACTAAACTATTGTCGTTAAAAGGAGACCTTTAATACGGCATCTATATAGATGTCGTTAATTATTGTTTCAAATGTTATTAACAACATGTTTGTTAGAGATGTCATTGTATGTACTTTTCAACGATATTCAAAAACTACATGTCGTAAATAATATGTCGTTAAATGTAATTTTTCTTGTAGTGAGGTCATCATCCAATTGCGAAGTCTCCATCACCGTCGTCGCCTTGCAAGGATGTTTCCATTGTTGCCACCGCCATCCTGGTCGGAGTGAGGGAGGGAAAATTCATAGAGGGGGGAGTGGGATTTAATTCAATAAGTGAGAGTATTTTTGTAATTCAATTAGTTAATAACTGTCATTTAATGTGCTTGCAGCATGCTCGTTTGATATGAGATTTACCTACATGCTGTCTGGATGGGAGGATTTTGCACACAATTCACTTGTGTAGCAAAATATGATACAACATTATGCATTTCCAATTCTATCGGAAGGTATTGTTGGGACTCACCCTCTCATTAATTGTTAATTTATGCATACATTATTTTTTGGGTATACCAATGGTAACATCATTGTTTTTAGGCAAGTACTATTTAGCAAATTCTGGATATGCAACTAAGAGCTATATGCTTACACTATACCGACGAACCACATATCATTTACATTAGTATATGAAACGCGGTACTGGTTTTAATTCGCCATAGGAGCACTGTAACTTCAAGCATTCGTTGTTAAGGAATTGCATCGAAAGAACCTTTGGTGTGTGTATAGAGCGCTTCAAAATTTTAAAGCAAATGAGTACCTACACAACAATGAAGCAAGTACAGATTCTAATTGCTTGTGTAGTGATCCATCATTTCATCAGCATATGCATCGACAAGGAGGACAATGATGATAAGTTTAATGGGAAGATGATAGCCTTCTACACCACTTCGACAATGATGTTGTTCCAGTATTGGTGTTACAAGAAGGGAATACCAAGTTCGATGACGATGGTGGTGATGATATTGAAGAAATCCCCAGAGACCATGCATCCACAGATGAACGGTGAGATGGAGAGATGATGGAAGAATATAGGGATGCTTTGGCTCAGAGAATGTGGGAAGATCGTCGAAGGCGATGAAGGATGCATTAGGCTTGAAGGGAATGGACAAAAAATTATGTATGGTAAAGGTAGAAATGATCCATCAAGTAATGAACTTTGGTTGTGTGTTAGAACAGCTTAAACTATGGTTTTTGGTTTACAAATATTCCTAAAGCTAAATATTTTCCTAATTTTTTGGTAATTTTCTATTTTTGAAAAAAATATGGTCCAACATGCATCAATAGCTATGCAAAATATGATAATAATTAATTGACACGATCATAATAAAAAATAATGCTAAATATTTATTATAAAAATATTAATTAATTATTTCATATTTAACAATAAATAGAAAAATAGAAAATTTTATTATTTTTCATCTTAGTGATTCTAACCATAACCAACATCCCAACATTAGTTCAACTACATATGGTTCACACCACAATTTTAACAAGATTGCCAAATACCAATTATAACTTTAATTTTGGTTCTAACCCAGTTAAACTAATAGTTCACACCATCATGCCAAATACCCTATAAAAAGATACGATTAAGTAGGATTTAGTATCTAATAAGGCTGGCAATTCGGGTCCACGAGTTGGGTTTAGGTCGAGTTGAGCCCTTATATAAACAGCCAACACGCCAACTCAAACCCGACCAGTGATCTAACGGGTCAAAAAAACCCTAACCCGGACACGACCTGACGTGTAAACTGGTTGACCAGACTCGACCTGTGCAACCTGCCAATATGTTAGTTTGTGCATGTTCGTGTTGACATGACACATTGACCTGCTAAACCTGATAGACTTGCAACATGATGGACCCAACAATAAGCCTATAAAATAAACAATAACCCAACAAAACAAAACCATCAAAAAAGTTAACAAAACTTTGTATAAGTTTAACAAAAACAAATATGCTAGAAATTAGAATTATGTCAAGTTGAATATAAAACAAATGTTAGACTAATTTGACACATTAAAATTAATTTCAGGTTATATAGGTTACATTAAGTTCACACGAGTTCAATTTGGATTACACGGGTTGATTAACAATTTTCAGGTCAACCTTATTTCTACACATTTTTTGCGGGTTATTTCAGGTTGATTTCGTGTTGATTTGGGTTGACCCGAACCCAACCTGTTTTTTGTGCAGGTTAGACGGGTTCGACTCATTTCTAACCTGAGGCCTATTTTTCCAACCCTAACCCGCATTTTTTGTATCTAGTTCGTATCGTGTCATTGTATCGTGACCCAAATTACCGGCCCTAATCTCTAACATTTTCTTAATAACTGGGTTTAACCATTGAAAAAATATACAATTTGGTCCCCAACTATTTAATTTTAGATTGAATAAATTTTTGATCTTTTTAAAAAAAGTATTTTAATAAAATATATAATATGTTTAAAGAAATTAAAATTAAAACATAAAAAGCAATGAAAAAATTAAAAATTACTGTAAAAAAAAGGAAAAATCAGCAAAATTCCCACTTTCTCTACCCTACCCTTTATTTCTCTCTCTATCTACGTTCAAAAAAAAAAAACCTCAGAAATTTCAAGGAAAAAACACCCATCACCAGAACAAATCAAAAAACCCATCACCGGAATCGTCCTCGATTTGCCACACCACCCATCACTCTCGCTCGCTGGCCAGAGGATCTAAGCAGAATTTGGCACTGCAGCGCAGGTGACGCTCCCCCGCGACACGAGGCGGTCCCAGGACCAGGTGAGGAAATCGAAGCGGAAGGCGGAGGAGGAAGAAGAAGGATGATTGAGAGGGGAGGAGCAGGTTTGAAGACAGAGCCACCAACACTCGCGTTTGTGTGAGTTTTGTGAGGCTTAACGCCTCTTCTTCACAACTGATCGGACACCAATCCTTTTCTCAGCGCTGTCGCAGATTATCCCCTCGCCGAGTCGCCACCTCCTTGATTATTATCGGAGCTTACACCAACGAACTCGTCAAAACGGCCATGAGTTCCCTTACCTTGGAATCCGATTTTGAATTTTTGATATTAATCGTGTCTTGAATTGTTTTTGTTTTTGTTGATTTTTTTTTTTTTTTTTGTAATTAAGACTTGAAGTACTTGATTGAAAACTAGGTTGATTGATTTTTGTGGGATATGATTTTATTAAATTGTGAGATTTCTCTTCTATTTGACTCCCAATTGATCAACTATTCAGAGCCTCAACATGAAGATATCATCCTCAATGTCATTCCGCCTCCAACAAGAACGGCCATCAAGGAGCTCAGCCAAGCCCTAGGCTCCTGAAAATATCTTATTAGTAGTTTAGTTTTTATTTTTTTTCCTTTTTAATAAATTTTGATATTTTTATAAAATTTTCCTGATTTATTTAGGGTGTTAAGTTTTTTCATAGCTTTTTTTTTTTTTTTTTTTTAATGTTGTAGATAGGCTTTTTTGAAGGGTAATTTAGTAATTTTGATTAAAAAATGATGTTTATAACCTTTTTTGTCTAAAATTAAATAATTGAGGATCAAATTACATATTTTTTTAACGGTTAGACCTAGTTAAATAAAAAAAATTGATGACTAAATTGCTCTTTTTAAAAAATTGAGAACCTTTTGAGTGATTTATCTTTTTATAATCTGACTCCAGCCTTTTGATTTAGGTGTTAAAAAGACTAAACTTTAGCAGATGTCTGTTAAATTTTATGCCATGTGAGTACATACGAGTTCTTTTTTGATCAAAATACGACATTGCCCTCTAATAAATGAAATACTTTAATTTAAAAATAAAATAAAAACATAAAAAAAACCTCAACTTCAGAGGAATCACCTTTAGCCCACTAGAGACACCCCACCCCCTCCCTTGCCATCGATTGGAGACCCTCTCAACCCTTCCCTCACCTACGTCGCCAACCAAAGACCCCAAACCTAAACCCAAGCATCGCAAACCAAACCCAAACCTAGCCTCCATCGCGAGCCCAAACTGTGCCTTGTAACGCCCCGTTGTTGTGAGCCCAGATCACGCCGACGAAATACTTCGAAAGTGAAAGATCCGCAAGAGAGCTTCTTTAAACCCATGCAGTTCTTTGTGAAGGCTGCCATGCCAGTGTACGTCAGCTCGTGGTAGGCGTGGAGCTTGAGGCACCTGAGGCTCTGGCATCAGAGCGAGATAGGGACGAATGCGTTGTTGTCAATGTTCACAGATCTGTGGTCGCACTTTAGCGCGAGCTTCATGACTACGCCAAATCAGGAAAAGAAGAAAAAGTTCATCAGGAGAAGATTCGATTAGGTGTTGAGAGAGAGATGATGATGGCTCTGTCCGTCGACCTTCAACCATCGTCGGCATACTAATGAGCATTGCTTCTGTTGTTAGAGCTTAGGGATTGAAAAATTAAAGCCAAGCACTCATCGAGAAGATCAGAGATGCAGTTGGGGACATCGTCGATGGTGGTTACTTGAGGTGCATCGGTTTTGTTGGCCTACATCGGGGAGATTAGGTCTTCAATCGATGGCTGTGACTGCTTAGGACGGCAGCTGTCAACGCTGACTGGCCCATCCATGGCAACATTTGGACGGACTGTTGGGCTTTGCCACCTCATCTTTCTTATCCTAGGCAGCACCGCACTGGAGAAAGCTTGGAGAGCCACTCTAGAAAAGAAAATTTTTCACCGAAAAGAAAATTTTATTAAATATTTTACTAAAATTCCCTTATATTTTAGCCACGCATACTTGGCATGTGATCATTTTCGTACAAATTTTAACATGGGTTAGTTAAATCAGTACTTTTGCATCTAAATTAAAAGGCTTGGGCCAATTGAATAAAAAAATTAGGATCAAATCGTATCTTTTTAAAAAGGTTAAGAACCTCCCAAGTAATTTATCCCATCCAAACACACACAAGTAAAATGATGAAAACGTAATAAACCAAGACGCATGAAAAAAACGAATCAACTAGAAACTGCCATGAAAATAGCCAAAACATATGTAGGATTAAATACACCTAATTTAACTAACATTCATTAATATTCGTTCACACACAGAAACCACAAATCTTAATATTTGTTTTATGATTTTTTTTTCTTTATCAAATAAACATATTTTTTACAAGCAAAGCTAGAATAACATTCTGAATACGGTGACATCCATCAAAACAAAATTTACAGTTGTGTTCTAGTCACAATTACTACAAAGATAACATACATATTATACATCATAATTCGGAAGATAATAAATTTTCCACATAATTATCAAACTCAAGCAAACCTGAAATATATATAGGAATAGTCTTTTTAATCAGGCACCATCTATAATATTATTGTTTCAAAGGTGCTCAAGGCCTTTGACAAACTCTGAAGCAAAAGCTTCCATATCCCCAAGCCGCAAAACCAAGCTGATCTCTACTCCTCCATCACCATTTCTGCTATCCGAAAGACAAATCGCCCCTGTCCTGTCTATAGAAGTCATCTCCACTTTCCTAGGCTTTCCCCATCCAAAATCAGTGCTATACACCTCAAATCTAGGCGACCCAGCAAAACTAACCCCTCTAACTTTGCTCTTTGATCCATCACTAATTCCACGTTTAGCATTTGCAGCTATAATAATAGAAGCCAATTTCTCAGCCCCATTCAAAACCCCATCATTATCCAAACTATTTATGCCTTTGCTTAACGCCTGCAAAGCAATATTCACTCCATCTTCTCCCCAAAGACCTTCCGCCTCCACAACCACTCCTCGACCGCATACACAGTTCCCGAAGTACGTCGCCGGAATGTTCGGTTTCAACCGAGACCTACAATCCACGTTGAAGCCAAGATGTGTCTTCTCTTGATCTCTTATTCCCAACGCCTTCACTACACAAACCCAAGTGTAGCTGCACGTGACCGAAAAGGTTGAGAGTTTTAGTCCTCGAATGATATTTCTCTTGTTAATGGCGGATTTCTTCAGCTTCTCTATGTTCTCACGAGTCAGCTCGAACGTGCCTCGAACTAGCCCCGGGGAAAGATTAATCTCCCATGTCATAAGGCTTCTGTTGTTGGGTCCGTTTTCTTTTAGCCATTCGTTGGTGTAAATCGTTTCTAGCCCGGCGGGGTCTTCAACGACGGTTCGGTCGTAGAAAGGCCTAATTATTTGCTCACGACGATGATCTGTTCCGCCAATTAGTGATGTTCTGCATGTTTGAGCCCACGATTTCATGAACGACGTCGAGGTCTTGCCGTCTAGAATGGCGTGGTGGGCCGTGATTCCGATGCAGAAGCCGGAGTTGGGAAATAGAGTGACTTGTAGCGATATCACGTCTGCTCTTTCGTGGGACACTTTCAGGGGGGGTATCAGAGGATGGCAATCTGTGGCTTCGCGGAAGTTGTCGTCGCTGGTGAGGTGATAAAAGTTCAAAGTGGACTCGGCTACGATCAGCGAAACTCCGTTGCCATCGGAGTAGTCGATTGAGGGTTTGGGGGAGTTTTGAGGCCAAGTTAGGGTTCCGGCGAGAGGGAGGTAGTGGTGGAGGGTGAGAGAGAGGGATTTTTTGAGGTTTGGAAGGATGGAATTGAAGAATGAGGCTTTGGGGATGGAGATTTCGTAATAGAAGAGGCGTTGTACTGGTGGGAGCCTTAGCCAGAGAATGTCGAAGAAAGTGAGGGGGAGATGCTTAGGTGCAGCGGTTGTGGCGGAGTCCGAGAGGTCCGGTGTCGGAGCCACCCGACAAGCCTCGACTACTTTCACCATGCACGCCGGCGATGCCATATTTTTGCCTTTGAGAGAACACTCACTTGATTAGTTATTTTTGCTTGAGAAATAATTAGGAGTCTTAATTATAGTAGGTTCCAAATTCCAATATAATTAACAAACTTATCATTGAATAATACTAGTTGGTGTTATGAAAGGGAAAGAAATAATTATAAATGTCAACAGGACAAGGGTTCCAGATTGTGATATCGTATGAGATAAGATTTTTTTGGATTATTTTTTGTAGTTGGGAGTAGATAGATTAAGATTACGACAATTAGCAGAGAATCGTTTTAATAGGCCATTTCAAGCTAATATGTACAATATTGCCTTTTAAAAATATAATAGTCGTTAAAAAGTATGGATCATGAGCAATATATAATACACGATCACAACTGGCATATAATATAATTTCTATGCTAACTAATTAAGTAATTAAGTTGCTAAAAAGGGGTCACAATTCATAATATAGTTTTTGAAACTTCAACCCCGACAAATAAAAAAATGTGATAATAATAATTATTACACTATAGTAGTATTATATAAATTCACATTAGTTTAGACTTTAAAACGTTATTAAAAGCTTAGTTCATTTGGAACAAGAAAAGAAAAATACAATTAGATAAATTTAAGAGATTGATGTATTAATATATAGATTTAGTTCAAAATTGACCAGAGCAGTTATCTTATATATCGTTTGAGGGGCCAATCATTTATATCTAGGCACCAATATTCTTTTTGAATGGAAATTATTGACCAGTTATCTAGTTGGTAAAGTTGCTTGCCACGTGTGTGATTTGCATATTAGCTAGGTAATTAATTGTCACAGAAGCTGTTAGAATTTCAGACCCTATTTATATTAAGTTGTTAGTTGAAAAGCTTGTTTGTTTAAGTATGAGAATCATTCTAATTCTCACGAGTACAATAGGAATCTAGAAATTGGAATATTTCGACGTAAAATATAAACATCAAATTGAACCGTGATAACAGTTAGGCATATTCTTGTATAACCAGACAACCAGTGCTGGTGTTATTTATTTATTTATTTAATTTTTTCCTTTTCTTTAAAACCTTTTGGTTAGAGTTTTCAAGGTATTAATTTAAAGGGTAGTCTTGTTGGCCCTAATCTACTAGATTATCCAGAACTGTTTTCTGAAGATCGTAACATTTAAGCTGATAATGCTCCATAAATCAAACAATCGCATACTTGTTTAAAAAGATGCAAAAATTATTGCTTTGGATTTTTGAGAAAAATTGCCAAATCTTAATATTTTGAGGACAAATTTGAACAACAATCTGAAAAAGGAAAAATCACCTTGCATGCTTAGAGTTCGAACTGGGAAGGATTTTAAAATAAGAAAATCTTAGATAAGATTTTATGTCTCTAAACATAGTGGGATCAATGTACTAGAAACAAGGTCCAAACCTTTATTTATGACAACAGCAGCATCATACGACCTTTCACCATAAAAGCGACAACAAATTTAGAAAAAGGAATATCATTAAATCCTAGAAAACGACAGTGCGTTGATGGACCAAAACGACGTCAAAGAATTCTCTCTTCCATTTCAACTTCATCTTCATGACATGGCTGCCCTTCTGCATTCCTTTCTGTATAAATAGTAAATAATTATATACTTATAAGTTACTACAAAATTACCCTCCTAATTTTAAGGCAGTAATTTTTTTTACCGACAAGAACGGAGAACTATTATTAAATGCTCTATAAATTTTTACTACCTATCCTTCACTTTATAATTTTATACAATACAGAATTCTCTCTAAACTGTGAAAATAGACCCGAATTTCCTCCGCAATGAGTTGAATTGTTACCTCTTATCGCCACATATTTATACGGTACATCTTGCTTGGAGAACCAGTCCATAAATAATCAGCATGGGAAGGCAGAAGACGCCTTATTTTCTTTTATATATTTTTGAAAATAAAAAAGGATTATTTTTGCACACATGACGTGACCATACAGACTTCCAAGTTCCTATTCATCACCCATATATGGTCAAAAACTAAAAAGGTATTTGGTGAGGGTGATTTACATTATTAAGTTAGTTACGAGTAGTGTAAAACTTTTACTTATTATAGTAAAAAAAAAAAAAACTATTATAATATAAAATTCTCATATGCTACAACCAAAATAGTTTTAATCAATAGTTTTCACCACCATGTTAAACACTTTATGAATGGTGCGAAGCTTTTATGGTGACGGCATGGTGATAATTAAGAATATCTTGCTTGGAATGTTTGTTTTTATCAACTAAAAATCTGAGTCATAACGCTTATAAAAAGATGTTTAGTTAATGGTAGGAATCATTAATAAGAACCGTTTTTATTACAGTCTGTAAAAACTTTACGTTATAATAATTTTTTTCTTTTTACTATAACATATAAAAATTTTATACTATTTATAACTAAATTTATACAGTAAATTATCTTTAACCAAGTACCTTGTAATAAAAGGTCTGCCTGTAAACATAACTTATGTGCCGGTGAATTCTATATATATTTTTACGAATTTTGGATGATAACCACTACTAATATCCATTCATTTTTTAAAAACAAAAAAGTGCTCGACGGGAGACGTACCCCCATCATGCGGTTATGTACTGACGGTGGACTCCACCATGTGGCAAGTGGCAAATCACGAAGGCAAGTGGCAAATCGTGAATATTGGATGTCGGCAAAAGGGAATGTAAACGATTTCTTCTCCAAGTACTCTGTACCACATTAGACAGCTCAAATCAAAATTTTAACGAAAGTCAGTTAACAGCAATTTAATTTAATTTAATTTTAGAGGATTATAATCTTATAGTTAATAAAATAATAAATTTAGTCTAAAAAATACGTTATATATTATAATGATATTTATAGTTTTAAAAGTAGTGATGTTATAATTTTATAAAAATAAAATGATTATTCTAATCAAAATTTTATAGTTTAAATTAAATTGTCAATTCATCAAAGCCGAAAGCGTGTTTGGTGCGCTGGACTGACATTGGGAATAAGACTGTATCCTAGTCCCATATTTTGTAGTAAACTTTAATCAAAAACTTATTTGTTGACTGAAAATAATCCTCAAAATGGGAGATAACTAATCCCTCAAAAATTATTAGATTAGTAATCCTTGGATTACAAAATTTCTCAACACGTGCGACGTACACGTTACCCTTGAGGAGCTTTGCCACTCCTACTACCACGCTCGTTGGTGTAGCCATCCATACTATAAAAAACTAGACTTTTAGTCATAATATCTTTTAATAAAATTTTTAATCACAACAAAATGTTGTGACTAATATGCATTTAGTTACAAATTTTAATTTAATTTTTGTTGTGATTAAATACACATTAATCACGATAAAATGTTGTAAGTAAAAATTTTGTTAAAAACTGTTATGACTAAAAATTTAGTTTTTTTTTTTTAGTGCTACTAGAATTTGGTTGTTCGTTATCTCGCAGCCCAAAACATGGCCTCCACTAACAAGCTTGGAGCTCGGCGTAGCCTCCATATTCCACTAGATTACCATAGTCACCACCTTCTCTACCATCTGCTCCGTCGTTGCAAGCCTATCCCCCACCTAGGTTCACACCGTCAAAGCCAGCCAAAAGAGCCCGTGTAACAGGACAGAGGGAGAAGAAATAAAGACTCTTTTTGAAAAATAAACTAAATGTTAATTTTTCAATTTTAGTTGTTTTTTAAAATTTAGATTAAGTCTTATTCTTTTAATCTTAATTATGTTTTGTTATTGGTATAAATTTTTCATTAAACACCTTATTTAATCAAATTATTTTTCATTAATATATTTAATTCAATCCATGATTCATATCAAATATTAAATTTACTTATCCACACATCCAATTTGACAGTTTATCCAATAAGGACAAATTTTATTATAATCTAATCTAATCCAATCTAATTTTAATCTTATAATCTTTTCTAGTCTAACGTGCCAAAATAGGTGCTTAAATTGCCATTGTATTGATTAAAAAAGATCTTCGATACCCACTATTTTGGAATACTAAATTTAGTCAAAAATGCAAAAT
Organism: Artocarpus heterophyllus; assembly: GCA_025403435.1. Lineage (NCBI taxonomy): Eukaryota > Viridiplantae > Streptophyta > Magnoliopsida > Rosales > Moraceae > Artocarpus > Artocarpus heterophyllus. The sequence goes on along the minus strand of CM046347.1, from coordinate 7,151,177 downwards.
TGACAAAACTAAATGAATATATGATCCAACTGTTTTGAACAGAAATCAAGCTTAATTTTTTATTAAAGAAAAAAAAAACACATTTAGCTAATAATTAACAAGAACATGTATTTGATCCATCCATTTATGGCAGTTCAATTCTCTCTCTCGAGAAATCTCGAATGAGATTCTAATTTTATCTATTTTGTCAGAGGAAAAAGGGCTGGCATTGAAGGAGATTGAACTCAATGTTAGAATAACAATCAAAATCCAATGACAAAACATTAATCTCAAGATCAATATTATTCAAGACCTTCAGCAAACAGAGAAGCAAAAGCTTCCATATGACATCTCCTCAAAACTAACCCAATCTCAACTCCATTCCCGTCTCTACAGTCAGACAGACTAAACGCTCTTGTCCTATCTATAGAAACCACATCAACTTTTTTGGGCCTTCCCCACCCAAAATCAGTATTGTAGACCTCAAACCGAGTCCATCCCGCAACGGAATATAATCTTCCAGTAACAGGCACAGAAGATACCCAATCCTCTGCCCCATTCAGAACTCCATGATCACTATTTTTCTTATCATTCTCCAAACTTTTGATTGCTTCACCAATGACTTGTACAGCCACTGTAAAACCATGTTCCCCCAAAAGACTTCTCGCCGTTGTAACCACTCTCTTGCGACCAAGGCAGTTCCCAAAATATGTTGCCGGTATAGGAGGCTCTAAGCGAGATCGGCAATCGAAGTTAAAGCCCAATAGCACTATTTCCTCGTCGGTTACTTTTTCGGCCTTGACTATGCAAACCCATGTGTAGGCGCACACTAATGAAAAAGTGGACACATGGAGTTGGTGATTTATAATATTAGTGTTTGCCAGTTCCCTCAGCTTCCCGAAGTTTGCCCTTGTCAGTTGGAACGTGCCTCGAACTGAATCCGATGGAACATCATTAAGTTTCCATGACATTAAGCTTCTGTTGTTGGGTTCATCATGACCGTCCAGCAAGTGCTTCGTGTAGATTTGTTCGATCCCGGTCGGGTCTTTGATTACTGTTCTGTCGAAGAAGGGCTTTAGCTCCGGCGGCAAGGATGAAACTTGTCTTCCAAGCGATCTGCACGTGTGAGCCCATGATTTCAGGAACGTATGTGTAGTTTTGCCGTCAAGAACCGCGTGATGGAAGCTCACCCCGATGGAAAAACCACAGTAATTCGGAAACAGTGTGACTTGCAAGGCCAACACCGAGGCTCGTTTGCAGGACACTGCCAAGTTGGGGACAAGAGCATGGTATTCCGTAGCTTCAAAAGTCTCATGATGAGGATCAGTTGTGCCCGATAGGCGACGAAAATCAGCGTCGGATTCGGCCATGGTGAGTGAAACGGTGTCACCTTCGGCGTAATTGAGGACAGGCTTGTGGGAGGATTCGGGCCAAGTGAGGCTTCCGGAGAGGGGAAGGAAGTATTTGAGGGTCAGAGATAAGGATTGTTTGAGACTTGGAAGGATGTGGGAGTGGAAGAAGGCTGTGGGATTTGAATTTGGGATTGAAATTTCGTAGAAGAAAAGGCGCTGTACCGGAGGCAACCGAATCCAACGAATGTCGAAAAAGGTTAAAGGAAGAGACTTTGGAGTCGGCGACTCTGCTGGTGAGCTTGCGGGTGAAGGAGCCACCATGCAGGCATCAATTATTTTCACCGTTTGTGCCATTTGAGCGAGGAATGGCTTCAATATTGTGCCCTTAGGGTCTGGTCTATAGGCCTTTAGTGTAACCGCAGCAAAGCCTCAAGGCCAAAGTAGACGGGGTAATTTGTAAGGCATAGATCTGAGCATTAAAAATAAAAAATAAAAAAAATACTTTAGACTAGGGATGTTCATCCGGACCCAAAATACTTTCCCCGGGACCAATCTCGGCGGTGCCGTATTTTTTATTTTTTCTAACCTTGGAGGTGAAGAATTCGAATTCTTTAAGTCGAGTTGGATATGATTTCACCGCTAGACGATGCCTTCAATTACATTCTTTTTTTCTAATTTTAAGAGACCTCTCACTTGATTAGTAATTTTTGCTTTAGAAATTATGCTTCTTAATTAGTTGCTTCCAGATTCCAATATAATTTTCTTAATTAGTTGCTTCCAGATTCCAATATAATTAACAAGCTTATCATGAGTAGTACTAGTTGGTACTCGGTGTATGAAAGGGAAAAAACAATTATAAAGGTTAATATAGGAGAAGAGATCCTGACCGTGACATTAGTGTATGAGATTAAAGGATCTTTCGGATTATTGCTTTTTAATCAGGAGTTGATTGAATATATAATATCACGACAATTACTGTACAGAAAAGAATTAATTCAGTTGATGGTTTCATGCTCGTATGCGAGATAACGCTTTAAAACAATGTAATAGTTGTAAAGAATTGGCATCGATTAATGTAATATAATTTTTATGCTAATTATTTAAATAATTAATCTGCTAAAAAAGGGGATTCAATCCATAGCGACACCATTAAATTGAGCAGAATTGCAGAAAGTGAAATTATTGACCATTCATAATCTAATAAATTGTTTGAAATTAGCTAGCTAGGATCAGTTCTTTTTTAAGGAAATAATCGACCAATTATCTAATTGTTCTTCTAGTGGGTAAGTTGGTTACAGAGGCTCTTACAATCTCAGACACTCTTCGAACTTCTCGGTCCAATAATCAATGCTTTGTTATTTTTTTTCCAAAATTTCCTCTTTGGTTGAAACCAAGGACAAAAATGTCGATGTTATCAAGGTTGGCAAGGTTTTATTTTACAGATAATGTTGTGAATGTTGTTTATGTTAACGGATATTTGAGAAAAAAATAGATATTTTGAGCTCTTACAACTTTATACAATGTTAAAATAATCAACGTCACTTGATTTGAACCAATTTAACAACATAAACAATACAATTTTTGTCTAAATTTGAGACTTATACTAGTTACTATAAAATGATACCATCATTATATATATTGATTATAATTCTTTAAGATTTTACATATTTGTTACAAACAAGATACAATAATATAATATAGTACATAAAAAAATATAGCCAAATATAATAAAGTACATACAAACTTCAAATGTCTTAGTACTAAAAGGAGTTTCTAGCTGGTTGAAAAGTGTTATGTAAGTTCTGATCTCGATCTAAACAATACACCTGCCAAGATATTACTCTTGAATAGTTTTGGAGGTAATTGTGATGTATCACATGTATATTTCTTTATCTCTTTCTACTATTTAACTATAAATTATATATTGTTGATTTTATCCAACTTGGTGAATTGTCTTTATGGAGTTCTAATGATATCTCAACACTAATTTGTGGTGGAGGATACACAAGCGTATCAAAGAAACCATCTTGGTTTTGTACTTTTAAACCCCATTTGAGAAATATAGGAAACATTATACCTAGAAAAACTTTGGTTAGTTCATATCCTCATGTAAAAAAACACAAGGCAAGTGAATCCTCATCAATTTAACTCATTTGTGTTGTATCACATCTTCTTATATGTTGCTTTTCAATTGCCCCAATATCCTCACCTGTTGTCATAGAACCATGGTCTTCATCTTATGCAACATGCGTAAAATCTTCTTCTCCAGTGAATGGACTCAAGAGTATTTGACCATGGATATGCTTAGAATTAGAGTAGACATGCTTTCGTTTAATATATGCAAAACAATAAAAGTCTGTTTACCAAACTGTAAAAGAATATAAAGGAAAGAATGATGAGATTGAAAAGAAAAGTAAAGTAATAGAAGTGAGCATCATTTACTCTCTTTCTATTGTTTACTTACTTATTTGATGGTATAATAGGAAACAATCTTATTCCTTTTTAAGTGTTTACTTACTTAGAAATAAGGACCCTATTCAATATAATTACTAAAATATCCTTTCTATATATAACTAATAGCTATTAAATAATAACATTTGAATTTGAGGATATAAGTAAATATGGTATTATTCTATTTGATAGAGAATCAAAACTAAAAGATATGAGAGAATTGATATTCTCTTTCCTCATTCTCTACATTATGTAAGACCCACAAAACTTTGGTCATTGATTTTAAAAGTAAACATATTATTTAAAGTAAAAAAGAATCACTATTACTTTTTTTTTTCCTATTGTATCGCCTAAGAGTATAAACTTAAGAAATATAGAAACTAAGAAGGCTTTTAATTTGTGCAATGACAAAGAAGCTCCACTATCGTCTTTTATAAATGATTTTTTTTTCGTTTTTATCATTTTATAAGAAAAAACAGCAAAAATTGACGCTAGCTAATAGACAAATAGTACCAATGTAGTACATCACGTGAATATAGACTTTGAAGGAGGACCAGTAGAAGATTTCATGAAAATAGAATATAGGCTTTCAATACAAGGCTTTGAACATGTTTTACATATAATTGCAACTAATTGATACTAATGAACAAAAATAGTAAGATTGTATTATATACATAATGCATCTATATCATATGAGGCTTTGCAAGGACCGTAACAAAATTTATATGTTCCAAGAAAGACAATAATCGAAATTAGTAGAGAAAAATAGTAAAAATATAATACATATATCTAGATGTAATATAACATAGGGTTTGCAGGGCACCCACCAACTATTCATTTTAAAAGTTAAAAATTATTTAAAAACTAAATAAGTTTTAATAAATATTTTTTTATTACTTTTAGGTTCAAAATATTAGTCATATTCTATTGAAAGATAGATAAAAAAAAAGTCCTACAAAATTGATTTTTGTGCAAAAAAGAAAAATTTCCAAATATTTTAAGACATTTTGTAAAAATTCTAAAAATGTTCTGAATTTTTATAGATATCATTGATATTACAACTATTTGTAAATATTATAAATATTTTACAGACATTTTAAAAGAAAAATCCTCCCCTTTTCCCCTCATATCAAACTTTAAAATAGATATTATTATGAAAATATCGACAATATCACGGATATTTTCATCTTTAGTCAAAACAAATATAAAACGACAGTCACTAGTAAAATGATAACAAAATTAAAAAAAAAAAGAACAGTAAAATTGAACACTCACGAAAATCTTGACAAAAAAAAACAGTGGCAATCTTAAAGCAATAACAGAGTTGATCTTGAAAACAAATTAATAAGTAATTTTTTTTAAAAAAAAAAAAACAACAACAACAATAAAATTGCAATAATCAATAGACAGACAACAAAGAGTAAAATCGACAACATCCACGAAAAAAAAAAAAAACAACAATAAAATTGCAATAATCAGTAGACAGACAACAAAGAGTAAAATCGACAACATCCACGACAACGACTAGTGGAGCTGAGAAAGTAGCACTCTCAAAAAAAAAAAAAAAAAAAAAAGAAGAAAACAGAGCATTATTATTATTTTTTTAAATGTATGTGGTTATGATGGGATAACGCCACAAATTGCGGCAAAACTGAAAGCGACAACCTGTAAAGTGGCCGCAAATAAAAAAGAATAAATTGTCACGTTATATTTTAACTTTTTATGAAGTGTTATTTTGGTGTCCACTTTTTTATCAAATTCATCGCGACCTTTTATTTTAATTATTAAGGAATGATTTTAAGAGTTTGAGCATTAAAAATTACGAAAAATAATTTTTTAATTAAAATTATTAAATTATTTTTCAATGTATGCATATATTTAAAAATTGATAAAAATTAAAACAAAAAATTATAAAAAATCTAAACAAATAAAACAAACAACTAAATAAAGAACAAAGAACAACACAAAACTTCTCCCATCATCCATTTATCTCACACACCATATACAAAAACCCATCATCCAAGTTCCCCCACAAGCCATAAACTCAGCCACTCTTTCTAGACTTCCTCACGGTACCTGCTCTGAGAATCAAACCTATTTTTTGCGGCATTTTTTTTTCTTTTGACATCATAATATCTCCTACTTCATTTTCTCAGGATCCAAACAATGACAAAGGACATAAGCTCACAGTGAAAAATTAAAATTGCCTAGATGAGTTTTACAGCAAGAAAATGCTAGTAGAAAAAAAAAAGAAAAAAAATTAACAAAAGGTAGTGGAGTTGAATAAGCTAGGAGCAGATTTTTTTTTTCTTTTTAGATCTGATTTTTGTTTCAAACAAAAAAGATCTGATTTGAATACTATATATTTATTGTTTTTACTTTTCTGTTTTAATTTTAAACATATTAGGCATTCTACTAGAATACTTTTACTAAAGTGGTTATGTGCTATTCACGTAGAGTTAAATTTAACGGATAACCATTAAAATGATCCCTCATCAATTAAAATAAAAGGTTAGAGCCGGTTCAATTAAAAAAAAAATTAAGGACCAAAATAACATTTTTGTAAAAAATTAAAGACTAACATGACAATTTACTCAATAAGAAAAAACAACGGTGTCTACGGCATGAAAACTTAGTATAAAATCAAAACAACAGCAAAATTACGAAACCGCAACAAAAGGAAACGACAATAGTCAACAAGGAAGAGTGAAAAATGAGGTGATCATTAAAAAAAAATAATAAGAACAAAATTTAAAACGTTGACCTGGGAAAAAAACGACGACAAAAAGTAGGACCCCAAGTATGTGCTGAAGCAAGACTTTTAGTATGGTACTATTCTTATGGTATTAAATACCCTCTCTAACAGCCAGTACTCTAAACCAAAGTCAGATTCGAGAATCAGCCATTCTTCCCTCTTAGGTTTCCCAAGTCAGTTTCCTAAGTTCACCCATAACCCTCATTAGCCACTAATCCTCCTTTCTATACTCATGTCATCATAAAAAAAAAAAAAATAAATAACGATCGAACTACTTACCAAAATAGAATGAGACAAGAATCAGACACCTAAATGCTTCACTTTGTATTGAAAAGCTAGGTAATAGTTATTGTGATTCTGATTTATTACAATTCCATCCAGTAAAATAAACGAACTATAAACTTTCAAAAATATTATAATAGGAATATTGCAAATAGAGGCATTGCAATACCTACTTTAGTACTTTATAATAGTTTGAATTCAGGGGTTTCAATAAATTTCCTACACTAGTCCGCCTAATTGAACTAGATCTAAGAGTTTCGGCAACAGTTTGTGTAGCCATAATTCTACTTATGTATAAATTGTCTAGTATACAGTAACGAAGAACAACCAGTGACCAGCTGCACTATTAATTCCCTTTTTTGAACAAATAACAACTCCTATAATTCCACTTCAAATGCACATAAAAAATCCTAAACACAGACAATGATAAAGAGAATGTTTTGTTAGAAAAATAATTTTTCATGTGGGCACACATATGTAATTAAATGTGTTATTTAATGCTATCCTAAAGTAAAGCCTAAATTAAAGTGATATAATTAAGATAAAGTTAAAAGGCTTTATTGGGTATTAAAAATAATGTATGGGTTATATTTGTTAATATTATATGTGCAGATACCAATTTGTAATTTCCAGATTTTATGATGAGCGAAACTGGAAATACACTAAAATAACTAAAGTTATATATTTTGGTTATGGTCCCCAATTCATACGTATCGTACATTCAGAAATTTTTCAGAAATTCCTACTGCTCTGAAATCCCATCTTCAGAAAAGAATTCAAGGAATACGTATTGAATTGGAAGGCAATAACCCATATCAATCCAAGAACATGAATTCAGGTACGCTTCCGCAATTCGGTATAATTCTTCTCAATAGTTTGACATGAACGATCCTGTAAAAATTTTGGTTCAATCCAGTCTATCAAGTGGCATCAGAGCAATTTCATGTTGAATTATTGAGAAATATTTTCTCAACAATTTTCGGTTGAATTTTTTTTTATGTTGAGAACGATTATGGTTCTTTGTTTTATTGAATTCGGATTGGCATAAACGCACGATGATATGCATTAATTTTGAGGCTGTCGTTTATGTATTATATGGATCAGCATTGAATGAGTTCTTGTTCATTGATTGTTCATTGAGTTTCTGTTGTCGTATAACTTTTTGTTATTAATTAAAAAAAAAAAAAAACTGATGAACACGGTCTGTATATACGATTTCTTTGAATCGTTTATCTGTGGGTTTAGTAACCCTTTGGTATACCGGCGGCAATCTCACTGCCGCCGGCAAGGAACTTCGGCCGAGACCCTCGGGCCTGGCCGAAAAGGAATAGTCACGGCCTCTGGCCGCGGTGGAGGAGGTAAACGGCTGCCAAAAGCCGCTGTTAAGCCGGCGATTTTGGTCACGCCAAAGGGGGAAAAGAAGGGCTGCTGTTCTTGGGTTTTGCCGGCGGATTGTTGTTCCGCCGCCGGCGACGGCCCCCTCTGCGTGCGACCGTGCAGTCCCGCCGGTGAGAAGGATGCCGGAGGAGCACGCTTGGCGGTTGGCAGTGCCAACCGCCTGGCATCGTTACCCAGGGGTCGCGACCCCTGGGAGTGAGGTCTTCGGCCCAGAACATAAAATAAAATAAAAAAAAAAAACAAGAGGAGTAAAGGCTGGACACGGGCCTGGATTTATTGGGCCCGTAACCAGCAAAATCCCAGGGGCTCAACCCCTGGGTGACCCGGAACAAAAAAAAAAAAAAAAAAAAAAAGGAATGTGGATCTGGGTTGGAACCGGTTGGGTCAACCTGACCCGGTCTACTGTTGACCCGGGGTGGGCCAATAGTCAACTGTCAACGTTGACTTTGACCAATTGACTTTTCAACATTTTTTTTTAATTTTTTGGGGTCAATTTTGGATGCAACTTTAAAATTCAAATTGTGTTTTTTTAGATGATTAATATCATCAAATTAATTAATTGAACCAATAAGCTGCCAAAGTAGCCTCTTTTGTGGATGTTGATTAATTTGTGATATTAAGATGGTTGTGTGAATTTAATTCATGCGAATATTAATCGGCCCAAAGGAAGCTTAATATTTGGCCGAATTAAATTCATACCTGTGGTGATAAATATGTAACAATTATATGGTTATTTTTAGTATGTGAATAATAAGTGGATCCAAAGATTAGCTTATTATTTGACATAATTTATTGTTAATATTTGATCACTGCACCAAGAACACCACTTACAAGTTAATATTTCTGTCCAAAGACTAAATATTAATGTTGTTACAGGTTTCTTGTGATGGGATATGTCATTGTTTGAATTTTATTGGTTGTTTTATGTGAATTCTTATGTGAATATGTGATTTTGTTCTTTGTTCAGCTACTGCATCATCTGCATCAATATCTGCTAATGTTAATTCCATTCCTATGCTGAATGGGACTAACTTCAAGGAATGGAAAGAGAATGTATTGATCGTTCTCGGTTGCCTTGATCTGGACTTGGCCATAAGGGTTGAACGTCCCACTATTATAGATTCTAGTTCCACTGAGGATAAAAAGGAACTTGAAAGATGGGATCGTTCTAACAGAATGAGTCTGATGATCATTAAGAAAGGCATTCCAGAAGTCTTCAGGGGCACTGTACCTGATGAGGTCACTACTGCCAAGGGTTTCCTTGAGGCTATAGAGAAATGCTTTGCAAAGAATGATAAGGCTGAAACAAGCATGCTTTTGGCGAGCCTGATTTCAATGAGGTACAAAGCAAAGGGAAACATAAGGGAGTACATTATGGAAATGTCTCATCTGGCTTCAAGATTAAAGACACTAGATCTAGAAATTTCTGAGGATCTTCTAGTGCATCTTGTCTTGATTTCTCTTCCTGCACAATTCAGCCAATTCAAGGTCAGTTACAACTGCCAGAAAGAGAAATGGACTCTTAATGAGTTAATTTCTTATTGTGTGCAAGAGGAAGAAAGATTAAAGCAAGAGAAGACTGAAAGTGCTCACTTGGCTAGCACCTCTAAGGACAAAAAGAAGAAAAGAAAGAAAAGAAGTGAAGCTGCTAAAGGTCCAGCACAAAAGAAACAAGATAAGGATAAAAATGATGGAAATGCTGCTTGTTTCTTTTGTGGTAAACCTGGACACATGAAGAAGGTCTGCACCAAGTATCATGCTTGGCGTGCAAAGAAAGGTATGCTTCTCAATTTGGTTTGTTCTGAGGTTAATTTAACTTCAGTGCCAAGACACACTTGGTGGATAGATTCAGGTGCCACTACTCATATAAGTGTGTCTATGCAGGGTTGCCTGAGCTACCGAAAGCCAATTGATGCTGAAAGATTCATCTATGTGGGAGATGGCAAATCGGTAGAAGTTGAAGCTATAGGGCATTTTAGGTTATTGTTAAGTTCTGGTTATTATTTGGATTTGAAAGACACTTTTGTAGTACCGTCGTTTAGGCGGAATTTAATTTCTATTTCTGCTTTGGACAAATTTGGATATTGTTGTTCATTTGGAAATAGTCAGTTTAGTCTTTCTTTAAATTCAAATGTTGTTGGTACCGGTTCTTTATCATTTCAAGATAACCTATATTTGCTTGATACAGTTGCTTCTTATAACGAAACCTTGCATGTTAATTCTCGTGGCATAAAACGTAAATTAACCGATGAAAATTCTACTGTATTATGGCATAAGCGATTGGGACATATTTCAAGAAAAAGGATAGAAAGGCTTGTGTCAGATGGAATTCTTGATTCCCTTGATTTTACAAATTTTGATATATGTGTTGATTGTATTAAAGGGAAACAGACAAACAAAAGGGGATTGGGTGCCAATAGAGCTACGGATGTCTTAGAATTGATACATACAGATATTTGTGGACCATTTCCTGTGGCTTCATGGAATGGTCAACAATATTTTGTATCGTTCATAGACGATTACTCCCGGTATGGCTACCTATATCTCATACATGAGAAGTCACAGACTTTGGACGTGTTCAAGTCATACAAGGCTGAGGTTGAACTTCAACTCAGCAAAAGAATTAAGGCCGTTAGATCTGATCGTGGTGGTGAATACTATGGCAGATATGACGGATCAGGTGAACAACGTCCAGGACCTTTTGCTAAATTCCTAGAGGAATGCGGGATAGTCCCTCAATATACCATGCCAGGTTCACCTAGCATGAATGGTGTAGCTGAGAGACGAAACCGGACACTTAAGGACATGGTGAGGAGTATGATTTGTCATTCCACCTTACCTGAATCCCTCTGGGGTGAAGCACTCAAGACTGCAGCTTACATTCTTAACAGAGTACCAACAAAAGCAGCAGCTAAAACACCTTATGAGCTTTGGACTGGAAAAAGGCCTAGTCTAAAGCATTTACATACTTGGGGTTGTCCAGTAGAAGCAAGGCCTTATAGGCCCAATGAAAAGAAATTGGACTCCAAGACAGTGAGCTGCTATTTCATTGGTTACCCTGAACGGTCAAGGGGTTACAAATTTTATGATCCCACTACTAAGGCTATTTTTGAGACGGGAAATGCAACATTCTTTGAGGATGTTGAGTTTAGGGGAAGAAATAAGGTTAGAGACTTTGTCTTTCAGGATGAATTTGATCCTGTTCCTTTTGTACAAGAGGGATTGGTTCCTATTCCTACAATTGCTTTTGATAATGTTCAGGCTTCTATCCCTGACGTTGATCAAATTGCATATCAAGAACAACCAGACATAGTCATTCAACCCCTTCAGGTACAAACTCAACAATCTCAAGAACCAGAACCTCAGGAACTTGTGTCATTAAGGAGATCCACTAGAGAGAGGAGAAGTGCTATTTCGGATGATTACATAGTATTTCTCCAAGAACATGAGGAAAGCGTTGGATTGATGGATGATGATCCGATCAATGTCCGTCAAGCCATGCATAGTTCTAACTCTCAAAAGTGGATGGATGCCATGAAGGATGAGATAAAGTCTATGAAGGACAATGACGTTTGGGATCTCGTTCCATTACCTGAAGGTGCGAAGCCCATTGGTTGTAAATGGATATTTAAAACCAAGAGGGATTCGAAGGGTGATGTAGAGAGATATAAGGCTCGTCTTGTTGCTAAGGGCTTTACTCAAAAGGAAGGCATTGATTATAAAGAGACTTTCTCTCCGGTTTCAACGAAAGACTCTTTTAGGACAATTATGGCACTTGTAGCGCATTTTGATCTTGAGCTACATCAGATGGATGTTAAGACTGCGTTTCTAAATGGTGACATTGAAGAAACGATCTATATGGTGCAACCAGAAAACTTTGAGTCGGGAGACCCAAAGAAGATGGTTTGCAAATTAAAGAAATCCATCTATGGGCTTAAGCAAGCTTCTCGTCAATGGTATTATAAATTTCATCAAGTGATAGTCTCATTTGGTTTCGAGATGAACACCGTGGATGATTGTATATACCATAAGTTCAGTGGGAGTAAGTGTATTTTCTTGGTATTGTACGTTGATGACATACTGCTTGCCACCAATGATATAGGCTTATTGCACGAAACCAAGAGATTTCTATCGAAGAAATTTGAAATGAAAGATCTTGGTGATGCCTCTTTTGTATTAGGAATTAAGATACACCGGGATCGCTCTCGGGGTTTACTTGGGTTATCACAAAAGAGCTATATCGAAAAGGTGCTTAAAAGATTTGGCATACAGGATTGTAAACCAGGAGATACCCCTGTGGCTAAAGGAGATAAATTCAGTTTAAGTCAGTGTCCTAAGAACGACCTTGAGGTTAAGGAAATAGAAAAGATCCCATATGCATCAGCTGTTGGGAGTCTAATGTATGCTCAAGTTTGTACTCGTCCAGATATAGCATACATTGTTGGATTATTGGGCAGATATTTGAGTAACCCTGGAATGGATCATTGGAAAGCAGCCAAACGGGTTATGCGATATTTACAAAGAACAAAAGATCACATGCTTACATATAGAAGGTCAGACCAACTCGAGATCATTGGTTATTCAGATTCGGATTTTGCTGGATGTCAAGATAGTCATCGATCCACTTCGGGCTATATTTTTCTGCTTGCTGGAGGAGCTATTTCTTGGAGGAGTGCCAAGCAGTCACTCATAGCTTCTTCCACTATGGAGGCAGAATTTATAGCATGTTATGAGGCATCCAATCATGGAATATGGCTGCGAAACTTTGTCACTGGGCTGCAAATTGTGAAAAGTATAGAAAGACCACTTAAGTTGTTTTGTGACAATAAATCTGCAGTCTTATATTCCAACAACAACAGAAGCTCTTCAAAGTCAAAACATATAGAGATTAAGTTTCTTGTTGTTAAAGAAAGAGTTCAGAGTGGTCAGGTGTCTACAGAGCATATAGGTACAAACTCTATGATAGCGGATCCGCTTACAAAAGGGCTTCCACCCAAGGTCTTTCATGAGCACACTGCTCACATGGGTGTTCAGTTATTTGACGATATGCAGTTTTAGTGGGAGTTTGTATTTGAATGCTAATTTTCTTTATATATAGACATGGTGTGTTTGTATATGTTTTCTGCAGAAATAAAGAATACAGCTTATTTACACTCTGTTTTTGGTACGGTTTTGATCTCATTCAGATATAAAGTAGGACCAGTTGGAAATAGACATGTTTATATCACATTGCATGTAATTTCCATGCTACACATCCATACTTGATCTATGTCATTTGGTTATATCGATATACGTAATCATTGATGGGTTTAGTCACGCTACATTTGTGACGAAGACCGCTTTGGTTCTATATTAGTATGATCAATGGACGAGATTGTTCAGGAATACCTTCATGTGTGATAGCAAAGGTTGAGCTCACTAAAGTTAACACATTTTTGTAAAGATACATATGTGACCCAAGTGGGAGATTGTTAGAAAAATAATTTTTCATGTGGGCACACATATGTAATTAAATGTGTTATTTAATGCTATCCTAAAGTAAAGCCTAAATTAAAGTGATATAATTAAGATAAAGTTAAAAGGCTTTATTGGGTATTAAAAATAATGTATGGGTTATATTTGTTAATATTATATGTGCAGATACCAATTTGTAATTTCCAGATTTTATGATGGGCGAAACTGGAAATACACTAAAATAACTAAAGTTATATATTTTGGTTATGGTCCCCAATTCATACGTATCGTACATTCAGAAATTTTTCAGAAATTCCTACTTCTCTGAAATCCCATCTTCAGAAAAGAATTCAAGGAATACGTATTGAATTGGAAGGCAATAACCCATATCAATCCAAGAACATGAATTCAGGTACGCTTCCGCAATTCGGTATAATTCTTCTCAATAGTTTGACATGAACGATCCTGTAGAAATTTTGGTTCAATCCAGTCTATCATGTTTGGAACAGAGTTAAACGGTGAGTTAGAACTATAAGTATTGTACCTAAAATGTATGAGCACGAATTGTGGAAAACGTGGACACGCAAATCTTCGCCATCTCAATATTGCTTACGAGTCCTTTTAGTTTTTGTATGTTTGCTCTTGACAAGTGGAATGTGCAATGGCAAAGAAGCTCGGGCATCGTCTTTTATAGAGATTTTTTTTTTTTCGTTTTTGTTATTTTGTAAGAAAAGCAACAATAATTGACACTAGCTATTAGACATAAAATACCAATGTAGTACATCGCGTGAATATAGGCTTTGGAGAACCAGTAGAAGATTTCATGAACACATTTATGCAATAATTGATACTAATGGACAAAAATAGTAAAAGCATACTATATATATATAATGCGTCTATAATGCTCGAGAAAATTTATTTATTTAAAATTAAAATTAATTTGGATCTAATTAACAAATTTTTCTCGATAAATCGCATTTTGTAGAATTAAGACAAAATGTAAATTATTGATGGATAATATGAATGATATTATGCATGTAAATTATGTACAATTCGGAGTACTTTTAATATATAAATTTTGTGAGTTTAAATATTTATGGATAATATGAATGTGTATTATGCATGTAAATTTTGTGCAATTTAGAGTACTTTTAATATACACATTTTGAGTTTAAATATACAATTTTTTTTGGGTTTAAATATTTGGAGTACTTTTAATATACAAATTTTGTGAGTTTAAATACCCAAAAATTTGTAAAATACTCTTAAGATGAAATTTATATCACATTAATTCTACTTTTTGTGGTATAAATCAATAAAGGATAAATGCGTTATTTAAAATAGAAAAAATCATGCCATAGTCTAAATTAGCATAAAAATGGTCAGTTGTAAGTCAGATAAACTGAAAAAAAAAAGTTTTGTGTCTACAATCCATCAGTTATTAGAAATACAATATATAAAGACACACAAAAAAGAGATACACAATGCAGTGTATGTTTACAGATAAGGTACCAGCATAAATATATGAAATACTATATTAGGGTTTAAAAAGGTGGGTAATAAGTGAGTCATTATATCTTAGGCTGTTTGAATGCATATTTCCTTTATTTTTTACTAATGGTATAGGAAAAATACAATACGGTATAAAATTATATTGTGTAAAAAGTTAGTAAGACCCACCACTGGGACACCCAAAAAGATGAGATTTAGGCACCTCACTCCGTTGTTGTATTTTGATTTTACCACAAAATTGGAGCCAAAGTTTCACGACAATTACGTTAGAGTGATGTCCAATAGAGGTGAATCATCAAAGTTGGAAAAAATCCCACTTTTACTCATCATTCTCATGCAAGCAAGGAAACCAAAACACTCCCATTTCTTTCCTCCCAAAACTGGCAACCCCATAGGCCATTTCTCCAAAATTTTGTTAAGAAAACATCTTACAAGCAAGCTCTAGGACAAGCTTAAGTTTCCTAGTCCAAAAATTGTTAACTTAGAAGGTAAATTTCTAGATTTTTTCTATTGTTTTTTAGGGTTTTTCTTGGATTTTGGAGGGGTTTGATAGATTTTTTACCATGATCTATGTCAAGGGAAATAGTCAAGGTTAAGCTCTTTATGGAGCACCACAAAGCTCACAAAAGAAACCTTAGGTAAATCCTAAACTTTAGTCTAAAAGTGTTTTTTTCCCTTTGGAATATTGGTATGTAATAATTATGTGGAGACTATGGCATGTTTAAAAGACATAATGGCATGATTATGTGGTGCATTATGTGCATGATGATAATGTTGGATGAGTAAAAACTAGGGGCTTTATGTGCTTAAAAACCTAGTTTAAAAAACTTTACTCAAAAACAAAGTTTTGATGTTTTCACCAAAAATAGTGTTTTTCTTGGACTTTGTGGCGACCTAATTTCTAGGAAAAATATCAGTTCTGCTTAAATTAGTGAGGGTAACAATCTTTATGAGCAAATATTCATAAAATTTCATAGAGATTAAATTGAAAGTTTATAATTTTGGGGCAGTATTGAAAAATGCTAGAAACCCCATTGTGTAGACCAAATTTCAAAAAAGTTAACATAAAAATTGTAGAACTCACCCAAACTTTTAGAAACTATGGACAACTTGCAAAAATTCCACATGGTTTTTAAGTTAAGAATTTCGCAAGTTTTAATCATAAAAATTTTAAAAATGATGTTAAAAAAGAAAAAGAAAAATGTTTCAAATTAAAGGAATTTGATTTAGAAACTTTAGAAAACTTTAATCTGATTTTGATTTGGGGTAAAATCATCAAAATTTTAATAACTGGAGTTAAAACTATAAATTTTTGTTAAAATTGCGTTTTTCCTACAAACAGGAAACCGATGCCTCATTTTTTTTGCTCCATCATTAATAAGTAACAAAATGTAATGTTTTTAACATAAATGGGCTCAAAAAGTTTTCAAAGGTGCATTGAGGGCAAAAACATTATTTTTTGCGAAATGGCTCCAATGAATCGTGATATGTCCGAATTAGAAAAATGCCCCTCAATGGGAATTTTTCCACATACCATTAGTGACGGAGAGGCTCTATGTGATAAGAGATATAAGTTCCATAACATTCGGATTTCTAGAAAACCAATCAATAACCAAATTTGGTAATTAACGTTTACATCTTATTATCGACATGTAGTTCGATGATAGTAAGGTAGCTAATAATGGCAAATTGTCTAAGCAAGACACTTAGATGGATAGTGAGGGAATCATGAAATTGGATAAGTGCAAAGCAAGTTCCAGGTAAGTTCTGAGTCTTACTTACAGCGTAGACAAAAAAGTTTTTAAAAATGTTATTTATTTCCATTTGACTAATTACATTTATAATGCACTTTTCTTAAGTTATCAAGCATCATAGATAGTATGACACCATAATTTTAAAAAATTGGTAAATATTCACAGATAAGATAAGAAAGTGTTGTACCAACCTACTGACTCAAAGGGAATTCTAAGTTATGTCATGATCTCTGTGTTACGATGACCCATGTGCGCATTTGGTACAAACACTTGGGCCTTAGATAAGCTAAGGCTATGAAAAAAATAACTAAAGTTCATAAATGAGCATAATTGGATCATGCATATATACAAGTAGAAATTATTTTGTAGGCCATGTTTGACTTACTAAGCAATAGTTTATCTAGTTATTTCATGCTGTAGAAAATCTGGCCAAGAGGCTGGAATAGAATCATTGTTGAGCTGGCAGCGATGGTTAAGAAGTTATGTAGTTAAGGGTATGGATATTGTCGTAGAAATGTTTTGTTGTATATTAAGTATTTTGAAATATGCTATTTTGAAAGAAATATTAAGTATGGTATGGTTATGTAATATAAGATAAGTAAGGATTCTAAACTCTTTTGGAAACAATTATGTGTTCATAATATATGTTAATTAAAAGTTTTATGTAAAAAAATGCTTCTTCTTTTTATAGCTAAAGTAAGTAAGAAAAGTATTAAGAAACGACTCAAAAAAACGGGTCGTGACAACATCTATATCATATGTGTAATGACTAAGGAAACGTCATCAATAAAACCTAATATTTAATTAGGTTTAATTAATGAATTTATTCTTAAAAACGTGAAATTTTGTAAAAATTGTAATTTCTGTGAAAATTTCAATAAAATATGAATGAGCGGCATTGATTGCAAATTTTATGGCATATGTAATGCGATGGTGGATATTGTAAATACAAATTTTATGAGTTTAATGACTCAGAGATTTGTGCATAATATCCATAAAATGAATTTTATGTCACAATTAATTGTGAAATTGTGATATAAACGAATGAATGATTAGAATGTAAATAGGACAAAGAGGTTGTCCTGACCCTAACCGAGGGTAGAAAGGAGGCCAGAGCAGTATAAGGATACTGCTAAATGAAAACACAGATACGAAAAATGTCACGATTAACCTCTAAAAGTAAACGAAAAGTAAGTTAAATATTTTTATATAGTCTAAGGATGGAAAGTACACTGAATTGACCACGACAGTATAGGAAAAATACTGTGTGGTGAAAAATTACACAGTATAAATTTTTAACTCCACAAAGTGGACACTCCTTGATTTTCTATTAGGCCACATGTCAAGAAAAGTGGCCCAATCACCTTGTGACACCTAGTGGTATACTCATGGGTTACCATGAGTCACCAAATGTGATAAGGATGCATTTATGGCAAGTTTATCACAAAAATTCATTTCTTTCCTTCCTTCCAAGATCCGGCAGCCATGTCCAAGTGTTCTAAAAAAATTTCTCAGCCCCCAAACTTTGTAAAAATATCCCCAAACAAGTTTTACAAGCAAGTACAAGGATTTCCCACAAGTTTTAAGGTAAAATCCTAAACTTTTTCATGAGTTTTCAAGGGATTTTTCATGGGTAAAGGGTAAAAATTAATCCATGGTATTTTTACATAAAAAGGAAGTCCAAGAAGAAGTTCAAGAAGCCTTTGAAGGCTAGAAATCAAAAAAATGAGCTATTTGGGTAAGTTTTAAAGTTTAAAGTTTTGAATTTTGTTTTGATTTTTATTCTTTCAAACCCATGAGGGGTTTTGAGCACATATTTGATGGAATTTCATGTATATGTGATGAATGGCAAGTTTAAGTTGTGAAACTTTGGTTTATAGTGCAAAATGGCAATTTTTGCAAAAAGTATTATTTTTGTAATTTTGATGTTAGACTTTGCAAAAGTGATGTTTGAGTATGAGAATCTTTTGATTAAGGCATGGAATGGTTTCTGCAGGGGTAGAATTACAATTTTAAACGGATTTTTGTAAAAATGCCATAGGGACTAAATTGAAAGAAAAAGTTCCTTCTCGGCAGATTTGAAAAATAGTCAAAAACGCCCCTGTACAGTGATATTTTGGGAAAAGTTAAAACACAAAAGTTGTAGATCTCGATGAAACTGTTAGGCTACGCAAACGGTTTGTCCAAAAACTCAATCATTTGTGAGTTTTTGATTTTTCAAGAATATGTTAAAAGTGAAAAAAGTGTTAAATGGCAAAAATATTATTTTTGCAAAATGATTTAAGGTATGGTACCTTAAGTAAAAATGATCCTTGAGAAAAATACGAAATTTTGATGCAAAGAAGTAAATTTTAGTCCCGGGGGTAAAATCTTCAAAATTTTCAATTCAGGGACTAAATCGTAAAAGTTTTATGAAAATGGGGCATAATTGAGAAATAAAGAGATTTGACCCACTAGGGTGTTATTTTGAAATTAGTATATGGTTATTTTTGTAAGAATAACGAAATCGAGCTCGGGTAGGTTAGTGGACCCACGAAGGGCAAAATCGTCATTTTTGTCCAAATAACCCGAACCGTTTTTAAATGTTTCCAATGGAATAAGAAAATGACTAGAAAGGGTTCCCGCCCTTCGTTATAAACGATAGGGTAAAGTTAGATAAAAATAAGAAAAACCAGTGGTTTTTAGAGTTGTATATAGTAATGCAACTCAATTTATTAACTAACGGATGTTTCGTATCGAAACATAGTGGAATTTGGCTAATGGCTTTGTAATTGGCCAACAGAATCCTAGGAGTCTAGGAGAAGAGAAATCGAGGTTAAGTTGCCCGACATTCACATCAAGTAAGTACCCTTCCCACCTACAGTATGAAATGTAGGTTTAGAAAGAAATGTATGTATATGTATACCTGTGCGTATAATTAAGTGTAAACTTGTATGTTTGCCATGATATGAATACCTAGGGGTATAGTCATGTATGAATAATTGTGAGCATACGAATGGATACCTGTATGTATAATACGTTATGTACCTGTGTCTACAATAATGAAAATGAGCATGTGTACCATGATTTTGTACCTGTGTGTATAATATGTTATGTACCTGTGTGTACAATAATGAAAATGAGCATGTGTATCATGATTTCGTACCTGTGTGTACAATGATAAATACTTGAGTATGTATAAAGTAGGTATCTGTGTGTATATTCTATGTTAAGTACCTGTGAATACATTATGCTATATACCTGTGCGTATATTAATGTGTACCAGTGTGTATATAAAGTAAGTACCTGTGTGTACTATGCTATGCAAGAGAATTTATGTTTCATGGATAATATGTGATTATCACTTCATGCATGGTATGTCAATCATAATAAATGGACTGGTAAATGTATCACCAGAAATTAAGAAAAGTGTTGTACCTACTCCTAACTCAAGGGGAGTTTAAAGGATATGTTACGGTCACAGTGTTACGTAGACCTAAATGAAATTGCGCAATGGTACGAACACTTGGGCCCTAGTAAAGATAAGAAATTATGAGGATAAAGAAAGTTTATAAGAAAGCATAATTGATTCATGCATTCATATGAATATCCATGTGGGATTTATGGGACTTACTGGGCGTTAGCTCATTAAGTATTTCATGCTGTAGGTATTCCGACGAGAAGGTCTGAATAAGTTCAAATGGTGAGCTGGCGGAGAGGTGGATGATGTGCAGATTGGGTATGGAGTCCGCTGCTGTAATGTTTTTCGCTTTGTATGTTTAAAGTTATTTTGAAATGAAATGTTTAAAAGTAAGATGTTATGAAAGTAAAAGTATTAATTATGTAAATACAAGTATGTGAAAGTGTTTTGGGAGTTATCAAAGTTAATGTAAGTAAATTATTTATTTCCGTTTTAAAAAAAAATTTCCTAAATTTTTGCCATAAAGTAAGTAAGAAATAGTTTTATCACAGCCTGAAAAGGCGGGTTGTGACAGTTGGTGTCAGAGCGGAAATCTTGTCATCCTACTGCACATCGTCGTCTGCTCCATTGCCATCGCTCAAGTAAGATAGTTTGATTTTAAGTATAAGAATGTTCAGTACTACTTTATATGACACTGCTATGTTAATTACAACAACAAACATAGTATATGGCGGAGCCGCATCATGATCGTGATATGGAAGCTGATCGAAGAGTCAGCATTGCTTTTCAAGAGGAGATACCACCGCGGTATTATGGGAGTCGACAGCCTATGGTGTAGACCGAATGGCTTAGTTGAAGTGATTTTTAACGCTTATCATATGCCACCGCATCTCCTGGTTTTATTGGCCTCGGGATTGGTAAAGTTTTAAAGGACAGATTCTCGCTGAGTTTGCACCCATACCACTAGAAAATGCTATTCCAGTCTAGGTGATTCCGATGTTATGAGCGGATGGGAGACATCGATTGTACCTACAAGTAGAATTGATATAAGGAAGGTACGTAGGCGAACCGGTAGATCATTACATTCTTAAATTTCGCCATACCATGGTACCACTGATTCCGCCACAATTACCCATACGGTGCATTTACGATCTGGTTTGGAGAAATCTTCCCAATGCGGTCCAGCAACAAATGCCGTATCCCCGAAATTACCTTAGTATCCATGATTCTCTTATGGCGGCATTACGTGCAGACCAGAATGTAGCCGCGCCATTAGAAGATCCTCCAGTAGGTATGGATGATGATGATGATGCTGATGATGATAATAATGATAACATTGATGAAGAGCCTGTGCCTTCAGAACCTATAATCGCAAGTGATGATAAGTCGACTGATTCGGATATGGAGGAAGAAGAGGAATCCTAAGGAGGATTCCGAACATAGTGACATGTCTAAAGTCGAGTCCGACAAAAAATTCATTCATAAGAAAATCTTTGTGTATTATGATGTACATAAATGAGGTATTAGTACAGTTTTGGGCTTTGACGCCTTGTATATGCATGTATGTTCAACTAGTGGTGTCCTTCTCGGCAAGCAGGTATATGTAGCCGGAAGTGATAATTGCTCCCGGAGATGATATGAATAGTTATGTATGAAAGGAAAGTATGTATGTATGTATGTATGTTAGTTATGCATGTAATGTTATGGACAATGTAAAAAGGAAATGAAAGAGGTTCATGAAATGAAATGCATGAAAGTGAATGAAATGAAATGAAACGAAATGTACGAAAGGAAATGAAATGAAATGTAAGAATGCTTATGAAATGAAATGTATGAATGCTTATGAAATGAAATGTATGAAGGTAAAGGAAATGAAATGTATAAAGCAAAATATTGAGTTCATGTAATTATGTATGTTTGCATGTATTTATGTTGTTTGAATACATGTAATTATTGATTGGATACTATTAAGTTAATAGTATGTACTAATATAGTAACGAAAATACACGATAGATATATAACGATTGATATCAATGGCTGATGTACCAGCTGCTACAGCTGTTCCGGTAGCATCCACTACCAAATTTTATGAAAGATTCAGGAGAATAAAGGCCCTGGAATTTGATAGATCTACAGACCCCTTAGAGGCCGATGATTGGCTTACAAGCATAGAAAGGGTTCTGAAATTTATGGGACTTAATGACCATGAAAAAGTCCTATGCGCTTTGTTTTCTCTCACTAAAGATGCTAGGAGACGGTGGGAGTCGGTAGAGAATAAAAGGAATGTAGACAAAATGACAGGGCCAGATTTTGTTGAAGAATTTGGCAAGGCTTATTTTAATGTAGAAACCATGGCAGCCCAACAAAAAGAATTTAATAATTTTAAGCAAGGCAATATGTCCATAGCTAACGCTGTAAAGAGGTTTAATCAGCTAGCACGGCTTTGTCCCAAGTTAGTACCCACTGATCGGGAATGAATAAGACGGTTAATGAGAATGTTCAAAACCAACATTGCCCTTGTGGTCGATATTGGAGGGCAAGCTCCCAAGGATGTAGAGGATTGCATCAAACGGGCGACCAAAGTTGAGTTTAGAATTGCCCGTGATAAGGAGGAAAGAGCAAGGATTTTCAAAGCATAGAAGAAGGAGAAAGCTTTAGCCAAGCAAAGTCAAGCTGTACAAGTAAAAGGACAAGGAAGTGTTCCAAGTCAAGGGCCGTCCTAGAACGTTCAAGCAGGACGCAACTGCACTGCTAATAGATAGAGGAAATGGAACGTGAATAATGCAAAGAAACCAAAATGTCAACCCCATAAGAGGATTAACGATGTAGGAAACAACAAACCCCTTTGCAGTCAATGCGGGAAAAGACATGCAGGGGAATGCAAGGCTAGCACGAACAAGTGCTATATCTATGGGAAAGAAAGGCATTATGCCAGGAATTGTTTTTCTAATTCCCAAAGTCAGAACAGTCAGGCTCAGCAGAGGTCTTAAGGAAACCAATTGCGTACGGTTCAAGGTCAGGCACAAATTGAAGGCCCTAGTGTCAGTCAAGGGCGATTAGAAGCTCTGGAACCAAGTGGGTGAATTTATGTTTACATGAAGAAGGAAGAAGATGCAGGAACCTCATCGGTGGTGACATGTTAGTTTTCTGTTGCCAACACTGATGTATATATTTTATTTGATTCTGGAGCAACATATTCGTTTAAATTGCTTAAGTTTGCGAACGAATAGGAAGTAAAAGAGATAGGATAGAGCAAACCTTTAGAATTGCACTACCCTCTGGGAAGGTATTGAGTGCTGATTATTGGTTATGTTATGTACCAATAGTCATACGTGGAAGGGAATTGCATATTGATTTGATAATAATCGATATACAAGATTATGACGTCATCCTAGGAACGGATTTCCTAGGGAAATACACGGCTAAGATTAGTCATCGACACCGCAAGGTTACGTTTCGACCTTCCGGAAGTGAGAAGTTTATGTATTTAGGGAAAGTTCCCAAAGCTCCCAAGGCGTTGACTTCAGCATTAAAGGCAAAGAAGATATTGGAAAATGGATGTACCGGTTATCTGATGAATATAATAAGGAAAGATAAAGAAGCTCAGTTAGGACCAAAGAAGGTCCCCATAGTAAAGGAATTTATTGATGTGTTTCCGGACAAGTTGCAGACTTACCACCGGAACGAAAAATTTCGTTTGAAATCGAATTGATGCCCGAAACAGCCACGATTTTTAAGGCACCATATCAAATGACTCCAGGGAAACTCAAGGAACTCCAGGTGCAACTAAAGGAAATATTGGACAAGGGGTTCATCCAACCAAGTTATTCCCCATGGGGAGCACCTATTCTATTTGTTAAGAAGAAGGATGGAATGTCACGAATGTGTATTGATTATCGAGAACTAAACAAGGTCACGATTAAGAACAAGTATCCACTCCCAAAGATCGATGATTTGTTTAATCAATGGAAAGGAGCATTGTCTTCATCGACGATATTTTCATATACTCAAGAACACCAGAGGAACATGAAAAGCACTTGAGGATTGCACTATAATTACTGAGAAGGCATCAATTGTACGCCAAGTTCTCAAAATGTGAGTTTTAGCTAGAGAAGGTTCAATTCCACGGACACGTGGTGACACGAGAAGGAGTATCTGTTGATCCTTCCGAAGTTGAGCAATGAATAAGTGGCCTACACCGAAAAGTGTGTCAGAAATTAGAAATTTCCTCGATTTAGCAGGCTACTATCGACGTTTTGCAGAAGGATTTTCTTGACTTGCAGCACCATTCACTACACTTACGTAAAAAGCAGCAAAGTATGAATAGACTAAGAAATGCGAAGAAAGTTTCCAAGGATTAAAAAGGGCGACTTACAAGTACACTAGTACTGACAATACTAGATCCGAACCATGGAACGTTCGTGATCTATAGTGATGCATCAAAAACAGGATTGGGAGCAGTGTTGATGCAAAATGAAAAAGTGATTGCTTACGCATCCCAACAGTTAAAGGATTATGAAAAGAATTATTCGACGTATGACTTAGAATTAGCAGTGGTTGTATTTGTGTTGAAGATATAGTGTCACTATCTGTATGGAGTAAGATGTGAGATTTACACAGACCATCAAAGTCTGAAGTATATCTTCACGTAGAAAAAGCTCAACATGAGGCGGCAAAGGTGGCTAGAGTTAGTTAAAGACTACGACTGTGAAATTTTGTATCACCCGGGAAAGGCTAATCAGATAGCCAATGCCCTTAGTCGTAGAACAACGTCCTTGCTAGTAACGGTATAGATGATACCAAAACCTCTCCAAAAAGGATTTGATGGAAACAGAAATAGAGCTAGTCACAGGAAGATTAGCTAATTGATCCTTTCAACCAACTATGTTGGAGAATTTAAAAGAGCGACAAGAAGTAGATCCGTCGCTACTTAAAGTTAAGAATGAAGTTCTTGAAAATAAAGAAACTGAATTTAGCATTTTGAAAGATAGTATCCTTCGTTACAAGAGTAGGATATGCATTCCCAATGATGGAGGATTAAAGAAGCAAGTATTAGAAGAAACTTATGAAGCACCATTTGTGGCTCATCCAGGAGCTACCAAATTGTACCAAGATTTGAAAGAACACTATTGGTGGAATGGAATGAAGAACGATATCGCATAGTGTGTTGGCAAATGCCTTACATGCCAGAAGGTGAAAGATGAGCATTAACGACCAGCAAGCGAATTACAAAAGATTGATATCCCAGAGTGAAAATATGATCAGATAACTATGGACCTGATAACTGGGCTACCCAGAACTACTGGTGGACATGATGCTATATGGGTAATTGTTGATAGATTGACTAAATCAACTTATATCCTACCCATTAAACTCAGCAATTCTGCAGAACAACTAGCTGAACTATACGTAACCCAAATAGTTAGATACCACTGAGTTTCAAAGTCTATCATTTTTGATCGTAATGGTAGATTCACTTCCAAGTTTTAGAGCAGTGTTCACCAAGCAATGAGAACAAAGCTGACGTTCAACACAACCTTCCACCCATAAACGGACGGTCAATCAGAAAGGACCATCCAGACTTTAGAGGATATGTTAAGAGCATGTGTGCTAGATTTTAAGAGAGGATGGGATAAAAAGCTTCCTCTGATCGAATTTGTATACAACAATAGTTATCGAAGCTCCATTGGTATGGTTCGATATGAAGCTCTATATGGAAGGAGATGTAGACCACCTTTACAGGGGTACGAAACCCAAGAAAAGGCGTTGTCGACCATAGATTTTGTTCATAGAACAACGGGAGATGTAAAGTTAATTTGTCAATGAATGAAAATGGCTTTTAGTCGGCAAAAGAGTTATGCTAATCAACGACGGAGACCTTTGAAGTTTCAAATAAGAGACTTGGTCTTTTTGAAGATAATGCCCATGAAAGAAAATTGTAAGATTTGGGAAGAAAGGAAAGCTCAGTCCAAGATAAATTGGACCATTTGAGATCTTGAAACGGATAGATAATGTACTTTATAAGTTAGCCTTACCCTCTAATCTAGCATTGATACACAACGTATTCCATGTGTCCATGCTAAAGAAGTATGTGCCAGACCCTTCACATGTTCTTCAGCTGGAAGAAATTGACATACAGGAGAATCTGTCTTATGGAGAAAAACCCGTTCAAATTCTGGCATAAGAAGAGAATGAATTAAGGAACAAGAAGATACCTCTCGTTAAAGTTTTATGGCGCAACCAACAAGTAGAAGAAACAACGTAAGAACGAGACGATGAAATGAGGAAAGACTACCCTGAATTATTTTGATTTTCGAGGACGAAAATTCTTAAGGGGGGTAGATTGTAATGACCAAGGAAACGTCATCAATAAAACCTAATATATAATTAGGTTTAATTAATGAATTTATTCTTAAAAATGTGAAATTTTGTAAAAATTGTAATTTCTGTGAAAATTACAATAAAATATGAATGAGCGGCATTGATTGCAAATTTTATGGCATATGTAATGTAATGGTGGATATTGTAAATACAAATTTTATGAGTTTGATGACTCAGAGATTTGTGCATAATATCCATAAAATGAATTTCATGTCACAATTAATTGTGAAATTGTGATATAAACGAATGAATGATTAGAATGTAAATAGGACAAAGAGGTTGTCGTGACCCTAACCGAGGGTAGAAAGGAGGCCAGAGCAGTATAAGGATACTGCTAAATGAAAACGCATATACGAAAAATGTCACGATTAGCTTCCAAAAGTAAACGAAAAGTAAGTTAAATATTTTTATACAGTCTAAGGATAGAAAGTACACTGAATTGACCACGACAGTATAGGAAAAATACTGTGTGGTGAAAAATTACACAGTATAAATTTTTAACTTCACAAAGTGGACACTCCTTGATTTTCTATTGGGCCACATGTCAAGAAAAGTGGCCCAATCACCTTGTGACACCTAGTGGTATATTCATGGGTTACCATGAGTCACCAAATGTGATAAGGATGCATTTATGGCAAGTTTATCACAAAAATTCATTTCTTTCCTTTCCTTCCAAGATCCGGCAGCCATGTCCAAGTGTTCTAAAAAAATTTCTCAGCCCCCAAACTTTGCAAAAATACCCCCAAACAAGTTTTACAAGCAAGTACAAGGATTTCCCACAAGTTCTAAGGTAAAATCCTAAACTTTTTCATGAGTTTTCAAGGGATTTTTCATGGGTAAAGGGCAAAAATTAATCCATGGTATTTTTGCATGAAAAGGAAGTCCAAGAAGAAGTTCAAGAAGCCTTTGAAGGCTAGAAATAAAAAAAAGAGTTATTTGGGTAAGTTTTAAAGTTTAAAGTTTTGAATTTTGTTTTGATTTTTATTCTTTCAAACCCATGAGGGGTTTTGAGCACATATTTGATGGAATTTCATGTATATGTGATGAATGGCAAGTTTAAGTTGTGAAACTTTGGTTTATAGTGCGAAATGGCAATTTTCAAAAAAAGTGTTATTTTTGTAATTTTGATGTTACACTTTGCAAAAGTGATGTTTGAGTATGAGAATCTTTTGATTAAGGCATGGAATGGTTTCTTCAGGGCTAGAATTACAATTTTAAATGGATTTTTGTAAAAATGCCATAGGGACTAAATTGAAAGAAAAAGTTCCTTCTCGGCAGATTTGAAAAATAGTCAAAAATGCCCCTGTACAGTGAGATTTTGGGAAAAGTTAAAACACAAAAGTTGTAGATCTCGATGAAACTGTTAGGCTATGTGGACGGTTTGTCCAAAAACTCAATCATTTGTGATTTTTTGATTTTTCAAGCATATGTTAAAAGTGAAAAAAGTGTTAAATGGCAAAATTGTTATTTTTGCAAAATGATTTAAGGTACGGTACCTTAAGTAAAAATGATCCTTGAGAAAAATAGGAAATTTTGATGCAAAGAAGTAAATTTTAGTCTCGGGGATAAAATCGTCAAAATTTTCAGTTCAGGGACTAAATCGTAAAAGTTTTATGAAATGGGGCATAATTGAGAAATAAAGAGATTTGACCCACTAGGGTGTTATTTTGAAATTAGTATATGGTTATTTTAGTAAGAATAACGAAATCGAGCTCGGGTAGGTTAGTGGACCCACGAAGGGCAAAATCGTCATTTTTGTCCAAATAACCTGAACCGTTTTTAAATGTTTCCAATGGAATAAGAAAATGACTAGAAAGGGTTCCCGCCCTTCGTTAGAAACGATAGGGTAAAGTTAGATAGAAATAAAAAAGACCAGTGGTTTTTAGAGTTGTATATAGTAATGCAACTCAATTTATTAACTAACGGATGTTTCGTATCGAAACATAGTGGAATTTGTCTAATGGCTTTGTAATTGGCCAACATAATCCTAGGAGTCTAGGAGAAGGGAAATCGAAGTTAAGTTGCCCGACATTCACATCAAGTAAGTACCCTTCCCACCTACAGTATGAAATGTAGGTTTAGAAAGAAATATATGTATATGTATACCTGTGCGTATAATTAAGTGTAAGCTTATATGTTTGCCATGATATGAATACCTAGGGGTATAGTCATGTATGAATAATTGTGAGCATACGAATGGATACCTGTATGTATAATACGTTATGTACCTGTGTCTACAATAATGAAAATGAGCATGTGTACCATGATTTTGTACCTATGTGTATAATATGTTATGTACCTATGTGTAAAATAATGAAAATGAGCATGTGTATCATGATTTCGTACCTGTGTGTACAATGATAAATACTTGAGTATGTATAAAGTAGGTATCTGTGTGTATATTCTATGTTAAGTACCTGTGAGTACATTATGCTATATACCTGTGCATATATTAATGTGTACCAGTGTGTATATAAAGTAAGTACCTGCGTGTACTATGCTATGCAAGAGAATTTATGTTTCATGGATAATATGTGATTATCACTTCATGCATGGTACGTCAACCATAATAAATGGACTGGTAAATGTATCACCAGAAATTAAGAAAAGTGTCGTACTGACTCCTAACTCAAGGGGAGTTTAAGGGATATGTTACGGTCACGGTGTTACGTAGACCTAAATGAAATTGCGCAATGGTACGAACACTTGGGCCCTAGTAAAGATAAGAAATGATGAGGATAAAGAAAGTTTATAAGAAAGCATAATTGATTCATGCATTCATATGAATATCCATGTGGGATTTATGAGACTTACTAGGCGTTAGCTCATTAAGTATTTCATGCTGTAGGTATTCCGACGAGAAGGTCTGAATAAGTTCAAATGGTGAGCTGGCGGAGAGGTGGATGATGTGCAGATTGGGTATGGAGTCCGCTGCTGTAATGTTTTCCGCTGTGTATGTTTAAAGTTATTTTGAAATGAAATGTTTAAAAGTAAGATGTTATGAAAGTAAAAGTATTAATTATGTAAATACAAGTATGTGAAAGTGTTTTGGGAGTTATCAAAGTTAATGTAAGTAAATTATTTATTTCCGTTTAAAAAAAAAATTTCCTAAATTTTTGTCCTAAAGTAAGTAAGAAAGAGTTTTATCACAGCCCGAAAAGGCGGGTTGTGACAATATGAAAACTTTGCAAGGATCGTAACAACATTCATATGCTTCTTGAAGGACAATAATTGAAACTAATAGACAAAAATAGTATAAATATAGTACACACATCTACACTGTAGGCGAGGTTCAGAACTTACTTGGGATTGGCTCCACACTTTTCCAATTTCCTAACTCCCTCAATATCTGTTTAAGTGTCCTGCTTGGACAATTTACTGTTATTAGCTTCCTTACTATCATCGAACGACATGACGACAATAAGACGTAAATGTTAATTACCAAATTTGGTTATTAATTGGTTCTTTAGAAACCAGAACATTATGGAACTTATGTCTCTTATCACATAAAGCCTTTCAATCACGAACAGTATATAGAGAAATTTCCACTATGGGACATTTTTCTAATTCGGATATATTAGGGTTCATTCAAGGCCTTTTGTGAAAAATAACATTTTTGTCCTCGATGTGCCTTAGAGAACTTTTCGAGCCCATTTATGTTAAAAACATTACATTTTGTTACTTATTAATGATGAAGCAAAAAAAATAAGGCATCAGTTTCCTTTTTGTAGAAAACCCAATTTTAACGAATATTTACAGTTTTAACCTAGACTATGAAAATTTTGACGATTTTTCCCCTAGAATCAAAATTGACTATTTTATACTGTTAGGCTCATTTTTTCACAAGGATTAAAATTCTTCAAGTTTCTAAATTAGATTCCTTTAATTTAAGATGTTTTTCTTTTTTAAACATTATTTTTGAAATTTTTGTCATTAAAAGTTGTGAAATTCGTAACTCATAAACCATGTGGAATTCAAGTCGTCTATAGTCTCTAAAAGTTTCTATGAGTTCTATAATTTTCATGTTTTAACTTTTCTAAAATTTGGATTATACAGTGGGGTTTCTAGTTGTTTTTCAATACTACCCCAAAATTTATAAACTTTTCAATTTAACTCCTATGAAATTTTACAAATATTTGTTCATAAAAATTGTTATCCTTATTGTTTTGGGCAGAACTAAAATTTTTCACAAAAATTAGGTTGCTTCAAAGTCCAACAAAAACACTATTTTTGGTGAAAACATCAAAACTTTGTTTTGAATAAAGTTTTTCAAACTAGGTTTTTAAGCACATAAAAACCCTAGTTTTTACTCATCTAACATCATCATCATACACATAACACACCACATAATCATGCCATAATGTCTTTTAAACATGCCATAGTCTCTACTAATTATTACATGTCAAAATTCCAAAAAAAAAAAAACACAACTTTTAGAGTAAAGTTTAAGATTTACCCAAGGATTTCCTTTGTAAGCTTTATAATCCTCCACAAAGAGCTTAACCATGACTATTTCCCTTGACATAGATCATGGTAAAAACTCCATCAAAACCACTCTAAAACCCAAAAAAAACCCTTAAAACACATAGAAAAAGTATAGAATTTTACCTTCTAAGTTAACAATTCTTGGACTAAGAAACTTAAAGTTGTCTTAGAGCTTGCTGGGAAGATGTTTTCTTGAGAAAAATTTTAAAGAAATGACCTATGGGGCTGCCGGTTTTGGAAGGAAAGAAATGGGAGTGTTTTGGTTTCCTTGCTTGCATGAGAATGATGAGTAAACGTGGGATTTTTTCCAACTTAATGACTCACCTCTATTAGTCATCACTTTAACGTAATTGTGGTGAAACTTTGGCTCCAATTTTGTGGTAAAATCCAAATACAACAAGGGAGTGAGGTGGCTAAATCTCTCACTTTTGAGTGTCCTAATGATGGGTCCTACTAACTTTTTAAATAATGTAATTTTTTACCATAATGTATTTATCTATATCGTTTGTGAAAAATTGAGGAAATATGCAGTCAAATAGTCTAAGATATAATGACTCACTAATTACCCACCTTCTTAAACTCTAACACAGTATTTCATATATCTCTGGTGGTACCTTATCTACATGCATACACTACACTATGTACCTCTTTTTTTGTGTCTTTCTATATTGTATTCTATCAGCTGATGGATTGTAGACATATAACTCTTTTTTAGTTTGTCTGATTGACAATGGACCATTTTTATATTTTTTTCGACTATGGCATGATTTTTTTTTTACTTTAAATAACACATTTATCTTTTATTAATTGATATCATAAAAATTAGAATTAATGTGATATAAATTTCACCTTAAAAGTATTTCACAAATTTTTTTAGTATTTAAACTCACAAAATTTGTATATAAAAAGTACTCTGAACTGCACAAAATTTACATGCATAATACACATTTATATCATCAATGAATAATTTACACTTTATTGTAATTTTATAAAATACGATTTATTGAGAAAAATCCATTAATTAGATTCAAACTAATTTTATTTTTAAATAAATAATTTTTTTGAGCATTACAAATGCATAATATATAGTACATTTTTATTATTTTTGTCCATTAGTATCAATTGTTGCATAAATGTGTTCATGAAATCTTCTATTGGTTCTTCAAAGTCTATAATTTACGTGATGTACTACATTGGTATTATTTGTCTAATAGCTAGTGTCAGTTATTGTTGTTTTTCTTGTAAAAGAAGCAAAAATGAAAAAAAAAAATCTCTATAAAAAATGATGCCCCAGCTTCTTTGCCATTGCACATTCCAATTGTCAAGAGCAAACATACAAAAAGTAGAAGGACTCGTAAGCAATTTTGAGATGACAAAGATTTGCGCGTCCACATATTCCATAATTTGTGCTTATACATTCTACGTACAATACTTATAGTTGTTGCCCACAGTCTAACTATATTCCAAACGTTCTTTTATTGTTATATGTGTTTAGGATTTTTATATGCTTTTGAAGTTGAATTATAGGAGTCGTTATTTGTTCAAAAAAGAGAATTAATAGTGTAGCTGATTAGTAGTTGTTCTTCGTTACGGTGTACTAGACAATTTATATACAAGTAGAATTATGGCTACACAAACTGTTGCGGGTACTTCTAGATCTAGTTCAATGCCGGAAAAATGGGCAAAAACCATCAAAGATGGGAGGTGTTGTAGGCCTAAAGAAATTCGGTAATGATCGGACTAATGAGAGTGTGGTTCTTGCTCCTTTTGGCGAGAGAAACACAACGGTACGTTTGGCTGGAGGACATAGAGCCGGACGGCGACGGAATCACATGTGGAGGCCTGAAAAAAGTTAACCTTCCCTTGGCTGTCGGCGGCGAGTGAGCCGGTGTTGCTCCACCTTCCGGAGGTTCAGGAGGCGGTGATCACGATCAGCTGGTACGTGCAGGGCGGCGGTGGCTATAGGGTGGCTGGCAGGGAGGGGTAGTAGGTGGGGTGTCTGAACGTGAGAAAGAAAAAGAAAGGGATGAAAGAGAGACAGTAAGCAGGAAAAATATGATCTTGGGGAACATTCTTAAATTATTTTGTTCATTTGTTAAATGTTAGAAGCTTTTAGAGTTAATTTCTTTCCCATAAATCTTTTTAAATCTAAAAGTGGTCCAAAATTTAAAATTTTCTATCAAACAAAACCGTGGTCTTTACAAATTTTTAAATTTGATCCTAATAAATTCTTATCGTTTTTAAACTTTTATTTTTTTCTTGCAACACTTCCGAATACTATTTTCTCACTTGTTAGTGTCAGCTGCGTATAAACAACCGTCTATGACCTCTACTGCTAAATAAATTAAAAATAATAAAATAATCAAAACTTTTATACACAGATGAAACTCACAAAATTGCTCCCACGTACATCAAATGTGATAGTCAACAAGAAAATAACGAGTAAATTTCATTTTTGTGTTCTAAACTTTTTTTTTTACTAATACGTTGTAAATTTTTAATTTAGACAAAATATATTTTAATTTTTAAAAATTAATAATTAAGGTTAAATAGTTGACAAGTGTTAAAATATAGACAACTTTAGTAATAAGATTTATACGTAAACTTATTTTAAAGACAGAACCCATCATTTAAAAAAATAAAACTAAAAATATGAAAAAAAAATTTTAACAAAAATTAAAAATAACTATTAATCGACATTAATAACTAATAATTTTAAAACTTAGAGTAGATTTTGTCATGAAAATTCGAGATATATGATACAAAAGTAAAGATGTCTCTTAAAAAAACAATACTAGGATGAGACGTAACAATAAAGTTGACTCCAAAACAAATGATGTTCATAGTTGTGGCATCTTTCGAGAAGCCTTATCCAAGCATTGGACGATCAAAGTTCATTCATACGTCAGCGTCATCGGATAAGACGTTGTTCTAAAAGTAAAAAATAGGATAATTTCGCGTTGGAATAAATACGATGTACATTATAGCATCACATAAATTTAAGGTGCGCCTATATCTTGTTATAAGTGTTTAATATGTTATTAAAACCAATCTGCCTATCAACTATAATATAAAACTTTTAACAATTAAAAAATAAAATTTAAGGTCCTAACCATTTGGAAGTTAAAAAATAAAAATAAAAAATAAAAAAAAAACGTCACACAGGTTCTAAACCAGCGAGAAACAGCAAGAGAAAACATCCATTTGAGGCTTATTCAAAATCAAACCAATCTCAATGCCTCCATTCCCATCCCTAGATTCCGCCATGGAAATGGCTCCGCCCCTTTCCAGAGACACGATCTCCACCTTCTTCGGCTTTCCCCACCCAAAGTCGACGCCGTAAACGCCGAATCTCGGCGACCCCGCCACGCCGACTCCTCTAGCCCCTCCCGATGTTGGCGAGGCCATTCTCGGTATCATCTCCTTCGCTCCTTCCATGAAATCCTTCTCCGTCAGCTCCTTTATCAGCTCACCGGTCTTTAAAGCCGCGGCGGTAAACGCGTCTTCTTCCTTCAAAAGCTCTCTCGCGTCCTCGAAGTTCGCCAGGGGTCTGACGCAGTTCCCGAAGTAGTTCTCTGGGACCGGCGGCGTCAGATTCGGACGGCCCCGGAGGTCCGCTATGAACCCAAAAAAAATCTTCTCTTTAATCGTTTCCTCCTCACTTTTCATGGCCTTTAGAATGCAGACTAAGGCGTGGGCGAAGGTTAGAACAAAGGAGGAAAAATGGGGTTTTGTTGGTGTTGTAGGTTCTAACTTTTCCCATTTGGATGATAACTTTCGCCTGAGTTTGGCTATGTCTCCTTTGCTTAACTCAAAAGTGGCTCGGACCGAGTCCGATGGTAACTCTGGAATCGGAAAGAACTGGAATAGATTTGGGTCGTCTTTAGGATCAGGCGTCTTGGATAACGAAAGCCACTTGTTCAAGTACAGGATGTCGAGCCCGTACGGGTCTCTGATAACTGACCTGTCGAAGAAAGGCGTTAGCTCCGACGGTAAACCCGGTTCCTCTGATCGGCAAAGATGAGCCCAAGATTTTATGAACATGGCCATGGATTTCCCGTCTAGAACGGCGTGGTGACACGTCACGCCGATGCAAAATCCTCTGTTCGGAAACATAGTGATTTGCAGGGCTATTACCGAGGCCCCAGTTTCGGTAACTTTCAGCTTCGGAACAAAAGGGTGAAATGACGCCGCTTTGCGGGCGTGGTCGCCGGAGAGGATGTCAAAGTCCTCGGCATTGTCAGACTCGGCGACGGTGAGCGAAACGCCGTCGTTTGGGGTGTAGAGAATGATGGGCTTGGGGCAGTCTTTAGGCCAAGTTAGGTTTCCGGCGAGAGGGAGAAAGTGATGGAGGGTTAGAGAGAGAGAGTGTTTGAGTTTTGGGATTGTTGAGTCTAAAAAAGTCTGTTTTGGTTGTGGGAGATAATAGAAGAAGAGACGCTCGACCGGATGGAATTTGAACCAAAAGGTATCGAAGAAAGTTAACGGCAGAGAGACGTCGGAGAGGGAATCAGATGAAGGGGTAGAAGGATAAACATGGGCGATCTCGAGTGTTTTGGCCATTGCAGAACGACAAACAATATCTGAGTGAAGAGGATCAGTGGTTCACATATCATAGAGACTAGCGTGTATAAAGACAACGAAACTTAACGGATAAGTTTCCAGTTATTGTTTTTTTTTTACCCAGCAATTTTATTGCTCTAAGGACGTCATGCTTACATGTAAATAGCTTATGATGATGTATTATATTTATTTATTTATTTTAGTGTGATATATTAGATATTTATAAGGTAAGTGAGCTAAGTTTTTTTTCTCTCACTTTTTTTTTCCCCCTTTTTGCTTGCAAGGCAAGTTAGTTAGTACAAGAATAAAGTGGAAATCATCGACCTACGAAAGGAAAGTGCAACATGAATGTTTCACTTCAAAACGTGAGTACGTCTTTATGCTCCACATGGTACATGTTCTCTTCTCTTCTTTTAGGATTAATGTCAAAAATACCTCTGAATTTTGTATCTTAATTTAATATGCCCCTGAACTTTCAATAGCATTTATTTTATCCCTAAAATATATAAAAGCTTCACCAAACCTCCTTCCATCATAAGGCATTTAGATCGTCTATCTTTTTTTTTTTTTTTTTTGTTTCTCCAACAAAATTTAGATTACACTTCATCACAACAGCATCTTATATATTTTATGATTCCTTTCCCATCTATTTTTCATTACCCTTGTTTTCTTTCTTTCTTTCTTTCTTTCTTTCTTTCTTTTTTTTTTAATTTGGTTTATCCATGTTTTCTCTTTCATGGCTGTTTAATCTCGAAGTCCTAAGAAATGACGGAGTCGGATCTCCAAGGCCAACCCTTTGTTATCGTCTTCTCTAGCAGCACAGGCCAGAGTGGTTGGGCAATGTCTTGGAGGATCAAGTGCCGTCGATTGAAAATTTATACTAAATATATCTCTAATATTTTAGGATACAATTAACGTTAAAAAGAAACGTAAATAAACATGATTTACATAATAAACTCCGTACATATTAGATTTGTTAATATTAAAAGGAAGTGCCGTCGATTGAAAATTTATACTAAATATATCTCTAATATTTTAGGATACAATTAACGTTAAAAAGAAACGTAAATAAACATGATTTACATAATAAACTCCGTACATATTAGATTTGTTAATATTAAAAGGAAGTTCTGTGAGTATCAAACATGGTTAGAATTCTATTTTGATTAAAATAATATTGGTTCCATGACATATCAATTGAGTAGTGCTGAATGTAGTTATGAATATGCCACATGTAGGTTTGTTGACTTCTTTTCACTGTAATTCCATGGATGGAAAACGGTGAATTTCTCTCAATTGTTTGCTTAAGATGGTGGAGTTATACACTGGATGAGAATAATTAAAAATTTTATAACCATCATAGTTTTCGAAGTTTTGATTGTATGGATAATAAGTATGAAGGGCCTTATTAGAGGAGCTACTATAATTAGATCCTAAATTCATATATTATAAACTCATAGAAATATTGTAGTCACATGATGTTAGTATTCTTAACGTTTCTCTCTCTTTCTGGTAAACTTATAGGACGAATATTCATTCGTTGAAAGTATAAAATACCGATAGATTATTTAAAGGAAAAAATCTATTAAATTTTGTCTAATTTTGTAGCGTATAGTTAATCTATTAAATTTTGTCTAATTTTGAATAGGGCAAACCTCAACGAACCTTTATTTGCCTAATGAGATGACTGAACGGTAAAGCCTTTCATATTTTCTTCTCTCTTTTTTTTCTTTTTTTACCTCTTAATCTCATTGCTTTTTTTTACCAATTTGCCTTTCATTAAGCTGTAAATTGAAACTCAGCATTTCCATTTCCATCACTATAATAGACGGCTGTTGATGGAAGGAGGTTTGGTAAAGCATTTATATATTTTGAGGGTGAAATGAATGCTTTTGAAAGTTTAGGGGCATATTTAATTAGGGTGCAAAGGTCAGGGTATTTTTGAAATTAATCATTCTTTTTATTATTATACCAATTCACGTGACATCCCCAAATATAGAAGAACATACTTGTTTAATTAACCTAATGATCAGGTTAAAATTCTACTACTTGTAAGATAATAAATCTTAATTTAATATATAATATACATTTTAAATAAGAGATTTCACAGTTTTATAGGTGATGAGGTTTGAGGACTTTATCTCCTGAGAATGAAAAGGATATTAGTATTACTATAGTATTTGAATAAAAGAAACGCCAGCTATCACAAACATGGCTGTTGGTATGGATTTTTTTTTTACCCGCTGTTGTTGTAAAAAGTAACTAGTTGAAAGGCGCTTGCTTTGGCCATGCGCATTCAGTATGTTAACAAAAAAAAAAAAAAAAAAAACAAAACAAAAAAGTGAAAAGTAAAAAAAAAAATGTTTACAAAGGAAAAAAAGGAGGAAAAAAACATTTTGGAACACAGAAGAGGAAAAAATGTTTTAAAAAAATGTTTCGTTTGAAAAAAATGTTTTAAAAAAAACAATAAAATGTTTCAAATTTCAATTACTCTGAAGCACCGTGTAAAAACCATTTACCTGCTATATTTACGTTAAAGATTAGATAATTGCATGGGTTATTAACTTACGTGGCCATAATTCTTTTGAAAAGAAAATATGCATTTTTTATAAAACATATAAGGTTTGGTGTTTGAAAAAGTAGTTTAAACTATTAATTTAGGTTTAAGAACTGTAATATGTGAGAACTTATACTATAATTTTGTACTATAACATATAAAAGTCTTTTACTGTTTATAATTTAAACTATTGGTTTAAACTTTACTTTTAGACTCCCTAATACTTTTACTGTCATGGGACCTGCTAAAAACTAACCAGATAATTCACCTTTCTTTTATGGAACTTCGTCCATCGTTGTTCTTTGAACTGGACTTTCTCAACATTACATCAAAAAAAGAAATTATATAGGAATCGAGATAGTTCTCACCGAACAAGAAGAGTGTGACGAGACTGACAAAGAAATTTGTTTATAAATGTTAGAGCCCACAACATAATAGAGTTTATTTAAGAAACATGTTAGAACTTAAATATTGTAGTATGTGAAAGTTTTATATTATAGTAAATTTTTACTTTTTATTATAACATGTAAAAACTTTACACTGTAGTAGTTGAAACTTATTACACTATAATAAATTTTTACTTTTCATTATTTTTAACGTGTTTCTAACTCAACTAGCTTAGTTTTGCTTCAAACATATTGAATTTGAATTTTTAATATTATAAATAGATAACTAACTTTGAAATTGTATCAAAACATCATTAAATCATCATAAAATTATATAAAATAAAATACATTGTAAGAGTTCAACTTCAAGGGCTTTAGAAAACTTAAAATCCACTAATTTCAAGCTTAAAAAGGTGAAAACAAAAGTCGTTTTGTGAAATCCAAGTTTCTATGATTTGGTTTCAATTTTTATGGGTTTAAGGGCTTTGAAAATAGAGAGAAATAGGAAAAAAAAAAAGATTAGATGAAGTTAGTGCTGCTGAAGAAGAGAAAGAGACAAAGATGAACATTCTAATTCATTTTATTTGTTGAAAAAGAGGTGAGAATAAAGAGGAAGTTGTTTGAGAGTTTTTGCCATCTTCTTTTAGGTTTTGACATGTGGAAATGATACTGATCAGAAGACTAGAGCTGATATTTTCACAATAAAATCAAGTACAAACAAGTGTAAGTCAATTTACTCTAACCTAGTCAACCAATCAATCAAATTTCATCATTTTGTATACTTTCAATTTTAATGAAATCTAGCTATTTTTAAGGTATAAATAGACAAAACAATCAGTTTCGAATGCATTTAAAATGAAAAAATACTTTCTAATTAATTTTTAACCGTTTAGCATACTAATCTTCCTTAACCAAAAAACTAAGCTTTTTACTATATTTAAAACTTTAAAAACATGTTAAATCATATATTAATAATTCAATATCATATTCAATGAATATATACACATTTATGCATGATTCAATATTAAAAGTAATAAAGGCTCATGCTTGTAAAAATATGTTTTCTATATACTCGTAATTCAATAACACGTTTTCGGTAAATGCATATATGTACATGATGTTTATTACTGACTAAATATGAGTTAATTGGATATGGTCTCATCAATAGGAAAACATGGGATTTCTCATGGTAGTCATCCCCCAAAATTACAAAGTTATATTTATGTAAGACCCTGCATTCTTTACACATGACTGCCATCACTGAAAACATTCGCCAGGGGTAATGAACTCCATTATAAGATGGAACAATCTGTTTGGTTTGAGTGATGTAAAGGATCACAATAATCTTTATCGTGTTTGTATAACGGATGGCCCAAGGTTTCATGGAGACACGGTTGTTTATTTCCCATCGAGAAGGGTATGACGCATTAGGCCAATGCAAAATCCCCTGCCAAAGAAAGAGTGATTTGTAGGGCTATCATTGTAGCCCCGGTTTGCGTAATGTTCAGCTTGGGAACAAAAGCTTGAAGCGATCCCACTTTACAGATAGGGTCGTTGTAGTCTTCAGTCAGACTCAGTGATCTGAGCGAAACGTCGTCATTCGGGGTGTAGAGAATGACGGGCTTTGGGGAGTCTCGAGGCCAAGTTGGGTTTCCAACGAAAGGGAGAAAGTGTAGGAGATTTAGAAGGGAGATTAATTGAGTTTTAGAATTGTCGAGATTAATAGGGTGTTTGGCTAGTGGTGAGAACCATTAGTGAAAATTATTTTTTACTGTAGTATGGAAGAGCTTTATACTATAACAACTTTTTTTTTTTTTACTATAACATGTTAGATCTTTACACTGTTCATAATTAAGTTTATGATGTAAATCACCCTTAACCAAACATCCTTTAAGAAAGTTAATTTTAATTGCGGGAGAGAATAGAAAAAGAAACAATGCCAAGACGACATGAGATATGGGAAATTGTACATTTAATATTTGGGTCATTAATAAGTGGGCAAGAATACACAAAATTAAAAATAAATAGTTTAGATTGCTAGCCCGTTTAACACGCTCAACTTTATTGACGGATTGGGGGATTTAGGAGCACGCGTCCCCTTAAAAAATTAAAAAATATATTCCATATAGACTAATTTTTATAGAGTATGCGGGTGTGCCCCATTGACATATTCTTTCTCCTATTTATTTGAGTAATTTTGAGCTTCAAAACTATAGACTTTCTCTCTCTCTCTTTTTTTTTGCTATTTTAAATATCAAATTAATTTATCCTATTATTCTTTACTTTCACTATTTCTTTTTACTGACTTTTGGTTTTTTTTTTATCCCTTTATGTGAACAGAGACCAACTCTCTGAGTCTTTTTTTATTTGTTTTTCTTTTATCTCTCACATTCTTTTTCTCTATCTTACAAGTTAAAAGTCTTCCCATATTCCATTTTTTCTTCTTAACATGAACCTTCTAATTTTAAAAAATAAGATTAATGTTGAAGTTGTATTCTTTTTTTTTTTTTACAATAATAATAGTTTAGAATACACATAATAATATAGGCCTTTGTTAACTTGAAAAGCTAATTCTTCCTAACATGAAATTTGCACAAACATAATATAAAAATTCATTTTTTTTATAAATGTCTTAAAGTTGCCCCAACTGAATTCATATCTTGAATCCGTTATTGCTTAACCTATTTAATTATATTGGCTACGAAAATACTAGAATGACATGACACGACACAACACAACCCCTTCTGTTTTATAGCCCATAAAGTGTTATCTACATGTTTTGTATTTAGATACTTTGGGTGTGTGTTAGTTATTAATATTTGAAGAATTTATGTTTTTGTATCATATGCTTACTTAATTTAGCTATAGTTAATGATTAGTCACCAATTACTGTTAGTTATAAATTTCAAATAAAATACAAAATTTTCACAATTCTTGTTAGTTTGGTCATGATTGTGTCATAAGCGATTTTTTTTTTTTTTCGTGTAAATCCTCCACCACAGGTTTTATTAAATGTGTTTGAGTACCATATCGCGGTACCAAGGTAACAATTATTTTGTATTCATATTTATATCCTACAAGTTTGTTAATTGTGTCGTGTTTATGTTATTTTAATTGTGTTGTATTTGTGTTTGTCTTAATTCTAGCAAGTTTTGTGATAATTCAAAATAAATATATTTTTTCCCTATTCTTGTTAGTTGGGTGATGATTGTGTCATAAGTGAATTTTTTTTTTCCATGTCAATCCTCAGCTAGTTGTTTTTAATAAACGTGTTTGGATACCATGTTGTGTTTTATGCCCGTGTAACAATCATTTTGTAATCGTGTTTGGATCCTAACAAGTTTGTTAATTATGTCATATTCATATTAATTCTAATTATTGTGCCATAGTCGTATTAAACACCACATGTACACAAAAATTGACATCCACTATAGAATAATTATTTTTGTCGTTTGCTATCGTGTGTCAAACGTTATATCATTTCTAAATGCTACTATTCCATGTTAGTTTATCGCATTAATTTTCTCCTTATAACTTTCTTTGTCTTCTAGAAGTTATATATCGATATTTTACATGCTATTTCATAAGAGTAATTTTAACCATTATTTTAGTTATAAACAGTATAAAATTTTTATATATTATAATAATAAAAATAATTATTAAATACAAAGCTCTTATATGTTAGAGTTAAAATATTTCTAACTAATAGTTTCTACCATAAGACCAAATACCTCATTAATTTTCCTCCGAAATTATTAATATGCAAAAAAAAAAAAAGAAAGAATTTGACAAAAGGGAAAAAAAATCCTAATTGCATAAATGACTCTTTTTTTTATAAAAAAAAAATACGTTTTTTTAAACAGATAAGCTGTTTCAGTTTTTTTCAAAAAAAATATGAAAATAATTGTAACGAGACGAGAAACATCAACAAAGTAAAAAAAAAAATTGGAACAATTTTTATGCCTAAAAAATATATTTTTTTATGTCAAAAAATTACCAAAAAAAAATTATTTGCCCAAAATTAATTTTTCTTAAAGTTATTTTTTAAAATCCCAAAAAAAGAGAGGATGAAATCAGATGGTGGAATAGGGAATTAAAATGACGAAGCAGAGGAGTCGATGGCGATACAGAGTCACATACCAACATGCTTTATTGATGTTGTCTAATCGATTTCGATTTGTTGATGAAAGTTCGTCGGAAGTAAAAAAAAAATCTCTCCACTCTTGCCATAAAGGGAAAAGAAAAAGAAAAGTAAACTCTAGACGTGATAAGTTTCTTAGCCGGCGAGAAAGAGAGAAGAGAAAATATCCATTTCACTCTTCTTCAAGACGATACCAATCTCGATGCCTCCGCTCGCATCCCTAGATTCTGCCATGGAAATAGCTCCAGTTCTATCTGTGGAAACGATCTCCACCTTCTTCGGCTTTCCCCACCCGAAATCCACGTCGTAAACGCCGAACCTCGGCGACCCAGCCACGGAGATGCAGCGAACCTCTTCCGTCAACGCCGACAACGCCTTCGAGAACCTCTCCGCCGCTCTTTTCATCAAATCTCCCTCTAAGTCCTTAATCAGCTCGCTGACCTGCACAACCATGGCGGTCAACGCGTCTTGATCAGAGAGATCCTTCAAAACCTCTCTTATATCCTTGTCCTTCAAGGGCGCTACAACGCAGTTCCCAAAGTAGTTCTCTGGAACAGGCGGCCTCAGGCGGTTTCGACCATCCGCCGCGAAGACTAAGTGCACCTTCTTTTTGGCGATTTCATGATCGTGTTCCGCGGCTTTGAGAATGCAGAGAGCCATGTAGGAGAGTGTGAGAGCAAAGGATGTTAAATGGAGCTTTTCTGGTTTGTCCCAAGAGGACGACACCTTTTGCCTGAGCATGGCTATGTCGGCGCGGGTGAGCTCGAAAGTGGCTCGAACGATGTCCGAAGGCACGTTTATACTCGGCAGAAACTGGAAAAGATTTGGGTCGTCATGTTTGGGAGTACTAGTACTAGAACCGGTAAACGCCAGCCACTGGTTCACGTACAGGATGTCGAGGCCATCGGGGTCTCTGATGACTGACCGGTCGTAGAAAGGCGTTAGATGATCCGGCAGTAAACCCGGTCTCTCCGATCTGCAAAAATGAGCCCAAGATTTCATAAACATGGTCGTGGATTTCCCGTCGAGAACTGCATGGTGAGACGTCACTCCGATGCAAAATCCTCTGTTCGGAAACAGAGTGATTTGCAGGGCCATCACCGAAGCCCCTGTTTCAGTAACTTTTAGCTTGGGAACGAAAGGGTGAAACGACGCCGCTTTGCGGACATGGTCGCTGGAGAGGAGATCAA
Organism: Artocarpus heterophyllus; assembly: GCA_025403435.1. Lineage (NCBI taxonomy): Eukaryota > Viridiplantae > Streptophyta > Magnoliopsida > Rosales > Moraceae > Artocarpus > Artocarpus heterophyllus. Next base: position 7,107,137 of record CM046347.1, on the reverse strand, counting down.
AATCTTCGAGAGCGTCAGACTCGGCGATAGTGAGCGAAACGCCGTCGTTTGGGGTGTAGAGAATGATGGGCTTGGGGGAGTCTCTAGGCCAAGTTAGGTTTCCGGCGAGAGGGAGAAAGTGATGGAGGGTTAAAGAGAGAGAGTGTTTGAGTTTTGGGATTGTTGAGTCTAGGAAAATTTGTTTTGGTTGTGGGAGAGAATAGAAAAAGAGACGCTCGACCGGAGGGAACTTGAACCAAAAAGTGTCCAAGAAAGTTAGAGGGAGAGTGAAATCAGAGAGGGAATCGGGTGAATCTAAGATGGAAGGGACAAGGGAGTCCTCGATTGTTTTGGCCATGTCAATCGTACTACCCACAATCTGAGAGCACCATTATGCGTTGCTCACATACATACATCAATATATATTACACGCTTACCGAAATGACTTGGACGTTACGTGTATGTACGCTGTAGTCTGGAATAATTTTTTATTTATAAATAATATAAAATTTTTATATGTTATAATAGTAATAATAAAAAATTTACATGATAAATTATTATAAAATAATATAAATTTTTATGTGTTATAATAAAAATAATTTTAATTAATAATTTTAACTACCTAATCAAATATTTTAATAATGGTAAAGCATACGACCAGTAGATGTAAAAAATGACCTTTGAATTGTCCGGGCAGATGTGGAATGAAGGAATGGCATTTGAATTGTCTGGGCAGATGTGGAATGAAAGCACTGTTTCCTGATACGTATGTTGAAATGATTGTTTTATATAAAAATATAAGGCGTTTAGTGGTGTTTTTAAAATATTTTTTATTTTTAATAAAAATTTAAAAATAAAAAATATTTTTAAAAATATGTTAGATTATTTTTTAAACTGTGTTTCGCTAAATTCTTAAGTATTTTTCTAAAATCATTTTGGGTAATATTGCAAAATTGTTTTGAGCAATTTATTGCTAACAAATCACTGTGGACAACCCCAACCCCACCACTGAAGACCACTGATGGGCCTCGACACCCTAGGCGGCCTCCGACAATCCTTCCCCTACCCCTGGCGAGCCCGATGAAGCCTTGACCTACACTCATGGAGATCAACGGCCCTCTCGAGTTGAGGGTTCCTTTCCTTACATGTTTTCTTTTTAAATAGTTCACTATTTTTCATTTGGATTTATCAATTGAAGATTTGGAATGTCACATAAACATGACGACTTGTTTAATATGACACGTTCTTTTGTGATCAAAATTTAAATAGATCATTTCTGAATTATATATGAGCGCATATAATACGAGTATTCCTAATTATTTTTATTAATTAGTGTTGATGATGCATGGTCTACCGTTATTCTCAAAGTAAAAATAACACAGTTATCATCAGATTATTGGATGGGTTTCAATTTGAAATCATTATAATAGCAACGATAACAAATTCTAGGTCTACTACATCTTCTGTTAAAATAGCAATAGTGACAACAATATACTCATACTACTCCACCCAAAAAAAAAAAAAACAATAATAGTGCTAAACAAAGGTGATTGTACTTTCTAATCGATGTGCGTTAAAATTTAATGATTGATGTATCTTGACAAGTGACTCCCAAAGTTTCCTAAAGTGTGTTTGGCTAAGGGTAGTTTACACCATAAACTTAGTTATGAATAGAATTGTTGAGGTGTTGAGATCCTCGGTCGGAGCCAGACGGGCACCTCGAACGTATTACAGAGGAGGCAGCCCGGTGCGACCCCAAGTTAAGTCTCAGGGAGGTCGAGAGCCCCCACGCGGATTTGCCTCTGGCGGGGGGAGCGCATCCCCTAGGAGTTGAACTCGTATCTTCTTGAATAAGAGGGCTTAGAGTAACCCCTGGGTACCAATCCATCCAATTGGAGGGATTAGTACCCAGGGGACAACCTAAGACCCTCTTATTCAAGAGGAACACGGGTTCAACTTTTGGGGGACGCGCTCCTTCACTAGAGGCAAAAATACAAGCTCTGCCCTGTAACGCCCCTATATGGGGGTTAACAGTTTTTAATGAGATAAAATAAAAATAAATAATAAAAGTAAAACCTTAAAAATAAAATTTGCCCGGGACTTAAATGAAAACTCTCAACTCAAAAATAAAAATATAAACGATAAATAAACCACAGTTTTAATGTAGCACCTTAAATTTAATAATATAAACTGTTGTCATCATCATTTTAACCCTCAACACATTATAATACAGTCACAGAAAGTAACAATTGATGCTTACATTATCATGAAGAACATTCTCAACGATTGAAGCAGTCCCAATGTAATATAGTTACATCACTTCCTCAACTATATTTCTCGTAGCCACCTCACACTTAGTGAGTCCTGAAAAGATAAAAATATAAGGGTATGAGCAACACTATGCTCAGTAGAGAAAGCTATTACTCACCTCTATCATTACCACATTAAAATCTGCATGGTTAGTAAGTCACATCATATTTCAGATTATGAGGTTTATTATGATCACATCTTATGGATACCGTAGTTAATCATTACCAAGTGTCATAATTACACATTTATACAAATATTACCAATCATCATTGTTCCTAGGTATCCATGTTAAATTGAGTATCACTCAACTCATCGAAACCCAAATGGGCGCACTTGATCACCCTATAAACATTCCAAGGGTGTTCCGGTGAGGGGACATCAAGCCCCGAGTCCTCACCAAATCGATTCCTGTACAGTGTGTTCTGGGACTTTCAACCCAAGGAAGCGTCATCGCCTTCCCCCTATTTTACCTTTTAGGGTATTCATGCCCAAGGACGTAACCGTCGCCCTCTTCATGTCTCACAATTTCTCTATATTGAATCATTATCAATAGAGTTAGTTTTCCTAACCATGCTTCTCAATTTATAACATGTGTCAATTCATTATGTTCCTCGCCGTACAATACAAGACGAGTCCATGTCATAGTTTCATATGTGATACACATATAATATCAGTTCAACATAGATATATATATATATTGCGGCAAAACAATCAATTTTAATTCTATAAAAACCTCACAAAAGATGAGTAATAGAATCCCTACCTTTCAAGCTTATCAACAGTCTCTTAATCCTGGAATCAATTAACGTTAGCTCCATACTCCCTTGATCTTGAACTCCAAGCAAAGCAGATCCAGTTGTATCTCGCTGTATCTATGAAGCATCCTCTGTAGTGCTCCTCGAGCGACTATGAATGGCTAGGAATGCTTCCTGGAGATCATACATTCTTGAAAACGTCATTCTGGACTCCGATACTGCTGTTTGAATCGCCTCGATTCGCGTGCAGTCGGTACCGGATGATTTTCATCGGAGTGGAATTTGCTCGAACGGAGGTCACCATTGCATCCAGAGCATCGAAACGAGTCAGGAGGCGGTCTCGGATCTTCGATCGGAGGTCCGGATCACAAAATCCCATTTTGGCCTTTGACCACCGTTGACCGGCGTTGACCACCGTTGACCGGCCGTTGACCGGCAGCGGTTGGCTCCGTTGAGGGCTGAGCTCGAGCCTACCCCCCCTAAGTCGACCCTTCTGAGTTCAATGGTGACGTCAATTTCATTCAATTTTGCCTCCATCAGCACAAATCGAAGAGCGGATCCTCGGCCAAAACCGGTGGCTCGGGCGGTGGATCTTCGCCAGCGTTTGGCCCAAATTGGCTTGGGCATTTCCTTCTCCGTGGTTGTCTGAGCATGTTGGTGGCGGTGGTGCACCACACCGCTGCGTAGAACGGCAGCCCGAAGCTCCTCACGGCGGCGCACAAAGGCGGAGGCCGATCGTGGTCCTCCGGCGGAGTTCTCATGAAATTGAGGGTTGGGAAAGCTTCACCGTGCATCACTGAGTGTTTTGCCTCAGTCAATTTTGGGGAAGAAGGTCGGTAACGGTGGCGACGGTGGTTGCTGCGGCGGTGGACGGCGTCGGTCTTCAAACTCCGGTGGGCGGCGGCTGTGGCGTGAAATTGGAAGGCGCTTCTCACTCCTCGTCGCCGTCTGAGTCGAACGGTGGGGGCGGTGTCGATTACCGTCGTCGGAGGCGGCGGGATCGAGGGTGGTGCAACGGCGGCAAGAAGCGACTCCGACGAGGCTTCTCCGGCCAAAATCGAGGGGCATCACCTGCTGCATTTTGTTCTACTCATTGAGCTGAGTCTATAGACACCAAGATCGTGTTGATCGGTGCTCGGACGGTGAAGAAATCACGTTGGAAAAGTACTGTGTTTCGGCGGCTTCAACCGGCGCGTGTGTCCTCCTCCGGCAGTGTTTTGGGCTGCTCGGCACACCGTTGGACTCGTCTTGACGAGAGCTTCCCATTGGTGTGGGAGGTGTCGAAAACGGATGCCGAAATCTCAGACGATATTTGAGGGAAGAGAGAAAATTCTAGAGAGAGAAAGAAGAGAGAGAAAGTCTCGAGTTTTGTGATATTTTCTGATTTTTTTTTTTTTTTTTTTTTTAATTTATATATATATATACTAAAAATTAATCTAATTACCTTAATACCCTTAGGGGAATAACGGGTGTCACAGCTCTACCCCCCTTAAAGAAATTTCGTCCTCGAAATTTCAATTCTAGTAATACTAGTAAAAATTATGATTCCAATTCCGAGTCTAAACCGTTAATGTTGTTTGTCCTCCAAATTTAAGTTATCGTATCTCCACTTATTTACTTGCATAATAAATCTTACTCTAAATTCTAAATCCCTCAATGAGAGTATTTCTGACAAGTTTCAACTTGTAACACCGTATAATAGTCTAAGAATCTGATCAGGCATACATATTGACCATACCATGATTCCAGTCCTTCATTGTCCATGGACTGTGATTTACAATCACATAAGGAGATTGTCAGAGAAATTTTATATACTTCATCTTTAGGTTCCTTTTCCTTTTTGAGTAAGGAAAAGTCAAATATATTTGATTTCATACCTCAACTAATAAACTAAAACATAATCATAAAACATATATCACAAACACTTCTATTCAAAACCATACATTAAGCTTACTCATAGAGATATTAAACAGAATCTCAGAGTTGCAGACAAACCCGACATATTTTTCATTAAACAGCTATCCTCATGACACAAACATTCAACCCAAATAATATACTCATATTTCATATGGAATATCCCCATAACTGACTCTGGTACTTCCACATAATATTAACAGAATATTACACATTACAAACATGATACGGATACGTTTCGAGAGTACAAGGCACTCCGTATACCAGCTATCCATATCATGCATGCTTAGAGGATACAAAAACATCGATAAACAAAAGATCGGACCTTAAGAAGGATGCGTTTCGAGAGCATCAAGTACTCCGTATCCAGCCATCCCGGCATTAGGCTCAATGAATCTAAAAGATTGAACAACAACGTACCACAAGAAACACAGAATACAAGGCAAACGGTTATTCGTAACACACGAAATACGGACACACATGCCTACATGCCAAAGATAAAACAAAAAGATTACAGATGGAGATTCAAATCAATTGGCCGCTCCCGGCTTTCCCTTTCCCATTCAAGCTTGGATGTTGCAGTGTCGGATTCTGGATGTATGATTTGCATTTTGTCTATCAATTCCTCAGCTGTTGAAGCAGTGACAAAGATTTGTCTCTCCGATTCTGTAGTGATGTTTTCTTCCACAGCGTAATCTAGAAATTTCAAAAGACCGTCATAAAAACCCTTTACGTTCAGCAGTCCCAAAGGTTTGGAATAAAAGCCCAACAATTGCCCACAAGCAACTATAAATATTTCCTCAAGAGTACCTAGACCACCAGGTAATGCTATAAAAGCATCAGAATTATAGATTATGTCTTTAAAATTTTTAGGGATACTCCTGACTCCTTCTCCCTTACCTATGGCTTCCTTACAAAGGTTTCCTTCAACTGGAATATGAGGCCAAATTCTTACATCAGTAGCGTCGCTAGACCTAGCTGCTAGTGCCATATTTACCATCATTTTTATACTACCACCCCCATAGATTATGTTAATCTTCTTGCGTGCTAGGACTTGCCCTAAGTGATTTGCAGCTTCTAAATAAGCTTTATCTTTTCCAAGGCTGGAACCACAAAAGACACAGACATTCTTTATTTTCTTCGTGGACTGGGAGGTAGACATATTTGGTTTATAGAAGTGGTTGCTTAATGTCTGCTCCACTTAGACTTCGGGTTCTACATGAGATTTTAAAGATGAGAAATATACAAAAAGGGCTAAAGAGATAGACGAGTAGGTAATGAAAAGGTAATCCAAAGATTTAAACAAAATATTGTGCGGATAAGAAAGTAAGATAAGGTGATTGATAGTTTTCAGAAAATCTGATTCACTTTTTGAAAAAGATTAGACTCTAATTGTATAACTTTTGACAATTGAGAACAATTCGACAGAAGACCCTCATGACACAACTGTAGACTTTTTGACAAATATACACCAAGTCGAGAAATTTAATATAAACGACAAATACTGTAGAACTTTTGAAATTTGAGACACAAATCTTGAAATATCTGGATAAGCTTTTCAAAATTCAGACATATTACTGTACCGTATGTAACGTGTCTGATAAGATAATATATTTTATTTTATATATATTTAAGAAAATCATAAATTAAATAAGATATTAACATTTACTGTATCAATCTAATAATCACAATTATTTCAAACACAAAAGCAAATATTCTGAGTAAAAGCAAAACACAAACTGTTGAACATCAGCTAAAACTGCTTCAAATAAGTAAAGACTAAATAACCTTTATAGAGCGATGACTTATTCCCCATCCAGTTTTCTTATGGCTTGGCAAACAGGATCTAGAAATACCATATTCCTGAGGCGTTGTCTTTCTGTATAAAATTTAGGCCAGAGTTTAAAAATAGCTCCTTGAACATATCCACTAGGGTGACCGTGGAGAGGAGGATGGATGCTATCCAAGTTCTCCTTTGAAAGTCCATCCCTACAAAACCTTATTTTATCCTCTCTATTCGTAGACATATAACCAGGTGAATTACATTTACCGTTACAATTTTGTCTTCCACATTTGTTACAAGTGACCACGATGGCACGAGCTCTTCTTTTCATTGCACTACGACTGGTACCTGTTCCTGGTAAACCGATATCTTGACTAAAGTCACTCGGACGGATTTTCCCCTCTATTAACATTCTCACATCACAAGGGATACCAAAACGCATAAGAATCCACAACCGAGTAATTCTAGCCTTGTATTTCTTTTTGAGAATCTTTTGGGAGAGTGATGGGAAATACTTTCTCAGATGTTGGTACTTTGGGTCCATGATGAGATGAAAGAAGAGTAAATAGAAAGGAAAAATTAAGATAGTAAATTGCAGAATCTTAGAATTCCTTCTTCTTTTAGAGGAAAAGAAGAATTTCTAATGAAAAAGAAGAGGATTTGCGATTTAGAGAGAAAATAACAAATTAAGAGAGAAAAAGTGAACTCGGAGAAATAAGTTCCTATGCACAGTAAACGTATATGTAAACAATAATTAAACCACTGTATATGACACGTATAGAAACCACGTGGGAGAGACAGTGTGAATCAAACTGATTTAAGATTTGAACTAGGCCCAAATGTTCTTAGTTGAAAATGGTCAGGTTGTTTCGGGCCTTAACACATTTAGAACGAGTTAAATAACAAACATAAAATTGAAAACCAATTCGTATGAATCTTAAACCCAATTCAAAGCCCACTATAGATAAAGTTAACTATAAACAACAAATCTAATTTAACGACAACAAGGATCTTCCTGAATGATCCAGCAACTCAAATAATTTTGTTTTAATCAAAACCTTATTGAACAATGCATACACCCATATGTTATTGATAATACTTAACATCTATCAATGGATTCATCATCATTGCTACCAAGGGTTTAGAATGCGACTAACCTTGAAATCAATACGATTTACGTCTTCCAACGTAGACCATATCAATGAACAAAGACACTTGATGTTACTACTTAAGAACATCTACAATCCCCATAATTCTACTCATACAATATATAATTTCCTCATATAACAAAACCTTAGGTAACCAAAAGATTCACATCTAAACATCTAAAACTTAAACATTTTATCGTAATTATCCAAAATTATTATAAGTGCCTTAAGTATTATGATTTACTTAAGGAAACTCCTATTGATCATTTTTCTATTGCATCTATATATAAAGATTCACTGATACACTTAAATACAATGTACGTAACGAAATATTCCAATTTTGAGATTCATGCATTCTAGACTTTACACAGTCTCAACAGACCAAAAGTCTAACATTTATCTCTCTCAAGATTCAATACCATGATTCCCAACTTATATCACATTCCTCAAATAAATAGAACTTTCAAGAAAAGATATTGACACTTATGTGCTCCATCGAATCCATACATAATCATTACTTAGGTTTGAATCAATTACGAAAAATTTGGCATATCTATGTCAAACTTTAAAATCAATAAGTCAAGCCTTATATTTCTTATTGTTTTTCACGAGACAAAAGGCTATTAAATCCTCGTATCTACACGAATTTCTCATCGTTTATACGAATTAGATATGCTTATAGATCCAAATATTATACGAATCTCTCATAAGCATTCTACTTATAAACTCATTCCATATAATTATCATTCCCTCATAACTATTAATACTTTCCTTCTATATAATTATTGTACTCATATAACCATTAGTATTTTCATTCTATGGCCTTTCCATGTTACATCCTTCTAGACTGTATAAATCAATGTGAAGGTTCATTTTGATGATGACAATGAAAATTCAGCTTCAAAACCATCTCAAAAATATATTTTTTTAAAGTGGTGCTACACTCCCTAGGTTAACCGAACCTAGGCTCTGATACCAAAAATTCTGTAACGCCCCTATATGGGGGTTAACAGTTTTTAATGAGATAAAATAAAAATAAATAATAAAAGTAAAACCTTAAAAATAAAATTTGCCCGGGACTTAAATGAAAACTCTCAACTCAAAAATAAAAATATAAACGATAAATAAACCACAGTTTTAATGTAGCACCTTAAATTTAATAATATAAACTGTTGTCATCATCATTTTAACCCTCAACACATTATAATACAGTCACAGAAAGTAACAATTGATGCTTACATTATCATGAAGAACATTCTCAACGATTGAAGCAGTCCCAATGTAATATAGTTACATCACTTCCTCAACTATATTTCTCGTAGCCACCTCACACTTAGTGAGTCCTGAAAAGATAAAAATATAAGGGTATGAGCAACACTATGCTCAGTAGAGAAAGCTATTACTCACCTCTATCATTACCACATTAAAATCTGCATGGTTAGTAAGTCACATCATATTTCAGATTATGAGGTTTATTATGATCACATCTTATGGATACCGTAGTTAATCATTACCAAGTGTCATAATTACACATTTATACAAATATTACCAATCATCATTGTTCCTAGGTATCCATGTTAAATTGAGTATCACTCAACTCATCGAAACCCAAATGGGCGCACTTGATCACCCTATAAACATTCCAAGGGTGTTCCGGTGAGGGGACATCAAGCCCCGAGTCCTCACCAAATCGATTCCTGTACAGTGTGTTCTGGGACTTTCAACCCAAGGAAGCGTCATCGCCTTCCCCCTATTTTACCTTTTAGGGTATTCATGCCCAAGGACGTAACCGTCGCCCTCTTCATGTCTCACAATTTCTCTATATTGAATCATTATCAATAGAGTTAGTTTTCCTAACCATGCTTCTCAATTTATAACATGTGTCAATTCATTATGTTCCTCGCCGTACAATACAAGACGAGTCCATGTCATAGTTTCATATGTGATACACATATAATATCAGTTCAACATAGATATATATATATATTGCGGCAAAACAATCAATTTTAATTCTATAAAAACCTCACAAAAGATGAGTAATAGAATCCCTACCTTTCAAGCTTATCAACAGTCTCTTAATCCTGGAATCAATTAACGTTAGCTCCATACTCCCTTGATCTTGAACTCCAAGCAAAGCAGATCCAGTTGTATCTCGCTGTATCTATGAAGCATCCTCTGTAGTGCTCCTCGAGCGACTATGAATGGCTAGGAATGCTTCCTGGAGATCATACATTCTTGAAAACGTCATTCTGGACTCCGATACTGCTGTTTGAATCGCCTCGATTCGCGTGCAGTCGGTACCGGATGATTTTCATCGGAGTGGAATTTGCTCGAACGGAGGTCACCATTGCATCCAGAGCATCGAAACGAGTCAGGAGGCGGTCTCGGATCTTCGATCGGAGGTCCGGATCACAAAATCCCATTTTGGCCTTTGACCACCGTTGACCGGCGTTGACCACCGTTGACCGGCCGTTGACCGGCAGCGGTTGGCTCCGTTGAGGGCTGAGCTCGAGCCTACCCCCCCCTAAGTCGACCCTTCTGAGTTCAATGGTGACGTCAATTTCATTCAATTTTGCCTCCATCAGCACAAATCGAAGAGCGGATCCTCGGCCAAAACCGGTGGCTCGGGCGGTGGATCTTCGCCAGCGTTTGGCCCAAATTGGCTTGGGCATTTCCTTCTCCGTGGTTGTCTGAGCATGTTGGTGGCGGTGGTGCACCACACCGCTGCGTAGAACGGCAGCCCGAAGCTCCTCACGGCGGCGCACAAAGGCGGAGGCCGATCGTGGTCCTCCGGCGGAGTTCTCATGAAATTGAGGGTTGGGAAAGCTTCACCGTGCATCACTGAGTGTTTTGCCTCAGTCAATTTTGGGGAAGAAGGTCGGTAACGGTGGCGACGGTGGTTGCTGCGGCGGTGGACGGCGTCGGTCTTCAAACTCCGGTGGGCGGCGGCTGTGGCGTGAAATTGGAAGGCGCTTCTCACTCCTCGTCGCCGTCTGAGTCGAACGGTGGGGGCGGTGTCGATTACCGTCGTCGGAGGCGGCGGGATCGAGGGTGGTGCAACGGCGGCAAGAAGCGACTCCGACGAGGCTTCTCCGGCCAAAATCGAGGGGCATCACCTGCTGCATTTTGTTCTACTCATTGAGCTGAGTCTATAGACACCAAGATCGTGTTGATCGGTGCTCGGACGGTGAAGAAATCACGTTGGAAAAGTACTGTGTTTCGGCGGCTTCAACCGGCGCGTGTGTCCTCCTCCGGCAGTGTTTTGGGCTGCTCGGCACACCGTTGGACTCGTCTTGACGAGAGCTTCCCATTGGTGTGGGAGGTGTCGAAAACGGATGCCGAAATCTCAGACGATATTTGAGGGAAGAGAGAAAATTCTAGAGAGAGAAAGAAGAGAGAGAAAGTCTCGAGTTTTGTGATATTTTCTGATTTTTTTTTTTTTTTTTTTTTTTAATTTATATATATATATACTAAAAATTAATCTAATTACCTTAATACCCTTAGGGGAATAACGGGTGTCACATGCCCCTCGCCCAAAGGGCCACCTTGGACACAATTCGTTGGAGTGAGCCACCACCGAGCCGAGGTCCCTCCCCGAGCAGGGACCCCCTCAGGGTACGTTCGAGGTGCCCGCCAAGCTCCGGCCGGGGATCTCAACAGGATGGATTGGTACCCAAGGGTTTCTCTAAGCCTTCTTATTCAAGAGGATACGGGTTCAACTCCTGGAGGACACGCTCCTCCAGCAAGAGGCAAATCCGCGTGGGGGCTCCCGACCACCCTAGGACTTAACACGGGGTCACACCGAACTGCCTCTCCAGTAATACGTTCGAGGTGCCTGCCAGGCTCCGGCCGGAGATCTCAACACCTCAACAAGCATAAAGCTCTCACATATTACAAAAAAAAAAAGAAAAAAAAGTTGTTATAGTATAAAACTTTCATATACTATAGTAAAAATGGTTCCCATTAATAGTTTCTATTACTAGCCAAACACCCTAAGCAAGCTCTCCACTCAAAAAATAAACTGAAAAAAAAAAAAAAAAGAAAAGCCATGGCTTGCCCGCATAATTGCATTTGAGATTGGCTTTCATTGACATTTAAATATCGCATATAGTAGAATAATTTATTTTCATCTCTTTTTTTAACCTAGTTATGTGACATCTAACTTGTGATTTTTTTAGTATGTATTTAAAACGTTGCCACGAAGTTAATATAGATGATAATTCATTGCAGCCAAAGTTAAGTTAAAAAAATGTTTGTGATTGAAGTTGATATTCCAAACACCTTTATACATGTATAACCTTTATTTTTTCTCTTCTCTATTCTCTATTTATTTTAGGAATAATTTATTCATATCGTATCCTTTCACTTTTCTATGAATAAAGAAAGTATTAAAAGGACAAAAGGATCAATTTGCCATTGCTCAGCTATTGTAAATGTTCGTTGTAGTTATGTTCTTAGTCAAAAGTTATCATGACCGGAGTAGGTAGGCACTTCCTTTTTTTTTTTCAAAGTTGTTGAAAATGCCAGTTTGTTTTTTTTTTTCTTCGGAATGGTCCAAAACTCAAAGTTTTAGGTGTTTGTTAAAACTATGCATAAAATTGACATGAAAATATTTAATGATTAGAATAAACATACAAACACTTGTTTCATTGTGTAGATTTTTGTTTCTAATTTTAAGATCATTATTAATAATTTTTTACACTAAGATACTAAAAAATATAATTTCATTTTTCAATATAGTACATTTATTAAAGATTTGTAATTTTTAAACAAAAATTTTTCAAATATATTTTTATTTTGTTACGGACAAAAATAAAAGAGGTAGGTTAAGAATTATGTTTTATTAGTAAGGTTATTTTAATGAATCCGTATGCTTCTCCATTTGTGCTGTTGCTTTCAAAATCTACCGGGCAAAAACATGATTATACCAAACACATTGACCCACTATACAGTCTTATAAAAGATGAAGGCATAGGTCTTAACATATCATATTAAACAGACTAAAGATCAATGTGTAATCCAATCTATTACTTCAAATTAAAAAAATCTCAATCCGAAATTAATCTACAAGTCCCCATATCCAATCTAAAAACATCAAATTTTGCAAATTCACCGTTTGAACCTCTAAATTTAAAATTATTGCTTCCTAATATTTTTATACTATTCTCTGAAGTCTTAAATTTATTAAAAATTTAAATTAAAATAAACAAAAAAAGAGTGTATGCGGATGTGGTGTGTGTTGTGAGGTCGTTGGTGAGCTTTAGAGTAAATGACTATGGTTTCGTTTGGAATGAGTTAAGATAAACAACTTTTGACTTATTTAGCCTAAAAATTGCTTTAAATGTATTTGGCTAAACAAGAATATTGGGCTTTTGACAAGCTCTTTTTAGAATAAATTAATTCTACCGTGCTTTTGAAAAGCTTTTTCAGTTATATTTTTACTCTTTATTTATGAAAAACAAATTACAAATTCCATCATATCTTTGTATTACATTGCTATCCATGATAATAAAATATTCTTACTTATTTGACAAATAGGTTCAAAAGCTCTTATATAATCAAAAAGCTCTTTTGCATAGACAAACCAAACATTGTTAACAAAGCTTTCTCTCACGCATCTATTTTTCTAGTACTTAAAAGCTTCCAAATGGGCCCTAAATGTGCCCTAAGAACTCACCGATTTTAACCTTCAGCAACTACAATCTCAGACCATGAAGACTGAAAATCATAAACCACAAACTACCATCATCCTCCATCTACAGTCAACTCAGGTGCAAATTGAAACTATGCGTCGCCCCCTCCCTCGTGTTAGAGATCCAAAAACTAGACCAAGGCTGGTGCTGGACTTCAACCTGGGAAGAAAAGATAGACAACGCAATACGAAACTTATAAAATCCTAACAGAGAATGTAGGTGTTTTTGAAAGAGCTGTATATTATTTTTTTTATGCAAAATAAAAAATGGTAGAAATTTTGGATACCATATAGCTTTGATTTGAGATTTGTTGGGTAAAATCATAGATTTATCCTATAACTAAATTTGGTAAATTTTTGAATTTATTTTGTGATCAATTTTTTATAAATTCTTAATTTACAAATTTACTCCCATGAAATCCAAAATTATTTACAATTACTTATACTATTTAAATTTATTTATTTACATTATCTTACTAATTTTCTAGCTAATAAACTCATATATTTTACCATAAACAAGAGTTCTTCCAAAGTTAAAAAGCCATTTCTTATTAATAACAGCAAATGTGCTCTTTATTACCATAAAATCTCAATAGTAGATTACTATAGCTACAATCTCACCAAATATTTTGCTTGTAAATTAGTGTGAGAAAACTTGTAATTGAGCTTCAACTGTGTGTCAGAGAAATAATTGCACACTTAGATCTCAATATGAATTCACACAAACATATTCCTGTTGAAATATTAGGGTATTAATTGTACAAATCTTTGTAATTATTCCTTCCTATTTTGTTCCTTCCTATTTTGGGGTGATTAGAATTGCTTGATTATAGGAAATTGTATTGCTGTAATTGACAGATATGATTAGCTTGATTATAGGGTGTTTAGCCATGAATATTCTCTATATATTTCCTGTACATAAACGAATGAAAAAATGAATGAAAAAATACCATTCATCATTTTTCTGAAGATGGTATCCGAGCCTGCTTCTAAATCCCTGCAAAAGAGAATTTCATCTCATTATCAAATCAAACCATAAACCCAAAAAAAACATTCAACCTAAAATCTTCGTTACCAATTATAAACCACAAATAATATATATATATATATATATATATATATATATATATATCAAAACCCACAAATCCACAGCCACAAATCCACATCGCCGTTGATAGTCGCGATCGCCATTGCTCACCAATCTCTCGCTGCTGTGCACTGCTTTGTTGCGCCAACCCTCTTCGATTGCTCGCTGGGTCTTAATCCTCGTTGCGCCACCATTGTCGCTGTGTGTTTCTGAATACCTGCGCCGAATGATAGAAAGTTAGGTTCTTTAATTTGCCATGCAGTGTGTTTATGCCATCCCTTTACTTGTAGTTGTTTTATGTTTATTGGATTGGTGTAAACTTGAAGTTGTTATTAGAGAACCATCAGAGTAGTCGTTTGTAAAAAAAAAAAAAATAAAGTAAAAAAAAAGGGAAAAGTAAAAAAAAAATGAATGAGAAAAATATTGAATCATCTGGGACAAAATCAGTTCCAGTTATAGTTCAATCAGAAAACATTTTTAATTCAGGAATCATTCTCAATGAATCTAATTATGATGTTTGGTCACAATTGATGGAGATGCATATCGCTGAACGAGAAAAACTTTCCTATATTCGCAACAAAAAAAAACCACCCACAGAGTCAGAAGATGTATATGAAAAATGGTATGCTGAAAATCAGAAGGTGAAGAGATGGCTGCTAATGTCAATGAGTCCAGAAATTATGAAGCGTTATTTACGCTTATCCACTGCTCAAGAAATCTGGAATGCTTTATCAAAGGCCTTCTATGATGGAAATGATGAATTACAAGTCTTCACTTTAAATCAAAAGACATTCACTGCCAAACAAAATGGTAAGTCTCTCTCTGAATACTATGGAGAATTGACTGGAATTTTTTACGAATTAGATCATCGTGATAAGGTGGTCATGAAAGATCCAGATGACATTATAGCATATCGAAAATCAATTGAACGACTACGAGTGTACATATTTCTTGCTGGATTGGATGGTACCTTTGAACAAATTCGTGGAGAGATTCTACGCAAAGAACCAGTTCCCGATTTAGAAGAATGCTATGCATTGATTCGACGAGAGGCAGTACGTCAAGCAACTTTGAAAGAAGAATCTGACAATTCTGACAATTCAGCCATGGTGGCTCGACAACGATCAACTCAAAGCTGGCAAGACCGATCCAAGTCTAACCTTCGAACAGGAGAAGATAAGTCAACTGTCAAATGCACTCACTGCAATAAGACTGGTCATACCAAAAGTTGCTGCTTCGAACTTGTGGGATATCCAGAATGGTGGGATCATAATCGTGATCAGTGGAAGAAGGATTCAAAAAGGACCTCAACTGCTGCCATTGTCAAAATAAAGAAGGAGGATGATGCTGTTGAAAAAGCCTCAGCATTGATAACTGCTACGGATAATGATGGTAAGATTTTAAATATTTCAGCACCTGTTATGAATAATACATGGATAATTGATTCTGATGCCACAGATCATATGACTTTTGATTCCAGACAAATCTCATCCCTTAGACCATCCTTGCAAAAAATTGTTTCTACAGCCAACGGTAACACAACCCCAGTTACTGGGGAAGGATCCCTAAATCTTACTAATACTTTGAATTTGGATTCCGTTTTAGTTGTTCCATCTTTGGATTACAATCTTTTGTCTGTTTCTCAAATCACTGCAGCCTTATCTTGTATTGTGATTTTCTGGCCTGATTTTTGTGTCTTTAAGGACATCCAAACAAGACAGACGATTGGTTGTGGTATTAAGTGAGGAAAACTGTATTACCTAGATTTGCAGTCAAAAGATTCCAACAAGCTACAGCAAGCCTTGATAGCAGATGAGTCTAAGGGGGAGAAGAAAAAATCTGACATTTGGTTGTGGCATCAACGCCTGGGGCATGCTTCCTTTAGCTATTTAAAAAAATTGTTTCCTAGTTTGTTTGCAAAATGTGATGTTTCTAGTTTCCGTTGTGATGTTTGTGAACTAGCAAAAAGTCATCGTGCTTCGTTTCTGTTAATTTTGAATAAAAGTCCACTTCCATTTATGGTTATACATTCTGATGTTTGGGGTCCATCTAAAGTCCCAACTCTAGGTGGATTACGTTGGTTTATTACTTTTATTGATGATTGTACTAGAATGACCTGGTTATGCCTGATGAAGTCCAAAGATGAAGTGAGCTTGTTATTCCAAAAGTTTCATAAAATGATTGGAACTCAGTACAATGCGAAGGTTCAGGTGTTGCATAGCGATAATGGAGGCGAATATCAAAGTTCTAATCTTCAACGGTATCTCTAAGCACATGGAACTATTCATTAGACTACTTGTTCCAATACACCCTAGCAGAATGGAGTTGCTGAACGGAAAAATCGACACTTGTTTGAAGTTGTTTGAGCTTCCTTGATAGCAGCAAATATGCCGATATCCTATTGGGGAGAAGGAATTACCTATGCTGCATACTCAATCAATTGGCTACCTTCCAGTTCAATTGGCTTCCAAACACCTCTCCAAGCTCTGACTGATGTTGTAATTGCTCCAACTGTCTCAAATTTGCCTCCTCGTGTTTTTGGTTGTGTAGCATTTGTACATCTCCATAAGCACCAACGCAATAAGCTAACTCCTTGAGCATTGCGATGTGTGTTTGTTGGCTATGCCCTACACCAAAAGGGATATCGATGTTATCATCCTCCAACTCGACGAATGTTTATTACAATGGACGTGGTGTTTCATGAAGACACGATGTATTTTTCCTCTGAGTCTAAACTTCAGGGGGAGTACCATCAAGAAATTCAGACTCTCAATTATGATGATCAGATATCTAAGGAAGGCGAATCCAGACAAACTGAAACAGTAAATCCAGAAGTAGATGAATTGGATTTGAGTGGTATAACTTTAGAACCAAGTGGTGATGAGCATCCAGAAGCTGAGGAAATGACAGAAGAAGAGAAAGACAGTATAAATCAAGCCTCACCACCAACAGAACGATTCGAGTCTGAAGATACCTTCACTAATATACCAAACCAATCGTCGTCTGCTGAGGATGTTCTTAATCTAGAGCCTGAACAATCTAGAAAACAATTACCATATTGTCACACTAGAGGTATTCCTAAACTCACATATGAACCTGAATTGTTTAGTAAGGCCAGATATCCCATGAGTAACTATGTGTCTAACCATCGCTTGTCTGAATCAAATAAGTCATTTGTAAATCAATTATCTTCTGTAGCTATTCCTAACAGTGTGCAAGAAGCATTAGCTGATCCAAGGTGGAAAGCAGCCATGAATGAGGAGATGAAATCATTGCAGAAAAATGAGACATGGGAACTCGTGGAGTGTCCACCAGAAAAAAAGCTAGTCGGATGTCGTTGGATTTATACTGTTAAGTACAAGGCAGATGGTAGTATTGAACGATTTAAAGCAAAACTGGTAGCAAAAGGGTACACTCAAGCTTATAGGATCGACTACACAGAGACATTTGCACCTCTAGCCAAGATCAATACAGTTCGAGTATTACTGTCTTTAGCTGCAAACCTAGATTGGCCGTTACAACAGTTTGATGTGAAGAATGCCTTTCTACATGGCGAGTTGGCTGAAGAAGTATACATGGATCTTCCACCAGGATGCATTGTGACAAAAAAGCAAAGTCAGAAGGTGTGTAGATTGAAGAAGTCGTTGTACGGGTTAAAGCAATCCCCAAGAGCATGGTTTGGAAGATTCACAAAATCAATGAGAGCTTTTGGCTACAGTCAAAGCAATTCAGATCACACATTGTTTCTAAAGAAACAACATGGTAAGATTACAACACTTATCGTGTATGTGGATGACATGGTGGTTACAGGAAATGATCCAGAAGAAAGAAAAGCTCTACAAGATTATCTGTCTAGAGAATTCGAAATGAAAGATCTAGGTCCTCTAAAATACTTTCTTGGGATCGAAGTTTCTCGATCAAGTACATGAATTTTTCTATCTCAAAGAAAGTATGCCTTAGATCTTTTACAAGAGACTGGAATGTCAAGATGTCAACTTATTGATACACCAATGGAAGAAGGTTTGAAATTGTATGATGAACCCAATCAAATACCTGTTGATAAAGGAAGATATCAGAGACTTGTGGGAAGATTAATGTACTTAGCTCATACAAGACCTGATCTTGCTTATGTATTAAGTGTGGTGAGTCAATACATGCATAATCCTAGAGAGCAACATATGAATGCAGTCATGCGTATCTTGAGATATCTGAAGAGTGCTCCTGGAAAAGGAATTTTGTTCACTAAAAACTCAGATTACCAAAGCATAGATGCATATACTGATGCTGACTGGGCTAGTTCTGTGGATGACAGGCGATCTACTTCAGGTTACTTTACCTTTGTGGGAGGTAATCTTGTAACATGGAGAAGCAAGAAACATAATGTTGTTGCTCGCTCAAGTGCAGAAGCAGAATTTAGAGGTATGGTACTTGGACTTTGTGAGGCTTTATGGCTAAGACTCCTTCTGCAGGATTTGGGTTATCTATCTAGGCAACCAATCCGACTATATTGTGATAATAAAGCAACATGTGACATTGCTCATAATCCAGTACAACATGATCGTACAAAGCATGTCGAAGTGGACAGATTCTTCATTAAGGAAAAATTGGATGAAAAACTTGTGCAAATGCCTAAGATTCGATCAGAAGATCAATTGGCCGACATCCTCACCAAAGCAGTCTCAAAACAAGTGTTCTCGAATTTCCTAGGCAAGTTGGGCATGTGTGACATCTATGCGCCAACTTGAGGGGGAGTGTTGAAATATTAGGGTATTAACTGTACAAATCTTTGTAATTATTCCTTCCTATTTTGTTCCTTCCTGTTTTGGGGTGATTAGAATTGCTTGATTATATGAAATTGTATTGCTGTAATTGACAGATATGATTAGCTTGATTATAGGGTGTTTAGTCATGAATATTCTCTATATATTTCCTGTACATAAACGAATGAAAATATGAATGAAAAAATACCATTCATCATTTTTGAATTTCATAATTAAATAATCGGACATAATCGGACAACGTACGTGATAATACTAAACATCACATTATGGATATGTTACGTACATCTCCGACAACTAAACGCCCGCTCAAAATAAAAAATAAACAACTAAGATTGACACGGGACGCTGCAATCGGCCAGGAGTATTGCAGGGGGTTCCCAGTCCTCGAAGAAAATGATATAATTATAGCCTTACGTACATTAAAATTCGCTTGAGAGATTAGCTTATTTAACCCTTAATACGTACTTTGCTACTCAGAGATTCAAGACCTTCAGAAAATAAAGAAGCAAAAGCTTCCATGTGATGTTTCCTCAAAACCAATCCAATCTCAAGTCCTCCATCCCCATTCGGATTGTCCGATAAACTTATCACACCATCCCCATTCGGATTGTTTCCTCAAAACCAATCCAACCTCAACTCCAACATGCCCAGTCGGATTGTCCTATAAACTTATCGCCCCATCCCCATTCCGATTGTTTCCTCAAAACCAATCCAATCTCAACTCCTCCATCCCCATTCGGATTGTCCGATAAACTTATCGCCCCAGTTGTGTCTATGGAAGTAGCATCTACCCTTTCCGGCTTTCCCCATTCGAGATCAGTTTTGTAAACCCCAGACCGAGGCGATGATGCGACAGGATACACTCTTGACAATGTCTTTACTGTATTAACATACGGTGGAAACCGATTCACAGCTCCATTTAGATCCAAGCCTTTTATAACTTTATGAATTGCATTTGCAGCCACAAAATTCCTTCTTTTCCCAATAGGGCTTCTCTTTAACAGCTGTAACCTAGCCAACAACACAGTTTCCAAAATCTGTAGCAGGTATTGGAGGATCCACGCGAGACCTACAATCCACGCCGAATGCTACAAGTATTTTGTTGTCGTTGATTTCTTGATCTTCGGCTTTCACTAATCAAGTATAGGCACACGTACCTGAAAATGTGGACACTTGAATTGAACAACATTGATCAATATCCTTGTTTGCCATATTCTCAACACTTGCCAATCGTTTTAGCTTTTCTATTTTCCCTCGTGGTAATTGGAAGGTGCCTCGAACTGACTCTGGTTGAACTGGTTTAAAAATCTCAGGCAAAGGTAATAAGCTTCTATTATCAGTTCCATCGATATTCAGCCATCGGTTCGAGAAGATAGTTGCAAGATTGGAAGAGTCCTTGATACAAGTTGTTGATGCCTTGATGTTGATTAAAACCACGTGCGGTTAGCACGATGATCGGACTACTTGTCCTGTTCATCTCGGCTTTCTGAGGGAAGACCTACAAAAAGTGGGAACGCCTCAAAAGTCAAAGGGACACCTATGTGGTGCCGGCCAAAGGCATAACTATTCGGCGAAGAGTGAGACTAGGGTTAGGTATGAAAGAATCCACTTACTTTAGTAGTGGAGTAAATGCTCCTATTTATAACCCACCACTTGGATCGGGTGTAAAACGAGTTTGACCCTTGACCTAGATGCTTTGTACGATGGAGTCAGAGTGATAGGTGACAAGAGTCACAATCCCAGAAGGTGAACAATCCTTCATTCAAGGGCTGTAATGAGGCTATGTAGTGGCCTTGGGAATATGTTGTTTACCTAGCTTCAGGCCATATCCATTCGACCCAAGCACATGTTCTTCTAAGAAGGCGATATTTTGAGTGACGGTCAAAGGAGGCCTCAGGGACCACCTTGGAAAAGTGCACTGATCAACGGGAGTTGTGTAAGCTCCAAAAATGACTTCTGTCCGAGCCAGGTGGTTGGATAGCTGAGGTGAGCTCCTCGAAAAAGGGTGCCGAGCATAACCCAACACAAGTTCTATCAAAACTGGTTTTAGCTACTGCAGCAAGTAGAAGAAGATGGGAGATTGATCATGATGATTTACATCGCTACTACTATCTCTAGATCCGAGTGATCTACATATGTGGGCCCATGATTTCATCAACAAGATAAAACTTTTGCCGTCTAGGATGGCTTGATGAGTAGTGACCCCAATGGAAAACCCATGGCTTAGGAACAGGGTGACTTGAATTGCCAAAATCACAACTCGATCATTATGGGATACTGACAAGTTGGGAATCATAGGACGGAATTCTGTTGCTTCGTAGAAGACGTTGTTGAAACTAGAGAGGTGAAGGAATTTGTCGGCGATGGACTTGGCCATAGTCAATGAAACGGTGTCGCTTTTTGCGTACTCGATGCTAGGCACCGGGGAAGGTGGGGTCCCTATGAGCCTCCCGACAACAGGAGGGAAGTGGAGGATAGTGAGGGACAAAGAGTGTTTGAGTCTTAGACGAATGGAGTCAAAGAAAAAAGATATTGTGTTTGGGGATGAGATTCCGAAGAAAAAGAGGCGCTCAGTTGCTGGGAACCTTAACGACCTGTCACGCCCCGGAGTACGGGAGGTGACGTGGCGGAATATTTAGATTAATTAAAAGAGAATTTAATTAAAAACCGAGAGTTTAAGAATCCAATTAAATAAAAATTAAGAAGAATTTCCACCACATTTTATAAAGAATTTAAAATCATTAAACAAATAACCATAATTGAATAAAAACCGCGAATATGGGTTCCACAACCCACAACTTGTGCACACACATGGATCTGACAATATCGCAAATACAATTACAGTCCAAGTACAAATAAAGTTAAGTCTTACATGCCTTGTTTAATAATACAGAATATAAATAGATTCTCCTATTGCTCCTGAGTTCGGTCCGAAGAATCTTCTCCAAACCTAAATGGGAAACCACCTAGAAGGGGGGAAATTTAAAACAGATAAAACGTGAGCGAAAGGCTCAGTAGGACTAAGTTTTATAAAATAATTTAATGCAAAGAAACATAACATTATCAGGAGTTATACAAAAAGGGAACTTGAATAAATAAATAAATAAATTGAGTAGAACCGTTCTGACACAGAACAGTCTACTCGTCAAATCAAAACACCAGTTTACTTTTACCTAGGCAAACCATGAAATCACCACCGTAGTGGCCCAGCTGGGTTTCGGGACCTGCCCCCAAGGTCGATCACGACCCGATCTCTGATATGGCATCATGCCCATGTGGTTATTATCATTATCATTCAAAACCCAATTACCGAGTGTTGTCAATTACATTCATTATGAAATTCATTTCATGTCACGGTATATAAAAATATAACCGATAAAACCATTTTCAAACAACCGCTGAAAATATTTTGATAGAAATCATTTTCAAAGCCAAATCATTTCAAAACCAGGCTACCAAAGAAATAGGATAGAAGTCCTACCTCAATACTCGTGCCGGTACCCCACACCGCAATCCCGGTCCGCTATACGTTAGCTCCACGGAACCACGAACGATCCTAGATACCAACTAAATCAATCAATATCTAGTTTGAGACATCCTATGTTACTAAATCATTTCATGATGTCCTAGTGTGTCATTTGTATCATTAAAATCATCCTATAAGGTTGGGATTTAAATCAGAGTTCAAAACAATGAAATCGGGTAAAAATCACAAAATTTTCCATGCCTCGGTCGGCCTGCCGGATGCCCTGCTTCGGCCTGCCGAACTGTACAGTTCGGCCTGCCGGAAGCAAAGTTCGGCCTGCCGAACATTTCCCCAGATTCGGCCTGCCGGTCGGAAGAACACCGGCCTGCCGATCATCACTCCAGCCTGCCGAACATGAACTTCGGCCTGCCGAACTGGGAAGATCCAGAAATCCCAGCCACGGGTTTCTCGATCCCCAAAATCCAAATCTGAATTCCAACCTGTTTTTCTCAATTCCCAAGCATGAAAAACAACTATAATTGATAGAAAAACATTCTAGAACATGTTTGGGATCATTTAAACAACATTTGAACTCAAAATCTTCAAAAATCCGAAAATGAGAAAAAGAGGAGAAAAATAAAAATCTTCAATCCAATCCGTTTTTCTTCAATCTAGGTTTAGATTCTAGTTGTTCTAAGCTCATTTAACACAAATCCACGGTTTTCTAAGCTTAAACAAACTTAGATTTCAAAAACACACAAAATCGAAAATTTTGAAAAAAGTTTAGAAATTTCGAATCTAACCTCGAATCGAAGCTTCAATCCGCGTTCTCGGTTGCCGAATCACGTCCCCGAGCTTCCTCCTTGCTGTTCCGAAGCTTGGATTCGAATGGAAATCAAAAATTTTTAGAGAGAGATTGAGAGAGAGAGAGAGAGGGGCTGCCGAGAGATATCAAGAGGAAGAGAGAGAGATTGGCGTGGAAGTGAGGAGAGAGAGGGAAGAAAGAGAAATAAATAGAGAAAATCGGTGGGCGGTTTTACTGTGCGAAAACCATGTGCCGCCCACGGTTTTGCAAAACGGAGTATTTTTTAACATTTTACAAATTGTTGTGTTTTAAAACTCAAAACATCATTTTAAATCAACAAGAAATCTTTTGAACACATCAATTTAACAAAACAACCAAAAACTAAAAATCCAACCAAATAATCTAATCAAAGTTAAAACTTTAATTATGGCACACTAATTCATCATTTACATTACATTAATATTAAATAAATTTCGGGACGTTACAGCTCTCCACCCCTAAAAGAAATTTCGTCCTCGAAATTTACAACTCATCTCAAAAGCAAAACAAATGCGGATACAATTCCCGCATACTCGACTCTAATTCCCAAGTGGCTTCATCAACACCGTGATGCTGCCACACGACCTTTACCAACGGTATCTCACGACGACGCAAGCTAATCACTTTCCGGTCGATGATCTGAATCGGCACTTCTTCGTACGTTGTATCCTCTTGAACCTGCACATCGCGAAACGATACTATCTTACCCTGCTCAGGTGGACACTTCCTAAGCATCGACACATGAAACACATCGTGCACATGAGAAAGTTCGGGCGGAAGATCAAGCCGATAAGCGACCACACCAACACGCTGAGTGATCTCGAACGGCCCAATATACCTCGGCGCGAGCTTCCCACTCACCCCGAACCGCATAGTTCCCTTACGAGGTGACACCCTCAAGAGAACAAAATCTCCAACCGCGAATTCTAAAGGTCTACGTCTCCTATCCGCGTAGCTCTTCTGCCGACTCTGAGCTGCTCTCAACCGATCCCGAATCACCGCGACTTTCTCGTTGCTGTCACGAATTTCATCCGGCCCAAGAATAACTCTATCTTCTGGCTCGGCCCAACACACAGGTGATCGACACGGTCGCCCATACAATGCCTCAAATGGTGCCATACCGATACTCGCCTGATAACTGTTGTTGTACGCGAACTCCGCCAAATGCAAATATTGCTTCCAATTCCCGCCGAAGTCCAACGCACAAGCACGCAACATATCCTCGAGAACCTGAATAACCCGCTCAGACTGCCCATCAGTCTGAGGATGAAACGCCGTACTGAAGTTCAAATCCGAACCCAAAGCCTCCTGAAAACTCCTCCAGTACTTAGCATTAAACCTGGTGTCTCGATCAGAGGTGATGGACAAAGGAACTCCATGCAACCTCACAATGTTCTGCATATACAACTCCCCGAGAATCTTCCTAGAACACGTCGACCTAAACGGAATGAAATGCGCCGATTTCGTCAACCTGTCGACTACAACCCAAACTGCATCATGCCGCTGCTCCGTCCTCGGCAAACCTGTGAGGAAATCCATCGTCACATGCTCCCATTTCCACCCTGGAATAGGAAGCGGCTGAAGCTGACCTGCAGGCTTCTGGTGCTCAGCTTTCACCTGAAGACACGTCGAACACTTGGCCACGTACTCGCGAACATCTTTCTTCATGCCTCTCCACCAATAGTGCCTCTTCAAATCACGATACATCTTGGCGCTCCCCGGATGAATAGCAAACTGAGACCTATGAGCTTCATCTAGAACGGCTTTCGTCACCTCGGCGATAACTGGAACTGCAAGACGCTCCCGGAAGTACAATGATCCATCTGCATGCACGCTCCATTCCTCGAACTGCTCCCCGTTCTGAATCCGCGACCAAATCCCCTGCAAATGTCGATCCTGCCACTGACCTTGCTTCACCATCCGAACAAGAGCTGGAGTCGCTTCCACATGATACAACAAAACTCGATCACCGTCTTCACGATACAGTAGCCGATACTCACTCACTGTCGCATCCCTACTCCAGTCCTCAAAAATCAAACAAGCGAGAATCCCTGAAGACTTCCTGCTAAGCGCGTCCGCTACCACATTAGCTTTTCCGGGATGATACTGCAACGCGAAATCATAATCCTCCATGTACTCCACCCATCTGCGCTGCCTCAAGTTGAGATCCCTCTGAGTGAACAAATGCCTCAAACTCTTGTGATCGGAGAAGACCTGAAACGATGCCCCATACAAGTAACATCTCCAAATCTTCAGCGCGTAGATCACCGCTGCAAGCTCTAAATCGTGAGTAGGATAATTTCGCTCGTGAGGTCGTAGCTGTCTCGATCCGTATGCAACCACACGTCCATGCTGCATCAACACGCATCCAAGTCCGCGCCCTGAAGCATCCGCATAAACCTCATACGGCTCGTCACTACTAGGAATAACTAATACTGGAGCTGAAGTCAACCGGTTCTTCAATTCCTGAAAAGCAGACTCACAGTCTTCATCCCACTCAAACCTGACGTTTTTCTTGATCAATCTCGTCAACGGAGCTGCAATCTTCGAAAAGTCCTTTACAAATTTCCTGTAATATCCAGCAAGACCTAAGAAGCTGCGAATCTCCGCTACATTCCTTGGTCGTTCCCACTCCAATATAGCTTCAATCTTGGACGGATCCACTGAAATACCATGCTCCGAGATGACATGACCCAGAAATTTGACCTCAGTCAACCAGAACTCACACTTTTCCCTCTTAGCATACAACTGGTGCTCCCGCAAAGTCTGAAGCACGATCCGAAGATGCTGCTCATGCTCCTCCCATGTCTTAGAATACACAAGAATATCATCGATGAACACGATCACAAACTGATCTAGATACGGCCTAAATATCCTGTTCATCAAGTCCATAAAAGCTGCTGGAGCATTTGTCAACCCAAAAGACATAACCAGAAACTCGAAGTGCCCATACCGAGTCCTAAAAGCTGTCTTGGGAATATCCTCTTCCTTGATTCTGAGCTGATGATAACCTGACCGCAAATCAATCTTCGAGAAGTATCGCGAACCTCCCAACTGATCAAATAGCTCATCAATCCTAGGCAAAGGATACTTGTTCTTCACCGTAACACGATTCAACTGCCGATAATCCACACATAACCTGAGAGTCCCATCATGCTTCTTAGCGAACAAAACTGGTGCTCCCCACGGAGATGTGCTATTCCGAATATATCCGTTATCAGCAAGCTCCTGAAGTTGCTTCCTCAATTCCTTCATTTCTGCCGGCGCCATCCGATAAGGTGCCATAGAAATCGGTGATGTCCCTGGAAACAACTCAATACCAAACTCAATCTCCCGATGCGGTGGTAATCCTGGCAACTCGTCGGGGAAGACATCCTCGAACTCACCAACCACCGGAATCGCTACACTACTACTCGAAACATAGGGCTCGCAATCTAGATTGGCAAGAAAAGCAAAACAATCTAGATTCCTTCGCCCTCCTAAACACGACTTCATGAGACGCTCACTCATTAGCCAATCACCACCACCCTGGTAAGTGATCACCGTCCCCCTATCAGACACTAGGGTCACCTTTCTAAGTTGGCAGTCCACAACTGCACTATACCTGGACAACCAGTCCATCCCTAAAATCACATCATAGGAACTCATGGGGAGTATAATCAAATTACTTTTCAAAATCTCATCCCCAATCTTTATTTTACAAGATTTACACATACAATTCACACACACCCGCCCCAAGGGAGAAGTTATAACTAGGGGTTCATTAAACTCTTCTACTTCTAATCCCAAGGCATGTACAAAGGAACTCGAAATGAGAGAATGAGAGGCACCGGTATCAAATAAAACGCGAGCTAGAGATCTAGAAACCAAAACCATACCATCGACAACCGCGTTACCAATCTGAGAATCTGACCCTCCAGATGCCATTGCATGAACCTGCACTGGCGCCTTCCCTTTTCCTCTACCGACATTGCTGGGTCCTACATTACTCGGCCGATACTACTGAGATGGAGACGACTGCACACTACCTGTACTCGGCGCTCTATACTGAGGAACACTACGCTGAAAATACTGCGGCTGCTGTCCTCGTGCCGGATATGAGAATTGCTGAGGAGAAAACTGCGGATACTGCAACTGCGGGTACTGCGGAGGCGGAGGTAGGGTCTGAGGCTGAGGCTGAGACGAACGACTGGCATCCTCCCCGGTCTGCGATCCAAGACGAGCACTCCTGATCGGGCAATTCCTCTTGATGTGTCCGGGCTGCTGACAGAAATGACAATGAAAGCTGTAGGGGTTGCTGCGCCCGCTGCCAGACGAACTGCTACTGCCACTGGTCGCACCGCCTTGCTTGCCTTTCCCCGGAGCTGGACGACTACTGGTGCTCTTCCTGCCACTCCTCTGCGGTCCTCCTGAAGCCTTGGCTCGATCCTCACAATACTGCACGTAATCATTCTCCACGGAGATCGCCGACGACACAAGCTCTCCGAAACTCCTAAGCCGTAGAGCAACCAACTGCCGCCGAATAGGAGCCTTGAGTCCTTCCTGAAACTTGATGCATTTCTCGCGCTCCGATGCCACAGCTGGTGGAGCAAACCTAGCCAACTCGCTAAACTTCGCCTCATACTCCCGAACTGACATATCACCCTGTTGCAATCTATAAAACTCAGCTGCTTTCTGATCTCTATACCCCTGCGGAAAATACCGATCATAGAACAGATCCTCGAACTTGTCCCAACCGATATCGCCACCGCGCTCCAGACGCTTAGTTTGTTTCCACCAGGTGTTAGCGCCACCCTCGAGCTTATACGCCGCAAACTCCACACGATACTCCTCAGGCACACCAAGGGTATCAAGATGCTTCAAGATCGAATCCAACCAATACTCTGCTAACTGCGGATCCCCATTGCCATCAAAAGTCGGAATAGACGCCCGCCGAAATTCCTTAAAGAAAGCATGCCGACTACCAACACTGGAGTCTTCCGGTCTAGTCCTGGCTGCCATCTGCCGGAAAGCCGCAATCATAGACCTCATCAGGCCCTCATCATTTCCGAACTCGGCGTCAGCTGTCGAACGACGTCTAGGTGCCATTCTCTCACTTCTGAAAACAAAATTTGGACTGTCAGAGGTATTTCATTGTCAAACTTATGTGTGCACAATTCCC
Source organism: Artocarpus heterophyllus (assembly GCA_025403435.1). Classification (NCBI taxonomy): domain Eukaryota; kingdom Viridiplantae; phylum Streptophyta; class Magnoliopsida; order Rosales; family Moraceae; genus Artocarpus; species Artocarpus heterophyllus. The sequence goes on along the minus strand of CM046347.1, from coordinate 7,078,217 downwards.
AAGGTTCATAACCTTGAGCTCTGATACCATTCTGTCACGCCCCGGAGTACGGGAGGTGACGTGGCGGAATATTTAGATTAATTAAAAGAGAATTTAATTAAAAACCGAGAGTTTAAGAATCCAATTAAATAAAAATTAAGAAGAATTTCCACCACATTTTATAAAGAATTTAAAATCATTAAACAAATAACCATAATTGAATAAAAACCGCGAATATGGGTTCCACAACCCACAACTTGTGCACACACATGGATCTGACAATATCGCAAATACAATTACAGTCCAAGTACAAATAAAGTTAAGTCTTACATGCCTTGTTTAATAATACAGAATATAAATAGATTCTCCTATTGCTCCTGAGTTCGGTCCGAAGAATCTTCTCCAAACCTAAATGGGAAACCACCTAGAAGGGGGGAAATTTAAAACAGATAAAACGTGAGCGAAAGGCTCAGTAGGACTAAGTTTTATAAAATAATTTAATGCAAAGAAACATAACATTATCAGGAGTTATACAAAAAGGGAACTTGAATAAATAAATAAATAAATTGAGTAGAACCGTTCTGACACAGAACAGTCTACTCGTCAAATCAAAACACCAGTTTACTTTTACCTAGGCAAACCATGAAATCACCACCGTAGTGGCCCAGCTGGGTTTCGAGACCTGCCCCCAAGGTCGATCACGACCCGATCTCTGATATGGCATCATGCCCATGTGGTTATTATCATTATCATTCAAAACCCAATTACCGAGTGTTGTCAATTACATTCATTATGAAATTCATTTCATGTCACGGTATATAAAAATATAACCGATAAAACCATTTTCAAACAACCGCTGAAAATATTTTGATAGAAATCATTTTCAAAGCCAAATCATTTCAAAACCAGGCTACCAAAGAAATAGGATAGAAGTCCTACCTCAATACTCGTGCCGGTACCCCACACCGCAATCCCGGTCCGCTATACGTTAGCTCCACGGAACCACGAACGATCCTAGATACCAACTAAATCAATCAATATCTAGTTTGAGACATCCTATGTTACTAAATCATTTCATGATGTCCTAGTGTGCCATTTGTATCATTAAAATCATCCTATAAGGTTGGGATTTAAATCAGAGTTCAAAACAATGAAATCGGGTAAAAATCACAAAATTTTCCATGCCTCGGTCGGCCTGCCGGACGCCCTGCTTCGGCCTGCCGAACTGTACAGTTCGGCCTGCCGGAAGCAAAGTTCGGCCTGCCGAACATTTCCCCAGATTCGGCCTGCCGGTCGGAAGAACACCGGCCTGCCGATCATCACTCCAGCCTGCCGAACATGAACTTCGGCCTGCCGAACTGGAAAGATCCAGAAATCCCAGCCACGGGTTTCTCGATCCCCAAAATCCAAATCTGAATTCCAACCTGTTTTTCTCAATTCCCAGGCATGAAAAACAACTATAATTGATAGAAAAACATTCTAGAACATGTTTGGGATCATTTAAACAACATTTGAACTCAAAATCTTCAAAAATCCAAAAATGAGAAAAAGAGGAGAAAAATAAAAATCTTGAATCCAATCCTTTTTTCTTCAATCTAGGTTTAGATTCTAGTTGTTCTAAGCTCATTTAACACAAATCCACGGTTTTCTAAGCTTAAACAAACTTAGATTTCAAAAACACACAAAATCGAAAATTTTGAAAAAAGTTTAGAAATTTCGAATCTAACCTCGAATCGAAGCTTCAATCCGCGTTCTCGGTTGCCGAATCACGTCCCCGAGCTTCCTCCTTGCTGTTCCGAAGCTTGGATTCGAATGGAAATCAAAAATTTTTAGAGAGAGATTGAGAGAGAGAGAGAGAGGGGCTGCCGAGAGATATCAAGAGGAAGAGAGAGAGATTGGCGTGGAAGTGAGGAGAGAGAGGGAAGAAAGAGAAATAAATAGAGAAAATCGGTGGGCGGTTTTACTGTACGAAAACCATGTGCCGCCCACGGTTTTGCAAAACGGAGTATTTTTTAACATTTTACAAATTGTTGTGTTTTAAAACTCAAAACATCATTTTAAATCAACAAGGAATCTTTTGAACACATCAATTTAACAAAACAACCAAAAACTAAAAATCCAACCAAATAATCTAATCAAAGTTAAAACTTTAATTATGGCACACTAATTCATCATTTACATTACATTAATATTAAATAAATTTCGGGACGTTACACGACCTTAAGTCGAAGAAAGTGAGAGGAAGAGGAGACTTTGAAGCTGGAATGGAGGGTAGATGGAGTAGAAGCCACCTTGCGAACCTCAAATATTTCCACCCCGTTTGGTTCGCCATTATAATTGCTAGTTGATATGCCAATAGTTGTTTGACCGTTATATCAAGAAAATGTACATAGCTTCAACAATTAATTCCAAATTTAAATAAGACGTTCTGATTTGTTTAGGGCACTTAACTAAACCAAAACTTTTAATTGTTGTAATATAAAACTCTTACATGCTATAATATTAAGATAAAATAAGGCACAATATAAAACTCTAATATATTACAATGATTTGAATCAATCCTTCCAAACATGTATTATATGAATCAATGGGTTGATTTTACAGTAAACTATTAAAAGGTGTGTTGCGAGCTCGAGCTAGAGGAAAAAAATTAAATGAAGTTATTCAAATTACAAGTATTATTGTAAACTAAAAGCATTAATTTATTAGAACAACGATAATGCCTTGAGCCTTCCAAGGTCATTTTAGTTATTTGTTGGTTGAATGAAATAATTCGAAATAAGTAGTGCTCCAGGCTGAGTAAAGAGAGATCTTTATTTGGATAACCATCCTCACACAGCTTCCACCAAAAAAAAAAAACTGTTTTTTTGGAGCATACAAGTACACCCCGTGATAAACTAACCAAAAAAAAAAAAGCACACCACGTGACAAACTAACAAAATTCAAGTACATCACGTAATATTGTATATACCACCCGAGTAGTTCTCCAGTCTATTACATATTTTTCACTGCATGAGATAAGATGGACCAATTTTTGAGTGTGGACGAATTGTTTTGCTTCGTATGGTCCCAGCCTTGCTTTTAACCTGGAAAAGATTTTTCTTTTTGTGGGGCCAGCGCGAGTTTTGCTTACATTATGGTTTGGGCATAGAACATCTTGTGGTGGATGGCCGTGACTTTTTGGGATCATGGTAAAGGCTTGTGCGATGGATAGACCACATGGTTGTGTACTCATTGTTTACGGTGGAAATTCATCAAACAACAACTCTCGCCATAATGCTCACTATGATGTCACTCGCTCGTATTTTCATAATTGAAAGAGCAGAAAATGGAATAAAAAAATAAAAAATTATAATGATATCCACTTTTAGAGAGGTTTTTTTTTTACTATTTTTCTTGAATAGATGGTAATATTGTCACAAGAGACTTAGGGCCTTTCTCTCAAATTTCATCCATAGCCTTGGTAAAATGTAATTAATAATGGAAGTATAAATCAATTTTAATCGGGAATATCCTCTTTGCTTATTTAACTGAACTGATTCCCATCATCTCATAGTTGACCTCTTCCTCAAATGAAGTAGATCTTAACTTTAGGCATTACTTAAAGTTTGGTATCTCTCCCCACATGCTTATATGACTAGAGCATTGTTGGCGTCTATCTCAAGATTTTCTCTCTCATTATGAGTTAGCCGAACCACACTTTGCGAGTTAACTACTGCTAGTCCAGTTGATAAGAATGGGCTAGATTGAAAGAGAGATCCTAAATTCAAATCTTAAGAACAGTTAGTATTTTATATATATATATATATATATATATATATATATATATATATAAAAGGAATCATAGCAGTACCTGTTATGTTTTAAGTAGTTTACGAGTAATGTTTATTTGATAAAGTATAAAATTTGTAAGGGTGTAACATGTGTCATGGCCTCTATTGAATCAAAGGTTAAAAACCTGATTTTTTTTCAGGATATTAAGGGTAAAAATGGTTTGAAATATGGGTTATTTATGTTTCCATACCTTATATTTTAAGTTCACTAAAAAAGTATATTTTTAGTTTTTAATCTTATCAAATATATATCACCTGATTATGTTTAATGTACAAATCCATACTTTTCTGGATCAAAGTCAATATTGACTTCAAAATACCAAGAATACCCTCAAAGAATAAAATGAAAACAACTAACTAATAATAATAATAATTCTCTGCCTCGCCCAACGACACTCCTTTCCCCTCCCCAACACAGATGAACGAAGTTTGTTTAATTCTTCATTCACATTGCTTCATTTTAATCAAGCGGTTGTTCTTTGTTTTTTCTAAGAAAGTGACGAAAAGGGAGGAAAATCCAAGCTGGTGAGTATTAGCTTCATGGGTTTATCTCTGACACATTCAAGGGGAAAGGGGAGTTGGTTTGGTCTTGCTAATATCATATTTTTCCAAATAAATTCTAGTCTTTTTTTATCATTTTAATAACTTGTATTTTAAAAAAATATCACATTTGTATCTTGTTGTTTAAAAAATATCAAAATGGCACCCTATAGCTTTTGAGAATATTATTTTGATATCTTGAGTCTGTATTTTGTGACGTAAAATTTTCAACTTACCCTTTTATTAATAAACTCATAATTATTTTGTGAAAACTATAAAAGAGCATAAGCATAAATGATGTCAAAAATAAATAAGTCCATCTATATGCTTTTCTTTTAGGAGTTTTGTTTAATTTTTTGTTTTCATTTTCTATTATAGTTTATAAAATTAACTTAGAAGTAACTAATTAAAGGTTAAAAAAGAAATTTCACGTAAAAAAAAATTCAATGCACTAAGTTGATATTTTTAAAAACTACAGAATACCATTTTAAAATTTTTCAAATAGTAAGGTATCAATGTAATGTTTCCCTAAAACTCAGAATACACAACAACAAACAGGGTCATTAACGACAACAAAAAGTCGTTGCAAAAACCTAAAAGTCGTCGCAAATATCTCTTGTCGTCACAAATAAGTCATTGCGAATAGTTAATAGCAAAAATTTTATTTGAGACAACAACATGTTGTCGTAATTGAATTAGCGATGATAGTCGTCGCAAAAACATTGCTGTAATTAAATTGTCGGTAGCTTCGTTGGGCTGACGTAGATTCAAATTTTTGCGACTATGGTTTAAAAACATGTCATTGCAAATGCTTACTCAAATGCTAACATGGCTTCTTTTTTGTGATGATCTTTTTCAAAATGTCATCGCTAATGTTTTTGATTTTTTATTTATAATATTATAATAAATATTTTTAATAATTTTTATTAAATTTTTAGTTTGTTATTTTATTAATAGTAAAATTTATGGTTTTATTAATTGATTTTACTACAATATATTTACATTATAATAATGAAAATTAATTAATATTAAAAAATACAAACGATAATAGATTATTTCATTTATAGAATAAAACCAACATAATATGAAAATATTAAATAGTGTAAATAAATAAAAACAAAATACAATCTAATCTCTTAAATTTGCAGCATCATTGGTGTCATCATCGTTGTCATCAATAGCGTTTGGAGGAAGTGGAAGACCTTGAGGTATATAAGGTTGAGAACAAGTCAAGGGCAGGAATTGTACATTAAGGTGCAGCTGGGCTAGCAACTCCTTCATCTTCTTCTAGTTTTCGTATATTTCCAAGTTTTTCTAGTATGATCTTGGCAAATATTCTTTCACGTTTGGATTCACACGTGCTAAAGATGTTCCATCTCACTGAGAGCCAGAGGATGAAGAAGCGCCATAGTAAATCTTCTTTAAGAGTATGGGGCCTACTCTAGTCTTGTGTTCTCTACGTGTACTCCAAAATTCTCTCCTCATCAACTGCAGCTGCAGATGAATTGGAACTAGACTGTGTTATTTGGGTTGATCTCTCCCCCTTTATCTTATTCTACACAAATAAAAGTAAATACATGTTATGAATACACAAACCAATTTGAATAAGAGAAGATAATATAAAAAATAAAAATACTTACAAAGTCTACTCCGCTTGGGGATTAAGCTAGGTGGCCCTGTGACAATGCATGTCGCCCCATTTGTTAATGGCGGACATTGGTTAATGGGTCGTCGTGTTAGCCTGTCCAAAAATTTGAATGTATTAGAATTGAATATTCGATTTTCAAAGTTAATTTTTACAATAAATAGTAATTAAAAAGTCTTACTAATCTTCTTTTCGTGATCCTATGAGTACGATATCTAACCATCCAGTCAGTCATATATCAAACCATATTAGAAAAAAGTCACATTTTTTAAAATTTTATGAAATCGTATCAAATTTTTTGATAATTTTATGTTCAATTTTTTGTATTGTTTCTAATTAAAATTAATTGACAAATTTTTATAAACAACAATACTACAATTATTGAACTATACAGTTTCATATTAATTTTATTCATTACTTTATAATAACACATGATTCTAATTTAGATTTATTTTGTCATACCAATTACTTGTTAATTAAAATAATAAATTATTTTATTTTATTTTATATTAATTAATTTATTTATTTTTTAAAGCAATTCTAAAATAATAATTTTTTCATTTTTATTATATTACTATTTTAGTTTTTAATCAAATAATATAATTTATTAGTTTGTAACTAATTTATGTTTCTGATCATTATATTAACAAAATTCCAACATAAACAACTAACTTAAACATAACTTAATTCACTAAAAAAACTTAAACATAATAAAGATTATAACAAAAAATTGACAAAAAAAGTTTTAATCATACACCTAAATTTATCAACAACAACCCTATATCAACAAAATTCCTAACACAAAACATGTCATTAAAATCTGAACCATAAGCATTACAACAACATAATCACAATCATACTATCCTATATCAAGAAAATCACAATCCAAATTTCTCAACATAACACAACCACATTACACAAATTTCTCTTTCTCTATATTTTTAAACATTTACAAAAATACTAAAAACTTACAAAATCCAATACCCACTAAACTGGGAGGTTAAAAATTCAAGGGTTGGCAGCAAGCAGACGACGGTGACAAGTTGCAGCAACCACAAGGATGGTGGAGGTAGATTTTTAATTGTTTTTGAAGCATTTAATGTCTGATTTTGTCTGTTTTGGTGCCGTTTTGCTTTGTTTTTTCGTTAGATTTCTAATCTAAAAATAGAAAATTAAAACAAAATTAATTATTTTTTAGAAATAATTACAATAATATTAAAAATATTTATTTTACAATAAAACACACAAAATTAATTATAAACTCCTAAAATTTACAGTTTCTTTTGGTTTGATACAGATATGATTTTTAAGACTTAGAAATATTTTTAGAAATTACTAAAAGTATTATAGAACATATTTACAAACTTAAAGCACATTATCAAATTCATTAAGACTCAAAATAAAATAACCATTAATTATTTTTATGGTTTTGATTATTTATAGACTAAACACATATTTAACACATCGAAACGACTCTAAAAATTATCAATAATATTATTAAACATAAAAACACATTAAAAACATGTTTTTAAATACATTTTCATATTAAGATACTAAAACACTATTTAACACTAAATTACTATAATTACGGAGTTTTATAAGAAATATTAATGCAAAATGACTGATTTTAGCTTTAAGAAATATACATTTTTAAGTCTCATCACCGCGATTCAATCAATTTGGGATGCTGACGAATTGGGAATCAGAGGATGGAATTCTGTTGCTTTGTAGAAGATGTTGTCGGTTGCTTGAGAGGTGATGGAAATCGACGATGGACTTGGCCACGGCCAACGAAACGGCGTCGCCTTCCACATATTCAGCGCCAAGCTTCAGAGATGTGGGAGGCCAGGTGAGGTTCCCGACGGGAGGGAGGAAGTAGAGGAGGGTGAGAGACAAAGGGTGTTTGGGGTTGAGATTTGGTAAAAAGAGGCGTTCACTTGTTGGCAAGCGCAACAACCTTAAGTCGAAAAAAGTGAGAGGAAGAGACTTTGGGGAAGGTTCTGGGCTGACTGTAGGTGAAGGAACCATGCACCTTGCAACCTCAATTATTTCCGCTGTGTTTGGTTGTGCCATTGTTGATTAAGACGTACAGCCTTTCTTGTTAATTTGGCCTTTTATATATAAAAAAAAAAAAATGTTAATCGCTTCACGACATTATACCAAATAAAATACTAAAAGTCTTACGATTTATATTTATGTGTGTCTGTATATATATATATAGTAACTTTTCCCGATATTAATTTATAAGATAAAAAGCTAATATATGCTTTATTTGATAACAACGTTAAAAAAATAAAGTTGATTTTATTATGATGTAAAATTCCCACGTACTACAGTAAAAAAACAAAAATTTTTTATAATATAAAGCTTTTTTATATTATAATTTTTAAATTTTAACTTTTAAGTTTCAACTGATATTTTAAACACGCGTATAAAGGTGAGGCTCAGCATGAGCGGACGCACGTTACCAGCTTCGGAGCACATGCTTCCGTGGAAAAACAAAAAACAATTGAGTATAGTGCATCAATTTTGGCTTAATTTGACGATCTGTCTGGAGTCAATGCTTGCATGTGTATCTTTTATGTAAGTGCTGAAGAAAATGTCTACAAATTGTGATTTCTATACATTGTCTATAAAATAACCCTACTCACATCATTGATGAAAAGAATGCTGTAATACATGCTTCAAATAACTCAATTAGAAAAATGAGTATTCACACAGATAATCGCTGCAGTTGGCCTGGAATAATATTTAAGAGGATCATAATCACGTCCCTCAGTCCAAGAAGACGACAACCTTATGCATATTCTTTCTTGTTCTTGAAGGGTTTTCTCGTCGTGTTAAGTATACAAATACAGTGATCATTATCAAATTTTGCAACAAATATATATCAACACACAAAAACAGAGCATACAAAAGTTCAACAACACGTTGACCACAGAGGCCTTAAGGAGGAACCCTGATAGATTTTTACTCAGAGAGATTCAAGACCCTTAGCAAACAAAGATGCAAAAGCTTCCATATGATGTTTCCTCAGGACCAATCCAATCTCAACTCCTCCATCCCCATTTCGATTGTCTGATAGACTCACAGCTCCCGTTCTATCTATAGAAATAACATCCACCTTTCTCGGCTTTCCCCATCCGAAGTCAGTTTTGTAAAGCTCAAACCGTGGCGATGATGCAACGGAATACGCTCTTGGTAATGTCTTCACTTGATTGATCGATGCTGGAACCCAATTCTCAGATCCATTTAGAAGTCCCTTATTATCTAAGCGTTTTATAGCTTCACTAATTGCATTGACAACCACAAGAAGTCCTCCTTTTCCCAGCAACGCTTCTCTTTCAATTATTGTAATATCGTCCCCAGCGCAGTTTCCGAAATACGCCGTAGGTATTGGAGGCTGCAAGCGTGACCTAAAATCAATGAAAAATGCAATGCGTATTTTGTTGTCGCTGATTTCTTCTTCTGCTTTTGCTAAACAAATCCATGTGTAGGCGCACGTTATTGAGAATGTGGACACATGAACTTTACTGTTTGCCATCTTCTCCACCAATCGCTTTAGCTTTTCTATCTTCCCTCGTGGCAATTGGAAAGTGCCTCGAACTGAATCTGGCCGAACTTTGTCAACTTCCCAGTACAATAAACTTCTGTTATCTGTGACTCCGTCCATATTTAGCCATCGATCCGATAAGATATTTCCGAGATCGGAAGGGTCCTTGATTTGGGTTCTGTCATAAACTGGTTTTAGCTCCGGCGGCAATTGATGGAACATGGGAGGACAATCTTCTAATCCAAGTGATCTGCATATGTGGGCCCATGATTTGAGAAACAAGACAAAACTCTTGCCATCAAGAACCGCGTGATGCGAAGTGATCCCGATGGAAAACCCATGGTTCGGGAACACGGTGACTTGAATCGCCAAAACCGCGACTCGATCATGGGATGCTGACAGCTTTGGAATCAGAGGATGGAATTCCGTGGCTTCGCAGAAGACGAGATCGGTGCCTGCAAAGAGGCGATGGAAATGATCGGTGTCAGACATGGCCACAGTCAGCGAAACGGCGTCGCTTTCCGAGTACTCGACAGCGGCCACCGGGGAATTTGGAGGCCATGTGAGGTTCCCGGCAACAGGAAGGAAGTGGAGGAGGGTGAGGGACAAAGAGTGTTTAAGTTTTGGAAGAACGTTGTCGAAGAAAAAAGATGTAGTGTTCGGGGTTGAGATTTCGTAGAAGAGGAGGTTTTCATATGGTGGGAAACGTAACCATCTTATGTCGAAGAAAGTGAGAGGAAGAAGAGACTCTGGGGCTGGGCTGGGGGTAGATGGAGGAGGAGCCACCTTGCAAACCTCAACTATCTCCACCCGGTTTGGTTCTGCCATTGGAGTTGCCGGTTGATACCGCCATATTGTTTGACTATTTTATCAAGAAATCTACATAGCTTCTCGTCGATATGGCCAATACCTACCTTTTTTTTTTTGGGGTAGTTGATGATACCTACCACTTAAAATAAGCCGTCCAATATTCTGCTTTGTCATACTATTTTTTTATTTTCTGATTTATTTAGGACACTTTCATTAAATCAATTGGTTTTATTTTAGAAAAGTATTGAAAAAGATGCGTCCCATGTATGGGGCACAAAAAGACTAATTTACTAGAACAAGCCACCGCTGCATTCAAATATGTCGAGCTTTAATAAAGAAAAATCCTATTTATGTCCATGGAATCAAACCCCACTGCTTATAAACCTATAGATTTTAGTGTAGTGTATATGTAATTTTTAAATTAGGTTCTTTTATTTTAAACAAGCCACCAGTATATTTAAATATGTCGAGCTTTAATAAAAAAAAATCCTATTTATATTCGTCGGATAAAACCATACTATTTATAAATTTATAAACTTTAGTCTAATATATAATGTATTTTAAAGGACTCCATCAGTTAGATAAGATTGCTTTTTTAATAAATTAGACTATATATAAGACAAAAAGATGTTGATTGCTTTTTTATAAATTAGGCTATATATAAGACAAAAAGATGTTGATTACGCGTTGAGATGGGATTCACAAACCTAACACGTGATCCATGTGGACTTAGCTACTTCTAGTGGAAAAAAGGACTACTACATTTGCTAACCAATTAGCTAGCAAGTTCATCAGTTGACATCAAATACAACACGACAGTTGTAGCAACTGACTTCTTTCCCCTGTATTAGCTAGTAAAAATTAATTTTCTTATAAGTTGTTTGACAAACTGATTTAAACTAAAAAATTAGTTTATAAATCATAGCATATAAAAGCTTTATATGGTAATATTTTTTTGCTTTATACTATAACATATATAAGACTTTTCATTATTGTTGGTTTGAATTGTTTTGCTAAATAGATGGCTAATCATATTAAGTATTGATTCTTCTAGGCTCATTTCTTACATCTTCATTCTAATTTTTTGAAACAACAAAAAAATACTCTCTCTTTTTCTTATCTTTTTAAAATGACATGTTGACAACTACTTTTGCTCTATGTTTTAAAAATCAATAATTAAGAAACATATTTGATAACTACATTTTCCTCTACATATTTTCTTTTGACAAAAAATTAGCATATATTAAATTGTCAAAATACTTGTCAAGTTAGAACAGAGGATGAAGGGTCGAATGGGGACAAAAACCAAAGGTTGGGGTGGGATGGGAACTTGGGTTGTGGGTCTGCCGTCTAGTTAAATTGAATTTGGGGTCATGTCAGGATGAGGATCGAGACCAACGCCAAGTCAGGTTTTAGGTTGGTGCCAATCAAGGTCCAGACGCAAGACAGGGTCCATGATCAGGTTGTGGGTCTGGGGTCTAAGGTCCAGACAGATTGAGGCTGAGGTCATGTCAGGATCAGTTTGGGTTTGGCCTAAAATTGACCCGACCAAGTTCATTGCCCGTCCTAACGTCATTCTTTATGGCTGTTGTGTTGTCTTTTTCATTGTATTAGGATTTTTTTATTTCTTTGTCGCTTGCTTAAATGTTTTACTGTTTCTAATTAATTTGGTTTTATAATTACGCTATTGTTTGTTATATCTATGTCTTTTAATGTGGTACCATCATCAAAGTTGTCGTCACGTGTCATCCTCGTTTCATGTCTGTCCTACAAATAGATGACAAAAAGATTGTCACAGAAAATTGTGATTTTTGCACATAAATCCATAAAATAACTCATAATGACGTTTCTACTCTATGTTAATCATTTTCTAAAATCAGTATATACATATTCATAATTGTCGACGTATAAATGGGTATTATTTCAATAACCATAAAATAGATGACAGTATTATTAAATTAGAGGCATATCTTAAACAAAGAGTTCAACAGTGGTCATTTTGTAAAAATAGGGCTTCCTTGAAACCCAACTAATTTCTCTGGCTAAAACCTAAATGAATTTCTTGAACAACCCATATTGGGCCGATCAGATATGTGTGGCTTGGGTTTAGCCATGCCGAATAACAGTTGCGTTTAGCATAGGTACTTTCCAACTATTAATAAGATAGCAATTAATCTAGCTTCAAGTAATTAACAAAAAATTTGGAGTGAATGGGTATTATCTTCAAGCTTCGTCGACCTTTTTTTTCTATTTTTTGAATGAAAAAAGTTTCTTAAGTTCCATGTCCAAATATCCGTTGTCTTATTATGTCTAAACGGAAAGAAATTATTAAGATATACGTGCGATACAAATATAGGTCATTTGTCTCTAATTAAGTTGAAGCAATATGGCAAGTGATAAAGCCAAAATAAGTATTGATCATTTCAAATTTTTAAAAAAGCAACATGGACAAAAAATCGTTTATTAGGGACATAGTTGCATATGGATATTTATAGAAAGTATTATTGTATTTCTTTTCTTTTGAAAACTTGATGTGCGAGATTCGATTTTATATTTTACGGTGAAGTCTTGTGTGTGAAATTATTGTTAAGCTATGTTTGCTGTCACAAGTACTATTGTAAAGGTGGGTCTATTGACACCCCTCATTTTACTTTTCATACACCCTTATTTAATAAGATTTCTTATTCTTATTATTGTATTGTTCGTTAATCAAATTACGTTTGAGGATAAAAGTATTTTATAAAATACTTATTGCACACCCTATCTTAAGAAGGAAAATTATATCCTTCCAAAAATTATTAGGCGTAACTGTTAATAGAAATAATAAAGATAGATTCCAACGTGCAAGAATTTGTGGTTTATTTTTTCTTCAAATTTTATTTTTTATTTAGTTTTTATTGTTTCATATATAACAATTATAATTATATAAATCATTGCAAATTGTATGATTCATGAATATTTACAAATCGTGTGTTTGAGTATAGGAACCATAGTTTGATTTGACATAAAGAAATGCAATGTAAAAAAACTACATTTCAATTCTCTTTGTTTTTAATTATGGATATACAATTTGTTCGATTATATATAAACCATTACAATTCACTACCAATCATACTTTTTTGTCATGAAATCCAGAGTTTGGTTTAAAAAAAGAAAAAATAAAATTAAGGAAGAACTATCGGTTAATATATGAATTGAAAAAGAAAAACATTAGCAAAAAAAATGTAAGTTTGTTTAAAAGATGGGTGGAAAAAGGAAAAAATAATAACGCTATATAAGTGTAAGGACTTTCTTGGTATTTAAAAAAGGTGTAACAAGTGTAATGAAGGATGGATTAAGAAAAAGCATGTGAAAAATAAAATTAAGGACGTCAATAGATGCACCCTTTGCCCAGGTGTGAACTACAGACGACTCTCCAGTGGGTTCCACTCCTTCTTACTTGACTTTTAGGTCAACCCAACCCAAAAGGGAAGAAGAGGATGAGCCGAACAGCGGGCAGCTTCACTTTGTACATTTGCTATTAGCTGAAGTGAATATTGTCTTGTCGTAATTAGATGAAGTGAATATTGTCTTGTCTACCTACGACTATGTGGATATATATATATATATATGGGGGTTTAGGCAGAGGTGTTAAGATGGTATTATGGTACCATAGCGTCGGCATGGCTGCGTAGTTGAGATTATTTAATTGCCTGTTGTGTGGAGAAATGCTGTCAATTTTACATGGCATAAATAGTGCTATTTAATGAATTATACATTAATATATTTAATTTTTCGTATAGAATATGCTACGATCTTTGGCCTAGTTAATCATAGCTTTTTCAAAATGCCAAAAAAAAAGGAAAAAAAAGGAAAGAAATTCGTTAAAGTTTGGATAGCTGGAGTTAAATTCTTCGAACAATAACTAGAACTAACTAGGGGTTCATTACAAACTCAAGCCTTTCCACATAGATGTCACTAAATCAATTTCTTTCTAATATTTACCACCAACTGTACTGCAAAAGAGTAAAATAATATTGCTGAATTTCTAGTTTTGCTACCCATTATGTATAGATTTTTTCTACAGTCCCTTCGGAAAGACTATGTAAAAGAAAAAAACGTAACATTGATTTTAAAGGTAGGTAACATAGTTTTTTATAAATAAATTTTTTGTTATATGTCAATTTAACATAAATGGATGTTGAAAATAGTATTTGGATAACTAAATTTCTTTGTATTACATTAATTGAATACAGATACTGCCTTTAATGATCATCATATTATATTTTTTTCTACATATTATATTCAAAAGACCTCCCATCGACTGGACCTTAGAGAAGCCTTATATATATGAAGGGTCATATATATATATATATATATATATATATATATATATATGCAATTGGATGGGATCGGATGATGTGATCATAATTCCATCCGCTGGTGTTTGCATCAATATGCCCATCGACGACCCATAACAGATTTATTTTTGGTTTGGCATATTTTGCGCGTGCGCATGTGTTTTTGTTATGTCGGCTCTTCTCCTTTCTTTTCCTCTTTAATGTTTTTTTTCCACTGCTTTTTAACATTTAGACCCAACATGTGTAATGTTTTATACAGGTTGCTTCTTGTACATGCTTGCTAACTAATGCCCTTTTTCTTTCAATCTTATTTTCTAATTTTTTTTTGTTTTAAATTGTTTGGTGAAAAATTAATTATTATAGTCAATATATCTCTGAGAATATTGCGCTATATCAAGAATGTGCGCAGATAGATCGAAGCTTGCTTAATTTGGTAAACTAGTACTGAATCTTGTTGACTATATACTAATTCACATGACCAATTTTCCTTTTTCTTTTTAAGTAACAAGACCAGCTTTACAAAAAAATAATATTCAAAAGTTACATGAATAAATAAATCCAATGATATGGCAGTAACAACATTAATGTAAAGGAGGGGGGAGGGAATAGAACCTATACTCCAGCTAAGATATACGTATACATAAATATATATATATGTATATGTAAGAAAATAAATAGAGATGTGATTTTCACTAGTATATTGATTGCAGTCCAACAACCGAGCCTAAATAACATTCATCTGCCAGCTTACAGTCACCTTCATCTGTACATCTATCATTAGCATGATGACTAATTATGGCTGCAGAGAGAGAGGCACAGTTTCGAAGACTAGTACAGAAGAGGGGGCAAGAATGTCAAAGTTTCTTTCTTTTCTCTTATACAATGGAGTACATATATGAAAGGAAACTCTAGAAAGTAAAATTCTGGTTTAAGTATTTAAATAAAGTATTTAAATAAAGATATAAATTTTTATAAAAAAAATATTGTAGTAAAATGATTCGAATCGTAATTTAAATATCGAAACAAACAGACCTTAAGTGTATATAAGTTAAAACAGAACAGAAAGAAGATACAAATGTGTAGAGGCGAAGATGGCATAGAAAGTGAAATTGCTGATCCTCTAATCTGCCAGGTTAATTTATTAGGATATAAATCCTATTTTCTGGCTGTTTATAACGGCGACAGGAATTGTACTTCAATTAGTTGCTACTAATTAATATAAGCAAATTCAGTATATCGTAATGACCATTGGATTAAACAGCTGGGTAATGACCACTAGATGAAACAGATAAGATGTGTTGGGCTTGAATTCAGAAAGGCCCATGTTGGATCATATGTATCGCATAAAAATATGGGCAGCTGGAACACACGTGTTGTCTATTATACACATATATAGAACTTGTTTACGAAGGCTTTGTAAAAGGTTTTTTTTAGCTTCTTAGTTTTAAAAGTTATTTTTAAAAGTATTCGAATGATTTATTGAAAATGCCTTAGTGAGCTTCTAATTAAAGCAAATTTCAAAAAGATAGTTTTAAAATAAATTTTAAAACTTGTACAAGAATTTTAATAAGACATTATAAACTTTATGATAACAAGTATTTCAAAACCATTTGGATCCATTTAAGTTTTTTTAAAAAATATAGTTATAAACACTCATTAAAAAATCTATAACTTTTATTTCTCTTTTTTTACAGACTAAAAACACAAACAAAACTCTGCCAAATGGTCGAAAATTATCTATGAGATTCTTAGGGAAAAACGTGCAAGCAATTTAACAAAGAGGGTTATAATTGATAAATATGACTCATTTTTTGGAGCAAACTATTTTTCTTCACTAATTCCTTGATCATGGAAAATTATCATTCAAATTTCCAATACACATGAACTCTAAAGTGCCAAGTTTTTCTTTTATTTTTTTAGGGACTATGAAATTTCAACTGAACAAACCACCTATTCTAAAATTTAAAGCCATAAAAAATTTAATTTCTTTTTTTTAGCACAAATGATATATTTGCCTTTACTCGTTAATTTTTTGCCATAAATATATATATGCATATATATATATATATATATATATATATTTGAGCTCCTGACATGATCACAAGCAGTTCTAAAGGTTCACTTGCTAGATAATTATTTCATTTTTTTCCTTCAAATTTTAAAGAGGTACTGAGGCTTTAAGAAAATGTTGGGTTTTTTTACCCTATTCTGTCCTATTTCTTTCTGTGAGAAGGGATGTGTAGTTGTTATTGGAGTTAGGAGATAGATTAGTTTGCACCTTTTCGCCCATAAGAACTTTGCCACAATTGTAATATCACAGTTTCACAATAAAAATATAAATAACAAAGTAAAGAAAAATTAATTTGTATTGATATCTTTTATAGCTAATCTGTATATTAATTTTTGTTGACTTTCAATTTCAATTATTGTTATGAAATTAAATATTATGTTGAATTTTAATTTTATAATTGTAATTTTTGTTATTAATTTTTGTGTTGGACAAGAGAACAACGCAGTTTTCTATTTATTCGTATCCATCTTCTAAACAATAAGTCGATCAAATCGATGCTGCTTCTATGAAGCTTCTGAACCAACTAAACGCATATGGATTAGCACCCGCCACTACTCTTTCTTAACGAAAAGGTGCTTGAGAAATCAGAAGGCCTTTTTTTTCTTTTTTCACATTACTTTTGGACCTGATCAGTTGGCTCAATAATCACATACAAAAAAAAGAGAGACATAGGAACATTTGACGTGTACGCATGCAGTTCTTTTGATACAAAGGTGCTCTTCCTCTTTCAGAGCAAAAAAGTCCCTCACTCCCTCCTCCTCCATCGCCTCAAATTTCATATTACCGGGTAAATTAGATCTAGCATGATAAAAACTGACAAGGATAATTGAATTTTGTAGTTATTAGGTATTAGAATTTAAAATTTATTGTGATAATCTAATTGAGTTAGTTTCCGGATTATAGGATTTTTGATAAATTTAAAATCTCATCCAAACATGAATATATAATATATTTATTATGGGACTCTTTACACCTATGTTACAAAATTAAGATTTAAATTAATTTATGTCATAAAAATATTACAAAAAATGCCTTGCCACATCATTCTATAATATTTTAAAAATTCAAATATACTTTTAAGGTACAAAGCTTTATCTACCATGGTTGGTTACTAGCCAGTATCCACCACCATTTTCAGTCAACAACCGCCAAAATTGACTGCACTACAGTGGTCGTCATAGCCATAAAATCCCAAAAAAAAAAAATCAGCAAATACACAAACACAATAATCAAAAGAGAAAAATCCAAAAAAATCAGAACACAGTGGTCGTGACAAGAAAGAACCTCCATCGGACGGAGGAGACGAATATCCTATGCGTGTTCGCGACAGGGAGAGTGAAAGAGAAGCCAAGTTGTCGCCATTGCTGTTCGTGCTTGACCAAATCCGTCTTCGCCAACAGATCTCCTCCGTGACCAAATTCGACGACGTTGGGGTGCTGAACGCAAGGCCGCCACAATGCGTGACGAGCTCCGATCTGTCCTCGACACGAGGCCACCACGACGGACAAAGGTGGAGGAGCGATGGATCTGGTCGACGTAACGAGCACAAATCCGATGCGTGACGAGCTCCGATTTGTCTTAAACACGAGGACGCCGCGAAGGCACGATCATCGGACAAGCTCTATACCGAAGAAGAGCTTTGTACTCGCCAGTGGTGTGCAAGGGGTGGTCATGTTAGACGAGTGGTTGAGTTGCAGAGGAGAGGCATCGGGAAGAAGAAGTAGGTGGGAAGATAAAAGAAGGAGGAAAAGAAAAAGCAAGTCCTAAGCCTGTGGGTAATAATGTCAGCACAATAACATGCTTTCAAAGGGTTGTTGCAAAATTTCAGATACTTTTTTCATTTAGGGCGGGCATAATTCTATCCAACCAAAAAAAGTGTGGCACCGTTCCAAAAAGTCCCATGCGTCTTCCTCGACTATAGTCGTCCCTGTGCCTTCAACAATTGACGTCCCTTCCCTGAATCCTTAGTGATTGACGTCCTTTTCCTTTGCCCTACTCCCATTGCAGCTATTGCACCCTACATGCTACGCCCCATGGTCATACCAATTCCTTCTATTATGGTATAAAAGATTGAAATTTCCAATCGAAGTTCCATCTGGTAGGGCATGATAAGGATAATTGAATTTGCAATTATTGGCAATAAGAATTATGAATTTATTTGTGATAATCTACTTTAGTTAGTTCTTTGATTTACTAGAATTGATGTGTATATTTAGAATCTAATTTAAATACAGATTAATTGTATTAAGATGCTAATTGTGTTCTCTCGATTTATACTAATACAGAGTTCATTGACAATGCTCATTACGAGTCTATTTCTTTTTTTTTTTTAACTAATTTATGGGTGCAGAAAGTTGTTTCACCACATAAAATCTGTGTTATTATCTTTCTCTTATTTCTAAATAAAAACTAGACAGAACAACTTGATGATATGAAAATTATTTACAAGGTGATTTCCATATTATACAGAAAAAAGTTGGTACAGTATAGCAGTAACAACAGTAGCATGAGCTGCTATAAGATTCAGAAAAGGGTATAGTGACTAATGACAAGGGTGACAGAAGAGGGTTCTGTGTGGAATCTGGGGACCATTTATTAGGCAAAAACAGCGTCAGTGTCTGCGACACAGATCAAGAGTTGTGTGTGAACCTTACTGTGCTGATGATATTGAGGTGCCCGCCACTGTTTGTTTGAAGAATTAAAGTTGTCTTGGGACGACACAGCAGATAAGAACCGTAAAGTTTTTCTCTCTTCCGTCTTTTTCTTAACCAGCTGCAAATTAAAGCACTCCTGAATGAATGGTCTCTCTTTTGTTTGGCTTCTTTTTCTCTCTCCTTCTCCCTCTTGATCAGAAAGATGATGGAAACAATAAGATATTATGTCATTGATTTGAAGAACTCCAGAAGACCTTCTGATACTTGCATGAAATGTAGTACCACTCCATTGTCTATTTTCCTGTCGCAAAAGCAAAGCAACGTGTATTGTCATAATTAACTTAATTTTTTATTTTCTTTCTAATTAGTACCTGTATTTCTATTTTCAATGGACAAACAAAAATGACCAGTTAACCGCCAGTGGTTGTGGCATTGTGATTGAGGATCTTCTATTTGAGTATTTCATTTCTATTAGATTAAAGGTTTGAGTCATGCCAAACGCGCGAAATGTTTACCTTACTGTTTTGATCGTATAAACTATGCTTATACCTATTTTAAATTCTTTGACCTGTTAATTGATGAATGCTTAGAATTAAAGATATGATGACACTATCGATATGCTTTTCTATTAAAAAAGTCAAGAAAGGCCACTTGATGAAAAACTTTCATAAATATAACATAGAGCAATAATTAATTATCCTTTTTTGGTTGGAATCATCTACTAACCGAGTAAACCTTTTTTTTTCTTTTGAAACTTTTATGAATGTTACTAATCCAATTTAATTTACTTTACGTCATTGGAGCTGAAAAGGTCTGTTATCTTTTGTCCTTTATTTATTATCTTTAACAGTAACTTATTATTGCTAATTTGGATATGACAAGGCTTTTAGCAGCGTTCATGTTCAACTAATTAGCTTATATTTCTATCTGATACATATTCTGCAGGTGCAGACACCACAGACTAATAAGTAATGATTTTTTTTCTGATGGTTTTTCTTTCTGGCAATTAGTTCCTTTCCCCACAAAAGGGGTCTAAGGCTGTTATATCACCTTTTTCCGGTGTTAAATAGTGACATCATACTAGATTTTACGTTAATAATTGAAGTTTTTTTGTTGATTTGCATGCTACTAATTAAATATATGTTTCTTGTAAAAACAACAAATTACTTTAGAGCTTTCATTCAGGGATTAATTATGAAAATTCCCTCTAAATTATCTCTTGTAATAACGTGTCCTCTGATTTTTATGACGTAACATTCGTCCTCCTCGTCTATAAAATAGGAACGAAAAAAAACCAGTTATGTTATAATTTTTAATCAAAATTGACACATAATTAGCATGTGGTACATTAAAGGGCTAATTTGGTATCTTTATTATGTGTAAAGTTAATATGAGTTGATTTAATTAAAAAATTTTAATCATTAGGAAAATAAGTTGCTCAAAACCCTAAACAATTTAAAATTAATAACTCTTCCTCTTACTTGTATGAAACTTCACGAGACGGAGCTTAACTAAACGTAGACTAAATTTCGAACAAACACTAATTTTTCTGTGTAGAACATGTTATTGTGGCTGAGAGTCATAACATAAGGCGTTTTTTTTTTTTTTGTTAATACTTCATAGATCAGAGGGAAAGAATATAACATTTTGAAAATTGTTGGGACACGTCGTTTCATAAGCTATAGTTGAGGAAGAAATTTTTATAATTAATCTTTTATTGAAATTAATCCTCTTATTGATGTTAATTATTAAAGCCTTATTGCTTAAATTAATGTCTCACGAAAAGTATTTAGCATATCTGAATTGAGCAATGTGTGATTTTTTCTCTCAAACTTCTTATCCATTGTGGTAAATTTTCTACAATAACTAAAATTGGATGTAACTTTCACATTAAAAGTGAGTTACTAGAAATTTGAATGTTCTTCTTTACTCTTTTTTTTTCCTTTTGGAGATTTTTATTTGCTCTCAATAATATAGAATTCGGGCGTCTAAGTCTTAAATCCTCGCACAAACCATTCAAATAAGGTAACAAATGAATAATTAAGCTGTTTATGCATGTATCCGTACATGCATTTGTAAATATATTTGTATACCTTCTTCACCTTGCAACATAAAATGTGAACTTGAATTCAACTAGTACTTAATTACCATACTTATTCGTTCGACAAGTACAGGCACAAGTAATTTTTTCCACTATTCTATACAGTCTAGATATTACCTATCTGGCTTTTGAAGCTTTAGCTTGTTTCTAAAGGTCAGCAACACACCAACAAGATAATATAAGCAAACAGCTTTTTGATGAATATAAGTATACATCTTGTCAGTCATGAAGCAAATAATTAAGCAGAAGCAAAGCCCTTTTCAAGCAATAACACACTGCTACATATATATATAGAGCTAGGGTATTAATGCTATATAGCCAGCCCAGCAGTCCTACACATCTCATTATAAACTTAACTGAACGGCCTAAAGAGTAAAGAAAGGCTATAGTACTACAAGCATTGTATTAATTAATATTGGGTATCTTTCTTTCTTTTCTTTTTTTTTTTTCCTTTTCTTTTTCAAAGATGAGAAAGAAAAGAAATTGGTATACGGCTCTGGTCTTTATCTTTGACTTGGTTTTTAATGACTCCCGGTTTTGAAAATAGTTATTCCCATTACGACTCTGATCAGTTGTTTGGTTTAGAAGTCTAAATTTTGCTGCATGCATATCTCTCTGCAGGGGAAAAGTTGGTGTGGTCCTTTTCCTACTCAGTGGGTGTTTAAAGGGACAAAAACATATACTGGTCCCTCATCTACAAGGTAGGTTTTTCATTATCAGAAGTAGCTATCAGACACATCAAGATGACAAAAGCTATTTAGTGTAGACCACAACTTTTCCAACCCATGAAATGGACTTATCTCAGTTGGATTATTTCTCGTCTCTCATATGGAAAGAAAAAAAGAGACAAATTTTACGAAATCCTCTTAAATTATGTCATTTGTATCAATATATTTCCTCAAACTTTGGATGTTCTATCCTTGAATTATAATATTTCTCTTTATTTACCTTTGAACTTTGAAACGTGTTGTTTTTAGACAAAACAAAGCTTGTTATGCACATTTTCATCAATTTCTAATTTAAAACCCTTAATAAACCCAATTTAATTAGGTTCGTTCTTTAGTTTTCCTCCTTTTCTTGTTTTTATTTAGCTACATTAAAAAGATAATATATGAGAGAATTTAGAGCCCAACTAACTTATTTGGAGTGAATAATATTCATATTAACCTCTATAGATTATATTTAATCTTAAATCAAATGGAAACTTTGCAATTCCATCTCAAAACAAAAATATGTTTTAAGTTCAGGAATGAATCTGAAGAAATATTATAGTTCAAGAACAGAATATGTACATTTCAAAGTTTTGAAAGACATATTGACACAAAGGACATAGTTGAAGGGAAATTGATAAAATTTATTGTAAAATTTTGTTACTTGAATTATTTCCTGCCGACCACTTTTATGTAATTGATTGGATGAAAATTATGTTTCAGTCTAAACTCCATTACAATATTAATTGGTGAAGTGCTGATGGATCATAATTATTCTTATCAATTAATTTTCTTCCAAAAAAATTAAGATCACTTCCATACCTATATACACCATACATGGTTATGTGAAATATTAATTTCTTTACACGTTTGACACAGTGCCATTTTTGGTGATCATATAAATACGAGAGATAAAACTGGAGAAACCACAAGTATATATTGTATATCATTAATGAAAAAATTTGCAGCTATGCAGGCTTTGTTCACATATGCATGGACATATTGTGTATATCTTCCTTGGCACTAGGTGCATCTAAATCGTCGACCCATGTGATAAGCATTCAGTTACAAAAAAAAAACCTTTTGTAATTGTCGATAAAGCGTGGCTCTCCACTTTTTCCAAATCGTGCGCAGCATTTATTTTTATATGCAATGGTCCCCAATGGAAATTAGAAATCAAGGAATTAGGTCATTATTGATTAAGATTAAAAATAAATTGATTAAAATATAATAATGTTAAATAAATAATATATTTAGATCAAAACAAAATTTATTTTGGCATAAAATGATATAAAGAAAAACATGAAACAACATTGAGATGACAAAAAACTAAAATTAAAGAAAGACAAAAAGAAAAGGAGAAAAAAGAAAAGGTAAAATTAAAAATTCAAGTGTTTAAAAAAACATGATTTTAAAAAATGTTATATACTTAAATATTTTTCAAAGTGTTATTTGCTTATATTAAGAATTGGAACTATACTAGTTAGTGTAATTTTTTTTATAAAATTTTTTTACCATAATCATGTAATAAGTTAAAAAGCACTACTTCAAATTACCTTCTTAAAACGCAAGTTTTCCTTGTAATATGACGCTCATAACTATTAAGATCATCAATTATGCTTATATTTTATGAATGCAATCAACAATTGCTTATTATACACAATATGAAAAATAATTTAATGATAGCACATTTGTTTTCGAGGGGGATGATAGCGTGAGAAGTGCCACGTGGCAGTGTATACACCATTGCTTTATCTTTTCCAATGGGAGAGCCCATGGTTGGTTGAATTCCGGCATCTTCCTACCTTTTTTTTTTTTTTTTTTTTTTCCCCTAAACCATGCTCGCTTGCTTCTTCAACCAGACTAATATTCTCCAGGATTAGTCAAAAAAATAAAAGTCTAAACTTTGGAGCACTTTATTTAGCAGCTCAAGAGATTGAGTTGATTAGTACCAAATTTAGAACTTATACACCGAATGATATATATATATATATATATCGGTGTAAAAGCCCTACTGTTCCCTGAAGTAATACATAATCAAAGCACCAATATAACTGCACACTATTCTACCTGTAGAGAGAACTGAGAAAGCGTTTGTGTAAGTTAATTTTTCTTTTTTCTTTTTTTTTTTTGGTCTGATATAATATTTCTTCTTTAAATCAGTAACTCCTAGACATATATGTACCTACAATTCTAATTTTCTACATATATGTGTTAACAAGAAATTATATTTCTTCTTTCTTCTTCTTCTCACTTCACCGGTCGAAGCTTCTCATCATCTTTGACCAAATATTATTCTTTTTTATCTAATTTAGGACTATTATTTTATACAATAGATTAATTATTTATTAATTCATTCCTGATCAGTATCTCTTGCTACTTAATTTGAATTTTTGGTGCTAGATTTTTTCCTAAATACTTATGTATGGTATATATCTTATATCTTATCCCCATGCTTTTAATTCCTTACAAAAACATAAGTATGGACTTTGTACATGAAATTATCATGTTTGTTTTCCCTAATTGTAACACTAAGGCAATCTATTCTCTCTTTTTTTTCTTATATTTTTTTCTTTGATTTTGTGGAAAGTAAGACCAATTTACCTTGTTAATTTGATCTGACACTTTCTTCATTTTCCTTCTTCGATCTCTCCGTCTTTTCATAGATCGGCGATGGTGAATAAGCAGATGATACCAGGAGACTGATTGTATGCGGATGAAGCATCATGAAATCAAGCTTATAATTTGAGAAGATAGTCAAGGGCATCTGAAGGAACCACAAAATTGATCATGCTTTTTTTACTTACCATAGTTATATATGCAATGGTGAGAGCTAGGTACAAGATATGATTAATAATCCAAGAGAAACTGAATTTCCTCCAAGAGAGGAAGGCAATTCAAGTGAAATTGGAAAGGTCACTCCTAAGGCTTCATCTAGTGCCGGTACTGCAAATCCGACGCCATGGTTGAGGTTGAAGGATCCGAGGATCGTTCGCATGTCACGCGTTTTCGGAGGTAAGGATAGGCATAGCAAAGTGTGCACCGTAAGAGGGTTGAGAGACAGGCGGGTGAGGCTGTCAGTTCCCACGGCCATTCAGTTGTATGATCTTCAAGATAGGCTAGGCCTTAACCAACCGAGCAAAGTCGTGGATTGGTTGCTCAATGCCGCTAAGCACGACATCGATGAACTCCCTCCGCTTCCTATGCCACTTGCCGGGAACTTTTCGCTGTTGACGCCTCGCGTAGCCAATATTGCTGCTGCTACTACCGCAAGCCAATCCAACAATGAAGATCAAAGAGTGGTACTCAAGAACAATAATGACAAGGAAATGAGTGCTATTGAATGGGAATTAGGCTCAAGAAGCAGACCTAATTTTTGGACTAGCACCACCACTACTAGGACCACTTCATCAGATGCTCTTTGGAGGGCAAGATCAAAAGAAGTTACAAGAGATAATAATGAGAGAGAAAATTGGAGAGGTAATACTACTACCACCACTAGGAATGAAGTTGAGAAAGGAGGAGGAAATGAAGGAAGCAATAATATTCCTCCCCAAAGAACCAATAATCATCCTTTTTTCCCAGCTATGTTGAACAACATTGCCCAGATGCCAAATAGCGCTAATTATCGTTGGGAGCTTCCGAATTATCCGCCATTATCGCATTTAGGAGGCAACCATGGATTCAATGTCACATCCCAAACAGATCATATTCAACATCTTCAAAGCTTGAACGTTATGTCTCTGAAACCATCCACCTTGTCTCTGTCAACCGGGTCTCCATTCATGTTGTGCCCGCCGGGAATCGGGAGTACTAGTACTACTACACAAACTTATTTTCCTTCACAAAGCAGTGCAGCTAATTCTGTGGAGATTGTTGATCCGAGTCAAGTGAACCACCATTTTCAGATGTTGAGCTCAAATGCAGCAGCGCAGAACCTTTTGCCAAACCCAATGATGAGACCCTTACATTGTGGTGAGAATAATTCTAAGCAGCTTGTTGGTTTTTCTCCAAACGACAATATTGGAAGTGATCAGCAACAAAATAAAGAACAAGAGTAGTACTAGTAATATAGCCAGTAATTATCTTCTGAAATGATACAATCTGGCTTATACAAAGGATACAACAAAGCAGCTCCCCTTTTCATGAAATAAAAAAGCGTGTGACTCATCACATGATCCACCTCTTTTAACACGAGAGAGAGATGAGGAGAAAAAGGTACATATATATATTACAAGGCACATTCTATTAATATATATCTATACTCAGGCTGGTGTGCATGCAGACAAATCTTCTTTTCCGTTATGATTATGTTTTTGTTTTGGTTTTTTTTTTTTTTTTGGCGGTAGGGGTGTAATCATCAATATTTTCTACAAATTATTAACTGATTTTTCTTTCTTTGCTGTGTTGATTAATGAGTGTAACGAATTTGAATATTTAGACGAATTATTGCTTTCTAAAGCCTTTTGGTTAATTGCTGTGCAAAGTGAATAGTTTATTCTGTTTTGGAAAAAAGTAAATAAGTAATGCACTGATGCACAATTATATCAGAATGCACTAATTGGCACTAATTCTCCAGACTTAATTTTGCCCGTTTGTATTTTGCTTCCAGAATTATATTTTCTGTTGGGTATTAACCGCCTTGTATTTACTATTATTGATATTTAACACAAATTTGATTTAAGGAGTCTAGTTTCTGTCAAATTAAGTTCATGTGAAGCACATGTACTGTGTTAAGAGATACTATAAGAGAAGAGTACTACTGATGCTTGTCACAACTACTCCAGGTTCTTTGCACCCAAAACCCTTACAATCCAAGCGATTTTTTGAACTATATAACCAACCATATCTTCTGTTGGAAACTTGACCCTCTTCTTCATGTTGTAATTTAAGCAAGAGAAGTAAATGTAGACCTTAATCAAAAAGTATGGATGAACATACACTACCAAAAACTAAATTTTTAATCACAACAATTTTAGAAAAATTTAGTTACAATATTTGTAGTGACTAATATAAATTTAGTTATAAACTTTAGTTTAATTTTTGTTGTGACTAAAACTTTTAGCCACGAAGTTTTTAGTCAAAGAAATATTTCGTGACTAAAAACCTCATGGCTAAAAGTTTTGGTCACAATAAAAATTAAACTAAAGTTTGTATCTAATTGTACATTAGTCACAACATTTTGTTATGAATAAAAGTTTTATTAAAAATTATTGCGACTAAAAGTCTAGTATTTTATAGTGATAGAATGTTTAAAGTATTGCCTAATTGATTGATTCAAGAGCAAAATGACAAGCAGGCAAAAAATTAGAGGGTCAATGTCAATTGTTTGGTATGTATCATACATGTGTTATGAAGTCAGAGATGTCAACTGTTGAGTAAACTAACAAAAGAAACATATCATTAGGGAGATTTAAACTTAAAAAAGGAATAAGTTTAATAATATTATTATTTCAATAAAAAATTTAATGAAATTTGTCATTTTCACCTTTATTATTATTTTTTTTACTATTTTATTAAATAAAAGTTACACTACATGATAAAATTATTGTGATGAAAATGATAACACAATTTCAAAACATTTCAAAATGACCGTAATTACGTTTAGAAATTATCATAATGATTGTCATATTTAATATCACAATATTATATAATAATTATTTTAATAATATCATTGTAAGAGAGATATACAATATTTACAAATTGAAGTCGTATTCTAATTCTAGAGTAGAGTTAGTGTCAAATAGATAAAGAACTAATCAAACCGGCCCCTAAGTCAAAGAAGGACTTGTTATAGGCCACGCAGAAGCCCTTTGTCACGAGCTGGACTTGAACCAGTAACTTCATTTTCTCGTTAAACGGATGATTTCACCATTAAATTGCAAGTAAATGAGGTCATAAGCTGGACTCGAACCAGTGCCTTCATTTTCTCGTTAAACGGATGATTTCACCATTCAATTGCAGGTAAATGTGGCGGGGGGGTGGTGTTGAAGTTCAAATAGAGAAATTAGCAGGCAGCAAATACTAAAAAAAAAAAAAAAAGGAAAGCTGAAGATTGGTTGTAGCTTCCTGGAGCAAAGGTCTACTCTTTTGTTTAGATTCGTCAGAAGCTGCATCATTAAAGTCCTTATACGGAAACTCAAAAAGAAAAAAAAAAAAGTGTATGATCTCCCAATAACCACAATTGAACAAGCAACAAACTTTGAAGACCAAGCTTAATTTATAAAAATAATAATAATAATAATGATAATAATAACAATAATAATAAAATTGCCTGTTGATGAGAAATTATTTGGCGATGATCAAGTGCTCAACGAAATTCGGGGCTGATTGACCACCACAAATCTATAGAGCCACGTAGAGATGCTCTAAAATTCAAAGCTTAAGTAGTCTCCTTTCAATAAGCTCTACTCCTAAGGGCCTCTACTGTAGTAAGTCTAAGAGTAGTTTAGAAGAGTAGTTCAAACTACAATATAAACAATGTAAACAATGGTTTAAAGTATGAATAATGTAAAACTTTCACATGTTACAGCTTTTAAATCTAAATTAATAG
Organism: Artocarpus heterophyllus; assembly: GCA_025403435.1. Taxonomy (NCBI): domain Eukaryota; kingdom Viridiplantae; phylum Streptophyta; class Magnoliopsida; order Rosales; family Moraceae; genus Artocarpus; species Artocarpus heterophyllus. The sequence continues at coordinate 7,049,428 of CM046347.1, read as the reverse complement.
TTTAAACTACTCTCTTAAATAACTTGTAAGTGTGATTCAGACCAAAAATTATTCCATCCACTTTATTGATAACGGCCATATATGAATATTTATAGTTTTTCTGCCAAATAAATTTAGGGAGGTGAAAGGGATCAAAGTGATGATCTCATGATCTGGAAAGTTTTCAAAGCTGCTGAGAAGAAGTTAATAAAGAAGCTAATAAAGCAGTTAGAAATTAAGAGAGATAATAAAAAGGCTTTCCGGAATGAGACGTTTCCTGATCAGAGAAAGTACTGTCAAACGTTGCACAAGATCCAATAAGAAAGATAACTGTTATGTTGAAAAAAAAAAGGATCGCAAAGTAATTGGGAGCAAGTTCATTAGTAAAAGTAAATCAGCCTGACGGTGCAATTAACCTGTGGGACTGTTAATATTGTAATGAAAAGAACCATCTTATCTTATAGGCGTGTCTCATATATTGGACGTATGTGTAGGTTTCATGTACTACAATCGTCATTAGTACGTTAGAGACACAACAAAGCCTGATTAATGGAAGTGCCTGACTATATATGCATAGCCAGTTATGTATGTATGTATGTATGTATGTATGTATGTATGTGTACTTTTATATATGTTATCCTCCCAATAAATTAAAAAAGATACATAAGTAATACTGAACATGGTGTAGACTAAACCCTTCAGAAAAAAAAAGATGGTGTATAATAAACCCACGTCTATATGTTTATAAACACGTACATTTATACACGGATATAGAGAGAGAGAGTTATTTTGCTTAAATATATCCCTATATTAACATTTTTATCTGTTAAAATATTATTATCTTAAATATAATCCTTAGCAAATACTTTTGAAATAATTGCCCACTAAGATAATTGTTTTCAAATATGTCAAGATAAAATAAAATCTTTATACTTAATGTTTAAGCGTTCGACCAAAACGCCTTATATCTTTTATTTCAATCTTAGGCGGTAGCTTGCTTGCTTTTTTCTGGTTTTTTTTTTTTTAGAAATTTTCAATTTTTTTAAACTTAGTTTTTCTCTAATTGGACTAACTAAAATAATTTTTTGAAGAGTTTTCAAAGCTTTTTGTTTTAATTTTTAATTAGGAGAATGAGAGAAATATACCAAACTTATAATGAAATAAAAATTTGATAGCCTAATTTTAAAACAAAGTTAATAAATAAGTAAAAAAAAAAGTAAATATACATTTATACCCAATTTAATTATTAACATTTGAAATTACGTCTCTCTTTTTTTTTTCTTCCTTCCTTTGTCTCTCTTCCCTCGTTGTTTCTCTCTTCCCTTCTCTCTGTTTCCCTCCCTGTTTCTCTCTCTTCCTCTAATCTATCTCTAGATTGCTGGAGTAGTCATGCGAGGCATAAATCGAAGATGAGCAAAGATCGTGAGGGCAAAATCACGTGCACTGTTGTCAGAGTTGAGAGGCCAAAATCATGCGAAGATAGTGGGAGCTGTGGCAGTAGAAGCTACTGGAGTCACACGAGGAGGAGCGCCAAAGTCTTTGTGGGAGGCGTTGGAGTCACGCGAGGTCTCGCGAAGGCAAGCGCCAGAGTCACGAAGGGAAGGCACTGGATTCATCGCTGGGGTCACTGGAGGTCGTCGGATTCACGGAAAAAGAAGTTGCCGGAGCCGCATAAGGTCGTCGAAGTTGTTGCGGGGCTGGAGAGAAAAGAGAAGGAGAAAGGATGAAGAGGAAAGAGAAAGTAGATTTAGGGTTTTTTTAGAGGAGATGAAAAAAATGGGACAAAATTAAAAACTTTAGTGTTTAAAAAAAGCTTAAATTTACAAAAATAATATATACTTTAATACTTTTAAAAGTGTTCTTTACCTGCAATAAAAATTAAAACGTTGATATTTGATTTCCTTTTTGGTTTGGAATCTTGCTTTAACTACTTAACTATTTCATCCAAAAACATTATAGTTTTGTCATGAGTCTTGGCATTTTTAAGCCTTGGTCGATAGCATTGAAACATTTTGAGTCAACTTCTTTTCGGATCGAAAGCCTACTATGGCAACTAAATTATGGCAATGGCAACTAAATTATGGCATACTCCTTTTTTATTTTTATTAATGTGAATAGCAATGTGCTTATATTTATGAATTGAGAAAATCAAGAGGACTCACCAGTAAGCAACAATATAAATAAGTTGCATATATATATAAATTACAATCACAAAATCGATTAAATTATTCAATAACTATCAAATCAAGAGACATCTTAATTTGAAAATAAATACTAAGTTAGTCAAGACTACCAATGAACGCCCCACTACTCCTTTGAATCATATATTTTTCGTTTTTGTGTAGATAGAAAGCCATAAAGCAAGACTCTACGTCGTCTTCTTCTTCTTCAAGCTGTCTTCCCGTTTCTCTCTCTTACGTGTGAAGCATCAAATGACTCATAAAGTTTGTTGAAGTACACTTGTTAATAGAGAAAATGACACGTTGTTTACTGTTTGAATTGGAATAACGATTTGCATATCATCGCAGGCTAAACTCTGGTGTCATTTATCACCATTTGAGATAAGTTACGGTAGTAGGTCCTAACTTCCTGTCGTTTCTATGATAAATGACATGCCATTTGTAAAAGTTGCTAAACTCATCTATTCTAGAAAACCACGTGATCGTCTGTAAAGTCAAATGTCGTTTGTACCGGAAAACTTCTTTGTTCAAAATTTTATTGCCTTCGAAGCTCATTAGACGTCATCTTGTTTTCCTCTAAAGTTCACTGTCGTTTTCATTTTACCGAACAACATGTTGTTTCTTTCAAATTTTATTGACGCTCAATGTCATGTATTTTCATCCGAAATTGGCGCAGTTGAAGAACAACAAAACCAGCATGTCTTGCATGGACAATTTTGAACGAATAATTTACGACAATGGTAAGATGTCAGTATTGTCGTTTGTTGCCAAAATGACACGTTGTTAGTTGTAGAACTTGATGTCGTTTATGTTATAAATGGCGCTTTGTTGTTGAATTTTGTTTATGCTTTGGACGTTCTTACATAGGACGGCATGCCGTTGTCGTCAATTCGTATCAAACGACATGTTGTTGCATATCACTAAATTTTTGTGCCTTTATGAAGAAAGGGCACATCCTTAGTCCATAATTTATTGTAGTAGTAGTTTGTAAGGTTTATGAAGGAATACGTTTCCTGTAAACCACTTGCCGTTTTAAAGGTTGCTGTGTTTTCAAGTCACTAAAACGACATCTACTTTTCAATTCAACGTGTCGTTTCATTGCAAGGTCTACAGAGGCCCACACTGAAACGTCGTTTGTCTTTCTTTTCTTTTTTGGAGGGCTTTATCATCCGAAATTAGTACCCTCGAGAATAACAAATTCTAATGTCGTGCATCGCCATTTCTGGCATTTATGAATAGTAGAGGTTAATGTTATTGGTTAACAATACTTCATGTCGTTTTCGACATAGGTAAGTTTTTATTTCATGAGAACTTTGTGTCGTTTTCTCGATAAATGACATAATCAGTAATTTTTGACATGTCGTTTATCACCAAAATTTTTTCACTCTTCCTCCCTTTCTGATCAGAATTTTGCCCCCTTCTAAAATTATGACAACGATTTGTTATCGTTTAGGGCCTTTAGTGTTTGGTGGGTTCTTAGGGCTCCAATTGTCTACTGAGGAAAGAAGAAGGAGATTTCAAGAAAATTAATTTCGAGTTTTGAGTTTCCTCTTTGATTGAATTATGCATAAGAATCTGAATCCGATTCTGTATAAGCTATCAAATGCAGCGACGATTAAAAAAAAAGAAAATCTCTTCCCAAGTTAACTGGGAAATTTAAGATTGGAATTGGGAAGAAAATATTTGGTATTATGCTACAATGGAGGTCATCTGTGAAGATTTCGCCTTGGTTTTGGAAGTAAAAATGAGGAAGGAATTATAAACGCGAGCGGAACCACGTAGCGACAAGAGTGGGTAGCCGTTCTTAAACTTTTTTTCCTTATAATTTTGTATTAAAATCTATAAAAATTCTATTTTGCTTGCTCCAAAATTACATTCCATTAAATTACAATTATATTTCGCTTTCTCTAAAATCAATTTTACTTCTCATCTTACTAGTTTAATCACACTTATTATAAAGTAGATTGTTTAGGTTAGTAGACTCTTTTGTATTGTATCATATCAATTGCATTTACCAATGAGAACTAGGGGTTCCTTCCATTTGTGTCAATACTTTCAAAACAAGATTGAATTCTGCATTATCGGTTAGCTTAGTATATTTGAACTTTTCAAACTACAGAATTGGAAAAATGGAAACTAGGGCGCAAGGTGAATCATGCGCTATAGTAGATTCTTTGGGAAGAAAGCTTTAGGAGGTAGGGGAAAATGATGCAATATGAACTAATTCTTAGGCTTGGGCAAAATCAGTCATCAGTTGTCTCTTTTCCGACCTGCGGAGCCATTTCAAAGGCAAATGCCTCACCAACTAGCAGGTCCAGTAACATGCTTCTATAAATTTATACCATATTTGAAGTAGGAAATGTACCACAACAGAATGGTTAAGCTGATGAGAGAAGTTATGAAGTTCAAGGTTACACTTGTATATACATATTGCTTGCACCTTACATGTTTGTTATATCTCTCTCGCAGAGATTTACATGGGTTGAATATGTATGGTACACCTATCATTAGACTATGGTCGAAATTGAAATGCTAGAAGTTTTTGCTAAGGGTTATTGCAGCTTCATATGTAAGCTTAGATAATAATAAAGAAGGGACCTAGGAAAAAAAGATGGCGAATATGCAAAAAATAACTGCAATTTTCTTCGAAACCAAAAGCCTAGTTGAGAAACAGTTGCCTGCAGTGCCCACCAGGGCGGCCTTGCAAAACGACTGCCGCTCCACTCACAACTTCAGTGATCAAGTCCTTAAAAATCAACCTCTCCACATCCAACACCACTGCTGGGATTTCTCCATCATACTCTGTCCAATTCATTGGCCAATGTGTCATATCTTCACATATGAAGCTTTTCAAGCTGTCCTCCTCGGCAAGGCTGCCGCTTGAGTTCTTACCTTGAAGCCTGTCAACCTCTGAGCACAATTCTCTAAGAAGTTGCTGCCCTCTTGGTTCTTTCCCTGTCAGCTTTTCTGGTGAGATCCATTGCGTAAATGAATCTGTCACGACTAATTTGTGAACTAGAATTTCATTGACGACATCAAATAATAGCTTTCTCTGCATTTTCCCTTCAGATTTCAGCTTAAGACTCTTTTCCTTTCCATGTTCATCGTATAAAAACTGTGTGATTGCCTTGGATTGTTCCAGTGCAAAGAACAATTTGGGATTGATAAGGTGGTCTGATTTACGGAATTGGATACTTATCCAGCCAGACTCAAGTTTTCTGTGGAGATTTGATGCTAACAATATGTCTGAAATGTATTTATGATCTGGATTGGTGCTACTGCAGAAGAAGGCAGTATCAGGAATGATTTTCTCCATGCCAATGCAGTTTATCGCTTTTGTACTTTGAAACCAGTGCTTGATGTTCTCTAGTATTCTATGATCAACCTCAGTGCTGAGATCAGATTTTCTGACGTTGAGTGGATGATCAAGATCCATCAGCGCCCACTCCACTTCGTCAAGATATGGAGTCTCATCATCTACAAAAAGAATTTGTGTAGAAGTTAACACATTGTAGATAATTTGTTTTCCCAGCAAATCAAAAAAATGAAATTTATTTTAGGAAGTTTAACTTATAGAGGACCTATTATCCTTATGTGTAGGTGCAAGATAAATACTTCTCTCTCACACACACCTGCACACGCTAATCATCTTGTCTAGGCATGAATACTGTAGTGTCCAATACATGATAAATGCTTTTAGTTGCACTTTTCGGCTAATACATTGATGACTAGGTTTTTCCCCATGCTATAATTCAGTGATTATTGACGTCGTTAACTATTTAAACTAGTATATTTTCTTTTCCTGTTTTCATTCTTTGTTTTTCGTTTAGCTTGCAACAACTAGCGTCCCCACCATATTATTTTCTGATCCGCGATTTTGTTCTAGTGCACTAATGATTGAGGCCTTTTGTTTCCTTCTCCAGTGAAGGAATTTAAGTTACCTCAAGTTTCAATGATGCCAAAAAAAAGTACTTATGCACAAGAATGTCACCTTTAAAGGCATTTGATGTCTTCTTCACTGGAGATGGCGAATCATCTCTGTAAAATGTAGCATCAAGAACAGAGACAGGACTTGGTTGTTCCGGGGTAGCTTTCCCAGGTTCTGCTGTTTTCCTGTTCACACTGAATCCAGCAGTTGTGTTCTAAGAAAGAGAAGCCATGTCAAGTGTTAATTGAACTGGATTTTGAAAACTGGATAAGAAAATAAAATAAAATAATAAAAAATACTTACTTTCTGTTTTCGGCTATTCTGGTTGGTGTAGATGCTGTTTATCTGATCAGGTTGAATACTGCTCGAGACTTCATTTTCTATGTCTGAGGCTGAGCTGACATTGCTCTCGGATTGAAGAGAAATGGAATTGCCTTGGTAACATGAATCTCTGCCGCTGGTCCAGGAGTCGCCCAAGTGGTGGGTAATTTGCTGCATGTTGGAAGATTTAGGCCTGCATTTTCTTCCTGGGCTGCTGGATTCGGTTAGTTGCCTGCTGCCATATCTTCTACTCCTGCTTGAATCTGATGAACCGGCTGGACTAGACTGTTTCTCCAATCCAGACCTCCTCTGTTGCAGTCTAGGGCTCATTGTTCCCGAGTTTCCACTGTTTTCTTCGCTACCACCTTGACGCAACTTTGATGATTGCGTAGATCTTCCAGTCCTGATGTTGGAATTTCCATCTTGGGAGGAATGTTGTCGATTGAAGGCATTTGTAATATGTGAATTCCTTGGAATTAAATGTTTGGTCATTTGTTTCTCAACAGATACCTTTCTGTCATCTGCAGCACTACAATGATGCCTGCGCGGGTCCAAAAATTTGTCAATTTTGTTCATGGTGGAGGCAGGACCAGTGTTTCTATTGATAAGTTTAGCCGGCTTCATAATGACAATTGGGGATTTATAACCTTTTGGGGTTTTAACCCCATTGACAGTGAGAGGATCAGAGATGCTACTGTGGTCTGTCTGGTTTCCCAAATTCGAGCTATGATCGAGGCTGCTGTTGTCACCTGCTTGACATGCAAATTCCTGGTCTTTCTTATTGTCTAATATTTCTTTGGTTTTCTGCATTGCTTCAAGTATCTGTTTAAGAGCTCTGAGATCCCTTCCAGATTTTTTGAACTCAAGATCTGCCAATCTTTTTTCAATTTCACCATAAACTGTCAGCGCCGTGATTGAGGATTTTGTAGGAGGATCCTGACACTTGAAAGATGGTGACTGAGGAGCTTTATTCCCATGCGGTTGCTTGCATGGAGCCGTTTCTATCGGAAATTTCTGGTTTGGAGTTGTCTTTATGACCAAATCAGCATTTTTCATCTGTGGTGAAGCGAGTTCCTTCCGGGAATTTCGTGGGGATCCAGAAAAATGATCCTGCACGTTTACCTTGGATGTTCTTGATGATCTTGATAATGGATCTTGTTTTTCAGTTTCTAAGGTATTGTGCAGCCTTGTAGAGTCATCAATGATTGGCATTATTGGGTCTACCAACCCCATCAACTTTGCCACAACACTAGATGCTCGTTTGGAAGTTCCTGGCTCTTGCTGCATTTGCAGATCATTCAAGAGATTACTCGATTTTGCTTCAGAGGTAGCTCCCCTTATGCAGCCTTGTCTGCTATCAAGCGACAGCCTCGGGAGTTCTTTGAGCTTTATGGTGGATTTGAGTGTATCTTGCAACTCCCTTCCATCATAAGAAAACCTTCGTGGATCCTTTGGTGCCCAACGGTTTCTGCCATCCTTCTCTTCATTTGAATGCAAATGCCCTTCGCGAAACTTGGAAAAAACTCTAAATGAGTCATTAACGCCAGAGATCCTTGGTTTGGCAGAATTGGGTCGTTCCAAGGGCCTTGGCGAGTCTATGTATTTCAAAGTATGAACCACTGTTTCCTCTTTAGCTGCAGTCTTCACTGATAAGCCACGGGCTTCTCTGTGCATTGAGTCTTTCACCACGTCTCGGAGATCAACAGGTTTTCGGCTAAACTGTGTTGATCCATTTGGGTGTTTAACAGGCAGGTCCCGGGATGGTGCTTCTGAAGAAATGGTTTTTCTGGATGGGGACGGTTCTAGGTGAGCTGCTCGGTTGTAGTCAAAGGATGACAAGCTAGAAGAACAAGAAGAAGAAGAGGAAAATGAATGTCTTGACGATTCCGTGGAGGTTCTTCGTTTTTCTTTGACAAACTTCTTTGAATTCTTTTCCTACAATCATTAATTTACTTGCGTGTTGTTATTCTTCTGTTGAAAAAGATCATGAAAAAAGAATACAAACAACGAGGAATACAGTTTAGAATTCTTACTGTAGCTTTTTCCAATCTATTGTTGGCCTCTATTGCTTGGTCTCCATTTTTGCCTACAATTTAAGACCAAGAAAAAAAAAAAAAAAAACATTAAACTTTGAAGGGAGTGATTTTGCAAACAAAAGCTTTAAAGAAAAAAGCAAGAAAGTGAATTATGCGTTTTCCTGGAAGAAACAATGATGTCATGTTGAAGAACCATCAATATTTTAATTAAAAATAAATGTTGATATCAATTACATTAAAATCCAAGTATAAGAAATCAAACGTACAAATTCTCAAACTAAAATTTCTTGTTCAATATGTAGGGAAATGCAAAGAGCTCAAGGTAAAAATTATAAATTCCTGCAAATGGTAAAGAAGGAAAAATTCACAGAAACAAAAAAATGAATCCTAAGAACGTTAGTAATACAACAAAAACATGTTACTTCTTTGCGAGCCTGAAGCTTTCATTGATCTACATCGCTGAAACTACGTTCATATATATTGTTGAAACTATATATACACGTATATGTATTTATGTCTGTATGTACCTGACTGAGGCAGTCTCTTGTGGGCATGGCTAGCGAGGTAGCGGTGGCGGTCGAAGAGCTGAAAAAATCCATCCATGCACCCAATCTGCTTCTGAAGATCTGGGTTCTCATCTGTTAAGGAATATACGAGTTTTGCAGACATTTTCATCACCAAACTGCAAGATCTCTTGGATTGATATCTGCCTCCTTTGATCTTGTAATTAATTTTGGAAGTTTACATAGACTGTTAAAAGATTTTTTTTTTCTTTTTTCCTTAATGTATACTATATTTTCTCCATAATGAACGAGTTCCAAGTCAGAATTACACACTGCACCAAGACTCTTCCTGGAACAAGCAATAGTACAAAACACAGGAATGTTTTTCTTTTTGGAGTTTCAGACAAAGAGAATTTTCTAAGCAAACAAAAGAAAAAAGGGAGAATTTTCCCAATCAACGAGAAATTAACATTTGTTACTTAAAGAACAATTTTTTGTTTCTGTTTTTCTTTTCTGGGTCTCACAGAACAAGGCAGACAATATTATGCTCTGCAAGGACAGAGAAAATTAAAAAAAAAAAAGCAACAGACCCAAAAACACACTACATACACTAAAAGTACTAGTAATGGAACCCAAGAAGAAAAAGGAGGAAAATGCTGCAGCTAAGAAGCTCTGCAGAGCCCAATTAGAAGAGATAAGTTAATTTGTTTTGGATTTCCCTCACAGTGGTCACAGAAACAAACAGAGTACTATGTCTTTTTGGCTCTCTCTAGGAAAAGGAAGGCAGGCAGGCAGGCAGGCAGGCAGAGAAACAAACCATAAGAATATCAGATTATAACTGGTTTAAGAAGAAAGAGGACATCTTTTTGTGTATATGTTAAGCCAATGTTGATGAAATTCCAGCTTGGAATGAAGAATGAAACCCGGTAAATACCCTTTTCTTTATTCTTTCTTTTTTCTATTTTTCAATTGTTATTTGAGTTACGATATAGTAATAGTGCGCCTTAGCGAGAGATATGGGAGGCGTGGGTCAAATCATCTGAGCCGGTATGGAGAGAGAGAGAGAGAGAGCGATAATTTCGATAAAATTGTAAAGACAGAGGGAAGGAAAGTGGCAGAAGAGAGAGAGAGAGAGAGCGCAGTATGAGTTTGTGGGTCATATTTGATGTGTTGTCTGTCTAGAACTTCCATGCGGACAATAAAATGTGTGTGGGTCATTGGGTCAGTGGGCCTGGGCCCATGGACTTTCTCTCTTTCCCAATTTCTCAGCATGTGGAGTTTGTCAGATGGCTGAACATTAAAAAAAATGAAATAAATGAGAAAGTGGATTCATGTACGGGAAAGCCGGCAATTGCTCAGTCTTTAAGGAGTATAAATTCTCTACACCATAGTTCCCCTTTGTCCAATTACTACAATACCCTCTTTGCACATCTCATAGAAAATTTAGTTAGATAGCGAAAACCGTTAGATAAAAATATTTTTATTATAATATATAAAATTTTTATATTATAATAATTTTTTATTGTTATAATAATATATAAAAATTTTAAACTGTTTATAGTTAAAAAAATTGTTTAAATTATTTTTTTTCAAATATCATATTAATCTCCTTTAATTACCTCATCATGTACTGTCCAGTTCATGTCAATGGACGACTGATTTCAGTGGGTACTAATGTTGTTATTTTGTGTTACTTTTCACTTTCGCCGCTGCTAGGTGCCTGTTGTCGTTTGGATATTATATATAGATTATATGCTTTGTCTTCCCAATCCAACATAATAGTTTCTTCTCAAGTTATTGCTTCATTATTGTTGTCCCGATATAAGATTAACAGGATCTTTGGGTTGTGTTTCCAACTCATCGACAAACCTTATAAATCTTTCACATGTTATAATACAAAAAAAAAAAATTGTAACAATATAAAGTTTTCACAAGTTACAATATAAAATTTTAATTTTTTTCTCAAAAATCACTTAAACTCCAATGTAATTGGTTGATATACATATATATTATCACACCTCGAAATCCAGGAGATAACATGAGGGATTGTTAAGTTAATTAAATTAAATTTTAGTTAAAATTTTTTATTTTAAAGAATTAAGTTAGTTATGAAAAACGTGGTAAATTTAAAACTTTTTAAAAACATTTATCAAAGCAATAAAATAGGTAAGGTAAAATAAAATATAATAATTAAGAGAGGGGAATACGAGTTAGACCCCACCAAACCCATAACTTGTGCGCATACATAGTATCGACAATAATTATAGTTTACAACTATAGTCCAATGTAAGAAAAGGAAAATTAAAATATTACATGCCTTGATTAGATGACACAAATAACCTACTCCAAATCTTCTACTGCTCACGAGTCCAATCGATGGACTCCCAGTCAGTCATAAGCTAAATTCCACCTAGAGAGGAAAAGGTTTAAAAACTAATAAAATATGAGTGAAAGGTTCGGTAGGACTAAAATTTAAAATCATTTAATTTGAATATGAAATTTATCATTTTAGGAAAATATTAGAAAACACAATAAACAAATAAATCCAGTTAAATCATTTCTACCAAAAACAATTCATTGTTCGTCCAGAAATGATCTCATTATCTTTTCTTAGGCAAACCATAGGCATCACCATCGTAGTGGCCCAGTTGGGTTTCGAGACCTATCTCTAAGATCGTTATCTACACAGCCCGATCTCTGAATATGACATTATGCTTTAATGTATAAATCAGTATTCGTATCTCATTTACCAAGTGAGTTCGTTTACATTCATTATGCGGTTCATCATGAATATCACCTCATTCAACAATTTATGAAAACAACTGTTAAAAATTCACTTCAGTCATTCATTGTAAACATTTAAAAAAAAAAATACACTTTGAGACTAGAACCATTTAAAAACCTGGCTACAAAAAAAGGGGTAAAAGTCCTACCCTAATATCCTACATTGATGCTTAACACCATAGTCTCCACCCGCTATATGCTAGCTCCACAGAACCACGAACGATCTTAAGTGTAAACTAAGTTTATCAACATCTAGCTTGTTGAATATCACCTCATTCAACAATTTATGAAAACAACTGTTAAAAATTCCTTTCAGTCATTCATTGTAAACATTTAAAAAAAAAAAATACACTTTGAGACTAGAACCATTTAAAAACCTGGCTACAAAAAAATGGGTAAAAGTCCTACCATGATATCCTACACTGATGTTTAACACCATAGTCTCCACCCGCTATATGCTAGCTTCACAAAACTACGAACGATCTTAAGTATAAACTAAGTTTATCAATATCTAGCTTAGGATATTCTACACTACTAAACTATCTCATGATGTCTTAGTGTGCCATTAAAGTTCACAAAATCATACTATAAGGTTAAAGTCTTTATCTATGTTTAAAACAGTGAAAACGAATGAAAACAGTCATTTTTCATGAAGCTTGGTTTGCCTCTCAAACTCCACAATTTGGCCTACCGGCTGTATAGGTCCAGCTTGCCAAACCATCCCCAGGTTCGGCCTGTGATGATATGAGTCCAACGTGCCGAACTTATGAGTCTCGCCTGCCGATGCTCAAGATCGGCCTGTCGAACTGAAAAATCTAGAAATTTCTAGATTTTGAGTCTCAGCCTCCCCAAGCTCAAAATCCTATTCTAACTTGTGTGTCTCAATTCTCATGCATGAATAATGTTCATAAACGATAGAAAAACACATTGGAATCCTTTTGAACACTTTTAAACAAGATTTATATAGAAATTTCTAAAGAATCTAAAAATGGAGAAAAAAGGAAAAACTCGATTTAACTTAGTTTTTGTTTGTTCTAGCTTAGATTCGTGATAATCTAAGTTCCACAAACTTAGATTAAAGGTTTCCTACGCTTAAATAAGCTTGGATTTCAAAATACAAATAAAATTAAAAAGTTGAGGCAAAAGTTTGAAATTTTAAAAATAAACGAACTAACCTCGAATTTGAGCTTAAATTCGAGTTTGTGATTGTTCAAACACATTCCCGAGCTTCCAATTCCCTAAGAATCAAAGCTTGAGCTTTATTTTTGAATCAAAAATTGAGAGAGGGAAAGAGAGAAAAAGAGGCAGCGTGAGAAAGAGAGGAAGAGAGGGAGAAAGAGGGACTAAATAGAGAAAGAAATGGCAGTTTTTCTCATGTAAAACCATGTCCTCAGTACATGGTTTTTAAAGAATGACATATCGGACATTTGACAAATTGTTTTGTTTCAAAATTTAAAATAACAAATGAAAATCATTAAGAGTGATTAAATTCATTAAAAGTAACATTAATTTGAAATTATCACAAAATAGTTAAATTAGGTTTAAATTACATCATGGCACACTAATTCACTATTTCACACACTAACCTTATTTAATTAATTCAGGTTGTTACATATATATATATATATACCTAATACGTGACAGCTATTATTTTTCTTCGTTTTATTAATAATTTTCAGATGACTGACATATATATCTTATGGTTATTTCTTTAGCTATAGAAAATGCCGTTAACAAATATAGCTTATATATATAGAGTATTAGTATATGTATAACTTGTAAGATGTTTGGAAAAAAAAAAATCAAACCGTAATAATTTAAACCAAACATTATAGCATTTGCATGTAAGAGTTTCAAATTATATCATATTTTTATTTCACCTTATATTATATATGATCTATATTTCAAACCACCCTCCCAATCACCTTTTCGTTAAAGCACATAAACTAAAGAAAATAACGGGTGAGAGTTCTCAACTTTTGAGAAGTGAAGGGCATAAAAATAAGACACAGGAGAGAGACGTTGGCTTTAACAATATTATGTCGTGCGTGATGCATAAATAGTTTGCACTACAGGAAAAAAAAAAAAAAAAAAACTGTTTCATGAAATTTCTCTTATTTTGTATAATATCGGACGTCATTGTAATGTACAATGATACCGACATGTCGTTTAGACTTATGACCCCAAAAATTTGTCACTTGCGCTGTCCACTCAACTATTTTGGGTTATCCTTTTTTGTTTTCCTGTAGCAGTTGCAAAACATAAGCATTGGGTTGCCATCACAAAACATAAAATAATAATTAACTATATATTTTTGTGTACTTTCTTTTATTTGTGAATTTAATGGATTCAATATTCAAATGGTAGACCGTTCATTTAATAGATTCAAAATTAAACCATAAAAAAAACAGTTAAAAGCTATTTTAAAGTTGTTTTTTTTTAATTACGTGACCTTATATCATTGGTTAATCGCCAAAACAAGACAAAATCCAAATATGTAGTTAACAAAATGAGATCGAGGGAAGCTCAGACTTCAAGATCATTCTATTAATTAAGCTTACAGATGACTACGTCAGCACTACATTAATTATTATATTCTAGTTACGATCACAGAACACTAAAAATTAATTACAAGAGCCGGTCTATTTCAAATAATAACTTGCAATAATGCACCCAGCTATACAGTTGAACAGTTAAATAAAATAATGCAGAAGAAATAAATAAGTTAGAATTATACGCGAAGCCTCATTAGTCTTCCTCTTTGTCGTGCAATATTATTGTGTGCGCTTAGACATTGTTTATTAATTGACAGAGTACGGTAATTAATTAAGTCGTTCTTGATATTTTTGTATGTATTTTCTATACAAGCCAACCGTATGTCTACCTAAGGAATTATTGATGAATAAATAAACGAACAGCTAGAGAGAGAAATAAGCTGGCAATCAATCCTAAATCATGAAGATGTGGAGATGACAAAATGGCATAGGCTCAGCTCAATAATGGTACAATCAAAAGAAAAAAGAAACTGTTTCTTCTAAGAAATAATAAAGGATAAATATACAGCCATTATATCTCCATCTTATGTGTATGTGTGTGTGTGTGTGTGTATGTACACGCAGTCAATGATGCCTTACTGGACGTCTGAAAGTTGCAGGGAATATGGGCGCTTAGTTCTGCAATGGAAGAAACAAGTCTTTATTACCATGTCTAAAGGTTTTGGTCACGATAAATAACTGAGGTTGATCATGTGGTCCAGAAATTATTGATGAACAGCTAGTGTTTATATATCCATATATATGTGTGTTATACACATGCACCTTCGGCGTTCGGCATGTAAGTAAGTAGGATACAACAAGATTGGATAAAGTATGTAAGAAATAATAGAATTAAATTTTATTTTAATCCAATCTTACCATTTTGCAAAAATTTTTAAGAAACACGGCGTCAAAATTACAATTTTCAAATTTTAAAAGGATAAAAATATAATTTTGAAAAGTTTGTCACATAAAAATTACAACTATCCTTTCAACTTTTGGAGATCACAATTTGACCTTAAATTTTATAAATCTTTACAAATAAGTCCTTAAAATTTTCCAGTGTGCCCCGATTGATGATGTGTTGTGTTTAATTTCATGCCTCAACAGGGGACAGCTAAGTTTCCTTAGGATTAAGTAATTAAGAATTTATCTAATCTAGTCTTTTAAAACTCGTGTGTGTGTGTATCCGCATGTAAAAAAGAAGTTACAATATTCATTTCTTGCTTAAGAATCCGCAACTTTGTATATAGTGATTGTGTTTAGTTATATATGGGAGAATTCATATGTGCCAGTTCTGTTTCCTTTCTAAGTTTTTCTTTTGCCGTCGACAGTGAATATCAAGTACTATTATAAATGTACAGTGCTTAGATATATACATATATATATCTATATGTGTGTGTGTGCATTCAAGTGAATAGTACTGCTACTACTGATTGTATGATCAGTGGTCCTGGGAGACATTCATATGGTTAATGTTTTTCTTTTCTTTTCTGCTTTGTTTTTGTTGGTTACGATGATTCACAACTGAGCCCTTCTTATCCACATCATTTTGATCTGGATGATGCATTCAGCCAAAGAGCGGTCTATTTCTTTTCCCCAAGTTTTTTTTTTTTTTTTTTTGTGTGAAGGATCTAGCTGTGGGAAAATGCTAGATATAATTTATTATCACGACGTTGATGTTGTTGTTCTCTTTCTTTTACTAAAGCTTGTTAAAAAATTTTAAAGTCTTTAGTTTAAGTTACATAAATTATTTAACATTAATTTGAATAAAGCATTACCTCTTGGCTGTTTTTCGACTCAATAATTAAAACTGGGTGTTAAGTCACGTGCTTTGCTTTTACGGGGATATATGATTAAAAGCATGATATATATATATATATATTAGTTTTCTTTTAC
Source organism: Artocarpus heterophyllus (assembly GCA_025403435.1). NCBI lineage: Eukaryota > Viridiplantae > Streptophyta > Magnoliopsida > Rosales > Moraceae > Artocarpus > Artocarpus heterophyllus. The sequence goes on along the minus strand of CM046347.1, from coordinate 7,033,264 downwards.
AAAAACAAAAAAACAAAAAAACAAAAAAAAGGCTTAATTATTTTAGCTGTAGCTTCGAAGACTTTTTATTATATTTTGATGCTTCAAGAAGAAATAAATAAAAGGAAAAGAGATGAGACTATATAATGCTCAGAAAAAAACATGAGAATTTTCCCGATTCCATGATTCTTTTATTTATTGAGTAAAACGTTTATGAAATTAGTATGAAAATTCCCCTAACTAGACACTCAATTCGTGTTAGAATAAGAACACCAGTAGCTGCGCCATGAGCTGGATTGCAAGGTTATATCACTTATTGCACGTTGCCCTTTTTTTTTAAAGGAAAGAAAATAAAAAGAGACAAATAAAATGGTTTATATGGGTTGAGAATGACTTAATTACTAAAATAAATAAAATAATTAATTATTCCTTCATAGCTAGCATTGGCAAGTTGATATTAATAATTAAGACAAATGAGACAAAAAGGCATGCAAAAAGGCCTATAATTGCTTGTTACCACATAAGCATGTATATATATATATATATAGAAATATGACAAAAAGGAATGCAGAAAGGCCGATATAATTGCTTGTTAATTAGTCATCTATTTATATACCATATAAGGATATATATATATATATTAACCATATAGTCTTGGTATGCTTTTTCCCATTTTCCCAACGATGGTTAATTAATTGGTGGCTTCTATTTAAAGATCACGAATTAATATTATGTGAAAATGAATGGTGCTGCATGGAAAATATATATTAATTCACTTCTGATATTTACACACTATTAAATAGCGCCATAAAGGTTGGTTTCAGAAGAGTGTTGTACAGCATGCATTAAGTTGCATGCTTCTCGCGAGCGCATATTAATTAAAAGCTACCAAAAATTTTGGACCTTATTGATTGAAACTTTAACTCTCTACCAATAATCAGATCATCTGAGATGACATTAGCCCTAGTTTATAGTACATGCATATTCATGTGTATATACAAATTATAATATATAAAGTTTAGGGAAAATTTTTCCAAAATTAGTCTATGTATTAAAAATTATTTTAACTTAACTCTTAAACTCTGTTAATGTATCAGATTTAATGTTCAGTTATAATCTATTAAATTTTTAAGGGAAAAAATTTTATAATGATAGTTAAGTAAAAAAACATAAAATAAATATTTTGACAATAAAAAAAACATAAATGCCTTTTTCCTACCATTTCTTGTAAAAAGAGACAACCAAAGTGCAATTCACTTCATAACAAAGCTTCATACATCTTAATTCATTAATATTGAAGAAAAGTAAATGAACTTGTCCATGAAAAAAAGCCTAAAAAACTTATCTATGATCGTGTTTTCCTCCAAAATAAAATAACCCCTTCACGCATGATTGAGTTTACTTCAAAATAATCTAGTGAGAGTTTTTCTTCCACATAGTACTTTTTTTTTAATATAGTTCATTAATTTCATGCTAAAGTGTTGTTACAATTTTTTCTTTCCTATTTTTTTCTTTGTTTAGAGCAAAAGATGTTGTTCCAAGGTTTAAATGATAAAAAGGTTAAACGGTATGTTTTGGTTCTTTTCCAGTCCAATTACGAGAGCGCTCATCTTTTTAAGGTGAAATTACAAGATTTATTCGATCTTTTTCATAAAAATAAAAATACAAATAATAATAATGATGATGATGATAAAATGCAACTAAAAGACTAAATTTGAGATATAGAAAGAGTTTAAAGGTTAAATTAGAACAATTTTCAATACGAGAACTAATTTTAAAAAGAGAACAAAGTTCAAAAACCTTTAATAAATTTAATTTTTTATAAATAATGAGAAAAAACAACTACCATTAAGGCCTTATAGTATAACCTAATTAAGTTGGCATCTATTAAAACAACTTAAACTGCTTTAAATTATCTACTCTAATATTATTAATAAAAGAAAAGAAAAATACAAGTCAATGTATTACAACCACTTACCCCAATCTTGTTTATATATCATATATCAAGAATAATATAATATTTATGATAAAGGGGAGTGGTACTAGTGATGGTGATAGTGGAAATTATTACAGGAGGACCAAGAAAAGTAGGAAGATGAGGCACATGGAAAAAGTGAAGTTGTCACATGAGGGATGACCTAGCTTCATTATGTAGAGAGAAACTAGGCCAACTATCTCCATCATCCTAAAGCAAGTTCCAAGAAGCATTCCACCATTAGTTAGCCATCATTTGCACATGACATTCCCCACCGCACACTCACCAATATAGTATATATATGTGTGTGTATACATATGTATTTATATATGTGTGTGTGTGTGTGTGTGTGTGTAAATTTACATACCCTTTTATATTTGTAAAATATATTAACATTTCCAAGTCAATAAACGTTACCTATAGATAAAATAAGCAGACGACAGAATAAATTATACTTTTTCATGACTGATCATGAGGAGGGATTCAAAAGAAAAGGCTGAAAGTTAGGTTCCTTGTTTACGTTAGAAGGAATTTCCATGAAGGACTTGATCAAGATCGTGTGACCATTAAACTAGGGATATTTCGTCGTTGAAGAATAGCTAGATAGTTTGTTCAATGTGGGCTAGGTCAAGATTCCATCTTATCCCTTATTTCACATGATCAGAAAGTCAGTCTTGAGATCTTTAGATCTAAGCTTGGGGTGTAAGAAAACTAATCAATTGAATTTGAAAATACTTTTGATTAATAGGGTGTTTGAAAAGTGAGTTGAGACTCAGAATTTAAACTGAAAGTACTATAGCATGTAAAAGCTTTATATCGTAATATGTTTTTATTTTATACTATAATATGTAAGAGTTTTATACTGTTTAAAATAAAACTGATAAATTTCAACTGTATTCTTCTATTATTCATGTCCATGATCTCTCATATAAAAAACCCAAGTGTACACCAATTTCTAGCTCCTATAAAGTATATTTTTGCTAATTTAAGGAAGAACATGATGGGATTGGTGTGGAATTATTAAGAAGTCTTAAAATTAAGAGCATGATCAGATGAGGGTGTTGGTTTTATTACTTAATTCATTGACTTGCATATGCAAAGCTTTGAATAAAAAAAATAGCTTCATCACGTGTACTAAGAAGCAGTTTCTCTACTAAACAATTGTTAAGTTATAATAACATGATTAAAATATTAAACTCTTCACGAGAATTTTGACAAATCGCAAGGAATCAAGATGTACAAATCATGCAATCTAATTGCCAGGTAGTTGGGTTCCAAAAAGTCGTCTACCGTCACATGCCAAGTTCCATATACGTATCATCAATAATTATACAAAATAGCCAAGTACTTACCGTATCAACGTTAAGTGGAACTTTATTAATAATTTGGACTTCTTGGGCCTCTCTGCGGTGCTGAATCTGAATCTCTAAGGATTATGCACATCAAAGTTAGGTTTCATGGGACCCCTCTAATTAACAAGGGTGATAAAACCCCGTCCTTCAATGTGCAGACGCACCGGTAAAGTTCTATCATATATGACGTTTCAAAGACGGGTATTTATTGATAGGTTATTTTGTCAGTATCTAATATATAAATCCCTTTATTAAATATATATATACACATCTTCCAAGCTAGATCTTATGGACCCAAATTTTTTCTTGTGTCGTTGTAGCACCCATCATAAGCAGTATTTATGAAAGTGCCCTGTCAGATTTCAAGATATAAGGGAAATTAGACTGTGCTACATGTAACTTATATGAGTGCACAACTGCTATATAGTACAACCCTGTACAGTTTTTTTTTTTTTTTTTTAAAGTTTGAAATACCGGATTTGTAAGGATGATTTTCAATAGGAATAGGCATTGGGCCTCATATTGGTTGAAGTGTCAGCACCAAATCCTCTAGCAGAGCAGAAACACATGATGAGAAAGAAATCATATGATGGTGTGCTAAAGTCAAGCTTGTTGGTACAGCATGTGGTTTTCTGCAGTTTCATCGGGTTTCTAAGGCAGTGGGTGGTGGCGCATGAGACAATGTTGTCCCAAATTCATTTATGAGATAAATGCATGCGTTGATTATGACCACACGGTCCATACCACACATCACATTCACACAAAAATCTCACCTTATAAATGTGTTTCCTGAATTGGGAATATAAAGTTCATGGATTCATATCAATATTATCATCTACTACTAATATGACATTGTTAGCACTTGCTGTTGCCGTTTATTAAATAAGGATATGTAGTGGAATACCCCTCATTAGAGTGACATAAAAATTTCTGTTTTTAAAACCACTCGAATGTTTCCCCCACTTGCTCTTCTTATGCATTAACTCAAAAAGACTGAGTTCTAAGAGAAGACTCAAAAACTAAAAAGTGAATTAAGGGTTCAAATTACCTAACTTTCTCTACAAAATATGGTTCAGAGATGAACTTTATTCCAGCTCAACTATAATGGTGAAAATGTTGGGCTTAGTTTGTTGCCATATGCTTTGGATTTTGAATAATTAAAATGGACTTGTCCAATTTTAGGCCTTTAAGCTTGCATGTTTGGAGAGGTCCAGTGGATTTGGGAATAGTGGATATCAAATATAAAAAGCCCCATTTGAATTTAGCCCAACCATCAAGAGGATATGGGGATTTAACAGGTATACTACTTATCTGTGCTTGAAATTGAAAATTCTTGTGGAGTCAGATTTACCCTCATCCAAGACTACATTGCCAATAGCAGATTGTTACAACTCACAAGCATCATCTGCAGCCCCCCATTTCCTCATATTGGAGGTTCTCAAAAAATATATTTAAGTTAAAGAACTAGACTCCTCACAAGAATCATTAGAAGTCATATCTGCCAAATGAAAACTCTAATTCACTGACCAAAAAAATAATGATCATAGTGAGATATTGGCCAAGATGAGAGTGGATCCACCAAAAGATCAATATCCACCAAAGAAGAAACAAAATGCGTCACAATTTGTAATCTTCGGTTCCAGTAATCTGTTCTGTTGTTTCTCCAATCGGTAACTATTCTGACAAATCACCAGTTTTTCGTTTAGAAAAAGTATTGATGGGAAAATGCTCCCTTGAAAACTCCATCCTTGGTCCAAAACTAAGGTGAAGAAAATTTTGCCAAGATTCTGAACGTTCAATTGACGAAGGGAGACACTAAATTGAGGTTGGCAAGGCATATATTGTACTAATGACCTTAAGGTAAAAGTCCCAAGAAGCACTGCTTTCACTGATAGGCCTTTGACCAAATGGATTTTTCTCTACAAACTTCCGAACATCTTCAGCTGCAGACAATTCTTCTAGGTAGACCCTAAGATCGCCTCCAGCACCTGTGACACACTGCATTTAGTCATGTACCAATTACACAGCTGAAGACATAGTTGAGTTAACTACTTGAACTATAACTGTCTCAGCATATAAGATCAAGTTTTTCATCAATAATGGACCCCTCCCTAAAAGTCATCAACTGATTTATGAGCATGGCTGCACAAAGCCTCAAGCCTTAAACAGGCTATCACAACCTCCACCTCTGATGATCATATGAACTATGTAGCGTAGGAAATTCATTTTTTCTTTCAACACGGGACTTCCGCAGATAATTGACTTACCAAGTGAACAGTCACTACCATCACCATACTGGTAAGGATGAGGGAAGACTGAAGTGTATGCCTGTACAGCAGAAGGTGGATAGAAAAAAATAAAGATTGTATGACAATACAGGTAATGAGGTAAAGAAAGGTAAACCAGAACGAAATGAGCTTACGGGATTAAGCAGGGCTTTGTAAGGGGAATCATCCAACAACAACGTATTTGTTTCATTATATTCTCCTTTCTCCCATGGAAGATTGGGGTCATGTTTTGCCCAAAGTCTCCTCAGCTCTTTGAAAACCAAAGTCTTGTGTCTGTTTTCAAGAGTTCTAAACCCAGATTCAGTGCACTGGGACAGATCCTACCAAAAAAATAAAAAAAAAAAATCATGTCATTCATACAATTATCAATGCTAAATAAGCAAACAAGCATATGTACCGTGCCTAGCTGACAAATAACAATTCTATCAAACAGGCAACTTTGTGCAGGAAAAAAAATCATGCTTTTGTGTTAAGAGGCAGAAATTTAGAGTAGAATAAAGTGAACAAATTAAAGGAACTTACCCAACAAAACAGCAATTTGTGCTTCATATCTCCCATTAGAAAATCAATTACCCTTGTCGCAATTCTCCTTCAAGACGTTAGTAAGAAATTGCAATCAACACTTTAGCCACACTTATTTTTCTTAGCAAACAACACGTGAAAAGAAAGTAGAAGTGGGGGAAAAAGCACTTCTGAAATATAGAAGAACAATACTAGCGTCAAGATATCAAGATAATAAGAAAGAAAATAATATCCAGATTAAAAGTTGAAGATTACTCAGATCTTGATGACCAAACACCTACTTCAAATCGCTCAAAACAGAACTTAAGGAAATCATGGCAATCAGGTCTCCTGAAGACTGAAATTACAACACAATGTTGTAATCAAAAGTAAAGCATAGTTTCATAATCAAATCATATATGATAAGCAAAAACACACATCAATCCTTACCCGCACGCCTTGCAATTGTTGTGTCTGGTTTGTGCTCCTTCGGAGGAGGAGAAACTATATCTGCTAATAATCCATTTATATCAAGAATAAGAAGCTTTTTCCTTGAGCGACTGAAAGGCAATCTTGGTAATGAGGTATTTGACATCCCCTTGTCGTCATTTACTTTGTTTAGAGTCTTAACAGATCCTGATGGAATCGGTACAGCCCTGCTGTTTCTTCCATTGTATAAACTTAAATTTGCTATGACACTCAAATGGACATCACTAATCTGTTCACCTGTCTCAGGCAGCTCTTGAACTAAATTGTCATTTTGCACTATGATCGGCTTTCTCCTCCTATTTCTCTGCCTTGTTTTCTTCTTCCGCACCAAAGTCAGTTGCTCGGGATTCTTGGTTTTCTCCACATTCAACTCGAGAGACCTAAAAAAGGGAGGCCGCATTGTTGAATTCACTTCTAAAGTATTAACTTGAACTTCACCCTTGGTCATTGGAAGGGAATTTGTATTCTTGATAAGATTTCTATGTCCTATTGATTGTTTACTTCTATTGCAGTTAATTATATTAATATCCATAAATGTTAAGGCGCCCTTGATCCTTCCTCTTGTCCGTTGGCCCTGCAGTTGTGAAAAAAACGAATACTTAAAATAAGGTTGAAGAAACCCAGAAAACTCTATCCATTTAAAAGATAATATTGGAATAGCTTTCATATCTTTTCTTAAGAAAACGACCGTAGATTTTTTTTGTTCCAAAAAAAAATAAAGCAACAGAAAAGGACATAATTGTAAGGATAAAGAATCAGGGACTTCAAAATTCTATATTCTGAGAGATTTCTACCGATTGTACCTTGTCCCTGCACATCTAAAACCCAGTGATCCAAAACCACATATGTTATTGACTCATTATTAAGCTATCCCATGCCCTTCATTCCGGTAATGCAATACCAAATTTTATTCCCAATCAACCTAAGCTGGAATGAGGCAACATTTGGCAAAAACTAATTGTGCCCAGAAAGGAAAAAAAAAATAAATAAATCACCAAAATAAAACAAATACACAAATTTCACCAACAAACATTATTATTGGAGAGCCATAAACTTAGCAAGCCCAGACTGATGGATTAGGTTAAACTGGCAAAGTCGTAAACTTTAATGGGTATGAACGAAAAAGTATTCTAATGCTTTAAAAAAAAAAAAAATCAAACTTGCATTACAAATAGAGGGAACGAAGAACGAGTGATAAGAAATATAGTAAAGCAAAGAAGACGAACAAAGAATGAATCTCAAACTATGAAATGCAGTGAGGAAATAGACGTACATTCCATGGGAGAGGACAGATGAGAATCCTTGTGTTATGGAATCGCAAAATTAAAAAGGAGAAAGATTGATTTAGAGAGAGAGTGAGAGAGAAAGATTTGACCTTTGGTTTTCACCTCTTAGTTGTGTTCTCCGAGGGAATGGGAAGGGGAATGAACGAATGGATTAGAGGTTTGACTTTCTGTCAAAAGATTGTTTAGAAAGAGACCGTAGGACGGAGAGGACGAATTTTGTACGGTGGGAAGCTCAGACGTCACGCCTTGGGGACATCGAAACCAGCAGCCAGCAGCAGCTGCTCCGAGATTTTTCATGTGTTTGGTTGTCGGCCCACCTTGGCTAAGGTTGTGAAAGTTGTACTGTTGGACGCATCATGCGGCTCCGTTTTGTGTATTGGATGGGACAATTCTTTTGTTGTTTCACTAAGTTGGGCTTTTGGGCCCCAGGCGAGGGGTTATATTCTACTTCTGTAGTAATGTTTTTCAATCTTATCAGTTTTATCAAAAAGTTTGAAATATATTCCTTTTAAAAAACATAAAAACATAATTGATCATAAGTATTTTAAGTTAGGACAACAAATAAGTGTTATTTAAGGATATTTTGGTTTTTTTTTTTTTTTTGCTAAGAGGTGTATTTTCAAAGGAATAAGAAATAAGTAATCAATCATAATTGTGATAGTAAAAAGTGATATACTACCTAATTTACTCTAAAATGGGTAAAGGGATAAAAAGTGGAATGGAATATTTTTGAAAAGTTGAGAATACATTTTTAGAACAGTTAAAGCAAACAATAAATTTACATATTTACTAGTAAATTTGTTACTTTAATTATTTTAAAATACAATATTTAACATTTTTCACTATATAAAAATATGTTATTTACTATGATTTAAATTAGGGGTAAATTAGGGTTGATAAGAAATGTACTATTTTGATGTCAAAATTGAGCTTAAATTTCCCTTCCCCCCCTTCCCCCCCCCCCCCCCCCCCCCCTCCAAAAAAAAGGTAAAATTCAATTTTTTGGGAGAACAAGGAAAATAACAAATTTTTATATATTTTTTAAAGTAAAAAAGCAGGATATAAATTATTTATTTATTATATGAATAACAATTATTTATAGTATTTGAGGGAAATAATTATTTACACATTCAATCAATTTACTATGCAAATAAGAAGTATTTATGCTATAAATTAGAGGATCAATAAATAATTTACATCATAAATATGCTATTTACTATAAGTATTTTCAAAACTTACCATTCATTTCAATAAGTTTTGAAAAAGAATCATTTACTATAGTTTCCTCTATTTTAGAGTGGTTTTTGTAGGGGCAATTTGAGAAATACTGCTTCTATGATATTGTTTTTTAAGTTTATTACTTCTAGGAGAAAGTTTGAAAAATACTATTTCTAAATAATATAAAGACGTAGTTGATCACAAGCATTATGGGTTAAGGTGAGGCAAACAAGTATTTTCTAAGGGTATTTTAAACTTTTTAACCATGAGAAGTGGTATGAATTAAAGGAATAAAAGATAAGTGGTAGAACACAATAGTAACAGTAAATAAGTAATATGCCACCTAATTTATTCAGTCGTATCACTGGTAGTCCAAAAGTCTATGGCCCAATTTGAAAACATTCCAACTAGCTAGTAGATTATTATCTTTCAAATAGTAAATTCAAGGGGAGTCTAAAATGAATACTACGAAATGAAAACTTAGATTAGTTTATGTCACAAAAAATAATTACAAAGAAGGTGACTCCATATCATCACAATGTATTAAAAACACCAAATACATGCTCAAAGCATCTATGGCGATCACCTCCTTGTATCCAATATCTGCCTGCCATCCAGTATCTGTCATGGTTACCAACTGGTAACCGCACGACTGACAACATCATGGCCACATTCGTCACTGAAAAATCACAAAAATACACAAAAACTATAGAAATAAACATATCAAACCTAAAAATTTAAAAAAGGATAACAAAAAAAAAGAACAAAAGAAAAAAACAATAGCTACTCGATCTCCTTGCTCTAGAGAGATTTCTCCAATGCCTCTGTTCGGCCATCACAACAAGAGGGGATATCTACAAATCTCCTTGCACGAAAGAGATCTCACCTTTGGTCTCCACGCAACCACAAAGGCTTGAGACGAAATCCACAAATCACCTCACATGTCGATCTCCTCCACGCGGCTATCATGACTCACGGCAAGGGGAGATCACACACAAATAAGATCTTGTGATTGTTGCATCTTCGCTGGCTAGACGTTCTCCTTAGGTCGAGGGGGCATCATTGTGGATCAATGACAACCAAGAAACGTCATGGTAGTGAGAGAGAAAGGGGAAGGCAGGGGAAGTGAGAGAAAGAAAGGGAGGCACGGGAAGAAGTGGGGCAAGTGAAAGAAAGGGGAGAGGCAACTGGAAAGAGAGAGAGACAAAAGTCTTAGGTTTAATAAGATTTCACATTTACATTGCACTGTATTTTTCTATACTGTCGGTATATTTTTTATACTATCAGTATTCTATACAGTTTATGAAATTTCACAACCTTCCATCCTTATCTACATCCTTCACACAATATAATTCTTATACTTCTTAACTTTATATAGTACAATTTTTATATTGCATAATTTTATCAGTCTACCTTCCATACTACATAACTTTGTCAGTATAATCCTTATACTGCTTAATTTTTATACTGTATAATTTTTATATTTCTATATAGTCTTTTTTATATTGAATAATCTCATACAATATTATATTGATGCCACTTTTCATATAATTCATACTTTGTTTAGGACTATAGTATGATATTTAAGCTTGTGGTTTCCATATTTGCTCTTATTAAATTTATCACAAAATTGGATTTAAACAATAATTTTTGTGATACTAAAATTGATCTTTAAGCACTTAACAAATTTTTGAGCATAAAATTTAGCTTACAAAATTTGTACATATATTACTCATAATAACTCTTAAATATATCTTATTTTATGTACTATAAATTCTAAGGTGTCACACTAAATATTAATAATAGTTATAACAATTATTTATTTTTTCACCTGCTTACATGAAATTGTTTATATTTCTATGGTTATAATAAGGCTCCATTTGAGATGACTTAAAATAAGTTATTTTTAGTTTATTTCGTCTAAGGCTTCTTTTGAATGTGTTTTGGGTAGACATGCTCATTGACCTTCAGGCTTTTATAAACATTTTTAGAATAAGCCACCTCTTTGATACCTGAAGAAAACGCTTATTAAAATTTTTTTATTTACCTTTTTAACCTTTTATTTATGAATAATAAATTAAAAATTACATTTATATTTTTACATTATTAGGGTGTTTGGGAGAGTAGTTCAAATCAATGGTTTAAATTGTGAACAATATAAAACTCTTATAAGTTATAATAAAAAACTACCGTATAAAGTTCTTATATATTACAGTTTTAAAATCTAAACTAATTATTTAAACTACTTTTTTAAATATCTATATATTATTTTTCCAATAATAAGAGTTTTTGACTATTTTAAAATTTAAAAAAAAAAAAAAAAACCACAATATTGTAGCAAGGCAAAACCAAAAAGAAACAGCAGTTAACTTCTTGGATTATTTAGAGACCACTCAATCATTCTCAGTCAGAATGATTAATGATAGCAGCCTATATAGCTCCCAACTCTACGAAAACTTTTTAGGGCATTTTCCACTGCTAGCCCACTTTCTTTAGAAGCATGACATACTATGATTTCCAATTGAAGCTTGAATTTGCATATACACCAGTTCAGCTTTCTCAAAAAACTATGAGGATCTATTTTGGAAAGTTTTTGGACCACAGGTCAAATGACAGGAAAAAAGCATATGGGCTAGGTGCCACGCGTTGATTAATTAAGATAACATGATTATATAAACAAACGCAAACAATAAAGTCGTCGCATGTACATACGATATATGATAAAAATCCGTCAAAACTACGTCAGGTCATGTATAGCATTACTAGCTTTAGGTAACTTTACATCACTTGGGACGTTAAGCTTTGTTTTTAGAAAAATGCTAGTGTTAAGTACCATTTCACGTAAAAGATGCTCATTTGACTCCTACACTGCAAAAGTCACCTACTATAAATGAATAGTATTTAACACTACTAATATTTTACAGCAACCTTCTTATTTTTTATTTTTTGGGTCAACCAATATAGCATTTATATATATATATATATATTTATATTTTATATCTGTTTTTGGTAATGTATTTATATTTAGTATAATTGAGTCCAAGTTGAGTGTGTTCAAATCTTGAAAAGCCGAGCATGCCAAAGTTTCCCGCAACGTGTTGTTTTGCAGAAGGATCACTGGGATCATGTGCTTATCATGCATGACATGATTGTACTCCCTCATGCTTTTTCCACAAACGCTCTTGTGTTATCGAACTAGTCTCTATATATCCCACCTGAATTTTTTTTTTCTCGTAGATTTATACGAAATTTGATAAAATTTATAGTTCGTTCTTTTTGAAATTTTAAAATAATTTTGAGAAAATTCATAATTCGTTCTTTTTGAAATTTTAAAATTAAACGTTGCTCTACTCTCACTTGATTTATGCAGGAAACTTTTAATTTACATCTCCGGTCTTTCGCACTTAGTTTGTGGCTTCTTTTTTGGGCTACGTCCCTGGGTGTCCTTCCACCAACTAAAGTTTTTCTTTGTCCATTAACTTAGCCAGTAAGTCCATATCGAGGAACACTTGCAAATGCAATCATCAAAGATAAAGAAATAATAGGGTAAGAGAAAGAAAACGGGGAATTTATTATATAAAATGCACCGTTGGGAAGTGTCGTGGGTGGGCATTAAAAGTAGGAAGCTTCTAACTTGTAGCTTTCCACCATCCCACGCCATACTTGCGGAAAAAAAGTCTTAGAAATGGAAGAAATGTAGAATTGAATCCAATAATCAGCTTTACAGGATCTTTACCATCCTAACAACCACGCAGTCGTGCTCCTGCTCATCTACCTATCCACGTTATTATAAAATAGGGGAAAACGTACATTATATTAATATACCTTTTTTTTTGTGTGTGAAATGTAATCAAAGATAAGAGTTTATTTGAAGCATTTAATAATGCCAAATTTCTGTGTGAATCCAGAATTTGACATGTAGATTAAAAAAAAATCATCCAATGCAACATTTTAAATCTAACAAATGCTATACTTGTTGTCAAATTAAATTCCAAGTCTGGCATATGAAAAATTTTATCCATTGTTGCTTATTGGGCGTATTAACTTTGTTCCCATATGAATGGCAACATTTTCAACTATCTAAAAGTTTTAAATTTTCCATGTATAAGTTCCAAAGCTTAGAATACTTTATGACAAAAAGTAGGCACAACAATTTCAATAATAATATGTATTGGAATACAAAACAAAACAATATATTAAATGTGACATTTACAAAGCCTAGAATACTTCACGACAAAAAGTAGGTACAACAATTTTAATAATAAAATGTATTGAAATACAAAATAAAACAATATATTAAATGTGGCATTTTTATGTTCACTATAACAAAATGTTCAATACATATTGCTTTTTTATGTCATTTTATTTCATTTGGGCAACATGAAAAAGGTTTTTAACATAAGTCAGGACTAACCGACTGTATTGCATTTCTTTTAATGTCGGCCAACCTTTAATCGACGTCAAAAGCTATATTTGTAGAGCTACAACAAGAGGTCTTCAACAAAGAGATGGTGTCACAAATAACTGGGCACGGTGGGAAGAGGACATACCCAAATCTGGTGTGAAGGGAACGGGGATCCTCTCAGATATAGGTGCAACGATGACAGGGCGTCAAATTTAGATCTACGTGTGGCATCATGCACACATCCGAGCATGACCATGATAATTTTTTATTTAGTTAAATACATTTATCGTTAATTGTCTTCTGACCGTCTCAAAAACCTAATTTTAACATTGCTCTTGGAGCATTAGTTGACATTAAATTCTATGCTGTAGTGATTTTATGTGACAAATATAATGTTGACATTAGTGTATATACCTACATGTATATATTTGTGTGTGTGTATGTGTCTATATATATATATATATATATATATATATATAATAGGATAGGAGATGGTCTTTCTAGGCCTTGAGAAATTGTAACATGAATGCTAGCAAAAGAAAGTACTCAAACTCAGCTGGGGGTCACAAACCGTCATTGGCTCTTAAAACTTGTGGTTATTCATGCATATAATGATAATTGGCCTAGAAAGCTCCTATATTAATAGTAGGTACTCTTCCCAACTAATTCCTTTCATGCTTCTCATGAATTTTATGACTTAAGTCCATGTACTGCTGACAAAGTCTGAAAAAAGTAATGTTATCATGCAATACATCCCACCTGCCCCTCATATCTGCCTCATTTCTTAATACCTTTTTCATTTTCATTTTCTCCTTTTTTCTTCACCAAGTCACTAAGAACCCCATAATAATCTTCAGCAAAAAGATTAGTTTGGAGGTTTGCGTTAGAGACTTTGGTATAGAAAATGTATACTCAACAAAAGAGCTCGTGTCATGTTTTTGGTGAAAAAAGTGCTTGTTAACTTTGACTTGGTCGGCGGGAGAATATATTCCCCTTTTTATATGCGTGCAATATTGTAGCATTTTAGAAATATTGTAAGAAATAAGATGGTTATTCGGCAGCCTTAATCTTGCTAAAATAAATCCACCAAGTCTAATAGTAAAAAGATGCCTTCTTTGCAAACCCCTTTACACTTGTGGGGGAAAGAGGGAAAAAAAGAAAAGAAAAGAAAAGAAAAAGTAGTGTGGTCCTCTTGCTCTTGGGGACGAACCAATTAATAATTAATTTACTTGGGGGGGAATAAATTAATTGAGGAATATCGAGGTGGACCACAAATTTATAACTTTTCCAATTAAGATCCAACACCTGCAAATACTTATTAAATAATTGGCTAAAAAAAAAACAAGAAACAAAATCAGCAAACCTACTAACCAAAAGCAAACTGATATAAATGCTCACCAAAATGTTAAAATTCGTCTTTTCTTGTTGGACTTTTAAGTGTGATCAAAATATGAAACAACTTACCGACATGATTTTCAGCTCAGTTTTAAGCCGTGTTGGAATTCCTTTCCTATTCAGAACCACAGATAGTGATACAAGAGTCAAAGTAGGACGGTGAGACGACATAAAAATGGAGCTTTAGGACATTTTGTGGGGGCTGTAAGACCAAGATAAGCAATAAATAATCTTCTTCATATCTTATTCCTTGGGGAATATGAGATATTGGTAATATTAAATTTTCATCATAAATAGCAACTTTTCTTGTGTAATATTAATATATAGTTAATCAACATCAGTTCATTCCATTACAATTTATAATGGGTAATCAACAAAAAGGGAAAATAATTAATTATAATGCTTAAGGAGTAGATAACTAATTATCTTAATAAATTAATAAAGACGCAAACGAGAAGCTGTCAACTATATATCTGATTAATAGTAACTTGAGTTCTAACTTTCCATCAATCCACGCAATATTTGAAGCGATTATTTCTTTTTTATGGTATTATCTCTTGCTTCCGAAAGAGTACATCGATTGGCCTCAAATTGTTTCTTATGATTTACCTTATTTATTCACTAAATGGTTACAGTAATTGAAGCCTTTTCTACCAAAAAAAAGTAGTTACAGTAATTGATATTTATATTTCCCCAAATAATCACACGTTGCGTTCCGTAATAAATAAATAAATAAATAAAATCCCATTGCATTTTGTATGATCTTTGTTTCGAACACTTGCAAAATTTTTCAAAATTGTTAATTATAATTTGAGTATTTTGTCATATACATAACAACATACTTTGATAGAACATAGTTTGTTAAAAATTAAAGCAATAAGCAACAAGAAATAGAGAGAAAATTACACACAAAATTTTACGTGAAAAAACCCTAATGAAGGGTGAAAAAACCACGGACAGAGAAGAAGCAATCCACTAATCATAAAACGAAAATTACAACGGTGTTTAGAGCGCTTAAATACAGAAATTTACTCTCTCAATCACTCACAAACTCACAAGGCTGAGTTTTCTATATCACTCTCAACACTATGATCTTTATGATATTAATGAAGGGTGAAAAAACTACAGGCAGAGGAGAAACAATCCACTAATCATAAAACATAAATTATAACGGTGTTTAGAGCGCTTAAATACAAAAAATTACTCACTCAATCACTCACAAACTCACAGGACTGAGTTTTCTGTATCATTCTCAACACTATGATCTTTATGATATTTTGTGACTACTGTAAACTATGGAGAATATGACATATATATATGTACGTCATATTAAACTCCAGCCCAAAAATAACCCAAAAACACGTAAAAATGTAAAATATATGTTCAAGCCAAATTGGAGCGCCGCGGCGCTCGTGTACTGAATTGTAGCGCTGCGGCGTTGGTTCCTTGAATTGTAACGCTGCAACGCTGCTTTCAAATATCATGGCGCTGCCTTTCTGCCAAAGAATTTTAGATCACATAATAACATAGTTTATTATATGATATTTTAATTCAACAAAATATGATAAATAATATGACATTTCAATTCAACAAAATATGATAAAAATCCCGTGGTTAAAAACTACACAATAGGATATTTAATAATTTTTATACCCTGTCAAAAAAATTCTTGTACATGCGTACATGTTGATATAAATTTCAAGTTATATTTATTCAAAAGTTGATCTTTAAGATAGTATTTGTTGGCAAATTAGTTTTCCATTACGTTATGGACAATATATTAATATAACAATTATATTATAGCTATTTAATTATAATGTGATAATTTAAGTAGTCTATTTATGGAAGACCCATAGGTTACAAACCGCGTACCTGTTTAATGAGTGAATATCCAATATTGATCTATAAGGTTTGATGAGACCCTAGTAGAAAAGTACATAAAAGGCATTATAGGTTATGGTCCCCAACATATCAAATCATTCTAAAGCTTTCTCCATTCCTCATCAAGAAGAGAAAAAACGAAGAATAAGGTGATTTGATTGAGGAAGATAATAACCCGTTCATCTAGCATTGAAGAAATTCCAGAAAAGAGTTGATAGTTGCTTCCATAGATACATGTATTTATCCCTAATTTAGTTTTTTAATAATCTGGCATAATATGATCTTATAACTGTAATATGATTATTCTAGGGTTTTACAAATTTATGAATATCTAGAATTAAGAATTCTATCAGTATTCCCTCATTTCAAAATCAAACAGTAGAATCTAATAGGATTAAAGCATTTTAATGATTCAATGATATTAATTTATTAACATAACAAAGATTCTGTTGTTGCTGAGCTTGGTTGTATATACCGATTCCATAAAAAATAAAGAGTTCGAATTGTACTCTATCAATTTAAAAAAAAATAAAGGTTCTCCAATAGAAAAAGAAAATTACATGATTATAACAAACATAGCTTAAAGGTGATTTTACACTTAAATCCACTATAATGTATAGAGGTTAAATCTGCACACCAACATGTTCATGTCACATAAATATGCAATACGTCAGTCACAGGTTAAGTCAAAATATCTGTTCCAATTTATTTTATTTTATTTTATTTTATTTTATTTTATGAGGTTAAGGTTGGCAATTTATTTATTTATTTTTATTTTTTCTTTTGGGGAGAGAGGTTCAGGTTGGCGCTTGGCAGTTAGCTTACTGCAAAGCGAAATAAATACCACATGGCTGCCATTTTCAACTCTCTCTCTCTCTCTCATACGTATAAAAGAAGAACACACGTATAAACCCCTCCTCGTCAAAGCCCCTCTCTCTTCCTTCCCCGTGAATTCATCCCCCGTCTTCCTCCATAGCGCCACCTCAGACCTCTCTTTCCTCCTTGGTCATCTCTCTCTCTCTCTCTCTCTCTCTACATGCGCAGCCATAGAATATGGGCAACCTATGCGCCTGCCTCGCGCCCAAATCAGTGAAGAAGAAGCCGCAGACGAAGCGCCTCCCTAACCCGCCACCGCTTTCGAACTTCAGCAACCGCTGGTCTCGGATCCGATCCGCCCCGAAGGAGAAGCTCGACGACGCTCTCCTCCACGAGCAAGCCCTCGCCGCCGCCATTCTCTTCCAGCAGAACGGCTCTCTCCCCTTCGATCGCTCCTCCTCCCTCCGCTACCCTCCCAACTCCGCCTCCAAGAAGTCTGCCTCCGCCGCCAACGCCTTGCCCCGCAGCTCCAGCTCCCGCGCTCGCTCCCTCACCGATCCTCTCCTTCATCCTCACCAGCTCGTCAATCAGGTTCACCTCCATTATTATCGTTTACTGTTTGGAGTTTGTTTGGAGTTTTTGAATTTATTGCACTTCAGTTGTTCAAAGTTCACAGCTTGGTTCTTTTGAGTTTTGTTTGGCGTTTTGTGTAAATTCACGCCATACCCGCTGGCAGGTTGGTATGTTGTGTATATTTGTATTTATTATGGCTTAATTGTGAAAATGTGAGTTTGGATTAGGGCTAATTCAAATTTGGAAATTTGTTGGACAAAAAGGTATTTGGTCGTTGGTGAAGATTATTTCACAATTGATGAGTTGGTGGGTTCCTTCCTTCCTAAGTCCCAAGAATTAATGAACTCTCTGGTCTCAGTGCCCTCGTAGAGGAAAACAACCAAAAAGTCCAAGTTGACAGAGTACTGCTAGCTCCAGTATTTATAGACATTATTTTTGGGAGGTGAAACAGTGCAGGGTTGGGAAATTTCCTGGCTACAGGCATTCATAATTTGGTACAAATTAGTAAGAAACTAACAAACTTTCTAATTTGGCCTATAATTGTGGCATTGGATGGATATATATTTCATAAAGTTTTTATTAAAATTTTAAAAGTTTGGTGCCTTAAATGGCGTTTGGATTAACTGGTAACAACATGTCATGTCGTTGTGCTAAATGGTAGTAACAATCAATAAGCCGGGGTTGAAAAGTAAGAGCCTGTTTGTTAAGCACAAATTTAGCGTACGACATGGGCCAAATTTAGTTGAGAGAATTCAATAATGTACATTAGTACAGATTGATCTTAAGTCAGATTATGGGTATTATTATCATATTACAGAGAACAAATTTGCCTCCTTAATCTGGTCTCATTCAAATTTAAAATGTACATGTTGAAGGATAGTCTAAAATTTGCATGTATTTCTTCTTGATGTTAGTTCTTAGGTTTTACAGAGAGATAAAATATTAACTTGCGGTTTGGAATCTTTTAAGAGGCCTCAGAAAGGTTGTGTACTTCCGCATTGGGTCAAACATATTTCTTTATCCTTCCTTAATTACCATATTTGGTTATTCTATAGGGTCTTGAATTACTTAACCTTCTTTTGACAGGATGTGAAGCTTGATGATCTAGAAACTAGCTGTTTTGTCCTTGTTCACGGAGGTGGATTTGGTGCTTGGTGTTGGTATAAAACTATAGCACTTTTAGAAGAAGGCGGTTTCAAAGTTACTGCCATAGACTTGACTGGTTCCGGAATTCATTCATCTGATTCAAATAGCATTACAAACCTCTCACAATATGTGAAGCCACTTACCGATTTTCTTGAAAATCTTGCAGAGGGAAACAAGGTATTTTCTTTTTAGCTTCATCTTGTTCCCCTGCTACCTTATATTGTCTCTATACGTGATGTTGTTGCAGCTTGTATTTTAGCATATGTATTTGACCAGATATTGTGCTTTAGGAAATCTAATGATGAGGAACAAGAATAGCTTATACGGAAGATCAATATAATAAAAGTATAACGTTGTTTTAGTTTAGTTTCCTAATATTTTGTTAAGAGTTTGAAATGATGTAAAAGCTAATGCAATTCAGATGTTGGCTACATTACTTATCCTGCTGTTTATACCTTTCCTTTTCATATTGTGCAGGTGATCTTGGTGGGGCATGATTTTGGTGGATCATGTATATCTTATGCAATGGAGCTATTTTCTCTCAAGATTTCAAAGGCAGTTTTCCTTGCAGCCGCAATGTTAAAAAATGGACAGAGTACACTAGACATGTTCTCCCAACAGGTTGCCTTCTTTTCCTAAACTGAGTTTTATACTTTTTCCAAATAAAAGCTTTTATGAGCTTTTGTACTTGTAGTGGTATTTTGATCCTGCTCCTGTTCATAAGGATTTCAAGTCGGTTTTGCATATGTGAGCTTATATGAGTGATGTATTTGTAATTTTTGCATGATATGTAGAAAGACTTAAAACATAATGAAAAGCCTTGCTCGAGCCGAGTCTGAATAAAGAGTTTATTGGCCACAATCTCTGGTTTATGTAAAGGCTTGTGTCTGTTGAGAGAGACACAAACATGCTTATACAAATCAAAGCAAAAAAATTAGTTCTGAGCAAAATCATTTTTGCTTACAAAACCTGTTTATAGAGTCTCGCAATCAATAGAATTAATTCAAACTCTTGATGGTTTCTAATTTTCTATTTAGAGAGTTCCTAAACCAAAATATGAACTCTTAATTAATTGTTTCTAAAAATTAAGCTAATTGCAGGCTGGTTCAGATGATCTAATGCGACAGGCTCAGATATTTTTATATGCCAATGGAAATGATCGTCCTCCAACTGCTATTGATCTAGACAAGTCATTGCTGAAGGATTTGCTATTTAATAAAAGTCCTTCCAAGGTATGATTTTACTTTTTCCCATGTTATAAATCTCTTTTGACATATATAGGGGTGGCAAAACGGGTTGACGGGTCGGGTTCGTGTCGGGTTGGAGTTAATTTTTACAAAATTAGGTCGACACTAACCCGACCCGTGACCCGAACGGGTTGAGAATTCTCAACCCTAACCCGACCCGTTTTGACATGGGTTGACACTAACCCGACCCGTGTCAACCCGTTTCTTATGCACAGTGTCAAAAAATAATAACCCGTGACCCAATTTTGACCCGTAACCCGATTATGACCTGCAACCCGCCTCTAACCCGCCCACATTAATATATAAAATATTAAAAAAAAATAAAATTAGAAGAGTTTCATACCACTTCAACAAGAAGATGAGTGATAAGAGAGGTAAGGTTTGATATTTTAAGAGCTTATATTATATATGAAATAATATTAATTTTTTAAAAGCTAATTAATTAAATACGGGTCAGAAACGAGTCATTTTCGTGTCAGACGGGTTGACCCGAACACGACCCGTTTTTTGACGGGTCAGTTTCGGGTCGACACTAAAATGACCCGTGGTCAAATTTTTCGACACTAACCCGTAAAAAATCGTGTCGGATTCGTGTCGTGTCGTCGTGTCGCAACCCGTATTGCCGGCCCTAGACATATACATGGATAATGTATTTGTCTATATCTTGTCGTCTTTTTTTCTTATTTACTCTGGCTGACTGCTTTCTGCTTCCTCCTGTAAGGACGTTGCGTTAGCATCTGTTTCGATGAGGCCAATTCCATTTGCACCGGTCTTGGAGAAGCTCTCTTTTTCAGACATGAAATATGGGTCAGTGAGGCGCTTTTACATAGAAACTCCGGAAGACAATGCCATACCCATAACACTCCAAGAAAGCATGATAAACGCAAACCCGCCTGAACGAGTGTTCTGCCTAAAAGGTGCTGATCACTCACCATTTTTCTCGAAGCCCCAAGCTCTACACAAGATTTTGGTAGAGATCTCAAAGATTCCATCGGCTTGAAAAACAGACTATCCCGTTAGGTCGGTTTTTGGAGGGTCTTTCCTCCTGCTTGAGTGCCCTACTGACATTGATAGGAACACTACAGCAATCACTAATTCATGCAGGTGCCTTACGACATGGAAGGAGCGCAAGCAAACATTGTAAATGTGCATAGCATTTGAGGTTGTCATGTAGTGCTTTATGTCGGATTACAAATTATGTATGTATTTTTTTTTCTTTGGCGGGGGGTTTTGTTTTTTCTTTACCCTGAAGTGAAGCGATTCATATTTATGCTATTTAAAAATTCCCATTTCGTAAATCGCACAAAATTTTGACATTGAAGAAGTGCAATGGCAGGAAAATAGAAAAGATCACTAGCAGGACCGCAATTTCACGCCCGAAAATTGAGTTATACAGATGAGACAAAAATTTTGAATGGACTGATACAATAAATGGGAGTTATTAATAGGACAAACATTTTAACATTTTCATTAGTTTTATCATTTTAATCGTTGGTGTAATAGTTTAATTTGTAATTGTTCACGATAAAAATTTACCATATTTGATATATAATTGTTTTTGGCTCTAGATTAAAATTGTAGAAAAGATAAAGGGTGTTTAATAAAATTAATTTTAACCAAAAGTTTTGATTTGCTATAGTGTAAAGTTTTCATATGTTATAATATCAGAGAAAGTAGGAGCGATAATTCGTGTCAATGGGTCGGGTTGTAGGTCAATTTTTTTTACATAAACTAGCTCGATACTAATCTTAACCTTTGATATGAACGGGTTGAAAAATCTCAACACTAATACAACTTGTTCAATATGGGTTGACATGAATACGACCTATATTAACTTGTTCCTTTTACAACTTATAAAACGCCTATGACTTGTAACCCGCCAATGCCTCACAACCCGTTAATAACCCGTAATCCTTCAATAAACAGTAGTAACCCATACTAACCCATGATCTTTGTTAGCTTTAAATTTACACTAATATTATATAAAAACAAATATAAATAATTTTTCTCAAAATCAAATGAGTTCTATACTATAACAATAAAAAAATTAAGTTATAAAATTTTTAAAAAGTCCAACAAAGTAACGAGTCTAACACCAACAAAATAACAAGTCGAACAAAATAGAAAGTCTCAAGTGATTAAGCTAAAGTTATTTCTTATTGTTCAAGAATTAAAATCAATTTAGTTTGAAGCTCTTATTTGAGATTAAATGAGTTAGGGTTTTGTCTTATTAGTATATTTAATAATAGGAGAAAATATTTTAAAAAATATTTAAATAATTAACCGTGGGTTAGATGAGTTATTTAGTGTCATGCGGATGGACTTGAACACGACCTGTTTTTGGACGTGTCAATTTTGAGGTAACACTAAAATAACCTGTGGTTAATTTTTTTAACCCTAACTCGTAAAAAAACACATCGGATTCATGTCATGTCGTCATGTCATAACCTGTAGTGTCAACCTTAAAAAAAATTAAAAAACGATATGAATATCTCATATGCTATAATTTTTAGCTCAAAAAATTTCACTTCGAACCTACTACTAAGATCAAAATGCATGTCTTACCTAAATATTTATCTAAATAAAAACCACAACAACAATTTTAGTGTAATATTACGTGATTTGTTGGAGATGAGAATTCTAATATTAAAAAAAAAGGAAAGTAAGAAAAGGAATATTAAAAAGCGTGCAATGGAGTTGTACACGCCAAAAAGCTCTACGCACGAGACAAAGACAAAAGTTTGGTATAGACGTTCCATCGGACAGGAACAGCTCAGTGGAAAGCTTCCAAAATTATGTCGTTCCTTGAGGAAGTTTGCTTATTGGACCTCTCAACCAAAAAAAAAAAAAAATGGAAAAAGAATTATTTAGAGTTATCTGTGAAGTGAGTTAAACCCGTCACTCACTTTCCAATTTCCCAACCGGCCAATCTCAACGTCCAAGCAAAGTGCCGTCTTTATAAGATTCTACCCTCCATAGGTCTTGCTGCTTTCTTTTTTTATTTTGATTTTCGAAACCAAAAAATAAAAAAAAGAAAGGATTATTTCCCATTTTGATGCTGATTTTGGAAAGTGAGTTTGGTTGATCAAATATCAGTGATCAGGGTTTTTGGTGCCAAACTACAGTGTAGGCTCGCAACACCTAATCATCACAACCAAAACCACGTGCGTCCCATGACTATCTTGTTGTCGAGTTTTTGTCAGCCGCACAAAGAGAAATAGCCAGCTCAGACTAGACCCCTTCAATCCGGCTTAAAACAAATTTGACCTCTCTCTCAAATTTCCTGTTTATTTAAGAAAAGAAAAAAAAATTATTATTTGTTATATAAAATGTAAAAAAACTTGTTTATTAGTTGTAAAAGTATTGGCTCCTTAACGGCAAGGCGCCTTGGAACTCCGCTCCAAATCTGGTCCCAAGAAGAGCAGAAGAGTGAAATCAAGACGGAGGTGAATACTGTTTTGAAACAGATCATATCTCGTTTTCAATTCTCTCCAGGCTTCATATTTCAGATCTATTTTTCATTTATCACATTTTCATTCTTATAAATAACGCAGGCGTATTTCTGATCCGAGTACTTTCTGTATATTTGCCTTTTTCAATGTTATAATATTATTTCTGTACATGTAACTTTTTTGAATTTCAAGTCGAGAACGAAAACTATTTACTGAAAACAAAGATCTCTTTGTTATATGTGCAAAATTTCGCAAATCTGAAGTATAATATCTTGCAGATTAGACATCAGATCAGGAACATCAATGTTGGTTTGTTTGCAGGTTGAGAAATGGGGCGTGGAGTGAGCGCTGGTGGGGGGCAGAGTTCACTGGACTATCTGTTTGGAAGTGGAGAGACTCCCAGCAAACGTAAAGCCCAAAGCCAAGCTCCTGCTGCTCGGAACCCAGTGGAGGCTCCTTCAAACTTTAATCCTCCTCCTCAGAAACCCGCTGTTGCTTCAAGGCCATCAATTGACAAGCAAGTTCCAGCAGGAATTCATGGCAGCCCTACAAACAACTACTTCAGGGCTGATGGCCAGAACTGTGGAAATTTCATAACGGTAATTTTTTACTTTTTTGGCTTTTGTTTGTGTAAAAAGTAGACTTCCTTGTTGTTTTATTCTCATTTTTTTTAACATCAGCATAACACAAGAATTTTACTTGGGTAATTCCATAAAATTACAGTTGAAAGAGATGGATGCTCCATATGCGTTCATAAGTGTCGGTGGTGTTATTCCAAGCTTGTGTTTTTTCTTCTCATTTAGTTCTGTTATTTATTACAAAGATCTCTTGGGCATGTCTTCTTTACTATAACTTGTAATATTATAAACGTTGTTGGTGCAGGATCGGCCATCAACTAAGGTTCACTCAGCTCCTGGCGGGGGATCATCTCTGGGTTACCTGTTCGGTGGGGGTGGTGGGAACTAACATCTCCTCCGTAGGAACGCAGCAACAAGTACTTGTTCCTAGCATATATATAATAAACAATATCTATATTCTTAAAAACTTACAAAAATTAAGGATCTGTTCATGAATTTGAAAAGCGTGGACGTCATATTTGTGCAATGTCCTTATGCATTTGTTATTTGTATTGTTGTGCTTAGAACATGGTTAATGTAAGACGAGGGATAATCAATGTTGCTAAATATCGTCCTCTTCATGTACTTGCTGCGTGTGCTTCTTCCACAAACTTGCATTTGCATCTAACAACATTTGAAAACACTAAGGGGAAAAAGAGTTGTCACGTTTCACAGATTACAGTAGCTTCGACACGTCGTATAAAGCAAACTCCAGTTTTAGGGCGTCTCTAGCGGAGCGCTGGCCCTAGAGAGAAAAGAGAGAGGTGAAGGGAGGAGGATGGCCAGAGTTTCTGGTTCGCCTCCGGGCGTGTTGTCAGGCTCTTCATCCTAAAATTTGTCTTCCAAGAGCGTCGGATGGTGGGCTTTCTAGTGGTGGGGACAATCCACAACGTGGTGCTTCTGTTGGGATGGATCAAAGGTGGGGGCAGAGGTTGGTGGTCGTTGGTTTGGAGCTTTAAGATTGACGCATCTAATGTCTGGCGGCTAAAAACCTTGGAAGATTTGATCTGTGTAGCAGTGGGAGTCCTTTAGTAGTGGAGGGGCGGTTTTTGGGCAATGACGGGCTGGCGCAAGGGGCTTTCAAACTACAATTTGGGAAACACTTTGACTACATCGTGCATCTGTTGTTTGCTTTCTATGAAGGCTTTTCGTTAGGCGTCTCATTGCCAAACATTTTGTCGGCGGTGCTGATGATTTTCTTCTGTTTTTGTATTGTGATTTGTAATAGTGGTGGTTTTTACCCTCATCTGGCAGCGTGATTCTGTTTTTTTTCTAACATTAGGTTATATTTTTAGTCTGCTAGATTAGTCTCTTAGCGATATTTTATGTTGTCTTGGTTTTACTGTCTCTTAATTTTGATGGATTAGATTTTTTCATTAACTGTAAAAGTTTTTCTAAGAAGTGGTGCGCTCCTCATTATTTGTGTGCCTATTTAGGTATCCGTTTTCAAAACTAAAACATATGCTCATTTTTCCTTAAACGTCATTCGAGTTTAGAACCGATTTTCTATTGTGGTCATAGTTTTATGTAGTTTAAAACCATATGGATAATTATTGGCTTTTGTATTTCTTTAATTTGGGATGTATTCTAAAGCAAACTTTATATCTAGTTGTTCATATTAATTTTGACCCACAAGCAAACCATAACACATGGAAGTCGTTTAGCAAGAGATATGTTGCAAACATGGCCCCCAGCTTTGCAATGAATCAAAGCAGCGAGGGAGCACTCAATAGTAGTAACCTTTGAGGCTTTATAAAAAGAAAGATAGCAATTTGCATAGCAGTAAAAAGATTTTTGACGTCTATTGGTCTAGAGTTGGTCGCATCTTATATTAATAATTCTCTTTTCCCCTCACATTTCTAGCAACTCTTCGCCCCTTAAATTTGGCCTGTTTTGTATACTACTTTCTATGAGTAAACTTAAAAAAAAAAGAAAGAGAAATGTTTTATCTAAAAAATAAATAAAAAAATATCATTTACTTTAACTAAAACGGCAGAACTATGGCTGCCTCCGAGCCAATGGGCTACTCACACTTTGCTTCTTAAAAAACATGCAGATTTTTTCTTTTTTTTTACTGATTTTAACTTTTATGAGATATAAATTTTAGCTTTAAATATATTTATATTTCAAATTTAAAACGATAAAAAAACCAAAAATTAGCTGATTATATAAATTCTTAATTTTTGAGAATCTATACTTATAAACGGATTAAATTCTATGACATGATTTATTCATTTACTTAAAAAAGAAGGAGGTAGATACAAGTATAATATTATAGGGTGTTTGGAAGCATTAGTTAAAACCAATGATTTGAACCAATTTTAGTTGAATATAGTATAGAATATGAGAGCTTATAATGCAACATATTTTTTATTTGACACTGTAGTATGTGAGAGTTTTATACTATAACATACAAATATTTTGATTCTAACTCACATTGTCAAATACTCATATTAATAAATTACTTTAATAAACGAAAATTATACTCTTTCAAAAAAAGAAGAAAAATAGTAGATTTTTGAAACTTTTTGAAGCAAATATCAGATTCTATCTTTATGAAAAAATAGATTCTAAAAATTTTTATAGTAAATAATATATTTATGATGTATATAATTTATTAACGTATAAATAAGAATAATTTATACAATATATAATGGTCTAAATAAATTATTTATATCTTAAATCTATTTACTGTATAAATAAAATTATTTACATTATAAATAAAAAATAAATAAATTATTTACATCACATATTTGTTATTTACTATAAATATTTTTAAATTACTTACGTTATATATATGTAATTTATAACAAATATTTTTTAATTATTTATACTATACGTTTTTTTTGTTATTTATTGTAAATATTTTTAAATGTAATATTTACTGCATTTAATTTTTAAAAAATAACGTTTATAATATCGTTTACTACAATTTTCTACAGTAAAAAGGCGTGCACAAAACAGCGTCTAATCCGACTCATTAGGGTTTTCCTTCTCTTCTCTTTGCCTCTCTCGCAACTCTCTGCTCTCCTCTCCTCTCCGGCTCCGTCGTTCGACAAGACGAGATAAAACCCAGTTTGAGCTGCACTTGCAGAGAGAAGCTCCGACAATGGCCACCGTCATTCCTACCTCCGAAGAAGATTCCGCACTCGCCATCCTCCGATTCGCTTCCGAGCTCGCATGGGCCGACGCTGGCCCTGAGGTACCCTTTATTCTTTTCGCTTTACAATTTGTTCCTTCCCATACCTCTACATATATATATATATGTACATACCTATATATAGGTATATATCATCAATGTCTCAAATTTTAAGCTGAATATCGTTTCTTCTTTTCATGGACAAAGTTTTGTTTTTGGCTAGAATTTCTTAGACGACTTATTGATTTCCATCGTATCATTATTTTTTTTTTGAGTAATAGGCGTGTTTTGGCTCGAATTCCCTTTTGATATATTTTTAATAATACATATCTATGTATCTGTTGTGGATGGTTTGATAATATGGGCTCAATTTTTGTGAATGGGTAGCTGAACATACTGATTATGAAGGGGTTGTGCACTTAATGCGTCTATTTTATGGAATAATGGAGGAGGAAAAGCCGGTTTCACTGTTGTTTTTGCTGCTTTGTGCTGAAACTTAGGTTCCCTAAAAATGACTGTTTGCCTGACCGTGAATTAGGTTGCTGAGCCACAAGTTTCCAGACTATGTGTCGAAGCCTCGGAGTGTGTGGTAGCACAAAGGTGGTTTGATTTGGTGTCACTGATGCTCACTTCTGCTGAAGTGATATTTTCGAAAGTCTCCGAGAAAGGTATGGTTTTATTTTACGAAAAATCATTAAACACTCGAGATTTAGAAGAACAAGAAATTAAAAGTGGTAATGAAACATGGAGCTTTCTTCCGTAGGGTATTCATACAGGTAGTGCATGTTTTTCAATGTTAGAATTTGATCAAAATCACATTAAAGTGAAACATTATGCAAATTTGATAGAATGTGGTACAAATCTGATGGTTCAAAACAGAGCCTTACTATATTTTTTATACAAAATTATAAGTAACCAGCAATTCTCGAATCACTCATTGAAACTATTGTTTGTTATATCTGCTTCAGATCTTGAATGCATCTTGACTATCATCTGCAATGTTGTTACGAAGACTGAAAGTCCAGACGAAGCATTTGAAATTTCAAAGCTTATATCTGCAAAGATTACTCAACAACCTAATGACAAGCCTGCATTGCGTTTAAAAATGTAATTATACTATTTGATTGTAATTTTAGCTTTAAGGTTTTACAAGAACATTCTTAGATTTGTCCTCTTTTTATAGTTTGTTCAATCTGTACAATCTACTGGAGAACCCATACAGCCGATTCTATGTTTACATGAAGGCCCTAAGTCTGGCAATTGATGGCAAGGTTACTGAAAGTGTCATACCGTCTTTTAAAAAGATAGATAGTTTCTTAAAAGAGTGGAACATTGGGATTGTGGATCAGCGGAAGCTATTTCTCACCATGGCCAATGTTTTAAAGGAAAACAAAAGGTATGGTGGGTTTTCCAGTTATGGAATAGCAAGCTTTTTGATTTATGTTCATTTATTGTGTAGATCTTTTTCTGCATTAGCTGTGAGTATTTTATTAATGAGATTCACGTGTATTTTTGTAATTGCAGCCCAGCTAAGGAATCTTTTAAATTCCTTACCAAGTACCTAGAAACCTTTTCTGGTGAAGATGCGTATTCTTTGAGTGAAGCCAAAGAGGAAGCTGTTCACACAATTGTAGAATTTGTGAAGGCACCAGACATGTTTCAGGTATATTGGTTTCCTCTAGGATTTAGAATTTTACACGCCACAATCTGTCCATAATTATACTGGTGCTTTTCCTCATTTGTGTTCCTTTTTTTTTTTTTTTTGGTTTTTGCTAAGAATTTGTGTTGCTCTTAAGCTTTCAGATAACTTCCTGTTATGTCCTTTTAATTACATGTCTTAAAAAAGAAAAAATCAGGTCTATATTCTGGAATATTGAGGTGTTGAAAATATGTGGTTGGGAGAATCTCACCTGATCTGTTGTGTATTAAAGTTCAAGCACCATCATCCCATCATTGTTTCAAGAGTTTAGGGGACTTGGGAAACATAATACATAATTTCACACTTTGAAACTGATTTTGAGCACCATCGTTCATTGTTTCAAAATTTCAGGGTGACTTTTGGAACCATAGCATATGAATTCACATATTTTAAATTTATTATGATTTGAGGGAGAATTTGAAATGTATTTGTGTTGTGACTTATTACCGAAGTAATGGTGGTTTAAGTCTTTAAGATAATTGATTTGTTTTGTCACCTCTCAGTGTGATTTGCTAGACATGCCTGCCGTTGGTCAGTTGGAGAAGGATGCTAAATATGCTTTAGTATATCAGCTTCTAAAGATCTTTCTTACTCAGAGGCTGGATGCCTACTTGGAATTTCATGCTGCAAATTCTAGTTTGCTGAAAAGCTATGGTAAAATTTTACTTTTGGAGCCGACTTTTTTCCAAGTGAAATGAATTTCAATCTGTTCGATTGAATATGCTTTGTGCAATTTGTTAGGTCTTGTCCATGAAGACTGTATAACCAAAATGAGATTGATGTCACTGGTCGATCTTGGCTCCAATGAATCTGGCCAAATTTCATATGGTCTTATTAGAGACACACTTCGGGTTTGTTTGCTGTACTTTTCTATTCCTTCTGTTACATGTTCATATATTGTTCATTTAAACGATAAGTTATCTGTTTGCAGATTAATGAAGATGAGGTGGAATTATGGGTGGTCAAGGCAATAACAGCTAAGTTAATGGATTGTAAAATGGACCAGATGAATCAAGTAGTGATTGTAAGGTAACTTCGGTTCTCTTGGTGTAGATATACAGGAGCATAAACATGAATGTATATTTGTATCAATGTTAAATATAGTTTTTATTTTTCTTGGTTAGAAAAAAAGTAATTATTTTTCTAACAAGAAAAGTAGAGTTATTATTATTATTATTATTATTTTTTTTTTTACAAACACTGGCAATTGTCAACTGAAATGCGCTTCTTCTGAAATTTTTGTTGAGGCAGTGTGTAATTCCACCTTTTACGGCTCTCTAACATGGGCTTGGTTGTTAATGTTGAGTAATGGAAATGTTTGCTTTTGTACCGATAAGTTGGTGTTTGATGTGCAGCCGTTGTACTGATCGGGTGTTTGGTCAACAGCAGTGGCAAACACTCAGAACAAAGCTAGCGACTTGGAGGGTAAACAGCTGCTCACGTTTGAACCTTTTTGTATAGTCGTTTTTCTTCCATTAACATGCTTTTAGAGATTCATTTATCTGTTTCTTTCATTTTCCTCCTATGAAACCTCCCTAACTTGTGATAGAAAAGTAGTTAGTTCAGTAACGAGTTCCGTCATTCTATAACAGTTGATATGGGATTTTTATTTATGGCATAAGTCCATTGACTTTGTTGTCATTTCTAGGGTAATGTTGCGAATGTTATCGGCACCATTCAAGCCAGCACGATCACCCAAGATGGCATGCAGGCAATACAAGGCTTGACAATTCGTTAGAGTTTTTACTCATCATTTTTGGTTTATTTTAGGATAACATGGTTTTTCAAGATATAGCGAGACTGATGGGAAGCTGAGCTACTTTTTATTCATCCCATATGTTTCAGCTTGGACCCAACTCAAATGTATTAGCAATTTTGACAGGATTTTCATCTTTTGATTTGTATTTGTTTCGTCCTTCAAAACTTGCTATAGATTTATGGATGCTGTTTTCATTAACAACCTTCCTCGTGCATTAGAAAATTTTCGTCCCTATAGTTACAAACTTACAAATTGCGCAATAAAGGAAAGGCGTGAAGGATACCAACTTATGTTGGGCAAGTGTTCCATGTAGGACCTTACTATCAACCATTAAAATATGGGACTCGTGTTTTCGAAATACTAGTACACTATCACTAAAAAAATTTATAGGGTGTTTGGCAGGGTGATTAGAACCGTTGGTTAGAATTGTTTTTATTGTAGTATGTGAGAACTTTACGTTGTAACGATTTTTTTATTGTTATTATAATATATAAGAATTTTATATTGTATAAACAAAAAAGTGGTTTGGTTCAACCTGTCATCTGTGATTTTTTAAAAGCGCTACGGGTAGAACCGTGTCTCCAAAGTTGAGTTTTTTTTTTATATATATTTAAATGTGCTTTGTCAGAGCCTTTTTTATGCACTATTGCTAACACCACAAGCTTTGAAATAAAACAAATGCCAATATTTTAACCTGTTTTTCTCAGGCTACCAT
This sequence comes from Artocarpus heterophyllus, assembly GCA_025403435.1. Lineage (NCBI taxonomy): Eukaryota > Viridiplantae > Streptophyta > Magnoliopsida > Rosales > Moraceae > Artocarpus > Artocarpus heterophyllus. The sequence goes on along the minus strand of CM046347.1, from coordinate 7,001,332 downwards.
GCCTTTAAACTAAAGGGAAAATATGTGGTAGCGCGCGTTATGGCGCCCTGCCCATGGGCGTGATCTAACAGTTGTTTGGTCACTCAGTGTGAAAATGGATGGTCTTAGATTGATTTCTTGTGATTTTGGTTCCACCCAATTGTATCCAACTATCATCGTCTCTTTATTTTCCCGTGTTTAAAAATATAATCTGTCAGGTTAATGATTTGTTCCACCCAATGAATTCACAACCGAACCTGACAGAAGTCTCATGTATATTATCAGGTTCAAAAGGGGGCAGCCTCCGCTTTGATCCAAAGTCCAGTCCCAGATTTTTTCAAGCACGAGTCTTAATTTGTTGTTATTATTATTTTTTGTTGTAGAATGGAAGTTCACAACAAAGAAAAAAAAAGTAAAAAAGGGTAAGAAAACCTGATATGATAAAATTCGTAAATTTTTTCAGGGACTTGAGGAGCTACTCCATCAAATTCAGATCCTGATCGTAATTGTAGAATGACCCAAAAAAAAAAAACAAATGCAGTAATGCTGGGATTACGAAATGGGACTAAAAGTGTTGGTATATGTGGCACTGTTAGAGGTCGGAGATGTTAACGCCGACCTTCCAAACAAAGAAAAGCGAAGGAGAACTTTGACTACAGCATTCCGCACTCGGCTTTTTTGTTTTTTATTTTTTTTTTCAGCCTTCTCTCTCAGTTTTTTTTTAGAGATTCTCTCTCTATTTTTCTGTCACACTTTCTTTTATTTTTTTCCTGTTTTATATGTCACTTATCACATGCAACCCAACCTATACTACACACGGTGTACCTAGGGGCATCAAGAACGCCAAATTCTTATCTGACGCTGCATAAGTGTGCACTATTGATAGTTGTCCTAGCATGCAGTTCATTGTGTTGCCTCAATTAGTGAAACAGGTGTAGCAGGTCAAAGATCGTCTTTTATTTAAAATCACCGTGTAATGCTTGTAGGATTCAAACTGAAGGGGACCATTCGGTATCAGTTTGGTCCGAGATTGCTTACATATATATTTTTTTCTTAACCAATACTTTCTTCCAAACTAGGCAGCGGTTCTAGATCCCTGTAACTGCCTCCTAACAAGTGCAGTGTAAATGCCATCGCTGCTAAGAAGCTCATCATGGGTGCCGCTTTCAGCAATCTGACCATCCGATATGACGGCAACACTGTCTGCACTTTTTACGGTTGAAAGCCTGTGTGCTATTACGAGAACTGTCCGTCCCCTCATCAGAGAATCCATCGCATCCTGAACAATGCATGAACATTTGTCAACTAGAATGGCTGTAAATATGTTTAGAAGACAAAGGAGAATTAGGTGCATATTTCGCTTTTGAGACATGCCACAAACTAGACCCAAAAACATAAGTGAAAAGTGTTGTTTATAGTGTTTTGATGGAGTTGAAAATGCCAATTTTACCTGAACAAGGAATTCACTCTCGGCATCAAGAGCACTTGTGGCTTCATCAAGTAGCAAAACTCTCGGGTCCATTAACAGAGCCCTTGCAATTGCTATTCTCTGTTTTTGGCCTCCGGACAATCTTATTCCACGTTCTCCGACCACAGTTTGATATTTGTCAGCAAATTTGTCAATAAAGTCATGCGCATTAGCCATTTTCTGCGGTATCACTCATCTTCATCAGCAAGCAAACCAGATAAAAAAACATTCATTTGAAGAGAGAGAGAGAAAAAAAGGGAAACTTACAGCTACATTTTCTATGTGAGACAAGCTAGCTTTTCCGTTATACCCGTATGCTATGTTCTCTTCCACTGAACAATTGAAAAGAACAGGTTCCTGACTCACTATACTAACCTGTAGTTTCAAAATCATAAGAACACACAAGACTCTTTGAAAAGCAGTAAAGCTTGATATGAAGAAATATCAAAGCCTAAATTACCTTTCTATGTAGATACTCATGGGATATCTCCACTAATGGAACACCATTTAATAAAATCTTCCCCTTGAGGGGGTCATAAAACCTCTCAATCAAATTTGCAATTGTTGTCTGCAATTAACAGTAAAAAACACATCAATCTTCAATCAAACTCGAAATTTTAAGGCTCATTTGGAGATAATATTGAGCAACAAGCAGATCTAACAGGAATGATTCAGAAGTAAATGACGATGCCATTACTTTTCCACCGCCACTGGGACCAACAAGAGCAACCTTTGAGCCCGGGCTCAATTTCATTGTTATACCCTGCACTTTACTAGATATGTGTTAGAGATTTGAACCAAAAAGAAAAAAAGAATGTAACAAAGGGATAACAAGCTCAACACACACAATTGTGAGATTCCAAATTACACATTGTAAAAAACAAAAAAAAAGAATGTAACAAAGGGATAACAAGCTCAACACACACAATTGTAGCTTCCAAATTACACTTTGTATTCTCCTGCTGGGTGAGATACAAACCATATCCACTCTACATCTGCTCCAATTTTCTTCTGGTTTAATTCGATCATACAGTATGTTGGAACCCTGGTACTAAGCCGTATCTATATATATCCAAGCAAATTATTACCTTGAGAACCATATGACTCGGGCGAGAAGGATAAGCAAACCAGACATCATCTAATTCCACATCTCCATCTGGGTTTCTGCCATTAAAACCACAAACATTGCTAATAAGACCCTTAACTGAAATCTAAAATGATGGTCATGCTTAAAGTTGCAAACTATCTTCTGCCTATCCTTTTTCTGCCCTAGTTATGTATAATGGATAAGGAATATGCTAGCTTGGTGGTGTAGATTTAGATGATTAGAGGATGTAATTTTGAGTAACTTTGCAAAAAAGGACCATAGCATGTAATGAGAAGGAAGATATAGTGGGACTGACCCTGCAGGGCACTTATCTCCTGCTTGTGGCATGGCCGAGACACGATCAAGAAGCTGAAAAACTCGCCTACTTGCTCCTGCAGCTTTCATAGCAGTCGTGTACAACCCCGATAAAGAAGATACGGAGGATCCAACTGTTTGATATAGAGATTTACCAAGTTTAATTTGCTAGTATTGTATCTTTTCATCCTTTCAAAAGAACAAACTAAGGTAGAAAGTGAAATCCAAAATGTTTTTTTTTACCCTTTACAAATAAGTACACGTGGGATGCAGTGAATAATCAGGCAAAAGTACCTGTAAGGCTATAAAGAATGAATGAGGTAAGAGCTCCCGCGGTCAAGGAGCCTGTAATTGTCAAGTATGCTCCATAAATAACGACTACGATAACAGATAACATGGATGCTGCATTTAGCCCTCCAAAAAATAGACCTACAACTCTCTGTGGCAGGAAAAAAACTATGTAAATTTGAAGCTCGGATTATCACGTTAATTGTGCACAGGGAATCTTCAAAGTTCCAGAAAGCAATTAATAAAAAAACTCACAGCTTGTCTAAGTCCAAGCTTCAGCGTCTCATCAACTTTTTCTGAGTAATTGGATATTGTGTGGCCTTCTTGAGCAAATGATCGAACAGTTCGGATAGCCCCAAAAGATTCCTAAACATTATTATCTTTTAGAAAACATAAAGCATTGGAATCCTCATGCAATCAATGTAGCATAACTTTTGACTCAACTAGTCATCAAAAATTAAAGAGTTGGAGTGACCCAGGAAAAAAAGGGGACTTCCTAAGTGCAAAAAGACCCTTTCTGATATTGTGAAAGCAGAATTCAGGGTAATCAAGACCCAAACTTATAAAGAAACACACAAAATTAGAAATCCAAAACGTTGCCTACACACCTCAGCAATTGAAGCAGCTACTGCAGCAGCAGCTTGAGTTGTATGTGAAAGTTCTCGGAGATAGCGCCCAAACTTCTTTACAGCAATTGAAATAACTGGTACAACCACCAAAGCCAATACTAGGGGAATGGGGAAAAAGAACCGCAATGAGCATGATTCTCCATAGCAACTTTACAAGAATTTGACTCAAAATGAAAAGAACTTACATGTTAATTTCCAAGATGATGTGAACATAAAGCCAATACCAATAAAGCCAGTTGTTATATTTCTGAGTGCCTCAGAAAGATTGGTAGTTGCAGCGTTTTTTATTATCTGTGTGTCTTCAGATAACCTGCTTAGAAGCTCCCCTGTCCGAGTAACATCATAGAAAGCTATTTCCTATTGAAAATTTTGGTATCAACCATGCCAAATTCATACAGATTCTTATTAAATAATATAAATATATAGCAATAATGCCATCTACTGCTAAATCAGTGTGGTACATTAGAAACTCAAATTTTTAGGTTTAGTGGGTCTTACCTGATGAATAAGGTGACTAAATAAGTCTTTTCTTAAACGAGCAACAACTCTTTCACTAGCAGAAGAAAACAACCATGCTCGGAGTGCTGTGCACAAAGAGCTTCAGATAAAAGACAAAGCAGTAAATACAGTAGACAAGCTCAAAACAAGCTTAAAGAATAAACAACAAACAGAAAAATAAAAAAGAGTTGTAGATGGTAGCATAAAGACAACAACTTCACTAAAAAAACAATTTAATGGGGAGGAACAATGCATGCCAAACTCGAGGAAATAAAATGGAATAACAAATCATACCCAACTACAACTATTAGAAATATTTCCAATATGGTGTTTTTGACAGCCTCCATAGCTTCAGCTTGCTGTTCAGGAGTTCTTATTTCTCCTGATACAATATCAATTATCAATCCTCCATATTTCGGCTGTAAGAGAAGAACAGCAAAAATTCAAATGTTAATAGAGGAAGGCAATGGTAGTAAGAGGGAATCATAGGGCTGATGTGAATCCAGCGATTGAAGCCACATAGAAAAATGGGGTTTTTAAACTAATTTAATAGAATGTAATAGCAAACTTGAAAAAAATACAAGAGCAACAAAGCTCACAATCTGATCAACATTTGAGCAATTAAAAAGACGATAATTGCTTAACTCAATCCGCACCTGACACCATCTTGAGGTGTACAGTTCAAATCTCTCTAACCCGAAAGTTGGAAAAACAAAAATCAAATGGGGTGGAGAAAAAAATTAGGGTGAGCATGATAATCAAATAGAGCAAGCAACGTACTATTAGAAGACTTGTTGTGGATGCAATTAGCAGTGCAATAGTGGCAATAACAATTTTGCCAGCGTCAGGTTTAGCCTGCAAAAGGACGATTTTTTTTTTTTAACCAATCAAAACATAGTCAATTAATCATCACGACCTTCCAAGATTTAAAAAAAAAAAAGGTAGAAAAACTGTTCACTTACAAGTGCTAATATTCGACAATATCCAACATTAGCTGCCTGAATTTTACATAAAAAGGGACAAAATCAATACACAAACAGCTTTGTAATTGTATGTAAACAAAGAAATGAAGCATTCAACGTGATTAGAGATCACCTGTACGGCATCACCATTCTCAAGGTCCGTCGCGGAACCATCAGCGTTTGCCTAGAAAGAAAAAACTTGAATCAATTATCGAAAGATAAACATGATCAAGAATTATAATATGGGCAACACGAGAATTCAAAAACAGAAAAGAGGAAAAAAAAAAAAAGAATTAACCTCCTTGTTATTCAGAAGAGGGACTCTGTTACTGCCGGAGGAAGCAAAATCCAAGCGCTGCTTCTTGCCCATAACGAAAACGAAACGAAACAGTCGAAACTGTTGTCAACTAACTCAGGATGGGTTAGCGCGGGAAATGGGATCTGCTAAGAAAAAGGCACTCGTGGAATGGGGGAGATGATACCGATATTGATGGCGTTTGGACCTTCCCTGTTAGATCTTTTTTGGTCCAGCGTTGAGGAAGACTTCCGATTTAAATTCCCCACACAAGTTTTTTATCCTGTATATTTTATATTTTTTTGGTAGAAGACTTCCCCACTTAGGTTGTTGCAACGACCATTCTTCCTTCCTCCCCCGCTAACTTCCAAAACGCTTTACCAACTATATATATATATATATATATATATATATATATACTAATTAAATAGTTGTATTTTTTTGTTTTAATTATTTTTTAATGTGTCATTATATTTTTAGAAATTATAAATATATCTTTAAAATTTTAAAAATTTATTTTAATTTTATCTCCATAAATTGAAATAAATAGAGCAAAACAACATAACTATCTTTAAATGGTTATGATAAATATTTTATATACTAAAAAAATAAAAAAAATCCTAAAACAAAATATCAAATTTCAAAAAAAATCTTAAGTTTTATGATTTTTAAAATTTTAAAATATATTTTTTGAAATTTTTCTTAAGAAGAAACATATATTTTATAAACAAATTAGGTTTAGTCAATGGTTAATCTAATATTTATTTTTTTAAGTCAAAAAAGTCTACAAAGGATAAAATTAAAACAAGTTTTTCAAATTCAAATAATATATTTATAGTTTCTAAAAATAGAAAGATAAATTGAGAAATAATGAAAACTAGGATATATAGTTATGCCATTAACCTTACATACATATATGAGCACTTCTATTTAACATGACTCCCCATTTTTAATAGGATAAATTGCTCTAGTAGTCTTTAACCTTTTATAAAAGTGAACATTTGATCCCTAACTTTTTTTGTTGCTCAACTGACCCAAACCTTTAATTTTTGTTGCTAAAAGACTAATTCAACAAACATCCGTTAAAAAGAGAGTCACATGAGATACACATTATCTTTTTAGTAAGGGTATTTTAATAAAATACCTAATATATTTTAAAAAATTAACATTAAAACATAAAAAAATAAAAAAAGTAAACAAAAATACATATAAATTAAAAATAAGATTTTTTTGGAATGTCAAAAACATGTCATCCCTAATCTCAAAAAATCAGATCAACTCTCGTCCACAAAAAAAAAATAAAAAAAAAATCTTAAAGGGTAATTTAATAATTTTATTTAAAAATTATATCTAACAATCTCGGTAACTAAAATAAAAGGTTAAAGTTAGTTGAACAACAACAAAAAAAAAATTTGGGACTAAATATTCACATTCATGACTAAGATAGCTATTTACTCTTTCTATTTAACTATATACATGTGACCTACCATTTGAGACAACGGTTTGAGCCTCCAGTTTGAAACAACTATCCTTTTTAGCTTTCAATGATTATAGTATAAAATAAAAAGTAACTATGATTCAAAGTTTTCAATAATTATAATATTTTAAATAAAAATGGTTCAAATCATTGATTTGAATTATTCTCCAAAAGCATTATAGGAATTGAAATTTTCCTACTTATTAAACAATAAATCCAATTTAAAAAAGGAATATAAGGAAAACAACATAATTTGGTGTATTATTAAAACTTTTGTAGGATAACTTCCATTAGGAAGATTTTTACGAAAGGGACAAAAAAAATTTGGAATTGGGTAAATGACCTCTTTTTTTTTAGAATAAAAAAAATACGCTTTTCTGTGCAGGTAAATTGTCCCAATTTTTTTCAAAAAAAAAAAAATGACTGTAGTAGAATAAGGAACCGCAATAGAATGAAAAAAAAAAAACTTGAACCGTTTTGATGTCCAAAAAACCTTTTTTTTAGTGCCAAAAGCTGTCCAAAAAAAAGGGGACGTTTATAAAAAAAAAATTTCCCAAAGGCCACTCATCAAATTGCCTCCTTCCATTAGGTGTTCGAAAACAACATAATATTGTAAAAAATTACCCTCTCATTTCTCTCTGTCTCTCCCCCCCTCTTCTTGCCGGTCTTCTTCGTTGTTGATGGACTGGTCGGTCTCCTAAGGATAGATTGATCAGGACGGATGACGACGACGGGCAGCACCTTCGATCCCTCTCTAGGCAGACTCTGAGCATTTCTGGTGACACGCAGCAAAGATCCAACGACGGCGGATGATGGGTGATGAAGCTCCACGCGTGTCCTCCGAGCAAATCAGACGGACAACGATGAAGCCACCTTGGAGAAGTAGGAGACGTACACCAACAAGGGCAAAAACGATATTCTAAAAATTTCTTTGAACGGTTGACAGCAAAAATATGTTATTGAAGTTATTTAAGAACTGTTATCTGCCTAAAACAAGTTTGAAAACATTTTACTTATATTTTTTTATATGATATATTCGGCCTATTATTTTGTAAGTAATATGAGAATTTTTAAAAACGACAAATATATCATGGGGACTTATGTAATCCCCTATAACATTATTGAGTAGGGGTGAATAGGTGGATAGATTGGCGGTTTTGGTTCGGTTTTTTTAAATGTCGGGTTGACAGTTAACGAACTTGTAGATTGTCTATGAAACTGTGGGCAGTTTGGTTTGGTTTTGAGTGGGTGCGGGCAGGCTTCATCAGTCTGAGCCTATAATAAAGCCAAATGTAATTTTTTAAGGCTTTTTGCCAAAAAAAAAAAGTTATCTTTGTTTGCTTTGAGCTGGCATTGTGTGGTGAGCTCCTGTACCTTCTTCTCTTATTTAGCTGTAGACTTTGTTTGCATAAGTTTCATCTACAAGTCATAAATTTCGATTTCCAATAAAGAACTATCGCTATTGGCAGCTTCAATTCAATCTGCAAATTGTTCATGTTAATACTTAATCGAGTTCAAAGTGATACTGTACATAGTTCAATGTGATACTCTACAATCTGTAGACTCTCCAATAAGCAACCACAGAATAACAAAAAAGCAAATGGGCAAACTGATTTTCATAGAATCATTACCCATAAAATTATCCTTGTAAATGGATCTTCAACATCCGTCCCTCAAACTCCAAGTAGGCAAGCCGAGATATCTACATGGACAAACACCCAATCAAATTAATTCTCAAAATTAACAGATTGGTCTATACAGCATCATTATCTAGACTACTACACAAGTTCTTTTCAAGTCTCATAGAGGTTAGTGTATTCTTCTACTTCCTTTATGTAATATAAGCATCAACAACTGTCTAACATGGAGGTATATAGACATGACTTAGTAACACAAACTAAGAAAATCTTGTTTTACACAGCCATGTCATACTATCAATTATTTATATTAACAAATATACCAAATGCGATGTGAGGAACTATTATTTACGACACAAAAATTTGCCTGTTGTATGAGGACTTTATTAGAATTGCCAAAAGGCCAGCAGAAGACAACCAGAAAAGCATAATTGCACACACCAAGCCATAAAACAAAAGAAAAACCCCTCTTCTAGCAAAACTAGCAACTAGAATACTTGCACTGACCAAAGCAGAGAAACGAAAAAAAAATGCAGGAAACGAACAAAAATACTTACACTGACCAGAAACAAGCACTGAACTGAAGCAGGGCCCTATTAAGGAGAACGGGAAGAAGAAGGGGGGCGATTAGGGAGAAGAGAACTGGGAAGAAGAAAAGAAAAGAGGGAAAGAGGGGCAGGGGTTGAATGCAATGTAGATTTAGGTCACAAGTGTGCGGCTGAGTGCAATGTAGATTTAGTTTTTTTTTTTTTTTTTTTTTTTTTTATATATATCGGCAGGCTGATTCGGGTTAAACTCGTCCTCAGAAACTTAAAACTGAACCCGTCCACCCGTGGATGGGTTGCTAATGTAGGCGGGCGCAGGTGATTGGCAGATGTGGGGCGATTTTTGTGCTATTTTTGTGCAGCCCTATTATCGAGGGAACCGTCCCTATTAAATCTGAAGCAATGATATGATGTGGCCTATTTTAACATGGAAAACGAGCTATCGTGCTATGGGGCCAACAGGAGTACAGAAAGGGTTTGATAATTTTGTCAAGGATAAAAAAATTGTAATTTCAAGGGAGTTGACTACAGAATAAGTCTTTCTCCCCAGTTAAAAAATGGTGATTTTGATAAATGTCCCCCAAAAAGTTTGACCTTTTGATTTTTGCAACCAGGCATTGAAACTTCATATTTGCGCCCTATATGATGGACTGGTCAAATTTCAACGATGTATGTTTTTACTAAATTTGTCACCGCTGTCCAAGAAAAATAATCTACAATATTACCGTCAGTAATCTATCAGATTCCGCTGAAAGACTATCTCTGATCACCGGTGTCGAAACCAATAGTTGATAGCTTTTATTACCGGCACCGCCCATCACTAGTTTTTAGGTCAATTCTCAAATTTCCAAAGAAAAAAAAATCAAAATTTTGGCCCACGTCTTGCAACTTATGTCATCCAAGGCTATTTAAAATATCAAAATAAACCAAACATATATGTTTTTGGGCGTTCCATTCCCAAATTCTTCATTTATTTCCAATTTCTTTTCACTACATATTAAAGGTCTCTTTCAAACGCAAACGCAGGTTTAAATTGATGTGGTTTTGAAATTTATGGGTTAAACTAGTGGTTTTGAATCTATGTAATGTAAACAGTGGTTTTAAACCAACCTTTAAAATGTAAAGGTTTATATAGAATAAAATACCACATCAAAGAGTTGGTGGTTAGAAGTATCAACTTAAACTATAGTTGAGGAAAGAAAACAAAAATGAGAGGATTTTTACCATAGAGAGATTCAAACGGTTTAAATTTAAAGGGGGATTAAAACTAACAGTTTGGCCCGTTTTAATTATCCTCATCATTCTAAACTATCTTTATTTTGTTTATTAAGTGTCAGTTCAAGTTGAGAGCATATATTGATTCAAATGGTGGGAACCTTTATACTACACGCTACCTAACATGCTTGACATAAGTTAGTTCTAACTTTTCAGTTTGAAATAGTGTAAAGCTTTCACATGCTATAGTGTTTACAGTTTTAACCAACGGTTTTAGTTAACATGCCAAACAGCCTATAATTAAACACTTGCCAATAAAATAAATAGACGCCACCAAATTAATGCAAATGATATCTTTTACAATGAGAGCGAATATATATATATATATATATATATATATATATATATATATATATATATATCACTCACAATTTATTGCTTAATTGAATGGTTAGTTTCCCTTTCAACTACCTTAAAAAAATAAAAAAAATAAAAAAAAACCTCTCTTCTAGGAACATCACAAGATTGATTTTTGATAAATTTTATTGATACGCTTATGTTTTTTCAAAACAATAACGATACTCTTTTGAGCAAAACTAATGATATTGGTACCTTCTGAGCTTAACTTTGTTAAACTTTCATTTAAAATGATAAAAAATACATTTTTATACTTTGACATTGATCGAAAAACATTAAATCTTAACTGTTGTTCTGAACAAAAAAAACCCTAACTAATCTAATCATAGCTAGACAGACAGTCCACCCAACCCCTTAACCACTCGATTTTCCCTCCCCACTGTTTGCCTGCTGTGGCACCCTAGCCCCCATTCGCCATGCCGCCCTCGACCCATTGCCCTCGATCTGTCGCAACATCTCCAAAAGACCGTTGTAGCTGCCACTAAAACCCTTGCCATTGCTCCCTGCGAGCCTTCAGCAACTCAGCCTACTGCTTGTCCCCTTCGCCCAATGGAGATAGACCCATCCTCAAACTATTGTACTTTTTGTGTGTGTGTGTGTGTGTGTTTTTTTCTTTTTTTTAGGTATGCAAATTCTTGTGGTAAATGGAAATAACTGTTATTGTTGTAAATGAAAATTATAAATTAGTTATCGTGATTGTGGAATAGTTTGTGTGAAGTGATTAGTTGAGTGTGGAATTTGTATTACTAGTTTACTTTTATGATTAACTGAATTTAGTTAGTTCAAGTGTGAAATTACCGTGTGAATTAGTTGAGTGTGGAATTTGTGTTATCAGTTTAGTTTTCGTTTTGTTGAATTTAGATAGTATGATTGTGTGAAACTAGTTTGTCTAATTAGTTGATTGTGGAATTTGTGTTATTAGTTTAGTTTTAGTTTTGTTGAACATAGTTAATGTGATTTTGATATTAGTTTCCTTTAGTTTTCTTGAATTTAGTTGATCGTGGATTATATCATTTTTATTATATTATGACTTATGGACTGTTTTTGGATTATGTAATTTTAATATTCCTATTTTATCTTAATTTGGATATATATAGTGTGTTTGGGAATTGTGTTTAAAACTTAAACTTTTGAATTAAAAATTATAACATGTAAGAGCTTTAAACTGTAGTTTATATTTTTTGATCACTGTAGCATGTGAGAACTTTATACCGTAGTAACTAAAAGTTTTGATTAGAACCGCTTTTACCAAATACCTTAATAATTGTTATCTTTATGTTGTAGTTTTGACCAAGAAGAATGTACAAGTTGAGTTGAAAATCTATACATTTCTTGGTGTAATCCAAAAAAAAAAAAAAAAAACTTTAGAGAGTTCGTATTTGAATGAACCTATTATATGTGCAAGACGCCAGTCTAATTCACACAAACAATGGAATATCAGAACTTCAAAATGGTACCAAGTGTGTTACAACATTTGTCACTTGGTCTCCAGATCTCCTTTATCCCGAAGCTCTCTATAAAGCTCGAATCATGCGATCAGATTTGAACCAGGATAAATCTTTAGAAAACATACATTTGGGTTGACATATGTCTAGGACCTTCCTTTGCCCAACTTAGCCCAGTCCACAATTAAACTCCAACGAAAACCATACAGTGGAATTTCGTATTTTTTTAGAAGTACTTCTATAGTAGCTTGTGCTTGTGATGTAGGAATAATTTTTGTTCCATTAAACCTTGAAGTAGATTAATTATATAAAAACCTAAATACCTTTGTGAAGTAAAGAAAGTTACCCAGGAAAAATATGCTACTATTTTTTTCTTTTTGAAATTATATGTTACTAATGTCAATCATATAGTAAAAAAATTATAAAAATGTAAAGGATCTATTTGGTCCGTAGTTTATTTCTTCTATGAGAAACCTTTGACCATTCACCTCCGTTTTAAAGCAATATGCATAATAAGCTTGGCTTATGTCAAACAACCCAAACAAACCGATTAGCATTTAATATTGACAACTGTTTATTTTAAGAAAAGGACAGGACTTCTTTGCTGATTAATGAAATTATTGTCCTTGGCTTTAAGGAATAAAGCGAAAAGGTGGAAAAAGATAAAGATCTGCAATATAAAAATAAGAGATGCAGCCAAAATCAATTGATATCTTATGGTCCTTGTTAAAGCAATTGTATAATTCGTACCTAAATGTAGAGCACTGTGAATCACGTGGACATGTGAAGCCAGAACCATTCTTTAACACCCCGTGAAGATAGATCAAGTTCATTATAAATGCAATTCTACATCAAATATCTTTTGGAGAAGGTATTTCACTAAAAAAAAAAAAAAAGCTTTATCTGACTACATAATTAGGTCGTTTAAGAAATGACTTTATATCAAAAAAATCTTAATTCAAACTTATTTTGTTACAATGTTTTCTCTTGTAAAATTAAAATTTAAGTTGCTATAGTACAAACTTATTTTTTTAGTTCAAATTCATTTCCCAAACCTCATATAAACATTTGTTCTCTCTTTTCCCTTTTATTTTTTTATTTAATCTATAATCCTTTTCACTTGATAGAAGTAACAATCGATTAACTTAAAGGTTAATTACATAATCATACCTTTTAGTCTTACATATTTGTCAATTTATCTCTCTATTTTTAAAACTACAAAGATATCATTTGAATTTAAAAAATTTGTTTCAATTTTATCCCTCGTATACATTTTGAATAGAAAAAAATGAAGATAAAACAAAGATATACACCTGTAATTAGACCGAATTTGTTTCTCAATTTTTTTTTCTTCTGGAGAATTTTTTTAAAAATATCTTAGCATTTAAAAAACCATCAAATTTAAGATTTTTTTTTTTTTGAAATTTGATGTTTTATTTTAAGATTTTTTATGTTTTTAATCTATAAGATATTTTTTATAATTGTTTAAGGACAATAATGTTATTTTGCTCATTTTTTCTATTCATGAATAAAATTGAAATAAGTCTTTTAAATTCAAAAGATACCATATGATTTCTAAAAATAGAGGGATAAATTAAAAATAGTTAAAACTAAGATGTATAATTATGTAATTAACCCATTAACTCAATACTGTTTATATGCCAATTGAGCACCTACTTACAGGGGTGTTTGGAACTTAACTACCAATCCATCAATAATAACTGTAACCAGTGTAAAACTCTCAATAGTTACAACAAAAAAAAAGTTAATACAGTATAAAGCTTTCACATACTACGATTTTTAAACTTAAAACTTTAGTCGTAACCAAAGGGTGTGAAACGGCTTAATAACATTATATTATATAGATACGAAGGAGCAAATAATATTAATAATTAAGCACTCTTACCTTGATATACAACATACATTTGCACAATTGTCATGATCATCACGTCTAATATGAAACATCTTTAATTATCTTAATCTATACCAATTTAGTTCGGAGTTATTGATAAGTTAGTTTTAGGCTACTTAATTAGATAATTTTCACTTAATATTTTTGTTAGTTTTGAGCAATTTATAAGGATTTGATAATGTTTTATGTTCTTTTATAGGTTTTGAAGGGGAACATGCATAATGGCAAAACACAGGGTAAAGCGGACTGAAAATTGAGCAAAAATAGACTCGGGATGAAATGGAGCCTAGACGCCAGCTTATGGGCGCCTAGGCGCTCAAGACAAATGAAGTTACATACCAAAACCCAAGAGCAAAGGGCCTAGGCGCCATAACTGGAGCGCCTAGGCGCCATTTCATGAGGAAGACATCCCGAGAGCAAAGCGCCTAGGCGCCATTCTATGAAGTAGGCCGATTAACACTGCGGCACCTAGGCGCCACAATCCTGGCGCCAGTTCAAAAATTTGCCAACATGTCTGTGTAGCGCCTAGGCGCCAGATTTTCAAGCCTAGGCGCCGTTGCGATTCCAACTTAAATTTCAGTGTAATTTCGTTCCAAAATTGCCCTTTCAAACCCTAGCATATAAATAGAACATTATAGAGGGTTGGAGCACGGAATTTTGACAGAGAGAAACTACAGAAAAGAGGAGAGAAGACATACACTACTTTGGAGAAGAAGATCGGTGCAACCCGGAGACGGAATCATCTTCCCATTCAAACATACAGTTCTTTCCTTCTACTCATCATGTTTAAGAGATTGTTTAGGATGATTTTTAATTTCATTATGAACTAACTTTCTTTGTTCTAAGGCACGATGTAGCCGGATTATGAATGTTCACTTTTATTTAATTTAATTCAATT
Organism: Artocarpus heterophyllus; assembly: GCA_025403435.1. Taxonomy (NCBI): domain Eukaryota; kingdom Viridiplantae; phylum Streptophyta; class Magnoliopsida; order Rosales; family Moraceae; genus Artocarpus; species Artocarpus heterophyllus. Next base: position 6,986,265 of record CM046347.1, on the reverse strand, counting down.
CGATGTTTATTCAGTATCTATGTTGAGTGTTTAATCTAATCTTAATGCTTGTAAAAGTTTGTGCACCTTTTGCATGGTTTGTGATTTAATTTGAGGCTGAGAAGCGATAATTAAATTAGACCATGATTGAATGCCATGAGATCATCATAGAATAGAGATATCTATGAGACTTGTGTAACACTATAAATTTCTTGATCGTAATGAATCTTGGTAAGTTTAGAGTTTCCACAGAGATGTAGAAAATTTGCCAACTGGGATAAATTATTAATGCTTGAGAAAGATTAATGACTACTTAAGAGAAATTCGTTATCGGCATAGGAATAAATGTCAATTGATTAAATTAGGTAAAAGTATATATGATTAATCCGGTGAGTCAGAAACCCTAGAAGTCTTAATATATTGAATTCTCATCTGTCAAAGTTGCAATTTCTCAATTTTCATTCATTTAGTTTGTCTTGCGTTTACCATTTCATCATTCCATTGTTTCTCATATTTCAGTTGTTCAAATAGAATTAGAGTTAAAGTAATTTGGTACTTAGTGACAGTTAGTCCTCGTGAGAACGATACTCTACTCACTTTTTATTACTTATTAACGATGCGTGCACTTGCGTTAGAAAATTCCAAAACAAGTTTTTGGCGCCGTTGCTGGGGATTGTTGTTTAATTTAGTTAATATCGATACCAATAAGCTCTAGAATTACTTTGAATTTTTTTATTTGTTTTATTTCATTTTTATTTGTTCTAATTTTTTTCTTTTAAGTCATTTGTTTCCCAAGGAACTTCATGATGCTGCATCGGAATATCCTTGCAAGTTTTGTCCAACAACATATGGAACCATTTTATGCAGCTTGGGAGCGATTTAAAGATATGCTTGAGCGGTATCCACATCACAACTTGCCAAAGTGGGCACTTCTCCAAATTTTTATTGAAGGATCGCATTTTCAAGCTAGAGATTGGGTGGAAAAAGGCACAGCTTCTGACGGTCATTCTTTCTTTTCAAGATCTGTTGATGAAGCTTACTACTTATTGGAGGATATGGCAGCCTTTAATCATCATTGGCATTTGAATTCTTCAATGCATAATTCTTGCTGGGAGAGGCACCAAAATCTTTCATGGAATATCCATCCTAACATGATGGAACAATCATGTAGCCAATATCAAGAAGAGAAGACAGCTTTGGAAGTTGCTTTAGACCGTCTAAAGGCCACTCTTGAGGGAAGTGATGAAATCTCCAACTCTAGGCGATATCTTGATGAACAAATCCGTTTAAAGAGCATAATTTTAGAGAGTCATCTAGAGGAGAAAATTACTACGTCAAATCCTTGTGGTGACCATAAAACGATAAAGGATGTGGTTTTGTTTAATGATGATTGTGCGAAACCTCAGGAATTTCAGCCTCTAGAGGAAATAGAATCTCAAGATGAAGAACAAGAACCCTTTGAAGTTGTCTTAGCTAAACCATTTGCTGAGTTGGGATCTTGCTCAATCAACAATGATGTACACTTGCTAAATCAAGAGGAGTCTATCCAAAACTTTAACTTTTATGAAGACCAAATCACAAGCATGCTAATGGATAGCCAAAAGGAAAAGGAAGAGCAAATATAAGGGTCATTAGAGGAATTCCTATATGAGGAGAAGCCACGAGGGTCGTTGGAGGATATAGAAGTGCATAAGACTGTTGATTTGAGCTCATCAATAGTTCCAACATATAGATCACCAACTAATTCGTGTTGGCCATGGACATCACAACCATCACATCTCACCATGTTCAAGCTCGAGCCAATAATGAAGTTCCCATCAAAAGCACATCATTTAAAGATGTTTGTTGTTGGTGCAACGTGCGAATCACTTCTAAATCTTGCCAAGCTTGAGGGCATCTATAACCAAGACCCATATATGGTGCCGTTTGACACTAACTATGGGCGAAAGCCGCTCTTTGACAAGCGCTTCTTTGAGAGTCAGGCTGATGACTATAAAACAAGTGCTTCTTGGGAGGCAACCCAAGCTCTCTATCCTTTTCAATTTTAGTTTTCATAATATTATTTAGTTTATTAGTTGTTTCTTTTAGTTTTAGTCTTTTTTGCTACTTGATCATGATGTAAGTTTTGTTTGTGGTGATTCCAGGTTTTCGGGGGACATCAAGGTGCTTAGCTTGCTAAAAAAAAAAAATTCAAAAACTGAAACTATATTGGCAACCTGGCACAGATGATGAACCACATGGCCATGCATCTGAACATGAACTTGCACAATTTTTCCACAGTCTCTACTTTCAATGAGGATAATGAAGAGAATAAGGATGAGGAGGAATAGGCTGCCGCAACCTTCAGTTTAGGGAGTGTTCTTTCCTTTCTTATTTTTGTTTTCTTTTTACATTGAGGACAATATATTGTTCAAGTTTGAGGGTGGTGTGTTGCTTTATGTTTTTTTTTTTTGTGTCAATTAGTCATTACGGTTTAATTAGGTTTTAGTTTAGTTTTTTTTTTCCTTTGCATTTGATAGTAATTAGGATAGTAAAGTTGTGTCGTTTGAGCACTGTTTAACTTGAATCATAGGAGGCCAATGATAAGATGATGATTGAAATTGAATATGACTTTTAGGGGATAATGATTATTGTTGGTCTATCCTTGTTTTTCTTGTGATTTGTTTGCCATACTGTGATTGTTTGAGCACTTTGAGCACTCACCTCTTAATCACCTAAATATTCTACACTTAGAGGACTTTTATGTTGATTAAGTGATATTTTTGATCTCAAATGAACGCTAGAACCTATTTGATAACCACTCGAGGCGAAATCCTAAGCTACACAACATTAAGGATATGATTTAGGCCATTTTTGGACCGTTTGAGCCTTTCAAGCCTACCATTGACATTATTTAATCACTAGTTACCCCGTTGAGCCTTATTATCCATTTTCTTTGTTACCCACATAATTAGCCTAGCCTTTGATTAATTTTATCATACTTGGTCCCTCACTCATAAGCATGACTAGTTTGTCCAAGAAATTATTTGATGGTAGTTGGTATGACGGGAGGATGGGTGGAGTTTTGAAGAACGTATCAAGGAAATATGTTTTACTATCATTCATTTATGGGTGAAATTTTGAGTATTGTTGTAACGCCCCTATATGGGGGTTAACAGTTTTTAATGAGATAAAATAAAAATAAATAATAAAAGTAAAACCTTAAAAATAAAATTTGCCCGGGACTTAAATGAAAACTCTCAACTCAAAAATAAAAATATAAACGATAAATAAACCACAGTTTTAAATGTAGCACCTTAAATTTAATAATATAAACTGTTGTCATCATCATTTTAACCCTCAACACATTGTAATACAGTCACAGAAAGTAACAATTGATGCTTACATTATCATGAAGAACATTCTCAACGATTGAAGCAATCTCAATGTAATATAGCTACATCACTTCCTCAACTATATTTCTCGTAGCCACCTTACACTTAGTGAGTCCTGAAAAGATATAAACATAAGGGTATGAGCAACACTATGCTCAGTAGAGAAAGCCATTACTCACCTTTAGGTTTTTATCATTACCACATTAAAATCTGCATGGTCAGTAAGTCACATCATATTCCAGATTATGAGGTTTATTATGATCACATCTTATGGATACCGTAGTTAATCATTACCAAGTGTCATAATTACACATTTATACAAATATTACCAATCATCATTGTTCCTAGGTATCCATGTTAAATTGAGTATCACTCAACTCATCGAGACCCAAATGGGCGCACTTGATCACCCTATAAACATTCTAAGGGTGTTCCGGTGAGGGGACATCAAGCCCCGAGTCCTCACCAAATCAATTCCTGTACAGTGTGTTCTGGGACTTTCAACCCAAGGAAGCGTCATCACCTTCCCCCTATTTTACCTTTTAGGGTATTCATGCCCAAGGACGTAACCGTCGCCCTTTTCATGTCTCACAATTTCTCTATATTAAATCATTATCAATAGAGTTAGTTTTCCTAACCATGCTTCTCAATTTATAACATGTGTCAATTCATTATGTTCCTCGCCGTACAATACAAGACGAGTCCATGTCATAGTTTCATATGTGATACTCATATAATATCAGTTCAACATAGATATATATATATATTGCGGCAAAACAATCAATTTTAATTCTATAAAAACCTCACAAAAGATGAGTAATAGAATCCCTACCTTTTAAGCTTATCAACAGTCTCTTAATCCTGGAATCAATTAACGTTAGCTCCATACTCCCTTGATCCTAAGGCGTGCATAAGGACAATTAAAACTAAAGCACAACATACAACTACATTCATAAATAAATCATGTGTAAACCTATCTTACTAGTATGCCATTAAAGCTTTTATATAAATCTCTTTTGAATACCACAGTAAACAATTTTTGTCTTAACACAATATAAAATGTGAACAAGTAATCTATATGTTTTAGTCCCTAATAAGATTCATCAATCACTTAGGATAATATTGGAAAGGTTGCAAGACATTAAAGAATTAGGTGGTGAGCAAAGATGGGTTCTTGGTTCAGGTTAGCAGCTGGTATACCATAACAAACTGGTAGATTTACTAGTTTCCAATACAAAAATTGAATAATTCTTAGAAAATAAAATACAACTCCGATTTAGGTTTATGATAGCTCGTTAGAAAGCCTAGGATGCTACTTTTCAAATATGCAAACCAATTCATAAAATTCATTTTAATTTAATCTTAGAATTTCAAGAAATAACCACTGCCCACAGAGGTATTACAAAGTTTAACAATATAAATTTTCTGTCTAGGGCATATACACTTAGACTTCATACATATGCTCCAAAATAGCAACAAACATATACTTAGGTTTAAGAACGCAAATTTGAATAATCCTTTAGTATAAAAGAAAATTTATAAATGAAAGACTAAATTTGTTCATAAGATTCTAACCTCAGATTATGGTTAGTTGGAAGCTTGAAATGGCTTCAAAACAGGTTCCTTTACTTCGGTATGACTGAAATTCTTGCTCAAATGGAGGTGATGGTGGCTGATTTTTATGGCTGCCTTGAAGAAGTTCTCTAAGTATTTTGCTTCAGCAAAGAAATGAGAAGAAGAGTGTGGGAACCGTGGAAGAGAAAGGAAGAAAAGATGAAGTCTTTGAAGAGAAGTGATAGAAACAATTATAGAGGAGACATGTTGAAGCATGTCACGGAGGAAATAAAGAAAATGAGGGTCAAGAGTAGTTGGAAAAGATATCCTTATGTCTCATCTAAAGACTTTAACACACATAATGCCAATATGACATTTTTGAGATTTATTAGAAGTTCTAAGGCTTTTTAGTAATCATACTAAATAAATATAGGAGAATTTTAGAAAATTTAAAAATAGATAAAAATAAATATTATAAAATAAATTTAAATGAAGCAATTTTTTTTTTATACACTAAAAATTAATTTAATTACCTCAATACCCGTTAGAAGAATAACGGGTGTCACAGCTCTACCCCCCTTAAAGAAATTTTGTCCTCGAAATTTCAATTCTAGCAATACTAGTAAAAATTATGATTCCACTATGATTCCAATTCTGAGTCTAAACCGTTAATGTTGTTTGTCCTCCAAATTTAAGTTATCGTATCTCCACTTATTTACTTGCATAATAAATCTTACTCCTAAATCCCTCAATGAGAGTATTTCTGACAAGTTTCAACTTATAACACCGTATAATAGTCTAAGAATCTGATCAGGCCTACATATTGACCATACCATGATTCCAGTCCTTCATTGTCCATGGACTGTGATTTACAATCACATTTAAGGAGATTGCTAGAGAAATTTTATATACTTCATCTTTAGGTTCCTTTTCCTTTTTGAGTAAGGAAAAGTCAAATATATTTGATTTCATACCTCAACTAATAAACTAAAACATAATCATAAAACATATATCACAAACACTTCTATTCAAAACCATACATTAAGCTTACTCATAGAGATATTAAACAGAATCTCAGAGTTGCAGACAAACCCGACATATTTTTCATTAAACAGCTATCCTCATGACACAAACATTCAACCCAAATAATATACTCATATTTCATATGGAATATCCCCATAACTGACTCTGGTACTTCCACATAATATTAACAGAATATTACACATTACAAACATAATACGGATACGTTTCGAGAGTATAAGGCACTCCGTATACCAGCTATCCATATCATGCATGCTTAGAGGATACAAAAACATCGATAAACAAAAGATCGGACCTTAAGAAGGATGCGTTTCGAGAGCATCAAGTACTCCGTATCCAGCCATCCCGGCATTAGGCTCAATGAATCTAAAAGATTGAACAACAACGTACCACAAGAAACACAGAATACAAGGCAAACGGTTATTTGTAACACACGAAATACGGACACACATGCCTACATGCCAAAGATAAAACAAAAAGATTACAGATGGAGATTCAAATCAATTGGCCGCTCCCGGCTTTCCCTTTCCCATTCAAGCTTGGATGTTGCAGTGTCGGATTTTGGATGTATGATTTGCATTTTATCTATCAATTCCTCAGCTGTTGAAGCAGTGACAAAGATTTGTCTCTCCGATTCTGTAGTGATGTTTTCTTCCACAGCGTAATCTAGAAATTTCAAAAGACCGTCATAAAAACCCTTTACATTCAGCAGTCCCAAAGGTTTGGAATAAAAGCCCAACAATTGCCCACAAGCAACTATAAATATTTCCTCAAGAGTACCTAGACCACCAGGTAATGCTATAAAAGCATCAGAATTATAGATTATGTCTTTAAAATTTTTAGGGATACTCCTGACTCCTTCTCCCTTACCTATGGCTTCCTTACAAAGGTTTCCTTCAACTGGAATATGAGGCCAAATTCTTACATCAGTAGCGTCGCTAGACCTAGCTGCTAGTGCCATATTTACCATCATTTTTATACTACCACCCCCATAGATTATGTTAATCTTCTTGCGTGCTAGGACTTGCCCTAAGTGATTTGCAGCTTCTAAATAAACTTTATCTTTTCCAAGGCTGGAACCACAAAAGACACAGACATTCTTTATTTTCTTCGTGGACTGGGAGGTAGACATATTTGGTTTATAGAAGTGGTTGCTTAATGTCTGCTCCACTTAGACTTCGGGTTCTACATGAGATTTTAAAGATGAGAAATATACAAAAAGGGCTAAAGAGATAGACGAGTAGGTAATGAAAAGGTAATCCAAAGATTTAAACAAAATCTTGTGCGGATAAGAAAGTAAGATAAGGTGATTGATAGTTTACAGAAAATCCGATTCACTTTTTGAAAAAGATTAGACTCTAATTGTATAACTTTTGACAATTGAGAACAATTCGACAAAAGACCCTCATGACACAACTGTAGACTTTTTGACAAATATACACCAAGTCTAGAAATTTAATATAAACGACAAATACTGTAGAACTTTTGAAATTTGAGACACAAATCTTGAAATATCTGGATAAGCTTTTCAAAATTCAAACATATTACTGTACCGTATGTAACGTGTCTGATAAGATAATATATTTTATTATATATATATTTAAGAAAATCATAAATTAAATAAGATATTAACACTTACTGTATCAATCTAATAGTCACAATTATTTCAAACACAAAAGCAAATATTCTGAGTAAAAGAAAAACACAAACTGTTGAACATCAGCTAAAACTGCTTCAAATAAGTAAAGACTAAATAACCTTTATAGAGCGATGACTTATTTCCCATCCAGTTTTCTTATGGCTTGGCAAACAGGATCTAGAAATACCATATTCCTGAGGCGTTGTCTTTCTGTATAAAATTTAGGCCAGAGTTTAAAAATAGCTCCTTGAACATATCCACTAGGGTGACCGTGGAGAGGAGGATGGATGCTATCCAAGCTCTCCTTTGAAAGTCCATCCCTACAAAACCTTATTTTATCCTCTCTATTCGTAGACATATAACCAGGTGAAGTACATTTACCGTTACAATTTTGTCTTTCACATTTGTTACAAGTGACCACGATGGCACGAGCTCTTCTTTTCATTGCACTACGACTGGTACCCGTTCCTGGTAAACCGACATCTTGACTAAAGTCACTCGGACGGATTTTCCCCTCTATCAACATTCTCACATCACAAGGGATACCAAAACGCATAAGAATCCACAACCGAGTAATTCTAGCCTTGTATTTCTTTCTGAGAATCTTTTGGGAGAGTGATGGGAAATACTTTCTTAGGTGTTGGTACTTTGGGTCCATGATGAGATGAAAGAAGAGTAAATAGAAAGGAAAAATTAAGATAGTAAATTGCAGAATCCTAGAATTCCTTCTTCTTTTAGAGAAAAAGAAGAATTTTTAATGAAAAAGAAGAGGATTTGCGATTTAGAGAGAAAATAACAAATTAAGAGAGAAAAAGTGAACTCGGAGAAATAAGCTCCTATGCACAGTAAACGTATTTGTAAACATTAATTAAACCACTGTATATGACACGTATAGAGACCACGTGGGAGAGACAGTGTGAATCAAACTGATTTAAGATTTGAACTAGGCCCAAATGTTCTAAGTGCAAATGATCAGGTTGTTTCGGGCCTTGACACATTTGGAACGAGTTAAATAACAAACATAAAATTGAAAACCAATTTGTATAAATCTTAAACCCAATTTAAAGCCCACTATAGATAAAGTTAATTATGAACAACAAATCTAATTTAACGACAACAAGGATCTTCCTGAATGATCCAGCAACTCAAATAATTTTGTTTTAATCAAAACCTTATTGAACAATGCATACACCCATATGTTATTCTTAATACTCAACATCTATCAATGGATTCGTCATCATTGCTACCAAGGGTTTAGAATGTGACTAACCTTGAAATCAATACGATTTACGTCTTTCAACGTAGACCATATCAACGAACAAAGACACTAGATGTTACTACTTAAGAACATCTACAATCCCCACAATTCTACTCATACAATATATAATTTCCTCATATAACAAAACCTTAGGTAACCAAAAGATTCACTGATACACTTAAATACAATGTTCGTAACGAAATATTCCAATTTTGATATTCATGCATTCTAGACTTTACACAGTCTCAACAGACCAAAAGTCTAACATTTATCTCTCTCAAGATTCAATACCATGATTCCCAACTTATATCATATTCCTCAAATAAATAGAACTTTCAAGAAAAGTTATTGACACTTATGTGCTCCATCGAATCCACACATAATCATTACTTTGGTTTGAATCAATTACGAAAAATTTGGCATATCTATGTCAAACTTTAAAATCAATAAATCAAGCCTTATATTTCTTATTGTTTTTCACGAGACAAAAGGCTCTTAAATCCTCGTATCTATATGAATTTCTCATCGTTTATACGAATTAAATATGCTTATAGATCCAAATATTATACGAATCTCTCATAAGCAATCTACTTATAAACTCATTCCATATAATTATCATTCCCTCATAACTATTAATACTTTCCTTCTATATAATTATTGTACTCATATAACCATTAGTATTTTCATTCTATGGCCTTTCCATGTTACATCCTTCTAGACTGTATAAATCAATGTGAAGGTTCATTTTGATGATGACAATGAAAATTCAGCTTCAAAACCATCTCAAAAATATATTTTTAAAGTGGTGCTACACTCCCTAGGTTAACCGAACCTAGGCTCTGATACCAAAAATTCTGTAACGCCCCTATATGGGGGTTAACAGTTTTTAATGAGATAAAATAAAAATAAATAATAAAAGTAAAACCTTAAAAATAAAATTTGCCCGGGACTTAAATGAAAACTCTCAACTCAAAAATAAAAATATAAACGATAAATAAACCACAGTTTTAAATGTAGCACCTTAAATTTAATAATATAAACTGTTGTCATCATCATTTTAACCCTCAACACATTGTAATACAGTCACAGAAAGTAACAATTGATGCTTACATTATCATGAAGAACATTCTCAACGATTGAAGCAGTCTCAATGTAATATAGCTACATCACTTCCTCAACTATATTTCTCGTAGCCACCTTACACTTAGTGAGTCCTGAAAAGATATAAACATAAGGGTATGAGCAACACTATGCTCAGTAGAGAAAGCCATTACTCACCTTTAGGTTTTTATCATTACCACATTAAAATCTGCATGGTCAGTAAGTCACATCATATTCCAGATTATGAGGTTTATTATGATCACATCTTATGGATACCGTAGTTAATCATTACCAAGTGTCATAATTACACATTTATACAAATATTACCAATCATCATTGTTCCTAGGTATCCATGTTAAATTGAGTATCACTCAACTCATCGAGACCCAAATGGGCGCACTTGATCACCCTATAAACATTCTAAGGGTGTTCCGGTGAGGGGACATCAAGCCCCGAGTCCTCACCAAATCAATTCCTGTACAGTGTGTTCTGGGACTTTCAACCCAAGGAAGCGTCATCACCTTCCCCCTATTTTACCTTTTAGGGTATTCATGCCCAAGGACGTAACCGTCGCCCTTTTCATGTCTCACAATTTCTCTATATTAAATCATTATCAATAGAGTTAGTTTTCCTAACCATGCTTCTCAATTTATAACATGTGTCAATTCATTATGTTCCTCGCCGTACAATACAAGACGAGTCCATGTCATAGTTTCATATGTGATACTCATATAATATCAGTTCAACATAGATATATATATATATTGCGGCAAAACAATCAATTTTAATTCTATAAAAACCTCACAAAAGATGAGTAATAGAATCCTTACCTTTTAAGCTTATCAACAGTCTCTTAATCCTGGAATCAATTAACGTTAGCTCCATACTCTCTTGATCCTAAGGCGTGCATAAGGACAATTAAAACTAAAGCACAACATACAACTACATTCATAAATAAATCATGTGTAAACCTATCTTACTAGTATGCCATTAAAGCTTTTATATAAATCTCTTTTGAATACCACAGTAAACAATTTTTGTCTTAACACAATATAAAATGTGAACAAGTAATCTATATGTTTTAGTCCCTAATAAGATTCATCAATCACTTAGGATAATATTGGAAAGGTTGCAAGACATTAAAGAATTAGGTGGTGAGCAAAGATGGGTTCTTGGTTCAGGTTAGCAGCTGGTATACCATAACAAACTGGTAGATTTACTAGTTTCCAATACAAAAATTGAATAATTCTTAGAAAATAAAATACAACTCCGATTTAGGTTTATGATAGCTCGTTAGAAAGCCTAGGATGCTACTTTTCAAATATGCAAACCAATTCATAAAATTCATTTTAATTTAATCTTAGAATTTCAAGAAATAACCACTGCCCACAGAGGTATTACAAAGTTTAACAATATAAATTTTCTGTCTAGGGCATATACACTTAGACTTCATACATATGCTCCAAAATAGCAACAAACATATACTTAGGTTTAAGAACGCAAATTTGAATAATCCTTTAGTATAAAAGAAAATTTATAAATGAAAGACTAAATTTGTTCATAAGATTCTAACCTCAGATTATGGTTAGTTGGAAGCTTGAAATGGCTTCAAAACAGGTTCCTTTACTTCGGTATGACTGAAATTCTTGCTCAAATGGAGGTGATGGTGGCTGATTTTTATGGCTGCCTTGAAGAAGTTCTCTAAGTATTTTGCTTCAGCAAAGAAATGAGAAGAAGAGTGTGGGAACCGTGGAAGAGAAAGGAAGAAAAGATGAAGTCTTTGAAGAGAAGTGATAGAAACAATTATAGAGGAGACATGTTGAAGCATGTCACGGAGGAAATAAAGAAAATGAGGGTCAAGAGTAGTTGGAAAAGATATCCTTATGTCTCATCTAAAGACTTTAACACACATAATGCCAATATGACATTTTTGAGATTTATTAGAAGTTCTAAGGCTTTTTAGTAATCATACTAAATAAATATAGGAGAATTTTAGAAAATTTAAAAATAGATAAAAATAAATATTATAAAATAAATTTAAATGAAGCAATTTTTTTTTTTATACACTAAAAATTAATTTAATTACCTCAATACCCGTTAGAAGAATAACGGGTGTCACAATTGTCATCAAGAGATTATATAGTCAAGTTTACAGCTTTGGGTATTGCTATCAGGGGATTGTGTATTTATGCTTATTCATTGTGCTAAAAAAAAAAAGAGAAAAAGAAAAGAAAAAAAATGCTGATATATACATCAAATAAATGTGAATGACAAAGGGAGTGCAACATAAGTTTGGGGGTGTACTTAGAAAGAAAAAAAAATGATGTTCTCATAAGGTCCTGAGATAAATTGTGTGTTTATGTGGTGAATTTTGAGCTACATTATAATATCCTTTATCTCACCTTTTTACCTTAGCCATAGATTACAAGCCGAATAAAGTCCGAATGATCTTTGATGTTGCGATAGTCTACATTAGTGGAGAGTGGGTTTGAAAAATAGGCATATGGAGTTCATAAATTTCACTAATCTAGAGATCTTTCAAAATAAGCTTGTTGACATAAACTAATCTGAGTGTAGGTACATAAGTGCTAGAGGCATCACACACACACTCGAGGAATTATGAGTATGGTAAACTTGAGATTTAAATTAATTTTTTTTACATGATCACACTGGTTAGAGTTTCCTTTGAGTCATAAACTTTATGCAATCTTTGAGGGCAAGTATGATGAAAAATTAAATTGATGCTCGAACTATGTCGTGTGTTAGTGTTAGTCGTGTTCTTTGTTCTTCTTTTGTGTCTTTTGCTTGAGGACTAGCAAAATCTTAAGTTTGGGGGTATTTGATAAGTTAGTTTTAGGCTACTTAATTAGATAATTTTCACTTAATATTTTTGTTAGTTTTGAGCAATTTATAAGGATTTGATAATGTTTTATGTTCTTTTATAGGTTTTGAAGGGGAACATGCATAATGACAAAACACAGGGTAAAGCGGACTGAAAATTGAGCAAAAATAGACTCGGGATGAAATGGAGCCTAGATGCCAGCTTATGAGCACCTAGGCGCTCAAGACAAATGAAGTTACATACCAAAACTCGAGAGCAAAGCGCCTAGACGCCATAACTGGAGCGCCTAGGCACCATTTCATGAGGAAGACATCCCGAGAGCAAAGCGCCTAGGCACCATAACTGGAGCGCCTAGGTGCCATTCTATGAAGTAGGCCGATTAACACTGCGGCGCCTAGGCGCCACAATCCTGGCGCCTAGGTGCCAGTTCAAAAATTTGCCAACATGTCTGTGTAGCGCCTAGGCGCCATTACGAAGCCTAGGCGCCAGAAATTCGAGCCTAGGCGCCGTTGCGATTCCAACTTAAATTCCAGTGTAATTTCGTTCCAAAATTACCCTTTCAAACCCTAGCATATAAATAGAACATTATAGAGGGTTGGAGCACGAAATTTTGACAGAAGAGAAACTACAGAAAAGAGGAAAGAAGACATACACTACTTTGGAGAAGAAGATCGGTGCAACCCGGAGACGGAATCATCTTCCCATTCAAACATACAGTTCTTTCCTTCTACTCATCATGTTTAAGAGATTGTTTAGGATGATTTTTAATTTCATTATGAACTAACTTTCTCTGTTCTAGGGCTACGATGTAGCCGGATTATGAATGTTCACTTTTATTTAATTTAATTCAATTCGATGTTTATTCAGTATCTATGTTGAGTGTTTAATCTAATCTTAATGCTTGTAAAAGTTTGCGCACCTTTTGCATGGTTTGTGATTTAATTTGAGGCTGAGAAGCGATAATTAAATTAGACCATGATTGAATGCCATGAGATCATCATAGAATAGAGATATCTATGAGACTTGTGTAACACTATAAATTTCTTGATCGTAATGAATCTTGGTAAGTTTAGAGTTTCCACAGAGATGTAGGAAATTTGCTAACTGGGATAAATTATTAATGCTTGAGAAAGATTAATGACTACCTAAGAGAAATTCGTTATCGGCATAGGAATAAATGTCAATTGATTAAATTAGGTAAAAGTAGATATGATTAATCCGGTGAGCCAGAAACCCTAGAAGTCTTAATATATTGAATTCTCATCTATCAAAGTTGCAATTTCTCAATTTTCATTCATTTAGTTTGTCTTGCGTTTACCATTTTATCATTCCATTGTTTCTCATATTTCAGTTGTTCAAATAAAATTAGAGTTAAAGTAATTTGGTACTTAGTAACAGTTAGTCCTCGTGGGAACGATACTCTACTTACTTTTTATTACTTGTTAACGATGCGTACACTTGCGTTAGAAAATTCCACAACAGTTATATATGGGTGGCTCACCAAGTTCATGAGTAAGAAAGAAGTTATATTGTCTCACGAGATCGCTTTTGTGACGGCTTCGTCAGCATTAATTTATTTTTCTCCTCTAAAATATTGACAATACATAAACTTTTTTCAAAACAATATGCCTAAAAAAGAACAAAGTAATGCGGCACATTTTGCAGAAAGATAAAACAAACATGTGTTGTCTCAATCAATTATGATATATTTATCAATTTGTTTTTGAATTATTTTGGTGATATTCCTTTTTCTACTCATCAGCAGTACAACACTTTCCCTTTCACTTTAATAGTTACATGTGTTCCTGTAGCTCTGTAATGAGTCCCCAATAGAGTACTTGGAGGAAAGAAAACCTAAAAGCTCAAGCTAGAGAATTAATGGCAGTTTATTACGAAAGCAAGAGAAGAGCATCTCCGGTGTCGATGGCCGTGATGATGACGATGATCGCGGCGGCTGTGATCCTGCTAAACGCAGACTGTGGAGGAGCGGCGGTGGTTGTGAAGAGCAACGCGACATATGGATGCATTGGTAGGAGAGAGGAAGAGTGCCTGATTGGGGAGGACTTGGAGTTGAAGTGGTTGATGGAGTACAGTTCCCACGTTGCCAGAGTCCTGAAGACAATTGATCCAAAGCCTGTAACTGGAGGCGCTAACAACGCGGCTCAAACACCTTGCGGTACAGGCCAAGGCAATGGATATAACTGCGACACCCAGGGAAAACCTCCTAAGCCAAATGGCTCATGTACTCCTCCCAGTAAATATAAACGTGGTTGCAGTAGCTAAAATAAAAAAAAGGACGGAGTACGCCAGTAGGATCTCTTCTCTATGTCTATGTATCATGGTGGGTGTGTATATATATATATATACACATATATTGGTCACTGGTATTCGCATGTGTTTGGAGTTTTTGTGGTTTGACGCTTGTTCTAGCTACATTGATTGTTTGTTTATTTCGTAAGTGATATTGTTACTGAGTCAGCGGTAGTAATTCCGCTAGCAAATGTTATTGGTCACTTGACAAGGCGGTGTGGTACTTTTTTATTGCTATGAAGTGTTATTATAAGTTACTTAATCAGTTATAATTACTCCTCTCAAAACCTAGGTGCAAGCCTTTTAGCCTACTATCTCCACTCATTAAAAAAAAAGAAAAAAAAAATACGTAAAAAAAACTGGCATGTCTCTAATTCGACTACTATTGATGGCGCCATCATCAAACGATGGTTTTTTGAATACTTTGTGGGTTTACATTGTGCAATTCTGGATATTAGATCATTATATATCAGTATAATTATATCAAATAATCAAATAATACGGAAATATAATGTTATTCTGACAGCCTAGAATTGCTTTAGTGTTTAATAATTGATAGGTAAGTTATTTTTTTCTTTTTTTTTTAGGACGGACAAGACAATTCGCTGATTAATGAAATTGTTGTTCTTTAGCTTTAAAAGAATAAAGCAAAGCCAAAAAGGTCGAAAAAGAAGAAGGGGAAACATAAAGAAGAGTTGGAAAAATGAGAGAGATGCGTCGCACTAATGCGACAAAAATCATTTGTTATCTCATTGTTCTTGTTGAAAGAAACAAGTGGGAAGGAAATTGTCTTAATACTTAAAGATAGAGCAGCGTAAATCATATGCAAATGTTAAGCCAGGTTAACATGTCAACCCCAAGCTAGCTATATATATATATATATATATATATTTAGAGATGGTATAGATCAAGATGTTCATATATAATTGCAACTCTAAATTATATATGATATAATTAGAAGGAAGTATTTAGTTTCAGATATGATTTTAACACTTATAAATCAATTTTTGTTTCCTTAATAAACCTCTAGATATACATTGGGAGAGTACAAATTAGTAATCCTAATCATATTTTTCACTTGATAATAATTAACAATCAATTAATATCTGCTGGTCTATGTCCCAATTGAGCACTAATAATTACTGTCAATATGTGGAAGCAATATTAGTAAATTAGCGCGAAAGATCTTGCCCTTAATTGATGACAACATACCTTTGGGTAATCCTAATCAATTGATAAAGAAAAGTATTAAAAAAAATGAGAGATGCATTCAGCCAAAATCAATTGATATCTCATTGTCCCTTGTTAAAGATACAAGCGGAAAAAGAAATTGTATGCAGACCTAAAAGTAGAGCACCGTGAACCATGTGCAAATGTGGAGCCAGGATCATTTTTTCTTCCCCCCAAGAAGAGATAAAATAGAAAAAGCAATACCACATTATATATCTTTAGAAGAAAGTATTTCACTAAAAAAAAAAAAAAACCGTCAAACAGCATTAAATATTTTATTTTCTTATTTAATTTTAAATAAATTTTCACTTGATAGAAGTAACAGTCGATTAACTGAGTACTGTCTATATCCCAATTGAGCACCTAATTATTACATTATATAGGTATGAGGATAAATCAACATTAATTAAGCGATCTTACCCTTGATGTACTGCATACCATTGTGTAATTATTGTGATCAACACGTCTAGTATTTTTTATACGGATTTGCCGACAGTACTACCGAACATAATATAAAATAGGGTTATTAGTTCTATTAGTCCTTGAACTTCAATTAGTACGGTAGTTTGATCCTTAAACTTTTAATTGTAATAGAGTAGTCTATGAACTTGACAATTTTTAGCAGTTTTGATCCTTAATATTAAAATTGACAATTTGATTTTAAAATTTAACATAGGTAATCACGCCTGTATTACATAATAATTAAAAATTTTACTGTAACACCCCTATGTAGGGGTTAACAGTTTTTAAATAAATAAAAATAAATTTTAAAATTTTATATTATTTAAATCAATTAAACAATACCCATGGGTCTTTAAACAACAAGAAAAATAAAATAAATGTTTTAAATACAAACCACAGTTTTTAGTGTAGCACCAAATATATATAATTACAGTCATCATCACCATAGTATAATTCCCAAATAACTTAACACAGCCATAAAAAAAAATAATACAACTCTTACATGTTGTAGATAAGTTGTAATTAAACAGGGTCTTCTAACACGAAAACAGCAGGATTGTTTTCGCTTATTCCTCTTCAGATATGTTGCACTGAGTTCCACCTGAGATATGAAGATATGATAGGGATGAGCATCGACATGCCCAGTAGGGAAATCATGACTCACCTTATGGTTTATCCATTACCACATTAAAAACTGCATGGTTAGTAGGTTACATCATATTCCAGATTATGAGGTTTATTATGATCACATCTTATGGATACCGTAGTTAATCATTACCAAGTGTCATAAATACACATTTATACAAATATTACCAATCATCATTGTTCCTAGGTATCCATGTTAAATTGAGTATCACTCAACTCATTGAAACCCAAATGGGCGCACTTGATCACCCTATAAACATTCCAAGGGTGTTCCGGTGAGGGGACATCAAGCCCCGAGTCCTCACCAAATCAATTCCTATACAGTGTGTTCTGGGACTTTCAACCCAAGGAAGCGTCATCACCTTCCCCCTATTTTACCTTTTTGGGTATTCATGCCCAAGGATGTAACCGCCGCCCTCTTCATGTCTCACCATTTCTCTATATTAAATCATTATTAATAGAGTCAGTTTTCCTAACCATGCTTCTCAATTTATAACATGTGTCAATTCATTATGTTCCTCGCCGTACAATACAAGACGAGTCCATGTCATAGTTTCATATGTGATACTCATATAATATCAGTTCAACATAGATATATATATATATATTGCGGCAAAATAATCAATTTTAATTCTATAAAAACCTCACAAAAATGAGTAATAGAATCCCTACCTTTCAAGCTTATCAACAATCTTTTAATCTTGGAATCAATTAACGTTAGCTCCACACATCCTTGACCCTAAGGCATGCATAAGGACAATTAAAACTAAAGCACAACGTATAATCACATTCATAAGTGAGTTATGTGTAAACCCGTCTGCTAGTGCCATTAAAGTATTTTTATGCATTAAACATGGAGAAAATACACACTAAAAACTAAGTTTAGATTAAAGAAAACCTACCTCAACACTTCTTTGAAAAGCACCAAAGTTTGGGTTATCAATCAAGCTTGAATTAACTTTAAAACCGCCTCGATCATGGTTGGGAATTATAATTGTCTTGGCCACAAAGAGAGTTTTGTGCTCTATGTCTTTAGTTAGAAATTTGAAGTGAGAAGGGAGAGAATGAGAACTAGAGAAGAAGGTGGTGATAGTTAAATAAAAAGATATCAAAATGCTTAAGAGGAATGGGATGTTTACGGGGGAAAGTTGTAAGAAGAAACAAAAGTGTCTTAAAGGAAAATATCATCTTGTCTCCCATGAAGACTTTTAGCAAATAATGCCAACATAATTGAGGGGATAATTGGAGTGAATTATAGAAGAAGATAAGGAAATAATTAATTAGGTGGTTGAGAAAATATCTCCATGTCTTCTATGAATTGACGGAAAATAATTCAATGTCCCCTTCGGATACCTTTAGCAAAATGAGAAGAAGTCTATATAATTGAGCAATAATTTAGGGAGACAAGATTGGTAGAAGTAAGTGTTGGTAAGTTTTGAATGTTTCTTAGGAAGACTTGGTAAGAAAATACTAAAGTGGTATTTTTTTTTAAATGATCATAAACAACTTAGTAATTTTAAATAGTCACATTTTATTCATTAAATTTTACAAAATTATGCCCGTTAAAAATACGGGTGTTACAGCTCTCCCCTCCTATAAAAATTTCGTCCTCGAAATTTCGTACACTGATTACAATGTTAAAACAAATGTGGGTACTTTTCTCTCATTTCAGATTCAAGTTCCCATGTGGCTTCCTCCACATCATGGTGTTGCCACATCACTTTCACCAGAGGAATTCCACGACGACGTAATAATTTTATTTCATGATCCAGTATTTGAACTGGAATTTCTTCATAATTCGTATCTCCTTGAATTGGCACATCTGTCCACATGATCACATGTGAAGGGTCGGGTTCATACTTTCTCAACATCGATACATGAAACACATTATGTACATGAGACAATTGTGGTGGTAGGTCTAAATGGTATGCCAACGTTCCAATGCGTTCCACAATCTCAAACGGTCCTGTATACCTTGGTGCTAACTTTCCTTTAACACCAAATCGAGATATACCTCGTTTTGGTTTCACTTTTAAGAACACAAAGTCTCCGATCATGAACTCTAAAGGTCGCCTCCTCTTATCTGCATAACTCTTTTGTCGACTTTGAGCTGTCTGAAGACGTTCGCGAATAATCTGGATCTTATCCGTTGTTTCTCTGATAAACTGAGGCCCAAGTTCAAGACGCTCTTCCTTTTCAGCCCAACACAATGGAGATCTACAAGGTCTACCGTATAAGGCCTCATATGGAGCCATTCTAATACTTGCTTGGTAACTGTTGTTATATGCGAATTCAACATATGGCAGCTGTGCAGCCCAATTTGTTCCAAAGTCCAGTACACAAGCCCGAAGCATATCCTCGAGAATCTGAATGACACGTTCAGATTGTCCATCTGTTTGAGGATGAAAAGCTGTACTAAAATTCAATTGAGTTCCCAAGGCCCTCTGCAATCCTCTCCAAAATTTCGACGTGAAACGTGTATCTCTATCGAAAACTATTGACATTGGCACTCCATGCAATGTCACTACCTTTTCCACGTACAATTGACATAATTTTGAGACACTATAATTAGTTCTGATTGGGATGAAGTGGGCTGTCTTAGTTAAACGATCTACAATTACCCAAACGGCGTCATGCCCTATTTGAGTCTTAGGAAATCCAGTAACAAAGTCCATTGTCACATGATCCCACTTCCATTCTGGAATAGGTAAGCTCCTCAACTCGCCTCCAGGCTTTTGATGTTCCGCTTTAACCTGTTGGCATGTCATGCACTTAGAGACAAAGGTTGCTACATCTCGTTTCATTCCTCGCCACCAGTATTGTCGTTTTAGATCCATATACATTTTTGTGCTTCCAGGATGAATAGCAAACTTTGAACGGTGAGCCTCATCTAACACCGCATGCCTGAGATATGGATCCTCTGGAACAACTAATCTTCCTTTGTAAAGTAAAAATCCTTCTGGCTCAATCTGCCATCCATCCAGTTGTTCTCCATTTTGTATTTGTTCCCAAACCCTACGTAATCCTTCATCGTGCCATTGTCCTTGTTTTACTTTCTGAATTAACGTAGGAGTTGCTATCACATTGAATAAGAAAGCTCTCTCGTTATCTTCATAATATTGCAAGTTGAAGTCGGCGATGGTGACTCGTCTCCAATCTTCCAATGCTAAACTAGCTATACGTCCGTTGTTCTTACGACTTAGAGCATCTGCCACGGCAATTTCTTTTCCAGGATGATATTGGATACTAAAGTCATAGTCCACCATGTACTCAGTCCATCTTCGTTGCCTTAGATTGAGATCCTTTTGAGTAAACAAATATTTCAGACTTTGATGATCTGAATATAGCTCGAACTTTGCGCCATATAGATAACATCTCCAAATTTTGAGTGCGAAAACCACAGCAGCTAACTCAAGATCATGTGTGGGGTAGTTCCTCTCATGGGGTTTCAACTGGCGTGAAGCGTAGGCAACTACTCGTCCATGCTGCATTAACACACAACCCAAACCGTTTCCTGAGGCATCAGTGTATACTGTGTAAGGCTCCTCGTTGTTAGGTATGATCAGCACAGGTGCACTAGTGAGTCTTCGTTTCAGTTCCTCAAATGCTTCTTCACATTTATCATCCCACACGAACTTGACATTCTTCCTTGTGAGTTTTGTTAATGGAGAAGCAATCTTTGAAAAATTCTCTACGAAGCGTCGATAGTATCCAGCTAGTCCGAGGAAACTTCAAATCTCTGACACGTTCTTTGGTCGTTCCCAATTTAGCATTGCTTCAATTTTGGAGGGGTCCACTGAGATGCCTTCTTCAGAGACAACGTGTCCAAGGAACTTGACCTTCGTCATCCAGAAATCACATTTTTCTCTTTTTGCATAAAGACCATGTTCTCTCAACGTTTGTAGAGCGATCCTCAAATGCTCAGCATGTTCTTCTTCGTTTTTAGAATAGATCAAGATATCATCTATGAAAACAATGATAAATTGATCTAAGTACGGTCGAAAGACACGGTTCATCAAGTCCATGAAAGCCGCTGGTGCATTAGTCAACCCGAAAGGCATGACAAGAAACTCAAAATGACCGTAGCGAGTCCGAAAAGCTGTCTTTGGAATGTCCTCTTCTCTTATCTTCAGTTGGTGATATCCGGATCGTAAGTCAATCTTTGAGAAATAGCAAGATCCTCCTAACTGATCGAACAACTCATCAATTCGAGGTAGAGGGTACTTGTTCTTGATAGTCAATCGATTAAGCTGGCGATAATCGACACAGAGCCTCAACGATCCGTCATGTTTCTTCACAAAAAGTACTGGAGCTCCCCAAGGTGATGTACTTGGTCGAATAAATCCTTTTTCCAGTAATTCATCCAACTGCTTCCTCAATTCCACTTTCTCAGCAGGCGCCATTCGATACGGGGCAATAGAAACAGGCGCTGCTCCTTGAGTTAAGTCGATGACAAACTCAATTTCTCTATCAGGCGGAAGTCCGGGCAATTCATCTGGAAAAACATCTGAAAATTCGTCCACCACAGGAGTGTGAGAGGATAGGTCACTCTTCTTTAGTTCTCCATCTGAAGCAAAAATCGTCCCAAGATTGGTGAAATTCCTTCGTCCTCCAATACAAGCCTTTAGCACCGAGGCTGGCGTCACTGTTCCTGTCTTTGCCTGAAATTTGATGACTTGTCCATTCTTGGTGAATAAAGAGACACGTTTCCTATGACAGTCTACTATTGCCTGGTATTTAGTTAGCCAATCCATTCCTAAGATTACATCAAACTCTGTCATAGTTATTTCATATAGGTCAGCCGATAGTTTATGTTCTCCTATAACAATACACACTGATTTACAAATTATGGATACTTCAGCTATCCCGCCCATTGGTGTACTAAGGGTTAATGATGAACTACATGTCTCAGTTTCTAATTGTAGTACGGAGGCAAATAACATAGATATAAATGAATGAGTGGCACCAGTGTCAAATAATACATGAGCCCAAGAATGAGACACGTGAATCATACCGTCTACAACTGAGTGATCAGCCTGTTTTCCTTGTCCAGTTGTAGCCGTAATTGCATAAGCTTGTGCTGGTGCTTTTCCTTTATCACTTTTTCCTCGGTTTCCTTGGCTACTACTAGCCTTATTATTATTTCTCCCAGAAAAATGTGGCCTTTGATTCACTGAGCCTTGTGGAGTCGGTTGGAAGTTCTGATTAGCATAAAAATTGGAACCCTGTGGCCGTAGTTGATAGTTGTACTGAGGCTGGAACCCTCGAGGTTGAGTTACTGAGACTTGGGAAGCTGGAGTGTTTTGCTGAGGCGCTCCACGATTT
This sequence comes from Artocarpus heterophyllus, assembly GCA_025403435.1. Lineage (NCBI taxonomy): Eukaryota > Viridiplantae > Streptophyta > Magnoliopsida > Rosales > Moraceae > Artocarpus > Artocarpus heterophyllus. The sequence goes on along the minus strand of CM046347.1, from coordinate 6,963,505 downwards.
TGACTCCCTCCCCATACAGTGGAGCCAAAATGACTTCCTTGTGGCCTTGGTGCAAAGGATGATTGTGTAGGGCGGTTAGGGTAATTTCTCCTCAGATGTCCCACTTGTCCACAGTTATGACAAGCATACGGTTGGAAACGACCACTGCCAGAAGATCCACCACCAATAGTCACTCCACTATGCTGAATGACTTGCCCTTGTGACTTCTCTTTCTTACTTATTTTCCTTTGACGCCCACCAGAACCCTTATACTCTCCATAGGAGTTATTTAGTTCTGTCTCTGCCCGTTGTGCCGCAGCTACAAGATCAAGAAAATCTGTTGATGGAACAGCAGCTATCATTTGTCTGATTTTCGGCCTTAAGTTATTTCTAAATTTTTCGCATCTCGCCATTGGATCCGATACAGCCCCGGGATTGTAGCGAGACAATTCTATAAATCGAGCATGGTATTCGGCAACTGTTGTATCTCCCTGCACTAGGTTTTCAAATTCTCGCATCATTGCTTGCCTATGGCTTTGAGGAATATAGGTGTTGCGAAAAATGGTTTCGAACTGCTCCCATGTAAGATTCGACACGTCGTAGTCGTCTTTCTGAAGATCCCACCATTCTTCGGCTTTACCCTCAAATATATAGGTTGAAAAGCTAACCCAATACTCCCGTGGAATCCTCAAGGTGTCCAACTTCTTTTTGACTGCCTTTAGCCATTGTTCTGCTATGACCGGGTTAGGTTCTCCACTAAATGTGGGTGGTTTCTGCTTCATAAACTCCTTCAACAGAGTTAGATGTCGTTGTTCAGGATCACGAACCTCCACAGGTCTTTGCACAATTTGTAATGCTTGAAGAATTTGTCCTAAATTATTTACTTTTGGTGCAGCTGGCGGGGATTGTGTTGCATGTCGTAGTTGCTCATCTTCTTGAGCTTGTTCCATCGGTTTCGGTTGCTCAACTTCTTGAGCATGTTCAACCGGTTGTGACAGCTCAGACGATTGCATTTGACGTCTTGGTGGCATAGTTTCTACTGGCTGCGAAAATTTAACTAGGATCAGTACCAAATGATGATGACATTAACACCTAACTTTAAAACCATTTCCACAGATTAATTTTTAAGGTGGTGGTATACCCCCTAGGTTAATCGAACCTAGGCTCTGATACCAAAAATTCTGTAACACCTCTATGTGGGGGTTAACAGTTTTTAAATAAATAAAAATAATTTTTAAAATTTTATATTATTTAAATCAATTAAACAATGCCCATGGGTCTTTAAACAACAAGAAAAATAAAATAAATGTTTTAAATACAAACCACAGTTTTTAGTGTAGCACCAAATATATATAATTACAGTCATCATCACCATAGTACAATTCCCAAATAACTTAACACAGCCATAAAAAAAAAAATACAACTCTTACATGTTGTAGATAAGTTGTAATTAAACAGGGTCTTCTAACACGAAAACAACAGGATTATTTTCGCTTATTCCTCTTCAGATATGTTGCACTGAGTTCCACCTGAGATATGAAGATATGATAGGGATGAGCATCGACATGCCCAGTAGGGAAATCATGACTCACCTTATGGTTTATCCATTACCACATTAAAAACTGCATGGTTAGTAGGTTACATCATATTCCAGATTATGAGGTTTATTATGATCACATCTTATGGATACCGTAGTTAATCATTACCAAGTGTCATAATTACACATTTATACAAATATTACCAATCATCATTGTTCCTAGGTATCCATGTTAAATTGAGTATCACTCAACTCATCGAAATCCAAATGGGCGCACTTGATCACCCTATAAACATTCCAAGGGTGTTCCGGTGAGGGGACATCAAGCCCCGAGTCCTCACCAAATCAATTCCTGTACAGTGTGTTCTGGGACTTTCAACCCAAGGAAGCATCATCATCTTCCCCCTATTTTACCTTTTTGGGTATTCATGCCCAAGGACGTAACCGCCGCCCTCTTCATGTCTCACCATTTCTCTATATTAAATCATTATTAATAGAGTCAGTTTTCCTAACCATGCTTCTCAATTTATAACATGTGTCAATTCATTATGTTCCTCGCCGTACAATACAAGACGAGTCCATGTCATAGCTTCATATGTGATACTCATATAATATCAGTTCAACATAGATATATATATATTGCGGCAAAACAATCAATCTTAATTCTACAAAAACCTCACAAAAATGAGTAATAGAATCCCTACCTTTCAAGCTTATCAACAATCTTTTAATCTTGGAATCAATTAACGTTAGCTCCACACATCCTTGACCCTAAGGCATGCATAAGGACAATTAAAACTAAAGCACAACGTATAATCACATTCATAAGTGAGTTATGTGTAAACCCGTCTACTAGTGCCATTAAAGTATTTTTATGCATTAAACATGGAGAAAATACACACTAAAAACTAAGTTTAGATTAAAGAAAACCTACCTCAAAACTTCTTTGAAAAGCACCAAAGTTTGGGTTATCAATCAAGCTTGAATTAACTTTAAAACCGCCTCGATCATGGTTGGGAATTATAATTGTCTTGGCCACAAAGAGAGTTTTGTGCTCTATGTCTTTAGTTAGAAATTTGAAGTGAGAAGGGAGAGAATGAGAACTAGAGAAGAAGGTGGTGATAGTTAAATAAAAAGATATCAAAATGCTTAAAAGGAATGGGATGTTTACGGGGGAAAATTGTAAGAAGAAACAAAAAAGTCTTAAAGGAAAATATCATCTTGTCTCCCATGAAGTCTTTTAGCAAATAATGCCAACATAATTGAGGGGATAATTGGAGTGAATTATAGAAGAAGATAAGGAAATAATTAATTAGGTGGTTGAGAAAATATCTCCATGTCTTCTATGAATTGACGGAAAATAATTCAATGTCTCCTTCGGATACCTTTAACAAAATGAGAAGAAGTCTATATAATTGAGCAATAATTTAGGGAGACAAGATTGGTAGAAGTAAGTATTGGTAAGTTTTGAATGTTTCTTAGGAAGACTTGGTAAGAAAATACTAAAGTGGTATTTTTTTTTAAATGATCATAAACAACTTAGTAATTTTAAATAGTCACATTTTATTCATTAAATTTTACAAAATTATGCCCGTTAAAAATACGGGTGTTACATTTACATAAATAATTACGTTAAGCACAAAAGTTTATAATTCTTAATGGATTTTAACAATATTGAAGAAAAAATTTTGTATATAACAATTTTTTTTAATATATATATATAAATTCCAAGTTATCAATCGATGGGCATGTGATAACTTTTTGTTGAATTCATTTTTGGAGTCAGGTATCAAAGCTTTAAAAAAATGAAATAAATAAAAGTCTAAAAATTAACATGCCAAAATTAATAGTTTAGAGGATCAAATTGACACAATACTTAAGGACTAATGGAGTAATAACGCAAAGAAACATCTTATCTTAATAATTTTTAATATTTATTTCGAAACTGTGTACAATTAGTGGCCTAACTAGACTTTTGCTCGCTCACCGAAGTCCAACAAGAAAGAAATATTGTCTCACGATGTCGCTTTTGTGCTGGCTTTCTCAGCATTAATTTATTTTTCTCCTCTAAGTAGAGGATACATCAGCTTTTCTCAAAACAACACAAGTGAAAGTAAGGGTGGCCATTCATGTCACGTATCGCATTCATATCGTGTTTTAGTTGTTTTTTTCTTATTTTTATTTAACCCAAACCACATCTATGACACAAATTTCTTTGAAAATTGTACCATGACATGACCTAGAAATCCAAAATCAATACGTGGACCAAAAGCTAACATGAAAATTCTATATTTTTATTGATTTTTTTATACATATTATTATGAAGACCTAAAAAATTATAACTTGCTAAAATATGATATTATTCATCAGAATTAACTGAATAAAAGTATACAATTATGAGAACAAATATCATAAGTTTACAAGTTCATGACAAACTTTGAAATATATGATGTAAGATATATATATTTTTAAATATTTTTATAGGTTCAAGGTCGTGTTATGGTTATGTTAGTTCAACTCGAAATTGATATATTCTTTTCGTATCAATTTCAAGTCGATTGACCTAAATATGACCTATATCCCTTTTCTCCAAACCTATCTTGTGATTTTTATGTTGTTTTTGAGTTATATATGTTGTCATGTCATGATACATATTGTCTGTACTATATAAAAAAAACAAAGTAATACTATAGCTAGTGTGGCATATTTTGCAGAAATATATAGCTAGGTTTTGAGGTGACGCATGTTTGTTTCGTATTTATGCAAAATATGCTGCACTAGTTATAGTACTATTTTATTTTCTTTTATATAAAACAGGCAATATGAGCCATGACATGACAATAAAAAATTTAAGGAAAAATTTTTGCCGTAAAGATTGTCTTTTTTTTAAAAAAAAAATTAGTAAAGACCTTTTTTTAACTGTTAAATTAATCTTCAATATTTGATTTGTGAGTGGTAGTAATTCTATGTAAGGTGTTGCCAATTTTAACTAGAACACTCATAAAATTGAACGTTAAAAGATTAATTTAGCAATTAAAATAACGATACCCACCAGTACTGAAAAATGACAGTTCCTATATCATAAAAGTTCCAAAGAATAAATTCATTGATTGATAACTATTTGTTCTTTCCGTCTCATCGTTACACAAAAAAAAGGACATATGTCCAACTGACACATCATCAAATGATGAATTTTTGAGTACTTTGCGGGAGGAGAATTTATTATGTTGTGTAATTCTTGATACTATAGATTGTTATATATATCACTATTAATATATCAAAAATCAAATAATAAGAAAATGTTAATATAGGATGTTGATTTGATGGTTTAAGATTGTGCAATATTATCTCTTTTTTAGTTTCAATATAACAACGAGGTTTCAAGCCCTATATATATAATAAACTTTTCAGGACAATTAAAAAAATGCCCCCTATATTCACAAATAACTTTTTATTTTTTAAGATTATAATTAAATATGCCATATAATTTGTTTTCTTTGTGTGTCCTTCCCCTCATGTCATGGATACTGCACCTCCCTTTTAAAGTTAATATGCATAACAAGCTTGTCCTATGTCTAATGAAACCCAAATGAACTGTTTAAATAGTATTTAATTAACTTGATTTTTTTTTTTTTTTGCGAAAGGATAAGACTTTACGGATTAATGAAATTATTGATCTTCTTTAAAGGAATAAAGCAAAAGCAAAAAGGAAAAGGGGAAAAATGAAGACGAGTTGGAAAATGAAAGATGCGTCGCACTAATGCGACAAAAACCAATTGTTTTCTCATTTGTCCTGGTTAAAAGAAACAAATGGAAAGGAAATTGTATTAAAACTGAAAGATAGAGCAGCGTGAACATTTTAACCCCTAAGCTAAATATATAAAATTAAGAGTTGAAATAGACCAACATGTTCATATATAAGTGCAACTCTAAATTATATATGATCTTTTGAAGGAAGAATATAATTTAGTTTCAAATGTGATTTTAATACTTGTAAACATCAATTAATTTTACTTCCTAATAGACCTCTAGATTGACATTGGGAGACTATAAAGAAATTATGATCATATAATTTCCACTTGATAATTAACAGCCAATTAATAATTGTACCTTTATATCCCAATTGAGCACTGATTACTGTTCCAAACTTTGGATTCCGTCACCAAGTCCAGTACGAACGAAGTACAGTGGACCTCGACCGCTTTTGTGTTGTCTTCTCGACATTGGCTTCTTTTCTCCTCTAAAGAGAACATCAATTTTTAATTTTATTTTATTTTTCCAAAAGGAAAATAAAAAAAAAATCTTCATAAGAGAACAAAGTGGCAATGGTGGACCATATTTTACAAAAGACGAACAGCTGTGTGATGCACCTAATTACGAATTGTTTATTTTTTAATTTTGTCTTGTAATTCTAAGTGTGCTTTTTCTATCCATCACTCTTTATTCCCTCTCATTATAAGTTGGCTTTAGCTCTATGAGTTGCCAATAGAGTTTTTGTAAAAAAAAAAAAAAAAAAAAAAAAAACTATAGCTGGCTAGAACTAATGGCAGTTTATGAGAGCAAGCGAGGATCATCACGTCATCCTCCTGCTTCGATAGCCGTGATGATGATGATGATCGTGGCGGCGGTAATCCTAATAAACGCAAACAGCGGCGGAGCAGCGGTTGTTGTGAAGAGCAACGTCACGTATGGATCATGCATTGGTGGGAGAGTAGAGGGGTGTCTGATTGCGGAGGACATGGAGTTGGAGTGGTTGATGGAGTACAGTTCCCACGTTGCCAGAGTCCTGAAGACAATTGATCCAAAGCCTGTAACTGGAGGCGCTAACAACGCGGCTCAAACACCTTGCGGTACAGCCCAAGGCAATGGATATAACTACGACACCCAGGGAAAACCTCCTAAGCCAAATGGCTCATGTACTCCTCCCAGTAAATATAAACGTGGTTGCAGTAGCTAAAATAAAAAAAAGGACGGAGTACGCCAGTAGGATCTCTTCTCTATGTCTATGTATCATGGTGGGTGTGTATATATATATATATATACATATATTGGTCACTGGTATTCGCATGTGTTGGAGTTTTTGTGGTTTGACGCTTGTTCTAGCTACATTGATTGTTTGTTTATTTCGTAAGTGATATTGTTACTGAGTCAGCGGTAGTAATTCCGCTAGCAAATGTTATTGGTCACTTGACAAGGTGGTGTTGTACTTTTTTATTGCTATGAAGTGTTATTATAAGTTACTTAATCAGTTATAATTACTCCTCTCAAAACCTAGGTGCAAGCCTTTTAGCCTACTATCTCCACTCATTAAAAAAAAAAAAGGAAAAAAAAAAACTACGTAAAAAAAACTGGCATGTCTCTAATTCGACTACTATTGATGGCGTCATCATCAAAAGATGGTTTTTTGAATACTTTGTGGGTTTACATTGTGCAATTCTGGATATTAGATCATTATATATCAGTATAATTATATCAAATAATCAAAAAATACGGAAATATAATGTTATTGTGACAGTCTAGAATTGCTTTAGTGTTTAATAATTGATAGTTAAGTTAATTTTTCCTTTTTTTTTAGGATGGACAAGACTTCTTCGCTGATTAATGAAATTGTTGTTCTTTAGCTTTAAAAGAATAAAGCAAAAGCCAAAAAGGTGGAAAACGAAGAAGGGGAAAAACAAAGAAGAGTTGGAAAAATGAGAGAGATGCGTCACACTAATGCGACAAAAATCAATTATTATCTCATTGTTCTTGTTAAAAGAAACAAGTGGAAAGCAAATTGTCTCAATACTTAAAGATAGATCAGCGAAAATCATGTGCAAATGTTAAGCCAGGGTAACATGCTAACCCCTAAGCTATATATATATATATATAAATTAAGGGATGGCATAGATCAAGATGTTCATATATAATTGCAACTCTAAATTATATATGATATAATTAGAAGGAAGTATTTAGTTTCAGATATGATTTTAACACTTATAAATCAATTTTTGTTTCCTTAATAAACCTCTAGATATACATTGGGAGAGTACAAATCAGTAATCCTAATCATATTTTCACTTGATAATAAGTAACAATCAATTAATATCTGCTGGTCTATGTCCCAATTGAGCACTAATAATTACTGTCAATATGTGGAAGCAATATTAGTAAATTAGCGCGAAAGATCTTGCCCTTAATTGATGACAACATACCTTTGGGTAATTGTTATCAATCCTAATCAATTGATAAAGAAAAGTATTAAAAAAAATGAGAGATGCATTCAGCCAAAATCAATTGATATCTCATTGTCCCTTGTTAAAGATACAAGCGGAAAAAGAAATTGTATGCAGACCTAAAAGTAGAGCACCGTGAACCATGTGCAAATGTGGAGCCAGGATCATTTTTTCTTCCCCCCAAGAAGAGATAAAATAGAAAAAGCAATACCACATTATATATCTTTAGAAGAAAGTATTTCACTAAAAAAAAAAAAAACCGTCAAACAGCATTAAATCTTTTATTTTCTTATTTAATTTTAAATAAATTTTCACTTGATAGAAGTAACAGTCGATTAACTGAGTACTGTCTATATCTCAATTGAGCACCTAATTATTACATTATATAGGTATGAGGATAAATCAACATTAATTAAGCGATCTTACCCTTGATGTACTGCATACCTTTGTGTAATTATTGTGATCAACACGTGTAACGCCCCTATATGGGGGTTAACAGTTTTTAATGAGATAAAATAAAAATAAATAATAAAAGTAAAACCTTAAAAATAAAATTTGCCCGGGACTTAAATGAAAACTCTCAACTCAAAAATAAAAATATAAACGATAAATAAACCACAGTTTTAATGTAGCACCTTAAATTTAATAATATAAACTGTTGTCATCATCATTTTAACCCTCAACACATTGTAATACAGTCACAGAAAGTAACAATTGATGCTTACATTATCATGAAGAACATTCTCAACAATTGAAGCAGTCCCAATGTAATATAGCTACATCACTTCCTCAACTATATTTCTCGTAGCCACCTCACACTTAGTGAGTCCTGAAAAGATAAAAATATAAGGGTATGAGCAACACTATGCTCAGTAGAGAAAGCCATTACTCACCTTTATCATTACCACATTAAAATCTGCATGGTTAGTAAGTTACATCATATTCCAGATTATGAGGTTTATTATGATCACATCTTATGGATACCGTAGTTAATCATTACCAAGTGTCATAATTACACATTTATACAAATATTACCAATCATCATTGTTCCTAGGTATCCATGTTAAATTGAGTATCACTCAACTCATCGAAACCCAAATGGGCGCACTTGATCACCCTATAAACATTCCAAGGGTGTTCCGGTGAGGGGACATCAAGCCCCGAGTCCTCACCAAATCGATTCCTGTACAGTGTGTTCTGGGACTTTCAACCCAAGGAAGCGTCATCGCCTTCCCCCTATTTTACCTTTTAGGGTATTCATGCCCAAGGACGTAACCGTCGCCCTCTTCATGTCTCACAATTTCTCTATATTGAATCATTATTAATAGAGTTAGTTTTCCTAACCATGCTTCTCAATTTATAACATGTGTCAATTCATTATGTTCCTCGCCGTACAATACAAGACGAGTCCATGTCATAGTTTCATATGTGATAATCATATAATATCAGTTCAACATATATATATATATATATTGCGGCAAAACAATCAATTTTAATTCTATAAAAACCTCACAAAAGATGAGTAATAGAATCCCTACCTTTTAAGCTTATCAACAGTCTCTTAATCCTGGAATCAATTAACGTTAGCTCCATACTCCCTTGATCCTAAGGCGTGCATAAGGACAATTAAAACTAAAGCACAACATACAACTACATTCATAAAATTTATTTTAATTTAATCTTAGAATTTCAAGAAATAACCACTGCCCATAGAGGTATTATAAAGTTTAACAATATAAATTTTCTGTCTAGGGCATATACACTTAGACTTCATACATATGCTCCAAAATAGCAACAAACATATACTTAGGTTTAAGAACGCAAATTTGAATAATCCTTTAGTATAAAAGAAAATTTATAAATGAAAGACTAAATTTGTTCATAAGATTCTAACCTCAGATTATGGTTAGTTGGAAGCTTGAAATGGCTTCAAAACAGGTTCCTTTAGTTCGGTATGACTGAAATTCTTGCTCAAATGGAGGTGATGGTGGCTGATTTTTATGGCTGCCTTGAAGAAGTTCTCTAAGTATTTTGCTTCAGCAAAGAAATGAGAAGAAGAGTGTGGGAACCGTGGAAGAGAAAGGAAGAAAAGATGAAGTCTTTGAAAAGAAGTGATAGAAACAATTATAGAGGAGACATGTTGAAGCATGTCACGGAGGAAATAAAGAAAATGAGGGTCAAGAGTAGTTGGAAAAGATATCCTTATGTCTCATCTAAAGACTTTAACACACATAATGCCAATATGACATTTTTGAGATTTATTAGAAGCTCTAAGGCTTTTTAGTAATCATACTAAATAAATATAGGAGAATTTTAGAAAACTTAAAAATAGATAAAAATAAATATTATAAAATAAATTTAAATGAAGCAATTTTTTTTATACATTAAAATTAATTTAATTACCTCAATACCCGTTAGGAGAATAACGGGTGTCACAGCTCTACCCCCCTTAAAGAAATTTCGTCCTCGAAATTTCAATTCTAGCAATACTAGTAAAAATTTTAATTCCATTATGATTCCAATTCCGAGTCTAAACCGTTAATGTTGTTTGTCCTCCAAATTTAAGTTATCGTATCTCCACTCATTTACTTGCATAATAAATCTTACTCCTAAATCCCTCAATAAGAGTATTTCTGATAAGTTTCAACTTATAACACCGTATAATAGTCTAAGAATCTGATCAGGCATACATATTGACCATATCATGATTCCAGTCCTTCATTGTCCATGGACTGTGATTGACAATCACATTTAAGGAGATTGCCAGAGAAATTTTATATACTTCATCTTTAGGTTCCTTTTCCTTTTTGAGTAAGGAAAAGTCAAATATATTTGATTTCATACCTCAACTAATAAACTAAAACATAATCATAAAACATATATCACAAACGCTTTTATTCAAAACTATACATTAAACTTACTCATAGAGATATTAAACGGAATCTCAGAGTTGCAAACATACCCGGCATATTTTTCATTAAACAGCTATCCTCATGACACAAACATTCAATCCAAATAATATACTCATATTTCATATGGAATATCCCCATAACTGACTCTGGTACTTCCACATAATATTAACAGAATATTACACATTACAAACATAATACGGATACGTTTCGAGAGTACAAGGCACTCCGTATACCAGCTATCCATATCATGCATGCTTAGAGGATACAAAAACATCGATAAACAAAAGATCGGACCTTAAGAAGGATGCGTTTCGAGAGCATCAAGTACTCCGTATCCAGCCATCCCGGCATTAGGCTCAATGAATCTAAAAGATTGAACAACGACGTACCACAAGAAACACAGAATACAAGGCAAACGGTTATTCGTAACACACGAAATACGGACACACATGCCTACATGCCAAAGATAAAACAAAAAGATTACAGATGGAGATTCAAATCAATTGGCCGCTCCCGGCTTTCCCTTTCCCATTCAAGCTTGGATGTTGCAGTGTCGGATTCTGGATGTATGATTTGCATTTTATCTATCAATTCCTCAGCTGTTGAAGCAGTGACAAAGATTTGTCTCTCCGATTCTGTAGTGATGTTTTCTTCCACAGCGTAATCTAGAAATTTCAAAAGACCGTCATAAAAACCCTTTACGTTCAGCAGTCCCAAAGGTTTGGAATAAAAGCCCAACAATTGCCCACAAGCAACTATAAATATTTCCTCAAGAGTACCTAGACCACCAGGTAATGCTATAAAAGCATCAGAATTATAGATTATGTCTTTAAAATTTTTAGGGATACTCCTGACTCCTTCTCCCTTACCTATGGCTTCCTTACAAAGGTTTCCTTCAACTGGAATATGAGGCCAAATTCTTACATCAGTAGCGTCGCTAGACCTAGCTGCTAGTGCCATATTTACCATCATTTTTATACTACCACCCCCATAGATTATGTTAATCTTTTTGCGTGCTAGGACTTGCCCTAAGTGATTTGCAGCTTCTAAATAAGCTTTATCTTTTCCAAAGCTGGAACCACAAAAGACACAGACATTCTTTATTTTCTTCGTGGACTGGGAGGTAGACATATTTGGTTTATAGAAGTGGTTGCTTAATGTCTGCTCCACTTAGACTTCGGGTTCTACATGAGATTTTAAAGATGAGAAATATTCAAAAAGGGCTAAAGAGATAGACGAGTAGGTAATGAAAAGGTAATCCAAAGATTTAAACAAAATCTTGTGCGGATAAGAAAGTAAGATAAGGTGATTGATAGTTTACAGAAAATCTGATTCACTTTTTGAAAAAGATTAGACTCTAATTGTATAACTTTTGACAATTGAGAACAATTCAACAGAAGACCCTCTTGACACAACTGTAGACTTTTTGACAAATATACACCAAGTCTAGATATTTAATATAAACGACAAATACTGTAGAACTTTTGAAATTTGAGACACAAATCTTGAAATATCTGGATAAGCTTTTCAAAATTCAAACATATTACTGTACCGTATGTGACGTGTCTGATAAGATAATATATTTTATTATATATATATTTAAGAAAATCATAAATTAAATAAGATATTAACACTTACTGTATCAATCTAATAATCACAATTATTTCAAACACAAAAGCAAATATTCTGAGTAAAAGAAAAACACAAACTGTTGAACATCAGCTAAAACTGCTTCAAATAAGCAAAGACTAAATAACCTTTATAGAGCGATGACTTATTCCCCATCCAGTTTTCTTATGGCTTGGCAAATAGGATCTAGAAATACCATATTCCTGAGGCGTTGTCTTTCTGTATAAAATTTAGGCCAGAGTTTAAAAATAGCTCCTTGAACATATCCACTAGGGTGACCGTGGAGAGGAGGATGGATGCTATCCAAGTTCTCCTTTGAAAGTCCATCCCTACAAAACCTTATTTTATCCTCTCTATTCGTAGACATATAACCAGGTGAAGTACATTTACCGTTACAATTTTGTATTCCACATTTGTTACAAGTGACCACGATGGCACGAGCTCTTCTTTTCATTGCACTACGACTGGTACCTGTTCCTGGTAAACCGACATCTTGACTAAAGTCACTCGGACGGATTTTCCCCTCTATTAACATTCTCACATCACAAGGGATGCCAAAACGCATAAGAATCCACAACCGAGTAATTCTAGCCTTGTATTTCTTTCTAAGAATCTTTTGGGAGAGTGATGGGAAATACTTTCTCAGGTGTTGGTACTTTGGGTCCATGATGAGATGAAAGAAGAGTAAATAGAAAGGAAAAATTAAGATAGTAAATTGCAGAATCCTAGAATTCCTTCTTCTTTTAGAGAAAAAGAAGAATTTTTAATGAAAAAGAAGAGGATTTGCGATTTAGAGAGAAAATAACAAATTAAGAGAGAAAAAGTGAACTCGGAGAAATAAGCTCCTATGCACAGTAACCGTATTTGTAAACATTAATTAAACCACTGTATATGACACGTATAGAGACCACGTGGGAGAGACAGTGTGAATCAAACTGATTTAGGATTTAAACTAGGCCCAAATGTTCTTAGTTGAAAATGGTCAAGTTGTTTCGGGCCTTAACACATTTAGAACGAGTTAAATAACAAACATAAAATTGAAAACCAATTTGTATAAATCTTAAACCCAATTTAAAGCCCACTATAGATAAAGTTAACTATGAACAACAAATCTAATTTAACGACAACAAGGATCTTCCTGAATGATATTTAAAATCATTTCATAACAACATAATCTTCCAGCAACTCAAATAATTTTGTTTTAATCAAAACCTTATTGAACAATGCATACACCCATATGTTATTCCTAATACTCAACATCTATCAATGGATTCATCATCATTACTACCAAGGGTTTAGAATGCGACTAACCTTGAAATCAATACGATTTACGTCTTTCAACGTAGACCATATCAATGAACAAAGACACTTGATGTTACTACTTAAGAACATCTATAATCCCCACAATTCTACTCATACAATATATAATTTCCTCATATAACAAAACCTTAGGTAACCAAAAGATTCACTGATACACTTAAATACAATGTACGTAACGAAATATTCCAATTTTGAGATTCATGCATTCTAGACTTTACACAGTCTCAACAGACCAAAAGTTTAACATTTATCTCTCTCAAGATTTAATACCATGATTCCCAACTTATATCATATTCCTCAAATATATAGAACTTTTAAGAAAAGACATTGACACTTATGTGCTCCATCGAATCCACACATAATCATTACTTAGGTTTGAATCAATTACGAAAAATTTGACATATCTATGTCAAACTTTAAAATCAATAAATCAAGCCTTATATTTCTTATTGTTTTTCACGAGACAAAAGGCTTTTAAATCCTCGTATCTATACGAATTTCTCATCGTTTATACGAATTAGATATGCTTATAGATCCAAATATTATACGAATCTCTCATAAGCATTCTACTTATAAACTCATTCCATATAATTATCATTCCCTTATAACTATTAATACTTTCCTTCTATATAATTATTGTACTCATATAACTATTGATATTTTCATTCTATGGCCTTTCCATGTTACATCCTTCTAGATTGTATAAATCAATGTGAAGGTTCATTTTGATGATGACAATAAAAATTCAACTTCAAAACCATCTCAAAAATATATTTTTTTAAAGTGGTGCTACACTCCCTAGGTTAACCGAACCTAGGCTCTGATACCAAAAATTTTGTAACGCCCCTATATGGGGGTTAACAGTTTTTAATGAGATAAAATAAAAATAAATAATAAAAGTAAAACCTTAAAAATAAAATTTGCCCGGGACTTAAATGAAAACTCTCAACTCAAAAATAAAAATATAAACGATAAATAAACCACAGTTTTAATGTAGCACCTTAAATTTAATAATATAAACTGTTGTCATCATCATTTTAACCCTCAACACATTGTAATACAGTCACAGAAAGTAACAATTGATGCTTACATTATCATGAAGAACATTCTCAACAATTGAAGCAGTCCCAATGTAATATAGCTACATCACTTCCTCAACTATATTTCTCGTAGCCACCTCACACTTAGTGAGTCCTGAAAAGATAAAAATATAAGGGTATGAGCAACACTATGCTCAGTAGAGAAAGCCATTACTCACCTTTATCATTACCACATTAAAATCTGCATGGTTAGTAAGTTACATCATATTCCAGATTATGAGGTTTATTATGATCACATCTTATGGATACCGTAGTTAATCATTACCAAGTGTCATAATTACACATTTATACAAATATTACCAATCATCATTGTTCCTAGGTATCCATGTTAAATTGAGTATCACTCAACTCATCGAAACCCAAATGGGCGCACTTGATCACCCTATAAACATTCCAAGGGTGTTCCGGTGAGGGGACATCAAGCCCCGAGTCCTCACCAAATCGATTCCTGTACAGTGTGTTCTGGGACTTTCAACCCAAGGAAGCGTCATCGCCTTCCCCCTATTTTACCTTTTAGGGTATTCATGCCCAAGGACGTAACCGTCGCCCTCTTCATGTCTCACAATTTCTCTATATTGAATCATTATTAATAGAGTTAGTTTTCCTAACCATGCTTCTCAATTTATAACATGTGTCAATTCATTATGTTCCTCGCCGTACAATACAAGACGAGTCCATGTCATAGTTTCATATGTGATAATCATATAATATCAGTTCAACATATATATATATATATATTGCGGCAAAACAATCAATTTTAATTCTATAAAAACCTCACAAAAGATGAGTAATAGAATCCCTACCTTTTAAGCTTATCAACAGTCTCTTAATCCTGGAATCAATTAACGTTAGCTCCATACTCCCTTGATCCTAAGGCGTGCATAAGGACAATTAAAACTAAAGCACAACATACAACTACATTCATAAAATTTATTTTAATTTAATCTTAGAATTTCAAGAAATAACCACTGCCCATAGAGGTATTATAAAGTTTAACAATATAAATTTTCTGTCTAGGGCATATACACTTAGACTTCATACATATGCTCCAAAATAGCAACAAACATATACTTAGGTTTAAGAACGCAAATTTGAATAATCCTTTAGTATAAAAGAAAATTTATAAATGAAAGACTAAATTTGTTCATAAGATTCTAACCTCAGATTATGGTTAGTTGGAAGCTTGAAATGGCTTCAAAACAGGTTCCTTTAGTTCGGTATGACTGAAATTCTTGCTCAAATGGAGGTGATGGTGGCTGATTTTTATGGCTGCCTTGAAGAAGTTCTCTAAGTATTTTGCTTCAGCAAAGAAATGAGAAGAAGAGTGTGGGAACCGTGGAAGAGAAAGGAAGAAAAGATGAAGTCTTTGAAAAGAAGTGATAGAAACAATTATAGAGGAGACATGTTGAAGCATGTCACGGAGGAAATAAAGAAAATGAGGGTCAAGAGTAGTTGGAAAAGATATCCTTATGTCTCATCTAAAGACTTTAACACACATAATGCCAATATGACATTTTTGAGATTTATTAGAAGCTCTAAGGCTTTTTAGTAATCATACTAAATAAATATAGGAGAATTTTAGAAAACTTAAAAATAGATAAAAATAAATATTATAAAATAAATTTAAATGAAGCAATTTTTTTTATACATTAAAATTAATTTAATTACCTCAATACCCGTTAGGAGAATAACGGGTGTCACAACACGTCTAGTATTTTTTATATGGATATGCCGACAGTACTACCGAACATAATATAAAATAGGGTTATTAGTTCTATTAGTCCTTGAACTTCAATTAGTACGGTAATTTGATCCTTGATCTTTTAATTGTAATAGAGTAGTCTATGAACTTGACAATTTTTAGCAGTTTTGATCCTTAATATTAAAATTGACAATTTGATTTTAAAATTTAACATAGGTAATCACGCCTGTATTACATAATAATTAAAAATTTTACATAAATAATTACGTTAAGCACAAAATTTTTTAATTCTTAATGGATTTTAACAATATTGAAGAAAAAATTTTGTATATAACAATTTTTGTCATATATATATATATATATAAATTCCAAGTTATCAATCGATGGGCATGTGATAACTTTTTGTTGAATTCATTTTTGGAGTCAGGTATCAAAGCTTTAAAAAAATGAAATAAATAAAAGTCTAAAAATTAACATGCCAAAATTAATAGTTTAGAGGATCAAATTGACACAATACTTAAGGACTAATGGAGTAATAACGCAAAGAAACATCTTATCTTAATAATTTTTAATATTTATTTCGAAACTATGTACAATTAGTGGTCTAACTAGACTTTTGCTCGCTCACCGAAGTCCAACAAGAAAGAAATATAGTCTCACGATGTCGCTTTTGTGCTGGCTTTCTCAGCATTAATTTATTTTTCTCCTCTAAGTAGAGGATACATCAGCTTTTCTCAAAACAACACAAGTGAAAGTAAGGGTGGCCATTCATGTCACGTATCGCATTCATATTGTGTTTTAGTTGTTTTTTTCTTATTTTTATTTAACCCAAACCACATCTATGACACAAATTTCTTTGAAAATTGTACCATGACATGACCTAGAAATCCAAAATCAATACGTGGACCAAAAGCTAACATGAAAATTCTATATTTTTATTGATTTTTTTATACATATTATTATGAAGACCTAAAAAATTATAACTTGCTAAAATATGATATTATTCATCAGAATTAACTGAATAAAAGTATACAATTATGAGAACAAATATCATAAGTTTACAAGTTCATGACAAACTTTGAAATATATGATGTAAGATATATATATTTTTAAATATTTTTATAGGTTCAGGGTCGTGTTATGGTTATGTTAGTTCAACTCGAAATTGATATATTCTCTTTGTATCAATTTCAAGTCGATTGACCTAAATATGACCTAAATATGACCTATATCTCTTTTCTCCAAACCTATCTTGTGATTTTTATGTTGTTTTTGAGTTATATATGTTGTCATGTCATGGTCCATATTGTCTATATTATAAAAAAAAACAAAGTAGTATTATAGCTAGTGTGGCATATTTTGTAGAAATATATAGCTAGGTTTTGAGGTGACGCATGTTTGTTTCGTATTTATGCAAAATATGCTGCACTAGCTATAGTACTACTTTGTTTTCTTTTATATAGAACAGGCGATATGAGCCATAACATGACAATAAAAAATTTAAGGAAAAATTTTTGCCGTAAAGATTGTCTTTTTTAAAAAAAAAATTAGTAAAGACCTTTTTTTAACTGTTAAATTAATCTTCAATATTTGATTTGTGAGTGGTGGTAATTCTATGTAATGTGTTGCCAATTTTAACTAGAACACTCATAAAATTGAACGCTAAAAGATTAATTTAGTGATTAAAATAACGATACCCACCGGTACTGAAAAATGACAGTTCCTATGTCATAAAAGTTCCAAAGAATAAATTCATTGATTGATAACTATTTGTTCTTTCCTTCTCATCGTTACACAAAAAAAAGGACATATGTCCAACTGGCACCATCATCAAATGATGAATTTTTGAGTACTCTGCGGGAGGAGAATTTATTATGTTGTGTAATTCTTGATACTATAGATTGTTATATATCTCACTATTAATATATCAAAAATCAAATAATAAGAAAATGTTAATATAGGATGTTGATTTGATGGTTTAAGATTGTGCTATATTATCTCTTTTTTAGTTTCAATATAACCACGAGGTTTCAAGCCCTATATATATAATAAACTTTTCAGGACAATTAAAAAAATGCCCCCTATATTCACAAATAACTTTTTATTTTTTAAGATTATAATTAAATATGCCATATAATTTGTTTTCTTTGTGTGTCCTTCCCCTCATGTCATGGATACTGCACCTCCCTTTTAAAGTTAATATGCATAACAAGCTTGTCCTATGCCTAATGAAACCCAAATGAACTGTTTAAATAGTATTTAATTAACTTGATTTTTTTTTTTTTTTTTTTTTTTTTGCGAAAGGATAAGACTTTACCGATTAATGAAATTATTGATCTTCTTTAAAGGAATAAAGCAAAAGCAAAAGCAAAAAGGAGAAGGGGAAAAATGAAGACGAGTTGGAAAATGAAAGATGCGTCGCACTAATGCGACAAAAACCAATTGTTTTCTCATTTGTCCTGGTTAAAAGAAACAAATGGAATGGAAATTGCATTAAAGCTGAAAGATAGAGCAGCGTGAATCATGTGCAAACGTTAAGCCAGGTTAGCATTTTAACCCCTAAGCTAAATATATATATAATTAAGAGTTGAAATAGACCAATATGTTCATATATAAGTGCAACTCTAAATTACATATGATCTTTTGAAGGAAGAATATAATTTAGTTTCAAATGTGATTTTAATACTTGTGAACATCAATTAATTTTACTTCCTAATAGACCTCTAGATTGACATTGGGAGACTATAAAGAAATTATGATCATATATTTTTCACTTGATAATTAACAGCCAATTAGTAACTGTTCCTTTACATCCCAATTGAGCACTGGTTACTGTTCCAAACTTTGGATTCCGTCACCAAGTCCAGCAGGAACGAAGTACAGTGGACCTCCACCGCTTTTGTGTTGTCTTCTTGACATTGGCTTCTTTTCTCCTCTAAAGAGAACATCAATTTTTAATTTTATTATTCCAAAAGGAAAATTAAAAAAAAAAAAAAACATCTTCATAAGAGAACAAAGTAGCAAGGGTGGACCATATTTTACAAAAGACGAACAGCTGTGTGATGCACCTAATTACGAATTGTTTATTATTTAATTTTGTCTTGTAATTCTAAGTGTGCTTTTTCTACTCATCACTCTTTATTCCCTCTCATTATAAGTTGGCTTTAGCTCTATGAGTTGCCAATAGAGTTTTTGAAAAAAAAAAAAAAATCACATACCTAGAATCAATGGCAATGTACGAAAGCAAGGGAGGATTATGTTATCGTACAGCGATGACAGTAGTGACGGCGATGATCATGGCGGTCCAGATCCTGAACACCACACATTGTTGTGAAGCTGCAGTTATTGTGAAGAGCAACATGACCACTCATGGATGCATTAGTGGCCGAGAGAAAGAGTGCCTCATTGCGGAGGACTTGGAGTTAGAGTTGTTGGGATACTACTACTACAGTTCGCACGTTAGCCGAGTGCTGGCTCAGAAAACATTAAAACCTGGCGCCACTCAAAAGGCTGAAGGCCCGACTAAAGTACCATGCAATACCGGTAAAAATAAACCCTATAACTGCGACACAAAATATAATCCAAAGAAAAACAAAGATTGTGGCCATGTGTATAATCGTGGTTGCAAAAGATAAATCAAAACTCTTTCTATCTATTTCTGTATCTCTATCTTGTTTGGTACGATTCTCTTTTCTTTTTAATTTCTTTTTTTGTTCTTTAATTATATCTATATCTATATCTTGATACTATTTTTGTCATGAATGGTGATAATTCACTAGTGTTGTTGATCACTAGATCGGCCAAGCATATTGTAATATGCGCGTTTGTGGCATTGAAAAGTGTAATTTGTTGTACATATTGTTGTCCTCTTAACGACTTGCTAAGCCAAAAATTAGTCAGATAAAAAAAAGAAAATGAACGTAATTGCATGATGTGAATGCATATAAGAGAAATGAGAAATTTGGTCGAAGGAGTCATTTACTCCGTTACTTCTTTTTTCTCAAGCGTCACACAGTGATATCAACATTTCCTACTTGTATTATATTCTCTGTGTTTTTGTAACCTAAAGTACTGTAAAATTCTTGCCAAAAGTAAATCCAGGCGGACATAGTAAAATTCAAATATGGCTCCATCTATTACCAGTGGCCACGTCGAAACCAATAAGGATTCAAATCCACTCTAAAAGACGAATAATAATATAGGTGGCTCTCACCACATAATTTGGCACTCAAAAAACGGAAGAGTTTATTTCTAGTGAGTCGCGCAATAGAGCCCAAAAGCCACCAACAGCAACAACCACATTGCGTACCAACGTTTGTGGTGGTGGCACCGGATGTACCCCATCGCTTTGTTTTTTCTCAAAAACTATCATTCGACAACGATTATTGAATTTTGTAATTATTACCAATTAGGATTTTGAATTTATTTATAATAATCTATCAGTTAGTTTCTCTAATTTTAGGAGACTTTATTAATTTATAATTTAATTCAAATGTTAAAACTTTATCTACATAATACATGATGATAATTAATTGTGTTCTCTCAATTTGTACATATAGAATCTATTATTAGAGCTCTTTAGAAGTACTGAATCTTCTCTAAATATCATACACTGTTGATGGAGGCATGTCGAATCATGCTATAACATTGTGTTCATTTTTTTAATTAATTTGTAACATGATATCAAGCTTTATTGCTCATCTCTGTGCTCCTGCATTCTCGACTATGTCGTCTTGAGATTCCTAGAACTTGATGATGTAACGTCCCGAAATTTATTTAATATTAATGTAATATAAATGATGAATTAGTGTGCCATAATTAAAGTTTTAACTTTAATTAGATTATTTGGTTGGATTTTTAGTTTTTGGTTGTTTTGTTAAATTGATGTGTTCAAAAGATTCCTTGTTGATTTAAAATGATGTTTTGAGTTTTAAAACACAACAATTTGTAAAATGTTAAAAATACTCCGTTTTACAAAACCGTGGGCGGCACATGGTTTTCGCACAGTAAAACCGCCCACCGATTTTCTCTATTTATTTCTCTCTTCTCTCTCTCTCTCTTCACTCTCACGAGCTCTCTCTCTCTCTCCTCTCTCTTGGTCTCTCGGCAGCCCCTCTCTCTCTCTAATTTCTTCACAAATTTTGATTTCCATTCGAATCCAAGCTTCGGAACAGCAAGGAGGAAGCTCGGGGACGTGATTCGGCGACCGAGAACGCGGATTGAAGCTTCGATTCGAGGTTAGATTCGAAATTTCTAAACTTTTTACAAAATTTTCGATTTTGTGTGTTTTTGAAATCTAAGTTTGTTTAAGCTTAGAAAACCGTGGATTTGTGTTAAATGAGCTTAGAACAACTAGAATCTAAACCTAGATTGAAGAAAAACGGATTGGATTCAAGATTTTCATTTTTCTCCTCTTTTTCTCATTTTCGGACTTTTGAAGATTTTGAGTTCAAATGTTGTTTAAATGATTCCAAACATGTTTTAGAATGTTTTTCTATCAACTATAGTTATTTTTCATGCCTGGGAACTGAGAAAAACAGGTTGGAATTCAGATTTGGATTTTGGGGATCGAGAAACCCGTGGCTGGGATTTCTGGATTTTCCCAGTTCGGCAGGCCGAAGTTCATGTTCGGCAGGCCGAAGTGATGATCGGCAGGCCGGTGTTCTTCCGATCGGCAGGCCGAATCTGGGGACATGTTCGGCAGGCCGAACTTTGCTTCCGGCAGGCCGAACTGTACAGTTCGGCAGGCCGAAGCAGGGCGTCCGGCAGGCCGACCGAGGCATGGAAAATTTTGTGATTTTTACCCGATTTCATTGTTTTGAACCCTGATTTAAATCCCAACCTTATAGGATGATTTTAATGATACAAATGGCACACTAGGACATCATGAAATGATTTAGTAACATAGAATGTCTCAAACTAGATATTGATTGACTTAGTTGGTATCTAGGATTGTTCGTGGTTCCGTGGAGCTAACGTATAGCGGATCGGGATTACGGTGTGGGGTACCGGCACGAGTACTGAGGTAGGACTTCTATCCTATTTCTTTGGTAGCCTGGTTTTGAAATGATTTGGTTTTGAAAATGATTTCTATCAAAATGTTTTCAACGGTTGTTTGAAAATGATTTTATCGGTTATATTTTTATATACCGTGACATGAAATGAATTTCATAATGAATGTAATTGACAATACTCGGTAATTGGGTTTTGAATGATAATGATAATAAACACATGGGCATGATGCCATATCAGAGATCGGGTCGTGATCGACCTTGGGGGCAGGTCCCGAAACCCAGCTGGGCCACTACGGTGGTGATATCATGGTTTGCCTAGGTAAATGTAAACTGGTGTTTTGATTTGACGAGTAGACTGTTCTGTGTCAGAACGGTTCTACTCAATTTATTTATTTATTTATTCAAGTTTCTTCTTGCATAACTCCTGATAATGCTATGTTTCTTTGCATTAAATTATTTTATAAAACTTAGTCCTACTGAGCCTTTCGCTCACGTTTTACTGTTTTAAATTTCCCCCCCCTTCTAGGTGGTTTCCCATTTAGGTTTGGAGAAGATTCTTCGGACCGAACTCAGGAGCAATAGGAGAATTTGTTTACATTCTGTATTTATTAATCAAGGCATGTAAGACTTAACTTTATTTGTACTTGGACTGTAATTGTATTTGTGATATTGTCAGATCCATGTGTGTGCACAAGTTGTGGGTTGTGGAACCCATATTCGCGGTTTTTATTCAATTATTGTTATTTGTTTAATGATTTTAAATTCTTTATCAAATATGGTGGAAAAATCTCTTTATTTCTTGCTTAATTGGATTTTTAAACCCTTAATTTCAATTAAACTCTCCTTTAATTAATCTAAATATTCCGTCACGTCACCTCCCGTACTCCGGGGCGTGACAGAATGGTATCAGAGCCCAAGGTTATGAACCTTGGGAATTGTGCACACATAGGTTTGACAATGAAATACCTCTGACAGTCCAAATTTTGTTTTCAGAAGTGAGAGAATGGCACCTAGACGTCGTTCGACTGCTGACGCCGAGTTTGGAAATGATGAGAGCATGATGAGGTCTATGATTGCGGCTTTCCGGCAGATGGCAGCCAGGACTAGACCGGAAGACTCCAGTGTTGGTAGTCGGCATGCCTTCTTTAAGGAATTTCGGCGGGCATCTATTCCGACTTTTGATGGCAATGGGGATCCGCAGTTAGCTGAATATTGGTTGGATTCGATCTTGAAGCATCTTGATACCCTTGGTGTACCTGAGGAGTATCGTGTGGAGTTTGCGGCGTATAAGCTCGAGGGTGGCGCTAACACCTGGTGGAAACAAACTAAGCGTCTGGAGCGCGGTGGCGATATCGGTTGGGACAAGTTCGAGGATTTGTTCTATGATCGGTATTTTCCGCAGGGATATAGAGATCAGAAGGCAGCTGAGTTTTATAGATTGCAGCAGGGTGATATGTCAGTTCGGGAGTACGAGGCAAAGTTTAGCGAGTTGGCTAGGTTTGCTCCATCAGCTGTGGCATCGGAGCGCGAGAAATGCATCAAGTTTCAGGAAGGACTCAAGGCTCCTATTCGGCGGCAGTTGGTTGCTCTACGGCTTAGGAGTTTCGGAGAGCTTGTGTCGTCGGCGATCTCCGTGGAGAATGATTACGTGCAGTATTGTGAGGACCGAGCCAAGGCTTCAGGAGGACCGCAGAGGAGTGGCAGGAAGAGCACTAGTAGTCGTCCAGCTCCGGGGAAAGGCAAGCAAGGCGGTGCGACCAGTGGCAGTAGCAGTTCGTCTGGCAGCGGGCGCAGCAATCCCTACAGCTTCCATTGTCATTTCTGTCAGCAGCTCGGACACATCAAGAGGAATTGCCCGATCAGGAGTGCTCGTCTTGGATCGCAGACCGGGGAGGATGCCAGTCGTCAGTCTCAGCCTCAGCCTCAGACCCTACCTCCGCCTCCGCAGTACCCGCAGTTGCAGTATCCGCAGTTTTCTCCTCAGCAATTCTCATATCCGGCACGGGGACAGCAACCGCAGTATTTTCAGCGCAGTGTTCCTCAGTATAGAGCTCCGAGTACAGGTAGTGTGCAGTCATCTCCATCTCAGCAGTATCGGCCGAGTAATGCAGGACCCAGCAATGTCGGTAGAGGAAAAGGGAAGGCGCCAGTGCAGGTTCATGCAATGGCATCTGGAGGGTCAGATTCTCAGATTGGTAACGCGGTTGTCGATGGTATGGTTTTGGTTTCTAGATCTCTAGCTCGCGTTTTATTTGATACCGGTGCCTCTCATTCTCTCATTTCGAGTTCTTTTGTACATGCCTTGGGATTAGAAGTAGAAGAGTTTAAGGAACCCCTAGTTATAACTTCTCCCTTGGGGCGGGTGTGTGTGAATTGTATGTGTAAATCTTGTAAAATAAAGATTGGGGATGAGATTTTGAAAAGTAATTTGATTGTACTCCCCATGAGTTCCTATGATGTGATTTTAGGGATGGACTGGTTGTCCAGGTATAGTGCAGTTGTGGACTGTCAACTTAGAAAAGTGACCCTAGTGTCTGATAGCGGGACGGTAATCACTTACCAGGGTGGTGGTGATTGGCTAATGAGTGAGCGTCTCATGAAGTCATGTCTAGGAGGGCGAAGGAATCTAGATTGTTTTGCTTTTCTTGCCAATCTAGATTGCGAGCCCTATGTTTCGAGTAGTAGTGTAGCGATTCCGGTGGTTGATGAGTTCGAGGATGTTTTCCCCGACGAGTTATCAGGATTACCACCGCATCGGGAGATTGAGTTTGGTATCGAGTTGTTTCCAGGGACATCACCGATTTCTATGGCACCTTATCGGATGGCGCCGGCAGAAATGAAGGAATTGAGGAAGCAACTTCAGGAGCTTGCTGATAAAGGATATATTCGGAATAGCACATCTCCGTGGGGAGCACCAGTTTTGTTCGCTAAGAAGCACGATGGGACTCTCAGGTTATGTATGGATTATCGGCAGCTGAATCGTGTTACGGTGAAGAACAAGTATCCCTTGCCTAGGATTGATGAGCTATTTGATCAGTTGGGAGGTTCGCGATACTTCTCGAAGATTGATTTGCGGTCAGGTTATCATCAGCTCAGAATCAAGGAAGAGGACATTCCCAAGACAGCTTTTAGGACTCGGTATGGGCACTTCGAGTTTCTGGTTATGTCTTTCGGGTTGACGAATGCTCCAGCAGCTTTTATGGACTTGATGAACAGGATATTTAGGCCGTATCTGGATCAGTTTGTGATCGTGTTCATCGATGATATTCTTGTGTATTCTAAGACATGGGAGGAGCATGAGCAGCATCTTCGGATCGTGCTTCAGATTTTGCGGGAGCACCAGTTGTATGCTAAGAGGGAAAAATGTGAGTTCTGGTTGACCGAGGTCAAATTTCTAGGTCATGTCATCTCGGAGCATGGTATTTCAGTGGATCCATCCAAGATTGAAGCTATATTGGAGTGGGAACGACCAAGGAATGTAGTGGAGATTCGCAGCTTCTTAGGTCTTGCTGGATATTACAGGAAATTTGTAAAGGACTTTTCGAAGATTGCAGCTCCATTGACGAGATTGATCAGGAAAAACGTCAGGTTTGAGTGGGATGAAGACTGTGAGTCTGCTTTTCAGGAATTGAAGAACCGGTTGACTTCAGCCCCAGTATTAGTTATTCCTAGTAGTGACGAGCCATATGAGGTTTATGCTGATGCTTCAGGGCGCGGACTTGGATGCGTGTTGATGCAGCATGGACGTGTGGTTGCGTACGGATCGAGACAGCTACGACCTCACGAGCGAAATTATCCTACTCACGATTTAGAGCTTGCAGCGGTGATCTACGCGCTGAAGATTTGGAGATGTTACTTGTATGGAGCATCGTTTCAGGTCTTCTCCGATCATAAGAGTTTGAGGCATTTGTTCACTCAGAGGGATCTCAACTTGAGGCAGCGCAGATGGGTGGAGTACATGGAGGATTATGATTTCGCGTTGCAGTATCATCCCGGGAAAGCTAATGTAGTCGCGGACGCGCTTAGCAGGAAGTCTTCAGGGATTCTCGCTTGTTTGATTTTTGAGGACTGGAGCAGGGATGCGACAGTGAATGAGTATCGGCTACAGTATCATGACGACGGTGATCGAGTTTTGTTGTATCACGTGGAAGTGACTCCAGCTCTTGTTCGGATGGTGAAGCAAGGTCAGTGGCAGGATCGACATTTGCAGGGGATTTGGTCGCGGATTCAGAACGGGGAGCAGTTCGAGGAATGGAGCGTGCATGCAGATGGATCGTTGTACTTCCGGGAGCGTCTTGCAGTTCCAGTTATCGCCGAGGTGACGAAAGCCGTTCTAGATGAAGCTCATAGGTCTCAGTTTGCTATTCATCCGGGGAGCACCAAGATGTATCGTGATTTGAAGAGGCACTATTGGTGGAGAGGCATGAAGAAAGATGTTCGCGAGTACGTGGCCAAGTGTTCGACGTGTCTTCAGGTGAAAGCTGAGCACCAGAAGCCTGCAGGTCAGCTTCAGCCGCTTCCTATTCCAGGGTGGAAATGGGAGCATGTGACGATGGATTTCCTCACAGGTTTGCCGAGGACGGAGCAGCGGCATGATGCAGTTTGGGTTGTGGTCGACAGGTTGACGAAATCGGCGCATTTCATTCCGTTTAGGTCGACGTGTTCTAGGAAGATTCTCGGGGAGTTGTATATGCAGAACATTGTGAGGTTGCATGGAGTTCCTTTGTCCATCACCTCTGATCGAGACACCAGGTTTAATGCTAAGTACTGGAGGAGTTTTCAGGAGGCTTTGGGTACGGATTTGAACTTCAGTACGGCGTTTCATCCTCAGACTGATGGACAGTCTGAGCGGGTTATTCAGGTTCTCGAGGATATGTTGCGTGCTTGTGCGTTGGACTTCGACGGGAATTGGAAGCAATATTTGCATTTGGCGGAGTTCGCGTACAACAACAGTTATCAAGCGAGTATCGGTATGGCACCATTTGAGGCATTGTATGGGCGACCGTGTCGGTCACCTGTGTGTTGGGCCGAGCCGGAAGATAGAGTTATTCTTGGGCCAGATGAGATTCGTGACAGCAACGAGAAAGTCGCGGTGATTCGGGATCGGTTGAGAGCAGCTCAGAGTCGGCAGAAGAGCTACGCGGATAGGAGACGTAGACCCTTAGAGTTCGCGGTTGGAGATTTTGTTCTCTTGAGGGTGTCACCTCGTAAGGGAACTATGCGGTTCGGAGTGAGTGGGAAACTCGCGCCGAGGTATATTGGGCCGTTCGAGATCACTCAGCGTGTTGGTGTGGTTGCTTATCGGCTTGATCTTTCGCCCGAACTTTCTCATGTGCACGATGTGTTTCATGTGTCGATGCTTAGGAAATGTCCACCTGGGCAGGATAAGATAGTTTCGTTTCGCGATGTACAGGTTCAGGAGGATGCGACGTACGAAGAAGTGCCGATTCAGATTATCGACCGGAAAGTGATTAGCTTGCGTCGTCGTGAAATACCGTTGGTAAAGGTCGTGTGGCAGCATCACGGGGTTGATGAGGCCACTTGGGAATTAGAGTCGGGTATGCGGGAGTCATATCCGCATTTGTTTTGTTTTTGAGATGAGTTGTAAATTTCGAGGACGAAATTTCTTTTAGGAGTGGAGAGCTGTAACGTCCCGAAATTTATTTAATATTAATGTAATATAAATGATGAATTAGTGTGCCATAATTAAAGTTTTAACTTTAATTAGATTATTTGGTTGGATTTTTAGTTTTTGGTTGTTTTGTTAAATTGATGTGTTCAAAAGATTCCTTGTTGATTTAAAATGATGTTTTGAGTTTTAAAACACAACAATTTGTAAAATGTTAAAAATACTCCGTTTTACAAAACCGTGGGCGGCACATGGTTTTCGCACAGTAAAACCGCCCACCGATTTTCTCTATTTATTTCTCTCTTCTCTCTCTCTCTCTTCACTCTCACGAGCTCTCTCTCTCTCTCCTCTCTCTTGGTCTCTCGGCAGCCCCTCTCTCTCTCTAATTTCTTCACAAATTTTGATTTCCATTCGAATCCAAGCTTCGGAACAGCAAGGAGGAAGCTCGGGGACGTGATTCGGCGACCGAGAACGCGGATTGAAGCTTCGATTCGAGGTTAGATTTGAAATTTCTAAACTTTTTACAAAATTTTCGATTTTGTGTGTTTTTGAAATCTAAGTTTGTTTAAGCTTAGAAAACCGTGGATTTGTGTTAAATGAGCTTAGAACAACTAGAATCTAAACCTAGATTGAAGAAAAACGGATTGGATTCAAGATTTTCATTTTTCTCCTCTTTTTCTCATTTTCGGATTTTTGAAGATTTTGAGTTCAAATGTTGTTTAAATGATTCCAAACATGTTTTAGAATGTTTTTCTATCAACTATAGTTATTTTTCATGCCTGGGAACTGAGAAAAACAGGTTGGAATTCAGATTTGGATTTTGGGGATCGAGAAACCCGTGGCTGGGATTTCTGGATTTTCCCAGTTCGGCAGGCCGAAGTGATGATCGGCAGGCCGGTGTTCTTCCGATCGGCAGGCCGAATCTGGGGACATGTTCGGCAGGCCGAACTTTGCTTCCGGCAGGCCGAACTGTACAGTTCGGCAGGCCGAAGCAGGGCGTCCGGCAGGCCGACCGAGGCATGGAAAATTTTGTGATTTTTACCCGATTTCATTGTTTTGAACCCTGATTTAAATCCCAACCTTATAGGATGATTTTAATGATACAAATGGCACACTAGGACATCATGAAATGATTTAGTAACATAGAATGTCTCAAACTAGATATTGATTGACTTAGTTGGTATCTAGGATTGTTCGTGGTTCCGTGGAGCTAACGTATAGCGGATCGGGATTACGGTGTGGGGTACCGGCACGAGTACTGAGGTAGGACTTCTATCCTATTTCTTTGGTAGCCTGGTTTTGAAATGATTTGGTTTTGAAAATGATTTCTATCAAAATGTTTTCAACGGTTGTTTGAAAATGATTTTATCGGTTATATTTTTATATACCGTGACATGAAATGAATTTCATAATGAATGTAATTGACAATACTCGGTAATTGGGTTTTGAATGATAATGATAATAAACACATGGGCATGATGCCATATCAGAGATCGGGTCGTGATCGACCTTGGGGGCAGGTCCCGAAACCCAGCTGGGCCACTACGGTGGTGATATCATGGTTTGCCTAGGTAAATGTAAACTGGTGTTTTGATTTGACGAGTAGACTGTTCTGTGTCAGAACGGTTCTACTCAATTTATTTATTTATTTATTCAAGTTTCTTCTTGCATAACTCCTGATAATGCTATGTTTCTTTGCATTAAATTATTTTATAAAACTTAGTCCTACTGAGCCTTTCGCTCACGTTTTACTGTTTTAAATTTCCCCCCCCTTCTAGGTGGTTTCCCATTTAGGTTTGGAGAAGATTCTTCGGACCGAACTCAGGAGCAATAGGAGAATTTGTTTACATTCTGTATTTATTAATCAAGGCATGTAAGACTTAACTTTATTTGTACTTGGACTGTAATTGTATTTGTGATATTGTCAGATCCATGTGTGTGCACAAGTTGTGGAACCCATATTCGCGGTTTTTATTCAATTATTGTTATTTGTTTAATGATTTTAAATTCTTTATCAAATATGGTGGAAAAATCTCTTTATTTCTTGCTTAATTGGATTTTTAAACCCTTAATTTCAATTAAACTCTCCTTTAATTAATCTAAATATTCCGCCACGTCACCTCCTGTACTCCGAGACGTGACAGATGACCGCCGTCCTTTCCCCATGGTCTTGTGTTTTCGATGATTGTCGTCCCTTCCTTGCGCCCCTTGCAGCTAAAACTATTAAAAGATATTTTGATTTACATCAGATTTCAAGGACCGGCCACTACTATGATGTGGCTTTTCAGATTTTATTGAAATCAAACAAACTAAAAAGTTATAATCATATGATAAAGTCTACCAATAATATTGTGAAAAGTAAAAACCTTCATCATCTTGTTCCCAAAAATTATAAAAATAATAATAATAAAGAAAAAAGCGCAATGACTTTTAAGGTATTTTCTTAACGAATCCTACCAAAAAAAAAAAAAATCCGGCACACATTTGTTACCACACATTCGAAGGATAGCTCACACTTGAGAACTTTATCTTCTTGACCAAGATCAATAACGTCATGATTGCAAGACCAAAATCAATAACGTCATGATTGCAAGCACATACTCTATTTTTTAGGTTAGAGTTTGATAGGATAATTGAGAGAGTAATTTAAACTATCAGTTTAGATTTAAGAACTGTAATATATGAGAATTTTATATTCTAACTCGAGAGCTTTATACATGTTTTTGGCAAAAAAAAAAAAAAAAGTGTATGTATATGTTGTATTGGTTTCTTCAAAATAGTATATTAAATATGAGTCATGCTTTCTTGCTGGTGGGCCAAATATGAATACCACTTTGGATTTAATCGTGGAATTCTTATCTAATATCACTTTTACAAAAGTGGCACCCGATTGAGAACCATGTCTTCTTCTCGGCGCTCGAGAGAGAGAGAGAGTATTAGTCTACTGCTCCCCACCTTTTGAAACTAATCCCCATTCTCTTGTAGTTTATTGCTATTAAAATTTATAAGTTACACAAGTAGGTCAATATTTTTTGTTTCTTTTTTGGAATTCTCTTTTTCTTTTTTAAATAAATTTGAATAGGGCACTGGACATTGGATGAGATTTTTAGCAGGTGTCAATTTAATTATAACATGTATTAATAAGCTCTAATCAAGTGTCTCCTCTTATTATTTACAATTTTTTCAAAAAAATATTGTTAGTATATATGCAATTTTTAGAATCTGAAATATAATGCGAATAGATGGATTGAAGTAAAAGAGTTATATGTAATATTATACGATCATAATCAACATAATTTTGAATTTCGGCTAAAAACATAATGTTGTTAGCAATCCATAACTTAGTATTTTAGATTTCCTCCATTTACAATATTATGAGGAAAAAAGGACCTTCGAGTTGGAACAAAATATTTGTTTCTAAGTAGTACAACATATATTTTTTATGGTTATCGATATAATTAGAGTAATTATTATATTTCTTTTATTAATTTGATGACTTGGTATTTATATGACTTGCCATAGCAGGTTAAGTAACACGTTAACAAGAAATATTAATAAAAAGATTTTTTTTATTCTTTTGCTCTCCAAATATTGATAGTTGTTCATCTTGACCCGTAAATTTTAGAAATAGATCTTAAACTTTAAACCGTTATAAATATTGCTACTTCTGTTTCTTAGGAGTAAAGATATGTTGACATGATTGTAATTTTAAATGCTTCTTAATTTTTAATTTTAAAAAAAGAAGAGGAGCGACAATAAAAAAGACCGAGACAAAGCGTAGTAGTTCTTAGAAATAATAAACTATATAGATTATAGATTTTTTATTTTTTAACTCTACTGGTCGAAAGTTATGCATCCTTTATTGTAAACTTATGTATATCTAATTGTAAAGTCATATATACATATTTTCTTTAGCTTTTTTTTTTTTTTTTTTATTCTTTTTAACCGTGTTCATTCTTTTTTTTTTTTTCCAGAGATATTCATTCCATTTTTTCTTCCGATTGTAGCCAAACGTTATTTTATAATCTCTTTTTTATTAATCAATTGAAAATTTTGAAAAAAAAATAACCTCGTTAATATTGACGAGAAATGTCTTTCAAAGACTTATATAAAAACTCCCAGATATCTGAGGACTTGTGATATTGGCTCACGGATGAATAGAGTATAATCTAACGCTAGTGTTTTATAGAAATAAATGAGTGCAATTAAAAAAATGATATTTTCTTTAGTAATAGCATAAAAATGGATAACGAAAAATAATCATAACGTAAATCAATTTAAATTTAATTTTTTAAAAAAATAAAAAGCCATGTCAACAACTTATAAAAAAGTTATCTACCCAAATCAGGATCCGCCATGTATATCCCCTCTTTGGTGTCCCTTAAAAATATCATGTCAATTAAAATGTCATGACACATCATTAAAAATGTTACATCAATCAAAACACTACATTACCTAAATAATGCTGTGTCATCAAAATATTGTTAATTTGGTATATTAATACTTTAAAAATGTTTTCTTCACATTCTTCAGACAAACAAAAATTAGGGTTTATATTTTTATTCCTTTGGTTGTACTCTCTCTACGTTATTTTCAACAATCTCCTCTTCAAAGTTCTAATCACATTAACTTCAATAAAGTTAGAGTCATTACTCAGTCTCTGATAATATATATATATATATATATATATATATATATATATATATATATATATATTATCTAATCGTTGATTTCTTTCCCTAACAAAATTTTAGGGGAATTGGAAAGTGCAGTAGTTTGCACGTGCGGCATTTTCTTTATAGCTCTGTTTTCTACCAGATGTACATATTCTTGTCTTATTTATATATGATTTGGTCATGTTAAAAAAAAAAAGAAAAAAATGAAAGAACTGTAATGGTTTCGTTTGTAAAGAACTGCAATGGTTTCGTTTGTCATTAGAGGAACTGCCATACTCTGTTTTTTTCTTGAAATAATTTAAGCGACAGTAGAAAACTTTTTTCTTGAAATAATTTAATTATTTAAAATATATATATTTTTTCATTTGATAAGGGAAGAACGTGAAGAAAACATTTTTAAAGTATTAATATACTAATTAGCAATATTTTAATGACATGGCATTATTTAGTTGATGTGACATATTTTAATTGACGTAGTATTTTAATGATGTGTCATGGCATATTAATTAACATAGCATTTTGAATTAATGTGACAAGATATTATTGGAGGGACATATAAAGGGGACACCAAAGAGGAACAGAGGAGCTGGATCCCCCAAATTATATCTAAGAAGATTTCTAAATTAAATACCCATCAATTGTCAGAATATTTTTTATCAACTATTTGTTTTATTATAACAGTTAAATTTATATCAAACAGTTAATATAACAATAATTATTGAAAACATAATTATTGAAATCATACTCATGAAATATATGTACATATATATTGAAATCATACTCATGAAATATATGTACATATATATTGCCATAGTTATATGATAGTGCTTAATCATGCTCAATTATGAACTCCTACCATCTCGAAAAGTAATAAAGTTAGTTGCAAATAAATAACTACTTTTGAATATATAATTTATAAAAATCGGGTTTGAAATTTAAAATGTAATATAACGTCGTTATTATGTTTTGCTTTATTTGGTCATCACAAGTCAAAAAGTTTCCAATTGTAAAAAGTATATATGATTATAAGGTACACACTAATATTTCATAAAAGTATATATGATTACAACGAACACTGATATTTTATACAAAGCAAAAAAAAAAAGTATGCATGAATAATTGTTTGTCTAAGACTTGTTACATGAGCTCACATTTAAACACCTATGGGAACGCACCCAGTGTTTTCCACACGTTCTGACGATCCAATCTTGAATCTTGTCCTTTCTTTAAGCTTCAAATCGTAAACCCTCCCATATATCTTTATAAAAAGAACCGTCACTACTCCGTAGAACCCTACAACAAAAAACCCGCAAAAACCTTGTCTTTGATATAGCATATCGTTGACTTCTTGGCTAAAACCCCCTCTTTCAAACATGGCTTCTTCCCTGAAGAACCTCCCACTTATTCTCGCCCTCATCTACGTCTCTTTGATCAACCATGGTTTGATCACCATGATGACCATCCTCGCTTCCAAACCTATTTATGAACCCAAAGAGAATATCCCCATCAACTGTGGCTCACTAGACGAGCCAGCCTTTCAAGTTAATCGTCAATGGATCGCAGATCATGATAAAGATTCTCGATATTCTTTCATAGAGTCAGACGAATCACAAAGCAAATCAAGTGCCTTCAAAGCCCGCTCACAATACGCTGTCGAAACAGTGCTTGTTGTGGAAAAATCTGCAAGTGCACAGAATCGTAGACAAGTAATAAAGAGTGAGTAGAGTATCGTTCCCATGAGGATTGCGTTAATCTAGCTAAGTAACGAAATTGATTAACTCTAAAATTATTTGAATAATTAAAGATAAATAGAAAATTAACAAAACAAAACAAAATTAATTAATAAATAAATGAAAACCTAAATAATAAATGACTAGGGCATCTGATTTCACCTAAATTAATCATATTCAAATTATCTAATTTAATCAACTGATGTTTACTCCTATGCTGACAACGAATTTCTTTTAGTTAGTTATTAATCTTTATCAAGCATTAATAATTTATCCCAGTTAGCAAATTTCTTACATCTCTATGGAAA
This sequence comes from Artocarpus heterophyllus, assembly GCA_025403435.1. NCBI lineage: Eukaryota > Viridiplantae > Streptophyta > Magnoliopsida > Rosales > Moraceae > Artocarpus > Artocarpus heterophyllus. The sequence goes on along the minus strand of CM046347.1, from coordinate 6,928,754 downwards.
CTCTAAACTTACCAATATTCTTTAAGAACAAGAAATTCATAATGTTACATAAGTCCCATAGATATCTCTATGGCATTCAATCATGGTCTAATTTAGTTATTGCTTCTCAGCCTCAAATTAAATCACAAATCATGCAAGAGGTGTGCATAGAAAATGAATAAATATCGAATTGAATTAAATTAAATAAAAGTGAACATTCATAATCCGGCTATATCGTAGCCCTAGAATAGAGAAAATTAGTTCCTAATGAAATTAAAAACAATCCTAAATAATATCTTAAACATGATGAGTGAAGGAAAAGAACTGTGTTTGGATGCGAAGATGATTTAGTCTTCAGGTTGCACCGTTCTTCTTCTCCAAAGCAGTGAGTTCTTCCCTCTTGTCTGTAGTTTTTTTCCTATTAAAATTCGTGCTCCAACCCTTCATAATGTTCTATTTATAAGCTAGGGTTTGGAGGGGCAATTTTGAAATGAAATTACATTGAAATCTAAATTGGGATCGCAATGGCTCCTAGGCTTCATTACGGTGCCTAGGCGCCAAGATTGTAGCTCCTAGGTGCTATACTTGCCCGTGGATTCTTTTTCGAACTAGTGCCTAGGTGCCAGGATTGTAGAGCCTAGGCGCTACAAGCTGTTGGACCTCCTCTCACTGAATGGCGCTTAGGCGCCCAAATTATGGCGCCTAGGCGCTATGCTCTCGGGTTTTTTGAATGAAACTTCATCTTCAAGAGCGCCTAGGTGCCCATAAGCTGGCGTCTAGGCTCTATTTTGTCCCCGAGTCTACTTTTGCTCATTTTTAATCTGTTTCACCCTGCACTTTATTATTTTGTATTTTTTTCCTCGAAACTTATAAAAGAACATAAAACACTATCAAATTGTTATAAATTGCTCAAAACTAACAAAAATATTAAGTGAGAATTATCTAATTAATTAGCCTAAAACTAACTTATCAGGGCCGTACATGACCGCACGTGTGTCTCGATTCCAATTCACCTATAGTTTTCGACTCACCCCGGGTCCCAAATTCAGCCTGTTACACTTCTATCCCACCCGATATATCGGTTTGGATGATTTTGATCCCACCAAGGCCTACTTTGCTGTCAAAACTGGCCGCTTCACTTTGTTTAGGAACTTCAGCGCATGCCTCACGGCCCAATCCTTGGAAGATAAGACGGTCATGAAGGAGTTCTGCGTCTACATGAAGGAGGATATCGAAAAGCTTGATGTCACATTTATTCCGTCCCCAATTCCCAGGTCTGAAAATCATACTAATAGTACTTCATACGTTTTTGTCAATGGAATTGAGATCGTCTCAATGCCAGACACACTCTATTACACGCCGCCAGGAGATCGAAGCCCTCCTCTCATCGGCCACAACTACAATTTTGAAGACTACACCGACAAGGCGCTCCAGACTGTTCACCGCCTGAACGTTGGTGGCGGCTATATCCCGCCGGATGGAGACACTGGCATGTGCAGGGAATGGATCCCAGACCGTCCAAACTACTTCAAAAGCCAAGGATTTGTCCCCTCTAACATGAGAAGGGAGGTAAATTACACCAAAATAGCAAACTACACTGCCCCTAATAATGTCTACCGAACTGCCGTTACCATGGGAAACAACGCGACATATAACAACCTCCGCAACATTACCTAGAAGTTGCCCGTCGACTCCCACTTCAACTACCTGGTTAGGCTCCATTTCTGCGAGTTTCAAAAGTTGAACACGACGTCCGAGGACAGGATGTTCGGAATCAATATAGACAACCACACGGCTGAACGTGCGTTCAGTGTGATAGGGAGAGTGGTGGTAACAGTATCCCCGTGTATAAAGACTACGTGGTGAATATTAGGGACGAGGCTTTTTTCTTTGTTGATTTGTACACTAGACCGGAGGATTCTACCCACGAAGATGCTATCCTAAACGGCATGGAGGTGTTCAAAATGAGTAATCCTGATGGCAACCTCGCGGGACCGAACCCTCCACTTCCTGTCTCTCCGGGATCGGATCAACCAATGAATCGAACGGACAAGTCCAAGTCAAAGAACACCCTTTTGGCCGTTGCCTTAGGGAGTGGCGTAGCCGGATTCGTTGTTCTACTCTCCATGGCGTGCTGCGTAGTTTGGTTGAGACTAAGGAAGGAGAAGCGCCACCACAGCTCGTACAAAAGGAAATTCGACCGGTCAAAAAAATTAGATTTCTCAGGGAGTCTTCCCGAACAACTTTGCCATTGTTTTTCCCTCTCGGAGATCAAGATGGCCACCAACAACTTTGATCCAGGATTGGTGATAGGCAGAGGAGGCTTTGGTTACGTCTACAAAGGTCAACTGACCGACGAAGCGTCCCCAGTTGTTGCAATCAAGCGGCTAAACAAGGGACTGTCGGGTCAGGGCGAACGTGAATTCGAAGCAGAAATCAAGATGTTATCCCAGCTCCGCCACGTCCATTTGGTATCCCTAATTGGATATTGCGATGACGACGGCGAGATGATCCTCGTCTACGACTACATGGCCAACGGGACTCTCCGTGACCACCTCTATGGCAAGGAAAATGAACCTCTCCCGTGGGGACAACGCCTCGAGATATGCGTGGGGGCGGCAAGGGGGCTGCACTACCTCCACTCAGAAGTGAAGAACACGGTCATCTACCGCGACGTCAAGACAACAAACATATTGTTGGACGAGAAGTGGGATGCTAAGGTTGCGGATTTCGGGTTGTCAAAACTAGGCCCTGGAGACAGCGCCGCTGTTAGTACAGCTGTGAAGGGCACTCTTGGCTATATGGACCCGGAATACGCGCAGAGCCGGCAACTAACGGACAAGTCCGATGTGTACTCTTTCGGCGTGGTTCTCTTCGAAGTGTTGTGTGCACGCAAGCCTGTTGATGTCAAACTAGAAAAGGATCAAAGAAACTTGGCTCAGTGGGCAAGAAAGTCGGTAAGAGAAGGGAAGGTTCGTGAAATTATAGACCCGTACTTGATAGGAAAAATTGCACCCGAGTGTTTCAAGAAGTTCGTCGAGGTGGCGGAGAGGTGCGTCCGAGATTATACAAACCAACGGCCGACGATGCGCGACGTGATGGAGATGCTGGAGTTTGCATTGGAGCTGCAGGAGCAAGCGGACGCCGTGAAGCAAAGCTAAAATCCCGGCGGGGTGTGCTCGTATCCCGAGCAGTTGTCGTTCCATCTGGCTGATGACAACTGTGGGGCCAGGTGTGACGTGTTGGGTTTGCGAAGTAGGGCCAGTTTTACCACCACGGTGGACTCCAATTCCACGGGATTGAGCTTTCCCACTCTGAACAGCGACAGTGGCACAAGCGAAATATTCTCGGACGCCACTAATTTCAAATTAATATCCCAAAAATAATTTAGGTAAGAAAAAAGGGAAACTAATAAAGTTTGTAGTCCTTGTAAGGTAGTCGTATGCGTATATACTACCTGAGATATGCTGAGTGATAATCAGTTTTCTACTGAAATAAAAAAAAAAGTGGGGATTGTTAGTGTTATATAAATATATATATATATATATATAGGACTGATTTTTTTTTTTTTTAATGTCAAAAGGAGTGAGTTAAAATTGTCTCTTTTAGAAATTTATTTAAGTTAATATTATATATTGGTAGTTGGCTGAAGTTGGTGACAGTCTTACACAAGCACATGGCGGTTCAGAGAGAAAGAAAGCCTCTGAAGTGTTTGTAGTCTTTTAGAATTAGCTAATTTAAATTTTTGATTTACGATTATGCTCAAGTTTTGGTCAAGTAAATATATTCTTAAACATGGAGAGGTTAGTGAAAGATCGACGTGTATGCATGAGGATTCGAGTCCATATATAGTGCAGGCTTTTTTTTCCCCGCTGAAGATTACTTTGGAGGTAATTGACGACAAGTATTTGTATGAAATCCTGCTATATGTGCTGTCTTCTAGTTAATTCTTATGCGTTTTCTCTCAGCTAGCTAACTAGGTTTGGATTTTAGATTTCTCATTGACATTTACGTGTGTATATCTATATATATATATCTATATATATATATATATATAGTTTTTTGAAATCAATCCAAGAAGATTGAACGATGATTCCTTAGTTGTCTTTTTTCCTCTGAAAGGATCTTGAGTTGTCTACAGACGCATCATGTAAATTATCTTTTGATACCAACTAGCTTTGCTAAAAGTATGAAGATATTCATGTGATCTCCGATAAAATTTAAAGTGGGAATCAAAGCTTGTATCTCTTGCGCAAATTAGAATCATTCTTTAGAAAAAGGCAACAAAAGCTATAATTTACAATTAATTACATTCTACTCTCTTTTGACTTTTTTTTTTTCATCCAAAAACAATAAACCATCTTTGCAAATAAACTATTGGAAATCTACAAATGGAGACCGTAATTTACGCAATCATCACTAAGGTGAGGAATCTATGTTAAAAATTAATTAAATAAGTAAATAAAGACCTGCTTTTAAAAAAGCTGAGAAACTAATAATTTGGAGAAATGTGGACCAGCTGTTCAGAATTATCGCGAATTACAGGAGATTATATGAAGTCTATTTCTTCAATACAAAAGTAATACAATTGTACAACTACACACGCAGTATTAACAGCCTTTAAATTCTTTTTTTTTTTTTTTTTTTTTGGAAATGATAGCCTTGAAGTTTTTATCTTGTATTTAGTAAAAATAATTCCCACTACTTTTTTAGTTATAAACAATATAAAACTTTTACATGTTACAGTAATAATAATAATAAAAAATAACTACAATGTAAAACTCTTACATACTATAATAAAAGTAGTTCTAACCAACGGTTCCACCACTCTTTCAAACACGTTACGTTTGCCTATACATACCTTCAACAATGTAAATATAATAACATAAATATATTATTATAATTTATTGAACAAAAATGTCTTAAATATATATAATCTATATATATTTTTTTGCACTAATCCTAACAGTAGCTTCAAAAAAAGACAAAAGGCCATACTTTTAGTTGACGAGCTCAGACTTGCTAACGTGCTCTAGTTTCACCTTTGATTACTAATTAGCCATTTCGGATCACCATATGACAAATAAAAACATAGTAATACTCAACAGCAGGATTTTTTTTAATTGACAAAACTATTTCATGGGTAGTTTGGAAAAATAAAAAAAATAAAAAAAGAAGTTATGCGGCGCCGGTATTCACAGGATATTTCCCCTTCCTCGTTTCTTAAAAAAAAAAAAAAATAATAAAAAAGAAAGGAACTTATGCAGTTGTTAGACGAATATAACACTTCCCATTCACTAGCGTGTCGTAGATTTGTTACAATCTGGACATTGCTCTACTCTCCATGGTGGGCTGCGTAGCTTGGTTGAGGATAGATAAGGAGAAACGCCGCCACAGCTCCTACAGAATGAAATCCAGCAGGTTGACGAAAGCTTCCTCGGGGAGTCTTCCCGAACAACTTTGCCATTATTTTTCCCTCTCGGAGATCAAAATGGCCACCGACAACTTTGACCAAGAATTGGTGATAGGCAGGGGAGGCTTTGGTAGCGTCTACAAAGGTCATTTGGCCGTACACGTCGGACATGACCGTCAGTAGTCCGTGGAGGTGCAACAAAACTTGTCATGTTGGGCAAGGAAGCGCATAAGAGAAAGGAAGATTCTGAACATCGTGGACCCGTACCTAATAGGCAAGATTGCGCTTGAGTCTTTCAAGAAGTTCGTGGAGGTGGCGGAGAGGTGTGTCCGACAAACTAGTAAACAACGGCCCACGGTGCTTATGGTGATTGCGATGCTGGAATTTGCACTGCAGCTGCAGGAACAAGCGGTCGCAGCATAGCAGGGGGAAATTCCCACCTGGGTGTGCCCGTATCCCGTGTGGCTGTCGTTTGGACTGGCCGATGATGACTATGGGCCTGAGAATGACATGTTGTTGAAGAGTGAGAGCGGCAGCCATGAAATATTGTCAGACGCCACTGATTCTGAATCCTAAAGATAATTGAAAAGAGATAGAAGGACTAATAAAGTGTTTGTCGTTCTTCTGTATGTAATTAGCTCAAGTTGGTGATAGTCCTGCTATTTCTTCCTACATGAACACACGGTCATTTAAGAGAGAAATAGGCTGAAGTGTTTGTAGTCTTCATGTATCTATTTATGAGCTACAGTGTGACAGTTTTAGCGAATCAACTTTCTCTTGAGTGAGTTAACGTATTTTGTCGAACAAATTGAGGTTAGTCTTGAATTTCATGATTCAATACAATTCATCAACCTGATGCTTAACATTTTTTCAGTTTCGAAGACTCTTCTTAAGATCAGGGTCTTAAAGTATGTTGAACTATAAATCAACCATCTTATACTTGCTCAAAAAGAGGCACAATTGTTGAATTTGGGTTTTTGAAAAAAAAAATGGTCTTAATATTTTGAGACAAAAAATTAAAAGACAATTTGGATTCAATTTGGAGGTGGAAAAAACATGTATTTGTGCAAAATCATGTTTTTATGTTGTTTTTGGTGTCTGGTATGTTAGTCTAACAATTCTCCTAAAAGTTTAAGCATATATATTAATGACCCAACACGCAATGATAATTTAAAGCGGATAAAGATTGCAATTATGAGAGTTTAAACTCAAGACTTCTTGTTCATATACCAAATTAGTTTGCCAATTATTCCAAAAGTTTAAGCTGCTAGAGAGTGGACTAATAATAGTTTGTATATTTTAATAATTTAGACCACTTGGGAGCTTGTAAAACCATAGTTTAGGGTTTTAACCAAATTTTTAATAGTGTTTTTTTTTTTCACACGTTAATCGTCATCAGATTTCAATAAATCAGAGTACTCAAATAGTACAGGAAGTGACAAAGAGAGCTTGACGTCAACTACTATCACCGAATAAGAAGAAATTTTGAACACTAATAGTGAAGACGACGTGTGTTTTTAATTTAAACTCTTAGTTTTAATTTATTTCTCAAACAGTCTAATAGTTAATCTTTAGGCACCGGGCTTTCCTGCCTCCATTAATTTTCCTCCTTTCTTTTGGCGCGAATTCTCTAGCTAAAGAAATTGATTTCGGCTTCAGATATATCATGGACCCACTTGAGTGGTTTTCTGAAATTATTCGAGGAAGATTGCACGATCATTCCCCAGTTGTTGTTGGACCCATCGCGCACATTATCTTCTGCTACAAAACAAACTTTACCAAAAGCAACGTAGGTATTGACGGGCTATGATATATTAGATAAAATTCAAAGCAGCTTTTAGAAAAGCAAGCTTTGAAAATTGATTTGAGTAGTGTCGCTCTCACGCGTAGCTAGCTCTACAAGGGATTAAAAAAAAAGGGGTATGTCCCGCTTGATAGATATAAAAGTTACATATAAGAAGCTTTCCTGTCTTTTGCGGAATTAAATAAAATCACTCCTCAGAAAAAGCAAAAAAAATCTATTCGTAATTGATTACATTCCAGTCAAGGAAATGTTTTTTTTTTCTTTTTTCTTTTTTCTTTCTAAATTGTGCGACGTAGATTTATGGTGGTATAAGCGAATTTAAGCTCCAAATAGAGCTGGACCAAACTTTTTTCTATTGTTATCAAGAAAAAAAAAAGAATACATTCTATTGTCTTTTGAACTTTTTTTATATTTTTTTTTACATCCAAACATATTTGCAATTAAAAGTGAGTATATCTGTTTCTAATAATATCGTATTACATCAGTTAAAATCTTTCTATCTACATAATTAATAATATAATATATTAATTAGTATATAATTAGTAATATAATATATTAATTAGTATGACATTTTAATTGATATAAAATAATATTATTAGGGATACAAAAACAGACACAAAAAAGAGACACAAGAGTTACGTTCGTCTTTTTTAGGTTTATAAAATTAGTGAAAAAAATTATCTACTTTTAAAAAAGAGACTACTAGTTTGGATTAATATTGCCCGGCTGTTAAAAATTCTCTAAAAATATGAGAGGATACTTAGAAGTCTATTAGATTCAAATCTTTTATTTAATTAGTGTTCCAAATGATACTATCTAATTAATTACATTTTCTCATATTATTCAATGATCATATATGAAAAAGTTAATGAAAAAACATTTTAAGTTTTTAAACGATGTTACATGAAACTTGTTAGACACTACTTTGGATACCAAAACTAAATAGGTGATTAGAGTTTAAGAGCTTATTTAGGAACATGATTCAAACAAAAAAGTTTTGATTCAAATTAATTTTACTAAATTGTAAATTTTAATTGCTACAATATTTTAGGTTTAAATTTTGATTCGGACCATGTTTTTAATAGCGATCCATATATCTAGTTGAGTTTGCTTCTTTCTAAATGGTGATGACAATACTAGGTAGAATATAAATTTACAATTATATGCACAAGTGGATAGTATAGTATATCTTTCCAGTATCATTTTTTTTTTGCGACGTCAGCTTTTCTCTTTATCAACTTAATTGTTGGGGGAATCCTACGTCCATCGACTCTATGAAGAACGTGTTTAAATATATAATGTTGCTCGACACTGACATTATTCGATGAGATACCTTCTTATTCACTCTTGTCCTTTGGAAATTCAACCGTGTCGTGGAATAATTTTAACATTGCACTTTGACGCCGAATATCGCAAATGGACCAGATAAAATAAAAATGATAATTAAAAAAAGATAAAGAACAAGAAGAAGACCCAAATATAGTCTCCGTTTTCGCGTTGATCGACAATAATCAGCCGCCGTGTAGGAACTCACAAGTCAAGTGATCAATTACTTCCCTGCTTTCTGAACACGTGATAAATAAATCTTAAAAGGCATCAGCCTCTTTCTTTCCTCTGTCTCCTCCTAGTCCATAATTTCCAGTACTATCACTCATCTATGCCCTTGTTTATAAGCACAAATCCTTTCCGAATTTTTCCCTTCACTTTCAAATTTCCTGGACATTCTCAACTACATTCTCGTTAACTACACCATGAAAACCTCAATTATCATCCTCATTTTCCTCTGTTCTCTATCAATCAAAGCCTTCGGAAACTCAATCAATGCCAATCTCTCCATACCAACAAGCCCAGAGTTATTTTCTCCCAAGAAATCGAAGAACTTCATCACCAAACAAGTACTGATCATATTCATTTTGGTAGCTTCATTGGCGTCTTTAACCATACTATTTCTTCTGGGCTGCACAATTTTCTGGAGAAGATCAAGAAGAAGAAGAGGCGGAATTACTCAGTCAGACGAAGAATCAAACAAAGAACATAAAAATTTACATTGTCGTCGTTTCACGATCGATGAAATAAGAGCTGCCACGAACAACTTCGACCCGGACCTGAAAATCGGCGACGGCGGTTTCGGAAGAGTGTTCAAGGGCTTCATCGACGGCAAACAGCGCCCCGTGGCCGTCAAAGTCTTGAAGTCGATGTCGCGTCAAGGCTTCCGCGAGTTTTGGACCGAAGTCGAAACGCTGTCCAAGCTTCTAAACCCTAATCTTGTATCTTTGATCGGATATTGCAACGATCAACGGTTCATGGTCATTGTTTATGATTTCATGGCCCACGGAACGCTACGTGATCATCTGTACGGCACGAATAATCAGCCGTTAAAGTGGAAGCAGAGGTTGGAGATCTGCATTGGAGCTGCCCGTGGGCTAGTGTACCTTCATGCAGGCGCGGAGCATGGGATAATCATCCACCGCGACGTGAAGACCAGCAACATTCTGTTGGACGAGAATTGGGTGGCAAAGGTTTCGGACTTTGGGCTTTCTAGATTGGGCCCGGAAAGCCCGTCGAGAAGCCACGTGAGCACTGACGTGAAGGGGACATTTGGATACTTGGATCCGGAATACTTTTGGACCAAGCAGCTCACTTGCAAATCTGATGTTTACGGCTTTGGAGTGGTGATGTTCGAGGCGTTGTGTGGTAGGCCCGCGGTGGATATGGACCTGGAGGAGGAGCAGCAAAGCTTGGCCCAATGGGCTCAGTACAACGTGGCAAATGGGACCCTTAACCAGATCATAGATGAGAATTTGAGGGGCGAGATTTCGCCTGAGTGTTTGGAGGTGTATGGGAAAGTAGCGGATTGGTGCTTGGCAAGTGATAGAAAGCAACGGCCCAAGATGGCTGATGTGTTGAGGGCCCTCGAGGTTGTACTGAGGCTGCAGGAAGGCGCTGATGCTGCCGCCGAGGAGCAGATAGAACTTTGTAAGGCAGGTAAGAGTGAGGAGAAAATATCATGTTGGGGAAGTGAAGATCAAGTGCTTGTGAGATCACAGTACAAAGATGACTTGAAATCTTGTCCAACGACATTATGGCCAAAAAGTAATTCTCACAGAATGCTTTTTAGATTCTTTAGCGACAAGGGAGGACTGAAGTGGGCCACCCAATCCACATCTCGAGCTCTACGAGCTCTATGTTTCACGTGTTCGTCTACACTAAAGAGCCCTCAGGCTGAGGGTCTAGAAATTAAAAAGTATCCACGGCCATAATGCTTGTCCCACGTCACTGTTTGATAGGTTGGGGAATAAGCTGTTATATTCTGAGTGATGTGTAAATCAGGGATTGGTTAAATTTGTGACGACCATATTTTGCCACTTAGGATTTCTGTACAAAAGAGAATTTCAAGTAAGAGAGAGGCTCCTTTTTTGCCATCTTCTTTCTTCTTTCTGCTCTACTGTTTGTTCTTGGAGAGGTTCAAAGTGAGGCAATAGTGTGTAATTCTCCATTATAGTGAAAGCTCGAGGACAGTTGTGGGGATTTTCCAAAGAGGATGTAGCTCAGTTAGATCGGACCTTTATAAAATTTTGTGTCTCTTTTTCTTGTGTGTGTTTGCTTGTTGTGTTTTTCTGGTTTATTCTGCCAATTGGGGTTCTGCTTCTACATACTACGTGGTATTTGAAACCTGTGGACAAGCAATTTAGAACCACACTAGTGAGATATCCTATTTGTCTGGCATCAATTAAGGGTAAAGTATCTCCCCTAGGTACCACATATATTGCTTAATTTAACTTCACAATACAAGGAACCGCTCCAAAATTAGTCATAAATTGACCGTATGAATACTTGTAATGGCCCTGTAAATATGTGTTTTTATTCGGAAGTATCAGGTCGAGAAGCAAACAGTATCTGGTTTACAACAGAATATATAAGTTGGAATAATTGATCAACACTTTACGTTGTAAGGTCACGCATGGGCGAGGGCTATAGCCAGGTGTGTTTACTACATATTATTTGATTTATTAAATGTATTATTCAATATAATATTTTTTATTTATTACATATTCTATATATAGGTCAATTTTATTTTCTAGATCATTTTTAGGTTCTAAGAATATAAAATGAACATTTCCACGCTAGCTACACTTTTCCTTAGCACGTTTAATAGCATCAATGTATAAAAAACTGTATCTAAGTTTAAAGTTTAATTGTGTTGCTTTGTGTCATTTAGTTGTAATTTTGACTTTTTAGTTCTATTGTTGGTTTGTACGTTATAATTTGTAGACATAAACAAAATTTGGTTGATAGATTTTGATTTGTATTATTGTAACATTTTCATTTAGTTGTTGGTTTGTGTTAAAACTTTGAACACTTTACTCTTCAACATTTTATAATTTTTGTTAAATATAAAGTTTTTTTTATAAGCATTTAAAATTTTGAATCTTAAGCTCAAACCACCTAAAAATCTTATAAGTGATTTGGTTTGATTTGTTTTTTATCAAAAATATCAAACCATCTAAAAATAAAATTTATTTTTGGTTTGATCGGTTGTTGGTAAAAAAAAAAACCACCCAAACCACCACAAACACACCTAGGTTTAAGTATAGACTAAGGATGCTTACAGATTGGATTATACGAATTATAAGTTAATCTGTAATCTAATTCATATAAATCAAATTAAAAAAATTCCAATCCGAAACTAATCTTTGAACACTTCTAATCCAATCTAATCTGAAAACCACGACTTTTGCAAATTAGATTTTATGGATTTACAGAATGAGACTTTAAATTTATTTTAAAAATTAGAAATTAAAATTAATTACATAATATAATATAATCAATTCAATAAAATTTAACATACTACAACCTAATCGAATGCAAGCTATTGATAACAAAATTAACCACACCATTACAATACTTTACAGCTAACAAACTTAAATAAATTTTAATATGGGTAAATGTTATAAATAAATAAATAAATAATATTGGTCTTTATAATTGGACTAAGGTTCTTTTTCTTAAGCATATGAACTTTAGACACAATACCTTAAGTATATAAGTTTATATATTTATTAAATTTTTGTATATATGTATGTATGCATATATAATATATGCATTATATAAGAGTTGGAATTTACGGATTATACGGATCGAGATATACTCAATTCATATTCCAATCCATACATATCGGATTAGGATTTTCTCATTGTAAAATCAATTCATATTTTTCATAGTCTAATCTAAACCAATAAATTGGATTGGATTAAATAGATTCAACATATTGGTAGATTATGTGAACACCCCTACTATAGACTGTAGTAAACATTAGAAAAGGAATTGAATTGCTTCTAATTCCACCATCTATTAAGTAAGCAAACACTTAAAAAGGAATCAATAATTCTCATCTTTTTTTTTTCTTCAATAGTTTTCTTTGATATTTCAATAAAAAAATAGCTTTCTTTGACCTTTCAATAAAAAAATAGCTTTCTTTGAGAAAATTCAAAAAACATACCTTGAATTTTAGTTAAATCCAACTTTTACCCCTTGTATTTTTTTTTTATAATCCAAAAAGTATCTCTCATGTTTTTTTAATAATTAAAAAAATTTCCTAAATGTCTTTAAAAAGTACAAGAAAACATTTAACTCATTTTTGAAATACCAAAACAACCTCAATTATTACTGTTCAATTTTTAAATTAGACATTAATTATTTGATTTTTTAAATGGATTTAAAAGTAAATAAAAATCAAGAAAAAAAAAAAGGAAATAGCATGTTCGGACAACTACTAAGAAGGATCATATATAGGCTTGGCCAATGCAAATCTCAATTTGACCATCTATGTGTAGACATTGCAAGGGGCAGATTTTGTATAGAGCTAGACCAATTTGACATATCAACGGGAGGAAGACACTGACGGCCGAGGGGAGAAATTGCTGGCAATCGAAGCTACTCACAACTAGCCGGAGATCGAAAAGTCGGTGGCAACAGTGGTGAAGGTCGACTTTGTCAAAGTTTTACCTTTATATTTGTATGTTTATTTGTATTTTGGTTTTGGTACTGTTGTGTTTTGTATGTAATAATAGAGGAGAACTCCTCTCCTTTAAGTATAGTTATGTCTCTTGTCTGTTAATCACGGAAGGTGTCTAGAAGTTGGGCTAGATTTTGGTCTAAGCCATATTGTGTGTACCCTTATTGAGAAGGGTTTGGCTTTGGTCATCGAGTCTCTCCCGATGACTGATGTGGGTTCTAAAAATGAGCTTTAGAAGAGCTCTTTTGTCTATATCAAAGGGGCTTTTCTCCTTTGGGTCTTGATACTTATTTTTAGTCTCCGCCTTAAGGAGTCCAAGCCTTCTAACTTGGGCAGTTTTTCGAGTCTGATTATATATTTGTCGCATTTTTAATGAAAATTAACTTGTTACAAAAAAGTTAAATTAACCTTTTTTTGTAATGTTGTTTGGGGGGATTTGTAAAAATGATTTTTTAGGAAAAAAAATTTTGGTCAATGATTCTTTTTTTGTCAGTTTTTGACACAAAATAAAGGCTTTTTAGACATCAAAACGGTTTCAGTTTTTTTTATTCTGTTGAGATTCCTTATCTTGTTATAGTAATTTTTTTAAAAAAAAAAATTAAGACAATTTTCTTATACAAAAAAATATATTTTTTGATTTAAAAAAAAAAATCATTTCCTCAATTCAAAATTTTTTTTTCCCTTTCTTCAAATTCTTCCCATTGGTTCCTGTCATATATTAGCAGGTTTACACGAGGACAAAGAAGTTGGACTGATTTATCTGCCAGTGCCGTCAATGCATATGTTGTAAGGCTGTATTGTTCAATGGACTGATTTGGACCCAAGGCCGAACAGATTTGGATTATATAGACAACTAGTGACGCACGCGCATGGTTGTGTTTTATGGGAAGTGAATTACTTCCCTTTCTCCGAAAAAATTAGGTTATATATCACTTTTTTATTGTTATTTTTTTTTTTCTGTTATTTATTTTTTTATTTCATTTATATCAACTTTTTATAATTAAAAAGATTAAAATATTATTAAATAATATTTATTTGTTTAATTTTAATTTAAAATATATACCATCAATTATATTTTAATATTTTTTAAAAATAATAATTTTTTATAGAAATGATAAGCTTCCAAAACAATGCCACTTTGTTTCTCAAATTGGCCCGCTTTTTTAAGCCGTGCAAGTTGACTACGGGTCCAAAGAAAAAGAATACAAAATAACTAATGACTAGACGATAAACTCACCAGCTGTTGCACATGGTTTATAACAAGCTTAATTTTGTATTGACTCGTTACATATCCTTTTTTTTTTTTTTCATTTTTCTTTTAAGAATAATAACTAAAGCCGACAATTTTAAACACCACACAATGATATAATATAAAACAGTATGAGATAAATAAATTTAGACCATATATTTATAAATTAGGGCATAAATAGGTCAGTATAAATAATACAAAAATAAACAGACTAGATTCACACTAACACACCTTAAAATGTTTAATTAAATGAGCTATAAATATGTCGACAAGGCATGATACGACCCAACCCAGTTGTTTATAATACATTTAAAATATTTGTTGTAGATTAGAATTAATTGAATATTATGTTTTTGTTAACTTTCTTTATTGGTTTTTTTAATTTTTTTAACTAGGTCATATATGTGTCTTATATGTGTTGTTATTATGTCAACTCATTACGACCTGCTTAATAATAGTGTTAATCGTATCGTGTTGTATTACGCATGCCATAAATAGATCATATTTATGTTTGTATTTTTAATATGTTTATTAATCATATCATGTTTATATTTGACTTAAACAATATCATGTTGTATTACTCGTGCCATAGATAGATCATATTTATGTTTGTATTTTTAATATGTTTATTAATCATATCATGTTTATATGTTTATATATGGCTTAAACAGTATCGTGTTGTATTACGTGTGTTATAGATAGATCATATTTATGCTTGTATTTTTAATATGTTTATTAATGATGTTTATATTTGGCTTAAACATATCGCGTTATTAACATGCTGACACAAACAAATTTTGCCGCCCTTAATAGGATCCTCATTGTACATCTTTCTTTTTTGTTTGGAATTGTCCTGCTCAAGTTTAGTCCACCAAGACGAGAAGAAAGATCAGTCCACAGTCAAGGAAAAAAAAAAATTATATATATATATATATATATAATGCCACTGCTGGCATAATTCCTAGCTGGATAGCATTATATTAGTGGGTGAGCCATGATGATGATTGAAAGAGGAGCTGCATCCAAAGCTTTTTCCACCCAAAGATCTCAGATAATTAGCAGCCCTAGCCGGCCTAAATGTATAGAGAGTACTGAAGCATGAATCTCTTTAAGGGTCAATATTAAAAACCAAAAAGATAAAAGAGGGAAAAAAAACACTTCATGGAAAAGAATCTATTCATGAAATAAAAATGAAATCCGCTAGTAACCTGAAATTTAACCCAAAAACAATCTATATAATAATCAGTCAAAGAAAAAAAAAATAAACAAATAGCCTTGCATTAGAAAAACAAACAAAAAAGAGCACTGATAATTCCAACCGACACCATTTGCAATTTTTAATACTCAACTTGCTCTGGCGTCTCATCCCCCCTTGCTTCGACGTTGACTACTCTTTGCGTGTCAGAATTGAATAATTATTTAAAAACTAATGATCTTAAAATATTCGCTGTGTAAGAGTTTTCTAATTCTGCCCACCGGAATTTATATTATTTACTTATGCACAAAAATAAAACGGGGAAATTGACAAATACGTCCTTTTCATATCGTATTCAATGAATTGCATTTTTCTCTACCAACAAACCTGATAATAAAGCAACTGCAGTTAATGTTAAGAACGAAAACTTAAAGAAAAAAAGAAAAGAAAAGAAAAGGAGGCATATAACTTTTAGAAATTGGAGAAACTGATTTTAAGAAGTAGATGAAAACTAGATGAGCTTTGCATAAGGGAAATAAGTAATGACTAGATCAGAACAATAAGTAATACATTTGATAGAAAAGACAATACAAAGAAGCATGGTATTAGGAAGGGATTTATTCCAAATTACATTATTTCACGAGCAAACGAAACCCAGCAAAAGATCCAAATGAACAAAAACACAAGAGCTTACAAAAGGCGGACTGAAAGTAAGAACACTATGAAAGACATACATATGTTCATTTGTAGACCAAATGGGATCATTAGGACTTATTTGCAATCGCGATTGTAGACGTTCTTACAGTAATTTGTGTTGCTATCTGTCGTGGGGCCAGAGCATGGTCTATACCGCCCTCGCCCACAAGCAGCAGGTTGATTAGGATTCCCGGTAGGACCTGTGTTATAACCGCCGCCTGAAGCTAAGAGCCTCTTGTTGATTTCCGAATCCATCTGGAACTCCATCTCCAGATCATCCTGGTAAGCAATGATGCTGCCGGTCTCGTTGCTGCTGCTCCGCACGACTAGATCGCTGGCTCTGCACTTATTAGTTGTGCTGATCAGAAGCATCATCGTCATCATAACTACCAGTGTTTGGGAGGGAACCGAAGGGAAAGCGGCTGATTCCATGGTCTTCAATCTTGGCAGCTTAAGCCGTACCGGCAATAAATGGTGCCAGACCTATTTAAACTTATCAACTAACCATGTGTCAACCTCTGTCTGGTTCAACAATTTTCTTTGTGCCCCAATTTAATTATTTTAATATCTATTTATGTAATATGTGTCCCGATTTAAATACTGTTTATTTCTGTTGGAATCATTCGGCTCAGTTCTATTTGTTTTGGGAAGAGTGCTAGCTGCACTTTTTTCACCCTTTTTACCCTTTTTTTTATTCACTTATTATTTGATACATACATTCTATTGTTTTTTTTTTAATAATAATTTATAAAGTCAATCAATTTTATGAATCAGACAGTAATTAAAAAAATATAAAAAATTGCCAAAAAAAAAAGAAATGCAGCTAATATTTCTTTTGTGCATTATATTTTAGGGGTTGGGTTGGGGTGTTTGATTATAAGTATTATAAGTTTTTTTATGAAACCGGATATGTATGGTGAAATATTTTCTATAATAGAAGGCCACATGTGTGGATTGGTGTTTATATTTTATCTTTTCAAGCTTAAGGGCTCGTAAATTAATTCAAATTAATGATTTAATTTGAATTAATGTGATTTGAATTAGAATTTGAGTTAGTAATTTGAATTGTTATTTGAATTGACGTTTGGATGTGCATTTAAGTTTTAACCTGAGTATAGAATAAAATTAAAATTTATGTTTGAAGAGGTAATAAATATAGTTTTTGTTTTATTAATAAATCTATTAAAATCTTAATATTAATGATCTTAAAAAATATGCAATATGGATCTTGATTTATTCCCCTCTTCATTAGGAACACGGTAAAAAAAGAATCATCTCAATTGGATATCCAATGAAGAAGTTATGATTTTTTTCTCAAACATAGGAGATAATTTTAGTTTTTACTGTAGCAAAGATATCCGAGTACTAAAAGTTTAAGGAGATGAGAACACTAAAAACCTATATTTTTGATACTCAAATGATTTAAATTTTAGGAAAAATAAACACGTATCTAAAAAATTCTTGATACTAGAATCTAAATTTGAGTCCATTGAATTTAAAAAATATCTGAAATAAACATACCCTACGAAATTGCTTTTTCTCTTAAAAGGTGCGTATGTTCCTTCCTTAGCCCTCTTGTAAGCTATTGCAATTTAAAAACAAAGGCCATTAATTGTTGCTCTACGAAGATATGTACTTGTTTTATTTTGATCCTAACATTTAGTCTCAGGCATCTAACTACTTTAAGATTTTTGAAATATAAAGTTTTGGTTTTGTGCTAGTATATTGTTTACTTTAGGACAAAATGTAGTATAAAATCAACAACATACCAAACAAGAAAAAGTTTAAAATGTAGCACAAATTAAAAGTCATACTATTTAAATCTTTTTGGTTTAAATAGAAAATCTAAATATTTTTTACTTTAGCGTAAGGTTTTAAATTGCCGAATTGAGGGAGGTGGGATGTAAATCTTGAAATTGGGTGTTTAAGGGGATTTTTCACTTTCTGAATTTTTTTGTTCCAAAAGGGAATGTGGCTGGCAAACTTGAATTTTAAATAAACCTCATATTTACTAACAAGTAATAATCTCATATATTTTAAACTTAAAGTGAAGTATTAAACTCGTCATCTTTAAATAAAATTGAGTCTGATTTACAGTCTTACATTTAAAATATATACGCCACGTAATATACTTGACTAGAAGAGGATTCAAAAATTCAAAAGCTTTGTTTAAAAATAAATTAAAATTAAAATTTTTAATTATTATTATATAAATTTTCACATATTATAATTTTAAGTTTTTAATTTTAACTTCATATTAATCTACTTTTCAAACACTCTAAAAGCCATCGCGACAAACGGAGCCACTTAATTGCCCATTTGCTTATTAATAATTCCATCTGAGTATTTGAGATGGAACACGCTCTCCGGTTTCTCTTGGATACACAAGAAGTGCTTCGCCTATTACTTATTCCGGCGGTCTACTTCTAATTGCTTTAACTGCCACTATGAGGAGGAACACTTGCAACAAATATGTTCACCGGAAAATTAGCCTACCGACGGTTCTGATCATTCTCTTCTATCTCATCGCTCTCACCGAAGGAGAACAGCAGCTTCGGTACGCCCCTACGGACGACATAACTATTGACTGTGGCTCTGCAGGAAACACAACGGCGACGGACCAGCGAACCTGGAATGGGGACGTAAACTCAAAATTCTTTCCCTTGGAAGGTGGAAATAAAGCCTCCGTTAACTTGACCGTCGATCAACGTGTCATCGAAGATCCTTTCGTTCCGTACGGAACGGCACGGCTCTCGACCTCCGAGTTCACCTACATCATACCAGTGACCCCCGGCCCAAAGTTCATCCGCTTATACTTTTACTCAGCAACATACGAAAAGTATGACCCTTACAAGGCCTTCTTCTCCGTCAAAGTCGGCAAATACACCCTACTTCGCAACTTCAGCGTCTCTCTTACTGCCGATGCTCTTAACTCGCAAGGCATAACGAAAGAATACTGCCTGAACACTGAGCAGTCAAGTCTGAACATAACGTTCACTCCTGGTTCATCTCCAGGGGCCTTTGCTTTCGTCAATGGAATCGAAGTCGTGTCCATGCCCCCAAATCTTTATTACCCGGGTCAAGACCGTGAGATTGAGCTTGTGGGACAGCAAGGCTCTTACATGCTCGAAAACGGCGACGCCTTAGAGACGATGTTCCGAATAAACATCGGTGCAGGATCTATCCCTCCGAATTCAGACACTGGAATGTTCCGGCGGTGGGACCAGGAAAATAAATTCCTGACGGTGTCGGGCTATAGTGATCTACCGGTTAATTCCGACGTTGAACTCAAATTCAGAGACAATATTACTTCTTATGCCGCTCCAGTAAGCGTCTATGATACGGCTCGAAGTATGGGGAACGAAGACAGTAAGGCTCTTATTAGGAGCTACAATCTCACCTGGGAATTTCCTGTGGATCCTGGATTCAATTACATGCTAAGATTGTTCTTTTGCGAAATTGAACCGGAGCTCAAAGACGTCGGCGACCGGGTCTTTCTCATTTTTATCGCGAATGAGACTGCAGAGACTAAATTTGATGTCATCGCGTCGAGTGGTGGCCAGTACGTGCCTTATTTCAAAGACTACGCCGTTTTAAAGATGCCAGGCAAAACAGGCGAGAAGAAAGTCAACCTCTCTGTTGCTCTTCAAGCTAACCCGGACGACCATAAAACTAAATTCGTTGATGCAATTCTTAACGGGCTGGAGATATTTAAACTGAGCGACGCCAGCGGCAATCTAGCAGGTCAAAATCCTGACGTGATTCCGAGAAACGTATCTGACGCCCCATCACCTGGACAGAAACAAGGGAGTGCAAAGAAAGATAGAACGGTTGTTATTGGCATCGTTGCCGGCGTCGTTTCGGGCCTAATTCTACTCTTCTTCCTCGGATTATTCCTTTTTCTCCGACGAGCAAGAAAAGTCAAAGACTCGGCCTCTGGTGCTGGAACTACTTGGTGGGGCCCTTTTTTGTTTACAATGACCAAGTCAAGAAAGACTCGGGCCTCATCCTCCTTGCCGTCGGATCTGTGCCGTTACTTTTCATTGGCTGAGATCAAAGCCGCCACCAACGACTTTGAAGAAATTTTTATTATTGGAGTGGGTGGGTTTGGCAACGTGTACAAAGGCTACCTTGACAATGGGACCATCCCCGTCGCCATCAAACGACTAAAGTCCGAGTCATCACAAGGGGCCCACGAGTTCAAGACCGAGATCGAAATGCTCTCTCACCTCCGTCACCGCCATCTCGTGTCTCTAATTGGCTACTGCAACGAGGACCGTGAGATGATCCTCGTCTACGACTACATGGCACGTGGCACTCTCCGAAGCCATCTCTACAACACTGATAACCCACCGCTGACGTGGAAACAACGCCTTGAGATTTGCATCGGTGCCGCTCGTGGGTTGCACTATCTCCACACAGGCGCGGAATACACGATCATCCACCGCGACGTAAAGACGACAAACATTTTACTGGATGAGAAATGGGTGGCCAAGGTGTCCGATTTCGGGCTTTCAAAAATGGGCCCTACCACCATGTCGAAAGCCCATGTTAGCACGGTTGTGAAGGGCAGTTTCGGGTATTTAGACCCTGAATACTACCGACGTCAGCAACTATCAGAAAAATCCGATGTGTACTCATTCGGCGTCGTTTTGTGCGAGGTTCTTTGTGGTAGGCCACCGATACTTCGCAACGCCGAGAAAAAACAAGTGAGCCTTGCCGAGTGGGCCCAGAGCTGTTACCACAACGGGACGCTTCATCAGATCATAGATCCTAATCTGACGGGCAAGATTGCGCCGGAGTGCTTGAAGAAGTACAGCGAGATAGCGGTGAACTGTATGCATGATAACGGCACAGAAAGGCCGTCAATGAACGACATCGTGTGGGGCCTAGAGTTTGCAATGCAATTACAGCAAAACGCGGAGGACAATGACAGGATTGGTGGGGCAATAATGGAGGCTAAGGGTGAGGACGAGGTCGCTTTCATCAACGATAACAATATTTATAACAGTGATGGCACGTTTACTTGTAGCTGGGAAGACTCATTAGTGTTGAAAAGTAGTGTGATGACTAAAATCAGTAGCTCCGAGCAGGGATCCACTACCAACGAGTCCATGAAAGGAACGTCTGGGGCTGTCTTCTCTGAGATCAATGATCCAAAGGGAAGATGAACACGGAAAAGGATTGACACAAATTAGTTACCTAAAATTTATCATTTTATGTTGAGAAGTTATCAGCGTCCTATCAGTTTAATTTACCGGTTTGTACTTGCAAGCTTGAGATGGTCTCCATATCATCAGAGCTCTATATAATAGATGTATTCATGACAATTGGTTGAGTTGTATTTATATTATACCGTGTATTTAAATGTACTAGACACGTGCGTAAATGAAATATATACACGCATATGGGAATGGGATTTTATTTGACAGTGTAATTAAAGCACATGCCTTTTTTTTTTTTCCTTCTTTTGGCTGGTAAAAGAGCTTCATTAAGACTAAAGAGCGCAAAAACGCAAGAGCCGCAGAATAAACAAAACTCAAGATTCTCAATTAAGCTTAGTCATGTATATATATTTGTTAATTTGGCACTTAGATTGCCACAGTATATGTGCTTTTTAATTTGATAAAAGAAACTCCAGGACTTAATTAAAGATTATATTCAAATCAGAGCAAAAATTCACAGAAATAATAGAAAGTGCCCCAAATTTTTACCTTGAAAAGAAGGGAAAGGCACGTATTACCGGCATTCCAGGGCATATTGCTAACTTATTGCATGCGTCGCCTAGTTGTGTTCTCAAAGTCAAGTCGTTGTCTACTACTATTACACAAAAGGCTGTGGGCTTCGCCGAACAAGTGACGTCTAATGCTTCAAAGGACGACCTTTATGTGAGCGTACAGGTGACGTTTATTTTATTTTTAGACGTTGCCCAACAGGCTACGTCTAAATCTTTTTTAAAAACAATTTAACAAGGTTTTTGACGTCGTTCTTATGGGCGATATCTAGTTTATCATAGATATTGCCTATTTCGGCGACATCTGAATTTTTTGACAAAAATCAGAAAAATTAAAAAATTTCGGTGAATAAACCTAGTGATTTTTGTTTTGCTTCTACTAAGTAAACCAAAAAGATCTGAAGAAGCATACAAGAGCAAACAAAATGCACTAACATGCACATACAGTTACGATAATATAAAAAGTTAATTAAAAGAATATATGAAGTTGAACGAAAAGAACCTACTACTTAGAAGAAAATCATGAACTCAGATTGTAGTTTCAAAAACTTTAAATATAGTGTTTGGTAAATGAGTTTGAACTAAAAAAAATAGATTTTACTATTTGGTTCAGAAGTCAAATACAGCGAGCCTATGAACTTTACAGAGTTTACTACTATGTGGACAAAAGTAATGCAATAAAAAACAAGAAGCAGCAACAGCATAAACTTCATACCAGGATGGCTTCACAGAATCAATATGTCCATCTATTTTTTACTAATGTAGCGCAGTTAGCCAGCTAACTCTGTGAAACTGCAAGCCAGCCAATTCAGATTCTGGAATGTCGAGAAGCTAGCTTGAGCCAAAACTTTGAATAAACTTCCGTCCACGCATTAGGAAATTAGCTCTTAACTGCCATTCCAAGTAAAAGCCGCTGGTATGACTTTCCTTGATGATATATTCTCTACGACTCACACGTAAACTTCGTTTCAATCTGCAGTTCTCACAACGAATTGGCTCCAATCATCCTTTTGCCGCACATATATACGTATCCTCAAGAGGCATCCACTGACAAGTCAAGCACTCAAGCCTGAAATGAAATTTTCTGTCAACCAAACAACCATGCTATAAAATGAAAAGTTTAAGAAAACAAATGGAACATGAAAAACAAAGAGGCGCCTCCAAGGTACAGCTTGATAGTTTATAACATGTTGGACATCACCTGCTTTTATCAGTAACTTTTTTAGAAACATATAGTAGCAACTCATCTAAGTTACAGCATTGCAATATAAATGTAACTGGATAAATGTATAATGAACATTGGAGCTGTTTTAAAGATGTGGATGAAAATGAAATCCGAGCAAAATGAATCGGAATTAGACGAATTGAAATTACATCAACTAGCAATTCCATTGACAATGGAAATTTTGTAGTTGGATTGTCAATACTCTTTAGCTTGCAATTTAAGTATATCCTCTTCTTGGTGGGATGAAATGTTGCTTTCTAAGAGCTACATTTTGTGTTGTAGTTGTGAAAAGTATTAAAAGGCCAATTTTCTTCTCTATGAACACAAAAATATTTCTGATTTTAGCAGATATAAAGATAGAACTTAAGACAAAGATCGAATGGAAAACAAAAATCAAAATCTGAAGACCGAACCTATGGCAGAAGTTTATAAGTAAAATAATGCCGATGACATTGTTCGAGTAAAAAAGTTTTAACTTGAAATGGGGAGCACTGAGCAACAAATTATCACCAAACATAAGATATTTCATGATGAAAGACTCAGAAGAATCTTCATATCACCAACCTTAAAACTCTGAAAATGAAGAGAAGTAATTCATCAAAAAAAAGAAAAGAAAAGAAATAAGATACTTAACGACTGATGGAGTATTGGGATAAGGGACTGCGACACCTTTGCCACATGGAGCTTGATGTTGGGTACTCTGAAGGGAAAGTTCATGAAATCAACAAACATGCTTTTTTCCTTCTTGCCAATATTTTAAATCAAGATAACATCTCTTGATATAAACACTTGTTGGGATTGAATATCAAGTAGATTATACCCTTTAACCTTAGTAGGTTAATCAAGCAGTACACATAGACGTGGTCAAGGTTCAAACTTCGTTCTATGAGCTTGAAAAGTAGATGCAAAGGCTAAACAGTCAAACACTCTAAACTTAGAGTAATCAACTGGAGACTTATAAAGAACTTCATAAGGGGTTCTGTTTTGAAGCAATGGAGAAAGAGTTCGATTAACCAAATAAGTGGTAGTGAGTATGCATTCAGTCCAATATATAAATGGGAACACGTGACGGAAAGCATAAGGCTCGTGCCACATTTAACAGATGTTGATGCTTTTGTTCTACAACAAAATTCTGCTGAGGGGTTTCCATGCATGAAAATTGATGCAAAACACCCTTTTCATTAAAGAAATCAATGAATGCTAATTCTTTAGCATTATCAGAACTGAACTGTTTGATTTTTTATCAAATTAAGTGTCAATTAGATTGAAAAACCGAGGAAATACATAATTTACATCAAATTTATTTTTGACTAAGAAAACCCAAGTAAATCTAGTACAATCATCAACTAAAGTACGAAAGTACCTATGATTTTTTTCCGATGTTATATGATATGGTCCCCAAATATCACAGTGGACTAAATCAAATGGTAAAGGAGACATATTATTGTTGGACACAAAAGATAAATGCCTCTATTTGGCTAAAGGGCAAATATAACATAGATCAGAGTGTGCAAATTTTGAATGTCCAAGATTCAGCTGAGTCTTTAAGAGTTCCAGTCTTTCTGCAAATAAATGGCCAAGTTTGTTATGCCATATACTAGGTGAGACTGTGACAGAAGTGGCTGCAATTAGAGATTTTTGCTAAAGTCTCTTAGAATCCATGACATATAAATCTGCCATCCTGCTACTCTTGCCAATCATCATTTGAGTGTTGGCTTTCTAGATCACAAATTTCTTAAGAAAAAAACTATTTGTAATCTGAGAGCTGGATGTTAGTGTATTGACTAAGAGCAAATTAAACTTGAATTGAGGAACAAAAATACATCCTTGAGAATTAACCTTGAGTTAGCTTAATATCTCCACTATAACGAGCAATAATACTCATATGATCAGGCAATGTGATAGTAGAATTATGTATGGGCTTTAAAGATATAAATGCATGAATATCACAACATATATGTCTAGAAGCACCATAATCTTGGGGATAAAAGAAATGGATTCAAAGAAATGAAAAAACAAGTACCTATTGGATAAGAAGCACTACCAAATTCTTGTTGATCTTTAGGCATGACCGAAGCAACAAGATGAATGGAGAGCATTGCCATCAATTGCTAACATTGATTTTACTGAGATTTTGGAGAAACTCCCCACCATTTCTAGCATTTTTGCCTTTTGTTTCTTTAGCTCCAAGATAAGAGGCAACCTGATTAATAGAAATTTGATTGTTTCTTTGTTGTTGCTTAAATCCTGGAGGATAACCATATGGTTTGTAACATTTTTCAATAGTATAACCATGGTGATTACAGTGAGTATAAAATGGCCTACCCTTTCTATGACTTTTATTTCTTCCATTTGATCCTTGAGTATCCTGAGTCCCTCCAAAACGCCTTGGAACATCATTCTTGACAACAAAGGCCATGCTACTGTTAGAAACATCACTTTGGGTAGGAATTCCAATTTCTCTTTGACGTTCTTCTTGTGAGATCAGGGAGAAAACTTTATTAATAGGAGGCAGAGGGTCCATTAACAATATTTGACCACGCACTTGAGCAAAGGAATCATTTAATCCCATAAGAAATGCCATGATATATTCCATTTGATAAAAATCATTGAGATCTTTCACTCTACCACATGTGCATTTTCCACAAACAAAATAGCCTAAAATTGCTTAACTTCCCACCGAGTTTTTAATTTGGTAAAGTAAACACTAATTGAGTCCTGTTCTTGATTATGATTCATCAATTCATGGCGTAATTGGAAGCTTCTAGGTCTATTGCTCTACTAGAACCTATCATTGGAAGATTCTAGGTCAATTGCTCTGCTAGAGCCTATCTGTGAGATCAATCCAGATGTTTCGAGCTGACTCAGAAAAAATTATGCTAGCACATATTTCCTTGGAAACAAAGTTTAGTATCCAAGAAATCGCAATGTTGTTATTCCTAATCTAGGAATTCAGAAGAACTAGGTTATAACCTTTTGGTTTTTCGATGGATCCATCTATGAATCCAAGCTTCTTCTTGACAGATAAAGCAATCGTCATCGCTTGACTCCAGGAGGCGTAGTTATCTCCTATGAGCTGCTGTGAAACGAGGACTAGTCCTGGGCTATTAGAGTGATGTAGGAAGTAAGGATTGCTTGGATCATCAATGGTTGGTTTCCCAACGGAGATGACGAAGCACCCGAAACAGGAGTCGCCATGGATGCTGAAAACAGACTATAGAGAGATCAACTCAGGAGAAAGAATCAATCGAAAGACGAAATGGATCGCTCTGATACCATTTTGAGTATGGAATTGATCATGAGAGACACTGGAGAGAAGTTTACAGAAAGTAAGAGTGAAAAGAATGAGTTCTTGTTTTCACAAGATGAAGTTTTAATATGTACGGTTATAGAGACTTCCTATGGTTTTATATCAAGTAACAGAACAATAATTAAGTTGTAACAGAAAAAAAAAAACTGATTCTAAACTAACTCTAAATTAATTTTGTACACATCATTAATCCAGCTCAGTATTCTAACTAACTTTAAAAAGTATTTACCAGACTTTAAAGGTCGCCAAGTTAGAATATCATGGCGTGGGTGAGGAAAGGGCTGAATTTTTAGAATCACCTCAACCGAGGCATCGTCAAACAGTCTATGCATTATTCCTTCATTCCATAGTTGGGTATCGAGTAAGAACAGCTCCGTTACAGTCTTGAAGTCAAGCGGAAAAAGATTCCAGGCCGATTGGATTGAAGGTCGCTCTAGGTATGCCAGACTCCACCCATGGCACCCATGGTCTAGACCAAATATCCACTGACTTTCAATCACCGATCACAACACGACTGACCCTTCTGCCTAGGCTTCGCATCTGCAAATGGATGAATCTGAAAGGCCTCTTTCGGCATTCCAAAACAACGAAGCTGGGAAGTACCAAGTTCACTGACGCATAGAGGACACGCGACACCCTACGATTCGCTGTGGAGCTGACGCCCACTGCTGGGACACGACTCTATCAGGCACGAGGCACACGCGGAAATCTGGCGGCGTCTGGAAGTTGACTGGACGGTATGAAATGCTGGTTCAATGTGCTTCTACAGGCTACGAGTGGGAAAAGGTCCTAGTCTAAATTTAATTCTGAATTTTAAATCTTTTTAATGCGACTTTTTTCCCCAATTGATTTCCAAAGTTCCAAATTTGAGGCTGCAGGAAGGTGTTGATGCTACCGCGAAGGAGGGGATAGAATTAGAAATTGGTGAGGCTCGTAGTACAAGGAAGGAGGGTGGGAAAAGGGCATGTTGGGGTGGTGGAAATCAAGTTATCATTAGACCACCATGCAGTGATGGTGTAGCGCATCTCAAAGAATGCTTTTGAGATTTTAAGTGACAGGCGGGGACTTGAGTGGGTCACTCATCCTACATCCCGAGATCTTATAGTTTGTGTTCACTGAATACCATGAGAGTTATCGTCTAAATTAGAGAGAGATTTTTCACTGCCATAACGATTATCAACTATAAATGAATAATCATTTTCATTTTAATTTTTGGAAGAGTGTGTTTTATCTTTTTATTTTCAATTTGCCAGTTACTTTTCTTCATGTTCACATACGATACCTACCTAATTAGATTCTAGATGGATAGTTAAAGGAAACAAAATTTGAATTAAGGAAAATATTATATATTTCTAATGAAAAAGGGAAGAACAAGTTAATTTGCATCTTACAATTTATACACACACATATGACAACTTGTGGTAGTTGAGAGCTGAAAACAGGTGATCATCAAATATAATATTTGTGGTTCATAAGATAAAAAGTTAACATGCATTTCTTATTTATCTAAATGCTTGTTTGGAGGCTCAGTTTTAACCAATTAACAGTAAAGTTGTTTAAGAATTAGATTTTGTGGATTTAAGATCAATCTGCTATCCAATTTAAAACCTTCGGATTGAGAAAATCCTAATCTACAATCTAATTCAAAACCTTCGGATCTAAAAATCTTAATTCTCAATTTGATTATAGACTTTTGGATTGGATTTAAAGATTCGCGGATTGAGCTATCACCTTTAAAACTAAAAATATTGAAGGCTAATTTTTTCAACATAAAAAATTAAAATAAACAATCCATATTATGATATAGCATAATAAAGCTAAATTGGTAATAGCCAATCATTGAGACAAACTAGTTTCAATAGAACTTAAAATCAAATCTTAAAAAAACTTAAAATAAAGTATATTCATTCATCAACAATATTTAAAACTTTAAAGCAATTTAAAATTATAAGATATTATATATATTTGGAGTTTTGAATTGATGGATTGGACGGATTGAGAATTTCTCGATCTTTAATCCAATATGAAACCTTTGGATTATGACTTTTTCAATCTATTATCAATCCAAAACTCTTCCCAATCCAATTCAAAATTTTTGGATTGGAGTAGATTAGGTGGATTTTATGAATTGACAAATTTCATGAGCACCAAGAATGAACAGTGTAAATCTCTCATCTGCTATAGTAGAATGCTACAGTTTTCAAATTAATAACCTCAGTTCCAACAACTCTCTTAAACAACCTATAAGAGTATGGCTCTTAGACTGGGGCACCATGGGTTGCTTCACCAGGACCCAAAGGGGCTCTCTTTAACTTTTAAACTTCAAAGTTCTTTTTTCCAAATTTTTATTTACTTTCAATTTCCTCCCTAAAATTTTTAAAATTGCATTTTTTTACATGATTTTCTTAAAAGTTTACAATATCATCTAAATTTTTACTTTTAAAGAGTGTTTGAGAACCAAGTTTTAATACCAAAGTTTTAACTTTTACAGTATAAAATACTCACATGCTATAGTTTAAAGAAAAAATATACTACAACATAAAGCTTTCATATGCTATAATATTTAAGTTCTAACTTTAAGTTTTCACATGCTTTCCAAGCACTCTCTTAAGCAAACCTACAATTCATCACCTTTTTTTTTTAAATGTTGCGATTATACTCTAAATGTTGACTTTAGACATAGTCATACTTTAAACTTACAGTATCAAATAAAGAAAAAATCAACTACGCTACCACATAAATTAATAATTTTTTAACCTTAAACGTTAAAAACAGAGAATTGATTTCAATTTATTTGGAAGAAGAAAAGAACAACACAAATACACAAAGTAGATGAAGGAGGAAAAAATAATAAAAAATAGTTGCATGTTTAGTTTAGCTCGAAGTTTTAGCTTAGTTTATGTCTCTCAAAAAAAATTTCTGGCATGCTATTGCTTTATGATATTTAAAGTTTTGCTTAATTATATAAGACATATTCAGTGACGCAGCTATTCATGACCGAGTGGAGGTAGCCATTCCCACTGAATTTTTCAACCCATTAAAAATTTGAACTTTTGAATTTTATCTCCATTAAGGCAAATATTTTCACATATATGCCCCACTGGACCTTTTTTTTTTTATTTTCCTTCTATATTTCTTCTACAAACAACTTTTATCTTTTTACTCATGCGCTATTGTAATAGTTTTTAGGACTTATATATATGGGAGATTTAATGTCTTTTTTATCATCTTTATACCTTACATTTTCAGACATACATACCTCATATTTAGAATTACATCACATTAATTCATGTTAAATTTTACCCTTTTTGGTCAAAAGTTGAATTTAACTATGAAAATGACCTAAATATCCTCATATTTTAAATTTTTTTGTTCTTCTTTTTTATTTTATTAAGGACATTTAGATCCTTTTTATGGTCAAAGTTGAATAGTGGCGAAGGAAAAGGTAAAAATTTAATAATTTGAAAGTAGTAAAATATTAAAAAAAACTCCAAAAATATAAGAGATAATTTTAATAACATAAAAGTGCAAGTCATAAAAATGAAAAAAAAAAAGTTATCCTTATCAATATAACAAAAATTACAATAAAATAAAAATATGCAAAATAAAAAAAAATTTATCGAGCTTTGACGTGTTAAGACAAAGCCTTGTCAAATGGGTTTTTTTTCGTATTATAAAATTCTCTATATATTGGTAGTTCTTAGAAAAATATTGTTCTACACTTTATTTATGTCATTTATTTTTTTTTAAGAAAATATTAGTATATTACTACACCTCCATTGAGATTAAAGGCTCGCTCCGCTATTAGATATATTACAAAGAAAGCTCAAATGGTCCTACTATAAATTTGTTTTATTGCAAAAAATCAGTTTCAGAATCAATTAGCAGGTTTAGAATAGGACATAGATGCTGGAATAGTTTACTATTCTAGACTGTCAAGTCACATATTGCTAGTGGACTTATTATATTAGCGCGTTACGAAAAGGTTGATTTAGATTCGCTACCACACATCTTAGTATTTTACTCAACTTGATAACAGGCACTAGCTTGACGCTCATCACATGGCTGTGTTCATGCGAGACGAAGGACTTTTCAAGCCCTTCAAGTTGCAGTTGGGGACCTCTTTTTATATACAGAAAAGATAATTTCCGCAGTTTGACAATGACTTACCAACAACTATTGCACGTTGTTTACAATGTAACTACCATGTCGTTAGTATGTATACATGACATACACGGTCCCTTCGGTTATTGCTTTGTCCAGACACATTCAGACTAGTCAACGTCGTTGAGTAAAGAAGCCCAGTTGGAGCAGAAAATTACTTGAGGGTACCATTAGTACTAAGCACAACTGATATACAATAGAGACTAGGTTTGAAGTTACTCTCTACTAATATGTGGCGTTTGTTCATTGGAAAACGACTGCAGACCAAACAATTGTTGCTGATTAAGGTTCGGATTTCCTCACAAACTTGTCCTAAAACGACTGCAAAATAGATCTTCAAAGCTTCAAATAATGCTCGCATGACCGGCCCAACCAATGTCTGCCAACCCAAATAACTGTTTGTACTATACGTCGCATGAAGAATGGTGTGAAGGAAAGGGGAAAAGGTTTAAGAAAATAAAAGAAAGATGTAAAAAAAGAGAACTTTGGAGAAAGGTATTTTACTCCATCAATGGGGTCGGGTGATTTAATCGTGGATTAACTTTTTTAATTTGCGACTGAAAGCTTCTGTACTGCCGTAAGTTTTTAACGTAGAAAGTAATGTTGCAAAGATAACAAACAAAATTAAAGCAAAGATAGGCTAAGCTTTTAGCAATAAAAATTGGTTGGAACACCATCACATCGTAATTATTAAAAAGTGGTCCTCATACGTTGGCCCCATACTAAATGTGTGGTGCTCTTCTTAATTATTAACGTGTCCTAACTTTGTTTTTATCATAGAACTTTACAATCGATTACTTTTTTTATTGACTCAGTAAGTTATTATTATACAACGAAGTAAGATTTGTAAATAACAGGACTTTTCTGTAGTCGACAGTGTGATTTGAAAGTGGAACGACAAAAAAATTCCATTAAGTTCTACATAACCAGTCTTCTTTTTTTCCTTTTTTTTTGAATTAAGAACTGTTTATCTTTAGCTCTAAGCAACTACTAATAAAATGTTACAGTATAAACGCTATAGTTTTCAAACCAACTTCCGTTCCAACAACTCTCTTAAACAATCTATAAGAGTATGGCTGTTAGACTTGGGGGGCGTCTTGGGTAGCTGCCCCAGGACCCAAAGGGGCCCTCTTTAACTTTTAAACCCCAAAGTTCTTTTTTACAAATTTTATTTACTTTCAATTGCCTCCCTAAAATTTTTTAAATTGCATTTTTTACATGATTTTCTTAAAAGTTTACAACATCATCTAAATTTTAACTTTTAAAAAGTATTTGGGAACAAAGTTCTAATACCAAAGTTTCAACTTTTACAGTATAAAGCATTTACATGCTACAGTTTAAAGGAAAATTATACTACAACATAAAACTTTCCAAACACTTTCTTAAGCATACCTATAATTCATAATTTTTTTACATGTTTCAATTATGCTCTAAATGTTGACATTAGACATACTCATACTTTGAACTTAAAGTATC
The DNA here is from genome assembly GCA_025403435.1 of Artocarpus heterophyllus. NCBI lineage: Eukaryota > Viridiplantae > Streptophyta > Magnoliopsida > Rosales > Moraceae > Artocarpus > Artocarpus heterophyllus. The sequence goes on along the minus strand of CM046347.1, from coordinate 6,896,493 downwards.
AAATAAAGAAAAAATCAACTATGCTACTACATAATTTAATAAATTTTTATACTTTAAACGTTAAAAAAAGAGAATTGACTTCAATTTATTTGGAAGAAGAAACGAACAATACAAATAAAAAAAAAAAGTAGATGGAGGAAAAAAATTAAAAAAAATAGTTGCATGTTTGGTTCAGCTCAAAGTTTTTGCTTTGTTTATGTCTCTCAAAAAAATTATGATATTCAAAGTTTTGTTTTAATATATAAGACATATTCAGTGGCGGAGCTATTCATGACTGAGTGGAGGTAGCCGCTCCTACTGAATTTTTCAAAAACAAAATGTGACCCACTAAAAATTTGAACTTTTGAATTATATCACCATTAAGGTTAATATTTTCATATATGCCCTACTGAACCTTATTTTTTTTTTATTTTCCTTCTATATTTTTTTTTCTACAAACAACTTTTATCCTTTTATTCATGAGCTATTGTAATGGGTTTATATGGGAGATTTTTATAATGTTTTTCTATCATCTTTATACCTCATATTTTGAGACATATATACTCTATATTTGGCATTGAATCACATTAATTCATGTTAATTTTTTTTGGGTCAAAATTCGGGTTTTAACTATGAAAATGACCTAAATATCCTCATTTTTTAAAAAAATTTTTTGTTATTCTTTTTTTTTTATTATTTTATTAAAGAGATTTAGATCGTTTTTATGGTCAAAATTGACTAGCAGCAAACAAAAAGGTAAGAATTTAATAATTTAAACGTAGTAAAATATTAAAAAAAACTCTAAAAATATAAGGTATTATTTTAATAATGTCAAAGTGCAAGCATAAAAATGGGGAAAAAAAAAGCCCTTCTATGGTAAGGTATCCTTATCAATATAACAGAAATTACAATAAAATAAAAAATATGCAAAATAAAAAATTTATCGAGCTTTGATATGTTAAGCTAGTTTTTTTTTTTTTTTTCATATTGTAAAGTTCTCTACATATTTAGTAGTTCTTAAAAAAAATATTGTTCTACAATTCTTTTATGTCATTTATTTAAAAAAAAGTATTAGTATATTACTACATCTCCATTGAGATTAAAGGCTCGCTCTGCCGTTGGATATATATTCAAATGGTCCTATTATAAATTTGTTTTATTGCAAAAAAATCGGTTTCAGAATGTACAATAATACATAAAAGTTGAAATAATTTACTATTTTAGACTGTCAAGTCACGTATTGGCAATAAACTTATTATATTAACTGTTACGAAAAGGTTGATTTAGACTCGCTGCCACTAGGGGTGAACAATGGGCGGTTTGGCGGTTTTTGGGCGGGTGCGGTGCGGTTTTTTTGGATGGTGGGTTGGCGATTAACTAACCCACAAACCGCCCACCACATGGCGGGCGGTTTCGGTTTGGTTTTGGGCGGTTGCGGGCGGGTTGAGGCGGTTTAGACCTATGCTATTGCCCAATCCTCAATGTAATTTTTTGGACCTTTTTTTTTAAAAAAGTGAAAAAAAATTTGTAGAAAATATAAGATGATAATACATAAAGCATTCTCAAGTCTCAACAACAAGCAAGTTTAATGCCTAAAGACAATAATCATATTCAAAAGTACAAATTAAGAAACATAATCATTCACTTCACAAAATAATTTAGTTTGATGTCTTTTTCTACTAACTTACTTGATATGAAATTTGATCACTTCCACTTTCCAATATGTCAAGAGGCAGCCGAGCCTGTGCTTGGAGTGTTGGATTGTTCAATCATCTCTAAAATCAGAGCAAAATCAAATAAATGATAAGTTTTAAAGAATAAGTAGAATTGTAACGAACTTAAAAATTTTACAATTACCTATCTCAAGATTCTCAGAAGTCTCAAGAACCTCCTGCTCGTCCATATACTCCATCACAATGATTGGTTGATGAGACTCACTCAACCAATTCTTCAAGCAAATCAATGCCTCTACTGTCTTAGGACTTAGCGAGCTCCTAAAAGGATCAAGTATGCGGCCTCCAATAGAAAATGCAGCCTCAGATGCAATAGTTGTCACCGGAACAGCAAGTACATCACGGGCAATGCAAGACAAAACTTTGTATTTCACAGAATTCACCATCCACCACTTCAAAATGTCAAAATCATCAACATTAGTTGTGTCTATATCCTCAGGAGGCTCGTTCAAGTACCTGTCCACCTCATTCTTTATTTTACCACTATCTTGATTTCGCCGTTGTTGCACGAAACTATCATGCCTACTAAATTTAGTAGCTTTAGTAAACATAAAAGATGACGACAATGAAGTTTGCTTGACAATTTCTACTTGACTTGCAGCTTGAGCTTGAGGTTCTATTGGCTGTGGCAATACACCGAACTCTTTCTCGTTATAATACTCAAACATCTTCCTCAAATCATCTTCAACATTGTTTATTATGGACTTACATGTCCTTGAGTCATGAAAAGCACTCAAGCAATGATGTAAATACTCAAGCTTGTATCGAGGATCAAGGACGGTGGCAAGCAACAAACATCCATTACTCTCCTCCACTTTTCCCCAATATTTTTCATATTTGAGTCTCATATTAGAAGCCATTGATGCCAACAAAGAATTCTCAGAAGCCTCATCAGTCAAATCATACAAATGCTCTTGAATTTGACAAATATCCCGAAAATATTTATTACAAGTGACGTAAGTGGAACCACTAAACCTCAAAGTGATCTCATAAAAAATAGCTAAGTATTGCTCAAAGATTTTTGCATTTTCCCAATCAAGTTCATCCGGTGGCCCGTCCCTTTTTTTGCCATCCCTCTCAATCTCTTCAAAATATTTGAAATAATTTTGATCGCCATCCAACCTTTCAAATGCCTTTTGAAACTTCAAGGCTTGGTTTAGCATCAAACATGTAGAGTTCCATCTAGTAGTGACATCTAAGCATAAAAGTCCTTTACAAGGGATCCCCTCCATTCTCACACACTCCTTAAACGTCAATAGTCTTGCTGTCGATGACCGCACATATCTTACCGCATTTCGAATACTGTTTATTGACGCTTGTTTCTCTTTCAAACCATCCTTGACAATCAGATTGATAATGTGAGCACAACACCTCATGTGTAAGAACTTACCATCAAGTACTAGCCCCTCCTTTTTCTCTTCAAATTTCTTCTTCAAGTATTTAATGGCCCTGTCATTGCTAGAAGCATTGTCAACTGTCACTGAGAAAATTTTATGGATACCCCACTCAATTAAACAAGCTTCAATTGTCTTAGCAATAGTGTCTCCATGATGATCTGTAATTTAGGAGAAATTAATAATTCTTTTTTGTAAATTAAAATGACCATCCACCCAATGAGCTGTGATTACCATATACCCAATATTTTGAATTGACGTCCAACAATCTGTAGTAATAGAAACCCTTTCCTTTTTCAAGATGTCTTTCAATTTCTTCTTCTCAGCTAAATACATCTTGTAAATGTCTCTAGCAATTGTAATCCTTGATGGGGGGTCAAAGCTAGGTTGAAGCTTTTGACAAAAACGCTTAAACCCTTCACTTTCGACATGCCTGAATGGCAACTCAGTCAACACAATGTACTCGGCAACAGCTTCCCTACAAGCCTCTTTGTTGTAATGCTTAGCCACTAATTGTCCTTCATTTGCTGTGTTGCCTCCTTTCTTTGGTTCAAATACCAAGACCTTTTGTTTCTTGTCAATAGGTTTATTGGGATTTTTTGAGCAACTTCTCAAATGATTCCACAAAGTACTCGTCCCATGCTTCTTTCCTTCACTAGCAAAATCTGCCTCACAATGTTTGCATGTAACGCCCCTATATGGGGGTTAACAGTTTTTAATGAGATAAAATAAAAATAAATAATAAAAGTAAAACCTTAAAGATTAAAATTTACCCGGGACTTAAATGAAAACTCTCAACTCAAAAATAAAAATATAAACGATAAATAAACCACAGTTTTAATGTAGCACCTTAAATTTAATAATATAAACTGTTGTCATCATCATTTTAACCCTCAACACATTATAATACAGTCACAGAAAGTAACAATTGATGCTTACATTATCATGAAGAACATTCTCAACGATTGAAGCAGTCCCAATGAAATATAGTTACATCACTTCCTCAACTATATTTCTCGTAGCCACCTCACACTTAGTGAGTCCTGAAAAGATATAAACATAAGGGAATGAGCAACACTATGCTCAGTAGAGAAAGCCATTACTCACCTTTAGGTTTTTATCATTACCACATTAAAATCTGCATAGTTAGTAAGTTACATCACATTCCAGATTATGAGGTTTATTATGATCACATCTTATGGATACCGTAGTTAATCATTACCAAGTGTCATAATTACACATTTATACAAATATTACCAATCATCATTGTTCCTAGGTATCCATGTTAAATTGAGTATCACTCAACTCATCGAAACCCAAATGGGCGCACTTGATCACCCTATAAACATTCCAAGGGTGTTCCGGTGAGGGGACATCAAGCCCCGAGTCCTCACCAAGTCGATTCCTGTACAGTGTGTTCTGGGACTTTCAACCCAAGGAAGCGTCATCGCCTTCCCCCTATTTTACCTTTTAGGGTATTCATGCCCAAGGACGTAACCGTCGCCCTCTTCATGTCTTACAATTTCTCTATATTGAATCATTATCAATAGAGTTAGTTTTCCTAACCATGCTTCTCAATTTATAACATGTGTAAATTCATTATGTTCCTCGCCGTACAATACAAGACGAGTCCATGTCATAGTTTCATATGTGATACTCATATAATATCAGTTCAACATAGATATATATATTGCGGCAAAACAATCAATTTTAATTCTATAAAAACCTTACAAAAGATGAGTAATAGAATCCCTACCTTTTAAGCTTATCAACAGTCTCTTAATCCTGGAATCAATTAACGTTAGCTCCATACTCCCTTGATCCTAAGGCGTGCATAAGGACAATTAAAACTAAAGCACAACATACAACTACATTCATAAAATTTATTTTAATTTAATCTTAGAATTTCAAGAAATAACCACTGCCCATAGAGGTATTACAAAGTTTAACAATATAAATTTTCTGTCTAGGGCATATACACTTAGACTTCATACATATGCTCCAAAATAGCAACAAACATATACTTAGGTTTAAGAACGCAAATTTGAATAATCCTTTAGTATAAAAGAAAATTTATAAATGAAAGACTAAATTTGTTCATAAGATTCTAACCTCGGATTATGGTTAGTTGGAAGCTTGAAATGGCTTCAAAACAGGTTCCTTTAGTTCGGTATGACTGAAATTCTTGCTCAAATGGAGGTGATGGTGGCTGATTTTTATGGCTGCCTTGAAGAAGTTCTCTAAGTATTTTGCTTCAGCAAAGAAATGAGAAGAAGAGTGTGGGAACCGTGGAAGAGAAAGGAAGAAAAGATGAAGTCTTTGAAGAGAAGTGATAGAAACAATTATAGAGGAGACATGTTGAAGCATGTCACGGAGGAAATAAAGAAAATGAGGGTCAAGAGTAGTTGGAAAAGATATCCTTATGTCTCATCTAAAGACTTTAACACACATAATGCCAATATGACATTTTTGAGATTTATTAGAAGTTCTAAGGCTTTTTAGTAATCATACTAAATAAATATAGGAGAATTTTAGAAAACTTAAAAATAGATAAAAATAAATATTATAAAATAAATTTAAATGAAGCAATTTTTTTTTATACATTAAAAATTAATTTAATTACCTCAATACCCGTTAGGAGAATAACGGGTGTCACAGCTCTACCCCCCTTAAAGAAATTTCGTCCTCGAAATTTCAATTCTAGTAATACTAGTAAAAATTATGATTCCAATTCTGAGTCTAAACCGTTAATGTTGTTTGTCCTCCAAATTTAAGTTATCGTATCTCCACTTATTTACTTGCATAATAAATCTTACTCCTAAATCCCTCAATGAGAGTATTTCTGACAAGTTTCAACTTATAACACCGTATAATAGTCTAAGAATCTGATCAGGCATACATATTGACCATATCATGATTCCAGTCCTTCATTGTCCATGGACCGTGATTTACAATCACATTTAAGGAGATTGCCAGAGAAATTTTATATACTTCATCTTTAGGTTCCTTTTTCCTTTTTTAGTAAGGAAAAGTCAAATATATTTGATTTCATACCTCAACTAATAAACTAAAACATAATCATAAAACATATATCACAAACACTTTTATTCAAAACTATACATTAAACTTACTCATAGAGATATTAAACGGAATCTCAGAGTTGCAAACTTACCCGACATATTTTTCATTAAACAGCTATCCTCATGACACAAACATTCAACCCAAATACTATACTCATATTTCATATGGAATATCCCCATAACTGACTCTGGTACTTCCACATAATATTAACAGAATATTACACATTACAAACATAATACGGATACGTTTCGAGAGTACAAGGCACTCCGTATACCAGCTATCCATATCATGCATGCTTATAGGATACAAAAACATCGATAAACAAAAGATCGGACCTTAAGAAGGATGCGTTTCGAGAGCATCAAGTACTCCGTATCCAGCCATCCCGGCATTAGGCTCAATGAATCTAAAAGATTGAACAACAACGTACCACAAGAAACACAGAATACAAGGCAAACGGTTATTCGTAACACACGGAATATGGACACACATGCCTACATGCCAAAGATAAAACAAAAAGATTACAGATGGAGATTCAAATCAATTGGCCGCTCCCGGCTTTCCCTTTCCCATTCAAGCTTGGATGTTGCAGTGTTGGATTCTGGATGTATGATTTGCATTTTATCTATCAATTCCTCAGCTGTTGAAGCAGTGACAAAGATTTGTCTCTCCGATTCTGTAGTGATGTTTTCTTCCACAACGTAATCTAGAAATTTCAAAAGACCGTCATAAAAACCCTTTACGTTCAGCAGTCCCAAAGGTTTGGAATAAAAGCCCAACAATTGCCCACAAGCAACTATAAATATTTCCTCAAGAGTACCTAGACCACCAGGTAATGCTATAAAAGCATCAGAATTATAGATTATGTCTTTAAAATTTTTAGGGATACTCCTGACTCCTTCTCCCTTACCTATGGCTTCCTTACAAAGGTTTCATTCAACTGGAATATGAGGCCAAATTCTTACATCAGTAGCGTCGCTAGACCTAGCTGCTAGTGCCATATTTACCATCATTTTTATACTACCACCCCCATAGATTATGTTAATCTTCTTGCGTGCTAGGACTTGCCCTAAGTGATTTGCAGCTTCTAAATAAGCTTTATCTTTTCCAAGGCTGGAACCACAAAAGACACAGACATTCTTTATTTTCTTCGTGGACTGGGAGGTAGACATATTTGGTTTATAGAAGTGGTTGCTTAATGTCTGCTCCACTTAGACTTCGGGTTCTACATGAGATTTTAAAGATGAGAAATATACAAAAAGGGCTAAAGAGATAGACGAGTAGGTAATGAAAAGGTAATCCAAAGATTTAAACAAAATCTTGTGCGGATAAGAAAGTAAGATAAGGTGATTGATAGTTTTCAGAAAATCTGATTCACTTTTTGAAAAAGATTAGACTCTAATTGTATAATTTTTGACAATTGAGAACAATTTGACAGAAGACCCTCTTGACACCACTGTAGACTTTTTGACAAATATACACCAAGTCTAGAAATTTAATATAAACGACAAATACTGTAGAACTTTTGAAATTTGAGACACAAATCTTGAAATATCTAGATAAGCTTTTCAAAATTCAAACATATTACTGTACCGTATGTGACGTGTCTGATAAGATAATATATTTTATTATATATATATTTAAGAAAATCATAAATTAAATAAGATATTAACACTTACTGTATCAATCTAATAATCACAATTATTTCAAACACAAAAGCAAATATTCTGAGTAAAAGAAAAACACAAACTGTTGAACATCAGCTAAAACTGCTTCAAATAAGCAAAGACTAAATAACCTTTATAGTGCGATGACTTATTCCCCATCCAGTTTTCTTATGGCTTGGCAAACAGGATCTAGAAATACCATATTCCTGAGGCGTTGTCTTTCTATATAAAATTTAGGCCAGAGTTTAAAAATAGCTCCTTGAACATATCCACTAGGGTGACCGTGGAGAGGAGGATGGATGCTATCCAAGTTATCCTTTGAAAGTCCATTCCTACAAAACCTTATTTTATCCTCTCTATTCGTAGACATATAACCAGGTGAAGTACATTTACCGTTACAATTTTGTCTTCCACATTTATTACAAGTGACCACGATGGCACGAGCTCTTCTTTTCATTGCACTACGACTGGTACCTGTTCCTGGTAAACCGACATCTTGACTAAAGTCACTCGGACGGATTTTTCCCTCTATCAACATTCTCACATCACAAGGGATACCAAAACGCATAAGAATCCACAACCGAGTAATTCTAGCCTTGTATTTCTTTCTAAGAATCTTTTGGGAGAGTGATGGGAAATACTTTCTCAGGTGTTGGTACTTTGGGTCCATGATGAGATGAAAGAAGAGTAAATAGAAAGGAAAAATTAAGATAGTAAATTGCAGAATCCTAGAATTCCTTCTTCTTTTAGAGGAAAAGAAGAATTTTTAATGAAAAAGAAGAGGATTTGCGATTTAGAGAGAAAATAACAAATTAAGAGAGAAAAAGTGAACTCGGAGAAATAAGCTCCTATGCACAGTAAACGTATATGTAAACAATGATTAAACCACTGTATATGACACGTATAGAAACCACGTGGGAGAGACAGTGTGAATCAAACTGATTTAAGATTTGAACTAGGCCCAAATGTTCTTAGTTGAAAATGGTCAGGTTGTTTCGGGCCTTAACACATTTAGAACGAGTTAAATAACAAACATAAAATTGAAAACCAATTTGTATACATCTTAAACCCAATTTAAAGCCCACTATAGATAAAGTTAACTATAAACAACAAATCTAATTTAACGACAACAAGGATCTTCCTGAATGATCCAGCAACTCAAATAATTTTGTTTTAATCAAAACCTTATTGAACAATGCATACACCCATATGTTATTGATAATACTTAACATCTATCAATGGATTCATCATCATTGCTACCAAGGGTTTAGAATGTGACTAACCTTGAAATCAATACGATTTACGTCTTTCAACATAGACCATATCAATGAACAAAGACACTTGATGTTACTACTTAAGAACATCTACAATCCCCACAATTCTACTTATACAATATATAATTTCCTCATATAACAAAACCTTAGGTAACCAAAGGATTCACTGATACACTTAAATACAATGTACGTAACAAAATATTCCAATTTTGAGATTCATGCATTCTAGACTTTACACAGTCTCAATAGACCAAAAGTCTAACATTTATCTCTCTCAAGATTCAATACCATGATTCCCAACTTATATCATATTCCTCAAATATATAGAACTTTTAAGAAAAGATATTGACACTTATGTGCTCCATCGAATCCACACATAATCATTACTTAGGTTTGAATCAATTACGAAAAATTTGGCATATCTATGTCAAACTTTAAAATCAATAAATCAAGCATTATATTTCTTATTGTTTTTCACGAGACAAAAGGCTTTTAAATCCTCGTATCTATACGAATTTCTCATCGTTTATACGAATTAGATATGCTTATAGATCCAAATATTATACGAATCTCTCATAAGCATTCTACTTATAAACTCATTCCATATAATTATCATTCCCTTATAACTATTAATACTTTCCTTCTATATAATTATTGTACTCATATAACTATTGATATTTTCATTCTATGACCTTTCCATGTTACATCCTTCTAGACCGTATAAATCAATGTGAAGGTTCATTTTGATGATGACAATAAAAATTCAGCTTCAAAACCATCTCAAAAATATATTTTTTTAAAGTGGTGCTACACTCCCTAGGTTAACCGAACCTAGGCTCTGATACCAAAAATTCTGTAACGCCCCTATATGGGGGTTAACAGTTTTTAATGAGATAAAATAAAAATAAATAATAAAAGTAAAACCTTAAAGATTAAAATTTACCCGGGACTTAAATGAAAACTCTCAACTCAAAAATAAAAATATAAACGATAAATAAACCACAGTTTTAATGTAGCACCTTAAATTTAATAATATAAACTGTTGTCATCATCATTTTAACCCTCAACACATTATAATACAGTCACAGAAAGTAACAATTGATGCTTACATTATCATGAAGAACATTCTCAACGATTGAAGCAGTCCCAATGAAATATAGTTACATCACTTCCTCAACTATATTTCTCGTAGCCACCTCACACTTAGTGAGTCCTGAAAAGATATAAACATAAGGGAATGAGCAACACTATGCTCAGTAGAGAAAGCCATTACTCACCTTTAGGTTTTTATCATTACCACATTAAAATCTGCATAGTTAGTAAGTTACATCACATTCCAGATTATGAGGTTTATTATGATCACATCTTATGGATACCGTAGTTAATCATTACCAAGTGTCATAATTACACATTTATACAAATATTACCAATCATCATTGTTCCTAGGTATCCATGTTAAATTGAGTATCACTCAACTCATCGAAACCCAAATGGGCGCACTTGATCACCCTATAAACATTCCAAGGGTGTTCCGGTGAGGGGACATCAAGCCCCGAGTCCTCACCAAGTCGATTCCTGTACAGTGTGTTCTGGGACTTTCAACCCAAGGAAGCGTCATCGCCTTCCCCCTATTTTACCTTTTAGGGTATTCATGCCCAAGGACGTAACCGTCGCCCTCTTCATGTCTTACAATTTCTCTATATTGAATCATTATCAATAGAGTTAGTTTTCCTAACCATGCTTCTCAATTTATAACATGTGTAAATTCATTATGTTCCTCGCCGTACAATACAAGACGAGTCCATGTCATAGTTTCATATGTGATACTCATATAATATCAGTTCAACATAGATATATATATTGCGGCAAAACAATCAATTTTAATTCTATAAAAACCTTACAAAAGATGAGTAATAGAATCCCTACCTTTTAAGCTTATCAACAGTCTCTTAATCCTGGAATCAATTAACGTTAGCTCCATACTCCCTTGATCCTAAGGCGTGCATAAGGACAATTAAAACTAAAGCACAACATACAACTACATTCATAAAATTTATTTTAATTTAATCTTAGAATTTCAAGAAATAACCACTGCCCATAGAGGTATTACAAAGTTTAACAATATAAATTTTCTGTCTAGGGCATATACACTTAGACTTCATACATATGCTCCAAAATAGCAACAAACATATACTTAGGTTTAAGAACGCAAATTTGAATAATCCTTTAGTATAAAAGAAAATTTATAAATGAAAGACTAAATTTGTTCATAAGATTCTAACCTCGGATTATGGTTAGTTGGAAGCTTGAAATGGCTTCAAAACAGGTTCCTTTAGTTCGGTATGACTGAAATTCTTGCTCAAATGGAGGTGATGGTGGCTGATTTTTATGGCTGCCTTGAAGAAGTTCTCTAAGTATTTTGCTTCAGCAAAGAAATGAGAAGAAGAGTGTGGGAACCGTGGAAGAGAAAGGAAGAAAAGATGAAGTCTTTGAAGAGAAGTGATAGAAACAATTATAGAGGAGACATGTTGAAGCATGTCACGGAGGAAATAAAGAAAATGAGGGTCAAGAGTAGTTGGAAAAGATATCCTTATGTCTCATCTAAAGACTTTAACACACATAATGCCAATATGACATTTTTGAGATTTATTAGAAGTTCTAAGGCTTTTTAGTAATCATACTAAATAAATATAGGAGAATTTTAGAAAACTTAAAAATAGATAAAAATAAATATTATAAAATAAATTTAAATGAAGCAATTTTTTTTTTATACATTAAAAATTAATTTAATTACCTCAATACCCGTTAGGAGAATAACGGGTGTCACATTGCACTTTGCTCTTCTCTCCCCTTTCTCATCAAAATAACGAATGAAGTCCTTCCAAACCTCACTAGTTTCTCTAAGAGGATTTTGGCCTTTCCGTTTTTTGGAATTTTTTTCATCTACTATCTCTTCGTCTGATTCAAATTCCTTCTGAAGATCAACTAGTTTTTCTTTTTTAGAAGCACTATCAATAATGCCAAGACTTGAAGAGGTTTGAGATTGACTAGAACTACCATCCATTTTTCACCTAGAGTACATCATTGAAAAAGAGAAAATCATACATGGATGCGAGAAGGAAATAAATTCTAGAAATAAAGAAGGCAATAAGTTCAATCAATTAGTGGTGTTATTAAAGTCAATTGGTGTTATTGAACAAAATTGCAAAAAGCAATACCAACCTCCCCTCAAGTAATGAACAAAATTGCAAAGGAATTTTTAAAATTTTCTTACTTGGCCCAGCAGATCTCGATTAAGACAGCTACTTGAGGATTTATATTAGCTGGAATCTCAAGCCTTCGGTTGTTGAAAACAACTGCTGCTACAACCTGAGGAAACAGTGAATTACAAACTCAACCATGTTATAGTTTGTAATTGCATTAAATAGTACTTAAGGAAGGAATATTTTTGTTTGAGATCTATGAGTCTGAAAATACTATTGTTAATAAGGTTGATCATCCAATATATCAAATCATTAATTGTTCTTGCAATTAATTACTAACATGAAATAGGTCATTTGTTACAACCAATTAACAGTAGGCAAAAACAAACAAAAGTTATAGAAGAGGTGTAGCATAGAAGAGATCACATTCATGAGTATAATTCAGCAAGATGGGAATTGTAATTAGTTTGCTCCTTTAAGCTATAAATAAAAGTTGATAAATTTTCCTTCAAAAAAAATTAATAAATTCACTAATTTATCCTCACTACACAGAAAAGTAAAGAAAAGTAATATGGAGAATACGACAATAAAAAAAAAGAAAAGAAAAAAAAATGCACTGAACAACACGCAAACAAGCTAAAATGAGAACCATACATGAATCATGTTTGTCATGTCAACTTGGTCAGTAGTAGTGATTTATCATACAAAGAACAAGAAAATCATGACCAAATAGAAGAGATTTGTAGAAGGGTGATAATAAAGGAACATTTTGAACATTGACGACAACATATAGCAAGCAAACAGAAACCAACAAAAACTTCTTTACTAATCCAACAACTGCAACAAAAGTCAAAAACCACCCTGTGACCCATTTTGACGACAGCTGTTGTTTTGAATAGTATTGTCGCACTGCATGGCTGAACTGAGGTTTTAATACTGGAAAGCTCCATTTTTAGCTTATTAATTATAACTAGACTAGACTAGAAGAATGAGAAGGTGTAGTACTAGTTATTGATATTGATCCACACTTTCTCTAATCTGTTCAAAGACTTGGAAAGTCTCACCACAGACAGAGAGAGATATGGGGATGAGTAGTGAGTTCATTAGGTTAAGTCTCAAGTTTGAGTGGGAGGATTTTACACTTGCAAATAGCGTTGTGTTTAGAGAGAGAGTTCTTTTTTTATTTTAAGATGAAAAGTGGAAGCGTTTCATACTACATAGAACTTTGTATGAGAGAGGAGAGAGATAGGGGTACTTGTTGTTTAAGCAGATCAACCACGATCAAGAGCAAGAAACACGAAGAAAAAACAGAAACGAAAGGAGAAAAATCGAACACTAGCGATTTTACTTGGTTCGGATTAACAATCCTAGGTGGCCCCTGTCAAAACAGAAACGAAAGGAGAAAAATTATGAGACTTAGTCGATCTATACTTAGCCCATTACATTTATTTATAAAGATTAAAAATAAAATGCTAACTAAACTAGAGTTACGCTTCTTAACCTCTCAAAGTTACAACATGGTCAAGTCAGCTATAACAATTTAACAAATCAAGTTGCAGTCTTGTTTGTCACCAACCAACTTAAATATAAGTAAAACAGCCGATAAAATAGAGTCATCAATTCTAACAGGACTTTCTCATCCTTACTATTTATTACAATGATATTGGTATCGTTGGTGCAAAGGGAGAAGCGTATGCATGACAGAGTCTCAAAACAAAACAAGATCTCAACTTACAGGAGTGTCAAGGGTGAAATCTTTCCAATCTCCTTGGGTATCGTGCCCGTTAATCCATTCCACATGAAATCACTTCCAAAAAATAAAATAAAATAAAATAAAACGATGAAAAGATATGACGTTAGCATCCCTGAGAAGAATATCAGAATAAGTTTTGAAAACAAAATGTAAGCACAAATCAGATCATAAGTGATACAACTCACATTATCCAAAGATGAGATAGCTAGCTAAGCTCAGGTGCTAAATTTCCTGAGAGATTCTTATCCATGAGTTGGCTGCATATAAAACTTTTCATTATAAAAATGGATGGCCTAGCTGACAGTCTAGATGATAAGAGGCAAAAGGACTACATAGAGATGAGAACATTCAATGTACACCACGTATTATAGCTAATTAAAGGGAAAAGAAATAAGAACTTTCAATTATGTACGACTTTTTGGGGATAACATCCTCAAAGTATATCAATTTTATAGAATTGCAAAAGACTAATGAACACAATTAACAAAAGAAGAAAGGGTGAGGAGTGGCATATGAGAATAACGACATACAGTTCTATAACATGCAAGTATCCATCATTCCCAGTTTGATTCGAACATATAACTTTAGTCCAGTTAGATGTACAAGGATCCCCCTTGTTCCAGTTTCCGAGAGAATTGTTGGGATCAATTAACCTGCCCTTCACAGCCTGCAAGGCTTTCACTGCAAATAGAAACCCAGATTCAAAAACTTTCAAAGGGCTATCCCATTTTATCAAAGCAAAAGATTAGACACCTTCTTCAATAAATAGTACTATCCTCACTTTTATAAACAATTAAAATCGAACCTCTTATAATTACTATAAAGACTAGCTAGAATGCTGACAATAAACAGAATGCAGAACAGAAAAATTGCAAAAAAAAAATGATAAATAGAATTTGAACTTTCTAATGTAGTAGATGATCGCCAGGAATTAAAGAAAATTAAATGTTAACCTTCGGAAGGATCTGTAAGTTGTGCCATCACGTGAAGCACAAGGCAACAACATGACATAGCGATAACACCCCCAACGTGGTCCAGTTGTTCCAATCAAGCTGGATATTTTGACTCTATATATCCCCAAAAAAACAATTATTCAAAGACATTTTTCACTTTCACACTCAACTGCAACAAAATTTTTACTAATCCAAATAAATTCTTGAAAGCAAACACAAATGCAAGAAAATTTAAAATAGAAGAAAACAGATTCAACACCAAGGAATTGAACACCAAGGACGGGTAACTAAACAGATTCAACACCAAGGAAAAATTTAAAAACCAAATTATAAAAAACGATGAGTTCAACAAACACAAGTGCAAAAAAGCCTAAAAAAGCGAAATAGAAGAAAACAAAAATGAAATCAGGCTTTACCCGATCCTTTGATAATTGATGTGCTACGGCCTGAAACCAAACCCATCCATGGCTGCCTTCTTGTCGTTGCACTCATGAACAGAGAACTAGGAAGAAGTAAGAAGTAAGAACCGAAGAAGAAAAGAAAAGAGGGAAAGAGAAGAGGCGCAGCCGCAGCGTAGAGAGGGAAAGCAAAAATAAATTAGGGCTGAGAGGCAAAAAGAGGGAAAGCAGAGCTGCAGAGCAGAGAACGTGTTGTGAGGCTGAGTGTAGTCTGTGTAGATAATAGGTTTAGGTTTTTTTTTTTTTTTTTTTTTTTTAATATATAGGCGGGCGGGTTCGGGTTGAACCCGCCCGCAAAAATTTAAAACCAAACCCGCCCACCAAAATAATTGGTGGGCGGGTTGAACCCGCCCGCCAGTAAATTAGAAATTAAACCCGCATTTTTTCAAACGGGCGGGCGCGGGGGCGGGCGAAAGGCGGGTGCGGGGCGGTTTTTGAACACCCCTAGCTGCCACTTGCTATTGTACTCAACTCGATAACAGGCACTTGCTTGACACTCATCACATGGCCGTGTTTTATGCGAGACGACGGACTATTCAAGCCCTTCAAGTTGCAGCTGGGGACCTCTTTTTATATATAGAAAAGATAATTTCTGCAGTTTGTCAATGACTCTCCAACAACTATTGCACAATGTTTACAATGCAGCTACCTTGTCGTTAGTATGCATACATGACATACACGGTCCCTTCGGTTATTGCTTTGCCCAGACACATTCAGACTAGTCAACGTCGTTAAGTAAAGAAGCCAAGTTGGAGCAGAAAATTACTTGAAGGCACCATTGTACTAAGCACAACTAATGTAAATAATAGAGACTAGGTTTGGAGTTACTCTCTATTAATGTGTAGCGTTTGTTCACTGGAAAACGACCGCAGACCAATCAATTGTTGCTGATTAAGGTCCGGATGTCCTCACAAACTTGTCCTGAAACGAGTGCAAAACAGAACTTAAAAGTTTCAATTAATGCGCACATGACCAGCCCAACCAATATCTGCCAAACCCAAATAACTGTTTGTACTATACGTCGTATGAAGAATGGTGTGAAGGAAAGGGGAAAAGGTTTAAGAAAATAAAAGAAGGATGTAAAAGAAGGGAATTTTTGTATTGAAGGAGGGTATTTTACTCCATTAGTGAGTATGGTGTTTTAGTTATTGGATTAACTTTTTAACAATCTAATTTATGACTAAAAGCTTTTATGCCATCGTAAATTTTTAACACGTAGAGTGTCGTTGGAAATATTGATTTATTTATTTACATCCTTTTGTTGTTTTAGTTTAAAGGAATTTGGTTTTAGTGGCTTTATGGTTATTGTATTTGTACGTGACATGGTCAATAGCATTGTTTGATCCTGATCTTTACGAGAGTTTGGGCCCATTTTGTAGTGTTTATATTTTGGTTTTTGTTTTTAAAAGAAATCTAAAAATGAGAATGCCTTAAAAATATGTAAGAACTGTTTTTAAAATTGTGTTTGGTTGTATATGTTGGTATATTTTTTAACTCAAAATATTTTTAATAAAAAATTATTAATATAAACAAAATCAAATTTAATTTTAAAAACCCTAATTATTAATATAATACTAATTAGAATCAAAATAGAAAATTTTTTGATAATTTTTTTTATTTATATTAATATAAGAAGAATGTCTTCCTCTTCCTTTACTCCGGTGAGGCAGGATGCTGGTGATGGGTCGATCGCGTGAGCTACAGCAACGACAATGACAGACATAGTGACCTCCCACGACGATGAAAGGCATGCAACGGAGATTCAAGGCTGGTGCTTGGAGAATTCGCGTGACTACAGAGCTGTAGTGGGTCGGTTCAACGCCGACGATGGGTGGGGGGTTTGGACGAAGATCTGCACTAGCACTAACAATGACGAGATCAATGCAACTCTTGCAATGATGACGGTGTTGTGGCAATGAAGAGAGGCGCTGGGAGGGGTGAGTTATAGGTGGTTGGAATTCGTTAGTGATGAAGACGATCGACGAACGTAGCTGGACGACGAGGAGAGATGTGCACGATGACTGTTGGGGGGTTCGCTGGTGAAAGGACATAGCTAGGCAACAATGAGAGATGTGTGGGGAGGGGTGAGTTGTGGGCGGCTAGGAATTAGTGGTGGATGGGCTTCAAAGATGAGCTGGGCTTTGACGGGGGAGCTTTGATGGTGGCGACAAAGATGGGATATAGCTTAGTTAGTAGAGTTCTGCCCTTACAATTGGATCATCGCAACTATAGGTTGGGTGTCTAATTGTCCAGGTAGTAATGATAGTATCTTGTACCTAGACAGATGGCTCATTTTTTCTAAGCAATGGGGAAGAGGACCAAAACATACCATTGAAAAATTCTATAAAGACAAGGATAGGTTGTCCAAAATGTAAAGGAGGTAGGATGGGTAGTAGGTCAGATTTAATACTACGGATCATACATGGACAGTAGTTGGAGTCGGCGGCTATCCTAAGGTTCCCTCATTTAGGATCTCTAGAGAAGAAGCTCATGTTGGCCCCTGCGAACAACTTGATACACTATTCTCCCTTCAACGAGTATTCTCAAGGAAGCTCATCGTACCCGCTAGTAAGGTATGGATAAAGACCACCTCGCTTAAGATATTTGTCACGAGATGGGAAATCATCTGGCGATTGCATTTATAAAGGAGGTTCAGTAAAGTTCTGCTTGTCATCAATTTTTACTACAACCACCTGGACCTTCAAGTAAACAAAGCATAGATCGAAGTTGAATTAGTTTGTTCTTTCGACTGTGATTGTTTTCCTTAGTTCTAGGGAAGTTGAATTTGCTTTGGGCATGGTTAAGCTCTTCCTTATTTTAGGATGAATCAGCAGAGAAGGGCCATTCACTGGTCTCAACTTTGATCCACTCCAAATTAGGAAGCTTTAAGCCGTACACCGCCCTCATCACTAGAAATCCCATTGTTTGGTGATCTTTGATATAATATTTTAAGGTCGGAGGCTTGGCAATGCACATGGAGATGGTGCCGAAACTCCCACAATTCTATGCCTTTTCAACCTCTGTCTTTTATCTCTTTTCTCGTTAGGACTTACAGCGCCAGAGATGCACTATTCGTAAAAAGGTTTGGAGAATATTTTGGATGCAATACGCAATTTACACTATGAAAAGTATTAAATTTATTAACAAAAGAAAAGAAAGGACATAAGTGGTTTTTAGTAATGGATCGTTTGGTTTACCGATTCGAGCCAAAAGTTTGAATTAAAATTTTAAATTTTTTAAAATTTTGTGAGAAAAAATACTTTAACAAAACTAGTTTCATTCGTAAAGTAAACATGCCATCGTTTTCCTTATCCCCATTTAGTCAAAATACTCAACATATATCAAAAAAACTGCTTCTTGAGAAATTTTCTTTCTTATAGTCTCTGCAATCTGAGCGTGAAAAAGAGATTGTTTAGAGAGAAATTTACACCCTCTCATGTATGATCAATAAACTAAGGAGTGTGCTGGTGCTTCTTCCCATGGATGTAGGCTGAACCAAAGATTGAAAAATCAATATTTCCACTTATATTTTTGTAGAAATTTTTATATTTTGAAAGTATCAATATAGAAACATATATGCCATATCCTTTTCGCAGAATTTCTAAAAATTTCCATAGAAATAGTTACAGGGATCGATATTTTGATGGAAATATAGATTTTTACAAAAAATTGCAGTGTTAAATGATAAAATATTAGGAAATTTTTACAAAAATATCAGTAAAATATCGACAAAATATTTGTATTTTATATTTATTTTTCTAATTATTACTTTTGAAATGTTATAAAATTTATGTTTTTTATTTACGTTTTTAATATAGCCATTTATAAATTTACTTTTTAATACTATAAAATTGATTTTTTTTTATATGTAGTTTGTAATCTTTTGAATCATGTTGAGTTTTATAGATGGCCAAATGTGTGAGGTACTAAGACTAAAGGAGAGCTGAAGAAGTGGAGAACTTGATATTGTTTTTTTACTTCTTACCAATTAGTATTGGGTTAACTCATAATTTGCTAAACATGGAGAAATAGTGCGCAACGATCAAGAGATATACATGGCATGTTTAGAATTATATAAAAAGTCTGTTTAAGTTCTACATTTAGTTTCAATATTGTTTAAACCAAGAAGGTATTCCAAATACCTTTGAATCTCCTATAAGCTCTTTATATCATTGATTTTTTTTTTTTTTTTTTATCTTGTATGAAAGTATGCACATAAGGTACTTTTATTAGTTTGACTTTAACTATTTTACTCATTTTGAGATCGTATGCTTATCATATTGTTATCATGATCACATTTTACTATTTATATTCATCATATATTTAGTATTTTGGTTGAGAGTTTCATCTAAGTTATGTATTATTGACACTTTTAGAGTTTCTTAAGGTCTCATTTAAAATAGAGTGTTTTAAGATAACTTTTAGTATTTTATGTCAATTTCCACCAATATTTATATTTACATCAATATTTTCGTAAAATTTAGATACCGATATTTTTATATGTATCGATATTTTTATGCTGGGGCTGAACGACATAAATCGTCTTGCATTGCTATGAGTACGAGAGTGGAGGTATAACCCAAGAGATTAAAAAAAAATATATCCTATCTTTAATTTGTTTTTATTTATGCCTTTCAATGGTGTTTGGTTGAGTACGACGATATCTTTAATGTCTGGTTGGTTGTATAAGAAATGTAACAGATGCCCGGTTATAATAATACTAAGAGAACTCCTATTCCAATTTCTCGCCGCAACTATTACGGTGTAACAAACAAAATTAAAGCAAAGATAGGCTAAGCTTTTAGCAGTGAAAATTGGTTGGAACACCATCACATCATAATTATTAAAAAGTGGTTCTTATATGTTGGTCCCATACTAAATGTGTGGTGCTCTTCTTAGTTATTATTAACGTGTCCTAACATTGTTTTTATTGTCGAAATTCACGATCGAATTAGAACTTCACGATCGAGTTACCTTTTTTTTTGGCTCGGTAACTTGTTATTAGACAACGAAGTAAGATTTGTAAATAACAGCACTCTTCTGTAGTCGATAATATGATTTGAAAGTAGAATGACGAAAAAATTCCATTAAGTTCTACACAACCAAAGTCTCTTTTTTTTTTTTTTTTTTTAAATTAGGAAAGGGATTTGAACTTTTTATTGGAGTCCGATTTAATTTTAACTACAACCAGTAAACTCCTTTTTTCTTTGTCTAAAGGAGAAAATGAGTGGTCGTTTCGAAACCAAAGTAACAATTAACAATGACTTGTTTAAAACTTTTAACTTTAGTGAACAACCCAAGTGAGGGAAAAAGATAGCAATTAAAGTAACAACTAGAAAATATAACGATACGAACAATTATATGAAATCAATAATTTGTCCAGCAATTAAGAAAAGTATCACCGGAAGAAGCTGCCCAAGAGAAGATATGAAACATGCGCAAGAGGGTTAAAAAGGAATCTGGTTATTGACGGAAAATATATAATTTTTCCCGTTTAAATGGGGCTTATTTTTAGATAGATTCGCTTACAGAGACTAATAAGCAAAGGGAAGGGTACTTGGGTAGGGAAAGGCAACATTCAGACTACACATTACGATTGACAACAAAATCATACCCTGAAAAAGAAGCACATTAAGGTGCCATTATGCTACTTTACTAAAGGCAACTATCACGTTTGTAATGGTTGTTGCAGTTTTCCTTATTGCGGGGCGGGTTTTTGTCGGCGCTGCAGGGCCTATACTTCCCGTTCTGACCGCAAAGTGCTTGTTTACGACTATTGCTGGCTCTCTGCGTCAGCTTATCCTTATTAAAGGTAAAAAGAGTCCTGCGGCTGATTTCGGAAGGCATCTGGAACTCCAGCTCGTCATCCAGCCGAGCAATCAGGCATTCTTCCATGGGCCTCTCGCAGATCATGGAGGGGGTGCTGGTGGCGTTAACGCTCTTTGGTGAAATTGTACCACTAGCTCCGCAACAACTTGGCTTGAGAACAATTACCACCATCGTTGTAATCACTAAGAGGAACAGAGAGAAATTCTTCCGCACAATGGGCTCCATCAAACCAGGTACTTAAATCTATAAACTTTTCTATAATTTACAAGTATCAATGTGTGTGTATATATATGTATATGGAGAGCAGGAGATGGGGCTATCGCCTCTACATATTAATGTTGACATGTTAAGAAAAGGACAATATATCCCTTAAAAAAAAATAACAATAACAATAAGGGGTAAGGATAATAATAGTCATCCACTTGCGTACTTTTATTATTATTATTATTATTATTATTATTATTTCTTTTGTGCTAAACATTCAACTTTGCGTACTTCATTTTTTTAACTCATCACTCGGGTACTTCTTTCCCCCCCACCCAATACTTGTGTACTTAAGCCATATGTAAATATGTCTTAAAATAAAAACCCTATAACCGCTTCTGATTTTGCTGGATAAAAATAGCCAATTTGTGGTCTTAAAAAGAGGCAGCATTGCTCACAAAAAACATTTTTATTGCACATTTATAAGTTTGGCAACCAAAATCCAGAGAGCTAGGGTTTTTTTTTTTTTTTTTTTTTTTAATAATTGCCAAAGCACGGAGCCTCTTATATCTCATGCTGGACAGCCGAGCCACCTAACATAAATTTGATTGGATCCACCAACTAGAGTACTCTATGCCATATGATTTTAGATACTTATGTTGTGTGGTCTTCTTTTTATTTTTTTATTTTGTTATTATTATTATTTTTTTACAAGAAGTGGACAAGATGAATATGTCGGCCCTACGGCCATCATTGCCGGGGGACTTGCATTCTCTGCGTTTACCTTCAAAGGGACAGTACTAGTTGTTCTAGTAATCGTAACATTTGACGGTTGAAAACACACCATAATTTTCTGTTATCTAAAGTTATCTAGAAGTCAACAAGGGTGTTTAGCATGAGGCGGTTTACACCTTTAACTCAGTTATAAATAGTGTAAAGCTCTCACATACTACCGTAAGAAGAAAAAAGTTACTACAGTGTAAAGATCGCACATGTTACAGTAAAAAGAGTTCTAACCAACAGTTCTCACTACTATACTAAACACCCTAAATATTGCACGGATTTTGATTGGGGTTGAAAAAAAAATCTCCCAACCTTAAATTTTGCTCAATTTCTCCTTTGTTATTAAAAGCTATGAAGGTATCTTTGAATTTGGAAATTTTATTTCAATTATATGCCTCACACTCTTTGTACACAGAACAAATGAAGAAAAAGACAAAATACCCACAAAATAAATTTTGAAACATAGTTTAGACATTAAAAATCTAAAAATAAAGCATAACTCTTCAATAAGTATATATATACACATATATGCGGAATTTAATTTTGAAATGCTTTTCATAAAAATTGATCAAGGAAAAATATATTTCAAAGAAATATTCATCTAATTGAGTGTATTTCATTTTTTTTTTTCTTGTTTTGTTCTTCACCAATAAAATGTGTGAGGGATGAAATTGAAAAAAAAAAAAAACTCAAATTCGTAAGATACTTTAATAACTTATAAAAAAGGAAACAAAAATTGGAAGAAAGCTAGAGATACAATAATTACTACATATTTCTTTATTCTTTAAGTGAAACTTCATTCAAACTAAAAAAATAGTATAAATAAAGTTGCAAATAACCACCTATTACAGGCAAATTTGACCCTAAATAATGATTGGATCCACCAATAAGGACAGATGAAGCATATGGACAAAGTATTGAAACCTAAAAGAGAAAGACCTGCTTGACACACAAATTAGAGTACAATAATGCCTTGTTACAAAGTACCACTATAGTTGATAAAATAAACCAATTAACTGAGACCGAACCCTCCCTATTATGGGAATATACGAGATGACATAGAGTCAGATCTAGCTAAAAATCAATGCACACTTCACTTCAAACAAGCGGGTATGACGTGCAAACTTAGATCGATGGTGGAAAAACCACCCATATTATTACAGATTGAATATGAACATCTGATGAGACTGAAAAAGTACATTTTAAGGCTAAAATAATTTATTTATGTTTTTATTTTTCGTTAAATCCTTTAATCAATAGCATTTTTATGTTTTATATTATTTTTGTGTCTTAGTGTGAAAATATGTTTAAATATGTATTTTTATTGTGTTTTTATGTTTAAAAATATTTTTAGTAATTTTAAGAATCGTTTTTATATGCATTTTATATGAAAGTCATAAAAATAATGTGGCGATGTTATCTTTAGCCTTACTATGTTTTAAAGTGTATTTTTAATGTGCAAATATGTTGTCATATATTTATAATAATTTCTAAAAATATTTCCGAGTCTTAAATGCCATGTTTGTATAAAATTATATCATTCTGTTAGCTGATATTAACAATATGTGTTTTTTATGCGTGTTTTGTGTTTTAATTTGTTTTATATTAATAAGTATTTATAAATATTTATATAATTTTAATAATTTTATTTTGTAAAATAAATAATTTTTATGTGTTTATTTGTCAAGATATTCGGAATCTGAGGCGAAAATGGAGGAAAATGGTTTAAGAATCTTGAAAAACTAGGGTAAAAACATAATTTTTCGCAACACTCAACTGTAACCGAGTCAGAGTCAATGTCCACATGGCTTCTCTTGATTCGCCAGTCAACGTCTGCGTTAGAGCCCAATCAGCAGCTCCTAGTCGAGTCAGACACCATTCCCCCTCACAGTCATCAGATCGCCTGCCACCTTCATCTCAGCCGTCCGCGTGTCAGCATTAACAAGCGCGTCAGGTGCGCGTTATTTGTGGAACCTAGCTGTCGGCCCCGTTCTTTTCTCAGCTCGAGATCCAGTGCATGTCAACTTACGAGCTCATCTAATCTGACGGTCCTCATGAGCCTTCCGTGGCGCCAGCTGTCTCCCACCGCTAGCCACTTTTTCAACCGTCAGATCAGTCCAAGTCTGCGCTCCCAAAGCTTCCGATGCACCGTTTGAGTACTTCAACCTTTTGCGTCGCACTAGATCATTTGGAAATACGCTATAACAAACCGCACCAGATACCTTCTTCGCTTGAGGCACCAAATCCTTAAATAATTACACCTGCTTCTGTCCATTTCCTTCAAATAGTTATTAGTCCTCATTATTTAGCAGCTCTTCGTTCGCATATAAATACCATGCAGTCTTTCACGTTGTTGGTCGTCCAGTCTTAGTATTCAGCCTAGGTTTCTATAAAACCAAGCACTATAATATTAATGTTGCGACCTTGTTTTAATCAAGTGATATTTAAGTTTTGTGTTAAAAATATTTTTGTTGTTGCTTTTATCTTAAAAATGTATTTCTAATTTTCCTTTTAATTGAGGTAGCAGGAGAAACTCTGGTAATTTTAACGTAATTATTTTTAGTTTTTCTTTCTTTTCTAAAACTCTTAAAAAGTTAAACTTATTTTTAAAAATTTATGATTTTATTATTATCTCAGCTAAATTCCATGCAAAATAGAGCTTTGATTTATCGTCGACAAAGACTGACAGAGGTAATGTTGAGGAAAACTTTGATTAGCCATCGATAAAGAATGATACGACAAATGCTTAGTTTTTATTTTATAAGTTAATTTAGTTAAATATTTTTATAATCATATTTATTTGTTTAAGTGATTTTTTTGCTACATTATAGACATGAATTGATACAAAAAATGCTTGGTAATTCTTGATTTATTGTTGATTAAAGGTGGCATATTGTATTCTTAAACTATTTAATAAATATTTTTTAAAAAACTAAAATATAATTAAGTTAAACCCCTCGAGTGGATCTTTTAAACCTTAGCACTTTTATAAATCTTTTTTCTTTAAATTAAACTGCATTTCTTATTGTTAAAATTCTAAATCATAAAAATGTTAAAAATGAAAAAAATTATAAAAAAATTAAAAATAATTTGTAAATAATTAATTTTAACTTTTAACGTAGTAAACATTTAAGTTGCACTTTGGATAAGTAATAAACTTGATATATTTGGACTAAGATTTAAGTTGCACTCTAGATAAATAATAAACATTTAAGTTGCACTCTGGATAAATAATAAACTTGATATATTTGGACTAAGATTTTTCTCTTAGGGCTCGAGTTTGGACTCATTGAGTATTATTATGTGTGATAATCTTATACCTGAAATTATTTCGAACTCAACTTTCAAGACCGAAGATCAATAAAACACCAAAAAAACCATACAAACGAGTCGAAAACATTAATGCGTTTATTAAAAAAGACACACTCTATAAATATAGCAGTAAAAACCAAGAGCAATGACAACAATCGAAAAGACAAACCGTCAGTAGGACAGCCGCTGCCTAGACATGCACGGAGACTAGATGATCTATGAAGGACTGCCTAGAAGAAGCACAACCACTGGCCACCATGGTACGAAGCGCCAAAACCCACCTAAGGGAGCACTATATCACTAGGAGCAAACCCACTGTGCCGCCATTCGTCTAGCCGCCTCCCATGCCTCACCCTATTTGGCACCATCGATCCTCAACCTTTGGCACAGAGAATAACCCAACCGGGTCCCACCACTCATGTCTAAGCCCCCGAAGGACCAAAGATCCAAGCGGCGAATCATGGCCATCAGTTGCCACGCACAAGGTAGATGCCCAATCTCTCACTCCCATCACTAAACCAACCTACCCCAACACCACGTCAAGCTCCTCCATACCCTGCAAAACAGGCCCCTAAACCACCGTCAAACCGACTTCTATCTAAAGCCCCTCCACGGTAGAACACAACTACAATTAAGCGTCACCACCTCCCAAGCCCAAAGCACTTAGCAGGCGGGGGGGCGGGGGGGTGGGTGGGTGTGGAGTGGAGTGGAGTGTGGATATAATATTTTAACCAAGATAAATTTGTGACCATTTAAATTTACAGGATCGATATTACATCCAGCGGCACTTATAAAGTGGCATATAGATGGGATTTTTAATGTTCAATAGTCATTACAATGGGCACTCTATAATTTGTGGACCATAGATTTGCACCTATTACGTTATAAAGATATTAGTACAAGCATCGAGAAAATGAATAAAAACTACACATGGAGCTATTCGAGGGGAAGTAAAAAAAAAAAAAAAAATGGCGTTGCGCATTCTTGTCCAACAATTTGGCAGAAAAAGTAATTCTTAAAGAATGCTTTTGAGATTTTTTAGTGACAGGCGGGAACTTGAGTGGGTCACTGAGCCTAAAGCCCGAGCTCTTATAGCTTTATGTTTCACATGTTTGTGTTCACAGAATACCATAAGAGAGGGATCGTCTAAATTAGAGAGAGATTCTTTACTGCCATAACGATTATCAACTATAAATGAATAATCATTTTCCTTTTAACTTTTGGAAGAGTATATTTTATTTTTTTAATTTCAATATTCCAATTACTTTTACATGTTCACGTACGATACCTTGCTAATTAGATTCTAGATGGATAGTTAAAGGAAACAAACTTTGAAATTAAAGAAAATGTTATATATTTTTGATAAGTTAGTTTTAGACTAATTAATTTGATGATTCGCACTTAATATTTTTGTTAGTTTTGAGCAATTTACAAGAATTTGATAGTGTTTTATGCTCTTTTATAGGTTTTGAGGAAAAGATACATATTGGTAAAGTACGAAGCAAAATGGACCGAAAATGACCGAAACTGGACTCGGGAACAAAATGGAGTCTAGATGCCAGCTTATGGACACTTAGGTGCTCTTGCAGATGAAGTCTCACATAGAAAACCCAAGAGCACAGCACCTAGGCACCACAATTTGGGCCCCTAGGCGCTACTTTAAAGCCTAGGCGTTAGTTCAAAAATTTCTCCACAGACCTTTGTAGTACCTAGGCGCTACAATCCTGGCACCTAGTCGTCAGAAAATCGAGCCTAGGTATCATTGCGATCCCAATTCAAATTTTAGTCTAATTTTGTTCTAAAATTGCCATTTAAAACCCTAGCTTATAAATAGAACATTATGAGGGGTTGAAGCACGAATTTTAACAGAGAAAAACTACAGAAAATAAGAGAGAACTCACTGCTATAAGAAGAAGAACGGTGTAACCTGGAGACGAAAATCATCTTCGCATCCAAACAGAGTTCTTTCTTTCACTCATCATGTTTAAGATATTATTTAGGATTGTTTTTAGTTTCATTAGGAACTAATTTTCTCTGTTCTAGGGCTACGATGTAGTAGGATTATGAATGTATACTTTTATTTAATTTAATTCAATTTGATGTTTATTAATTATCTATGCTGAGTATTTAATCTAACTTAATGCTTGTAAAAGTTTGCGCACCTTTTGCATGATTTGTGATTTAATTTGAGGCTGAGAAGCAATAGTTAAATTAGACCATGATTGAATGCCATGAGATCATTATATGATAGAGATATCTATGAGGCTTGTGTAACACTATAAATTTCTTGTTCTTAATGAATCTTGGTAAGTTTAGAGTTTTCACAGAGATGTAGAAAATTTACTAACTAGGATAAATTATTAATGCTTGAGAAAGATTAATGACTACCTAAGAGAAATTTGTTATCGGTATAGGAGTAAACATCAGTTGATTAAATTAGATAATTTGAATATGATTAATTTAGGTAAAATCGGATGTCCTAGTCTTTTATTTATTTAGGTTTTCATTTATATTTTTTTTGTATTGTTATTTTTCTATTTTATATTTGATTGTTCAAATAATTTTAGAGTTAACCAATTTCGGTACTTAACTAGATTAACGCAATCTTCTTGGGAACAATACTCTATTCACTCTTTATTACTTGTCTACGATTTTGTGCACTTACAGATTTTTTGCAATAATTTCAAATGAAAAAAGAGAGAATAAATTAACTTGCATCTTACACTTTATACACACATATGACAACTTGTGGTAGTTGAGAGCGGAAAACAAGTGATCATCAAATAAGAATATTTGTGGTCCATTAGATTAAAAGTCAACATGCATTTCTTATTTATCTAATGCTTGTTTGGGAGCTCGGTCCCAACCAATGAAGAGCAAGGGTGTTTAAGCATTAGAGTTTGCAGATTTATGGTCAATCCGTAATCCATTCCAAAACCTTTAGATTGAAAAAAATCCTAATCTACAATCCAATCCAAAACCTTTAGATCGAACAATCTTAATCCACAATTTGATTCAAAAATTTTGGATTGGATTCATAGATTCACGGATTGAGCTATGACCTTTAAGATTAAAAATATTGAAGGTCAATTTTTTCAACATGAAAAATTCAAATAAACAATCCATATTATAATATAGCTTACTAAAGCTAAATTTGTAACAACCAATCATTAGGACTAACTAGTTTCAATAGAACTTAAAATCAAATCTTCTTAAAGAAACTCAAAATAAAATATTATTCATTCATCAATAGTACTTAAAACTTTAACGCAATTCAAAATTATAAGATATTATATATATATATATATATATATATATATATAGGGTTTCAGATTAATGGATTAGACGGATTGATAATTTTTCGACCCATAATCCAATCTAAAACCTTTTGGATTGTGATTTTTTTCAATCCATCACCAATCTAAAACTCTTCCCAATCCAATTCAAGACTTTCATATTGGATTAGGATTGGGCCGATTTACAGATTGATAGATTTTATGAACATTCTTAATGAACAGTGTAAAGCTCTTAGCATCTACAGTAAAATGTTATAGTATAAAGCTCTTATATGCTAAAGTTACCAAACCAACAACCTTAATTTCAACAACTCTCCTAAACAACCTATATGGCTCTTAGATTGGGGGGCACCTTGGGTAGTTGCCCCAGGACCAAAAGAGGCTCTCTTTAACTTTCAAACCCTGAAGTTCTTTTTTACAATTTTTTATTTACTTACAATTGCCTCCCTAAAATTTTTAAAATTGCATTTTTTATATGATTTTCTTAAAAGTTTACAATATCATCTAAATTTTAACTTTTAAAGAGTGTTTGGGAACCAAGTTCTAATACCAAAGTTTTAAGTTTTACAGTATAAAGCAATTATTTGCTACAGTTTAAAGAAAAAATATATTATAATATAAAGCTTTCATATATTACAGTGTTTAAGTTCTAACTTTAAATTCAAACATGCTTTCTAAGCACTCTCTTAAGCATACCTATAATTTATTACTTTTTTTAAATGTTTCAATTATACTTTAAATGTTGAATTTTGTCATATTAAAAGTCAACTCCTACTTTTAAACTTAAAAGTGTCAAATAAAGAAAAAATCAACTATGCTACCACATAAATTAATAATTTTTTAGACTTTAAACGTTAAAGAAAGAGAATTGATTTCAATTTATTCGGAACAAGGAAAGAACAATACTGATACAAAAGGTAGATGAAGGAGGAAAAATAACAAAAAATAGTTGCATGTTTAGTTTAGCTCAAAGTTTTAGCTTAGCTTATGTCTCTCAAAAAAAATTTTCTGGCACGCTACTTCTTTATGATATTCAAAGTTTTGTTTAATTATATGAAACATAGTCAGTGGTGGACCTATTCATGACTGAGTGGAGGCAGTCGCTCTTATTGAATTTTTCAAAAACTAAATGTGACCCATTAAAAATTTGAACTTTTGAATTTCCATCTCCATTAAGCTAAATATTTTCATATATGACCCATTGAACCTTATTTTTTTTATTTTCCTTCCATATTTCTTCTACAAACAACTTTTATCCTTTTACTAATGGGCTATTGTAATAGATTTTAGGACTTATATATATGGGAGATTTAATGTTTTTTCATCATATTTATACCTTACATTTTGAGACCTACATACTTTATCTTTAGAATTACATCACATTAATTCATGTTAAACTTCTACCTCTTTTTAGTCAAAGTCAGATTTAACTATGAAAATGACCTAAATATCCTCATATTTTATATTTTTTTGTTATTCTTTTTTATTTTATGGAGGACATTTAGATCGTTTTTATGATCAAAATAGACTAGTGGCGAATGAAAAGGAAAGAATTTAATAATTTGAAAGTAGTAAAATATTAAAAAAAATCCAAAAACATAAGGTATAAGTTTAATATTGTCAAAGTGCAAGCATAAAAATTAAAAAAAAAAAAAAGAAGCCCTTCTATGGTAAGGCATCCTTATCAATATAACAAAAATTACAATAAAATAAAAAATATGCAAAATAAAAAAATTATCAAGCTTTGACGTGTTATGACATAGCCCTATCAGTTAGGTTTTTTTTTTTTTTTTTTTCATATTGTAAAGTTCTCTATATATTTGGTAATTCTTAAAAATTATTGTTTCACAATTTTTTTATGTCATTTATTTTTTTTAAAAAGTATTAGTATATTACTACACCTCCATTAAGATTAAAGGCTCGCTCCGACATTGGATCTATTACAAAGTAAATCAAAATGGTCCTATTATAAATTTGTTCTATTGCAAAAAATCAATTTCAGAATTAATGAGTAGGTTTACAATAGGACATAGAGGTTGAAATAGTTTACTATTCTAGACTGTCAAGTCACATATTGACAGTGGACTTATTGTATTAGCACACTACGGAAAGGTTGATTTAGACAGCGCACCAGGGAAAGGTTGATCTGTTGCTATTGTACTCAACTTGATAACAGGCACTAGCTTGACACTCAGCACATGGCTGTGTTCACGCGATACACGGACTTTTCAAGCTCTTCAAGTTGCAGCAGGGGACCTCGTTTTATATACAGAAAAGATAATTTCCGCAGTTTGTCATTGACTTACCAACAACTATTGCACGTTGTTGACAATGTAACCACCATGTCGTTAGTATGTATACATGACATGCAGGGTCCCTTCGTTTATTGCTTTGTCCAGACACTTTCAGACTAGTCAACGTCGTTGAGTAAAGAAGCCAAGTTGGAGCAGAAAATTACTTGAAGGCACCATTGTACTAAGCACAACTGGTATATAATAGAGACTAGGTTTGAAGTCACTCTCTATTAATATGTAGCGTTTGTTAATTGGAAAACGACTGTAGACCAAACAATTGTTGCTGATTAAGGTCCGGATGTCCTCAGAAACCTGTCCTGAAACGATTGTAAAATAGAACTTAAGGGTATATTGACATACCGTATTGTATTGTATTGTATTATATTGTATCATATATAAAAAATACAATACAATACAGTATAATAATGTCTGCCAATAACTCTTTATACTATACGTTGCATGAAGAACGGTGTGAAGGAAAGGGGAAAAGGTTTAAGAAAATAAAAAGAAAGATGCAAAAGAAGGGAATTTTTGTATTGGAGAAGCGTGCATTACACCATTAGTGGAATATGGTGTTTTAGTCGTTGGATTAATTTTTTTAACGGTCTAATTTGTGACTAAAAGCTTCAATACTGCCATAAATTTTTAAGCGTGGAGTGTAATATTGGAAATATTAATTTATTTATTTAAGTCTTTTTGTTGTCCAAATTAATAGGAATTTATTTTAGTGGCTTTATGGTTATTGTATTTGTACGTGAAATGGTCAATAGCAGTGTTTTGTTGTCGAGCCCGATCTTTAGGAGAGTTTGGTCCCTATTGGCAGTGCTTTCGTTCTAGTGTTTGTTTTAAAAAAATATATAAAAATGAGAATATTTTAAAAAATGTATTAGAATTGTTTTTGAAAATGTATTTGATTACATTTGGTAGTATATTTTTTAACTCAAAATAATTTTTAATAAAAAATTATCAATATAAACAAAACCAAATTCAATTTTAAAAACCCTAACTATTAATATAATACTAATTATAATCAAAATAGAAAAATTTTTGATAAAAAATAATTTATTTATATCAATGTAAAAGGAATGTCTTCCTTTTACTGTGCTCCGGTGAGGCAAAACGCCGGCAATGGGTCCACTGTATAAGCTGCGGCAACGACGACGATAGACCTGGTGACCTCTTATGACGATGAGAGGCACACGACAGAGATTCAAGACTGGGGCTTGGAGGATTCGCGCGACAACGGGGCTGTGGTGGGACTGCTCGACGCCGACGATAGGTGGGGGATTGAACGAAGATCTGCATGAGCAATGACGAGGACAAGATCTGCACAACTCTTACAACTACGACGGCATTCTGGCGATGAAGAGAGGCA
The DNA here is from genome assembly GCA_025403435.1 of Artocarpus heterophyllus. Taxonomy (NCBI): domain Eukaryota; kingdom Viridiplantae; phylum Streptophyta; class Magnoliopsida; order Rosales; family Moraceae; genus Artocarpus; species Artocarpus heterophyllus. The sequence continues at coordinate 6,863,905 of CM046347.1, read as the reverse complement.
CGAGGAGGAATAAGTTGTGAGTGGATGGGATTTGTCAACGATGAAGATGATCGACAAATGTAGCTGGGCGTTGACGAGAGATGAGCGCAATGACGGTTGGGGGCTTCACTGGCGACAAGGACATAGCTAGGCAACGACAACAGATGTGTGGGGCGAGGTGAGTCATAGTTGGCTCAAAATCGCTAGTGGCTAGGCTTCAACGATGAGCTGGGCTTTGACGGGGGAGCTTTGACGGTGGCGACGGAGATGGGATATAGCTTAGTTGATAGAGCTCTGCTCTTGCAATTGGGTCGTTGCAACTACAAGTTAGGTGTCTAATTGTCAGAAGGTAATGATAATATCTTGTACCTAAACCGGTGGCTCACTTTTTCTGAATAATGGGAAAGAGGACCGAAACATGAAATTGAGAAACTTTACTGAGACAAAGAGGGGTTGCCCGAAGTGTAAAGAAGGTAGGATAGGAAATAGGTCAGATCTAGTACTATGGAACGTACATGGACATAGTTGGAGTCAGCGACTCTCCTAGGGTTCCCTCATTTAGGATCCATGGGGAAGAAGATCAAGTTAGCCCCTGCAAACAACTTGATACACTATTCTCCTTTCAACAAGTATTCTCAAGGAAGCTCATCGTACCCGCTAGTAAGGTATGGATAAAGATCACTTCACTTAAGATATTTGTTAGGAGATGGGAAATCATCCGGTGATTGCATTTATAAAATAGGTTCAGTAAAGCTCTGCTTGTCATCAATTTTTACTACTTCCACCTGGACCTTCGAGTCAACAAAGCCTAGCTCGAAGTTGAATTAGTTTGTTCTTTAGACTGTGATTGTTTTCCTTGCTTTTAAGGAAGTTGAATTTGCTTTGGATATGGTTAAGCTCTTCCTTATCTTAGGACGAATCAGCAGAGCAGAGTCATTCAATGGTCTCAGCTTTGATCCACTCCAAAGGAAGCTCTAAGCCGCACACCGCCCTCACCACTGGAAATCCCACTCTTTGGTGGTCTTTGATATAATATTTTAAGGTTGGGGGCTTGGCAATGCATGCGAAGATGGTGCCAAAACTCCCACCATTCTACTCCTTTTCAACCTCTCTCTTTTATCTCTTTTCTTTTTAGGACTCAGAGCACTAGAGATGCACTATTCTTAAAAAGGTTTGGAGAATATTTCGATGCAATATACACTTTACAACTTGAAAAGCCTTAAATTTATTGAGAAGGAAAGAAAAGAAAAGAAAAAGGACATTAGTGATTTTTAGTAATGGGTCGTTTGGTTCACAGATTCGAACCGAAAGTTTGAAATGAAATTCTAAATTTTTTAAATTTTTGTGAAAGAAAACACCTTAACAAAACTAGTTTTATTCATGAAGCATACATGCCATCGTTTTTCTTTTCCCCATTTAGTCAAAATATTCAATATATATCAAAAACTGCTTCTTTGACAGATTTTTTCTTATAGTTTCTACAATCTAAGTGTGAAAGAGAGTTTGGTTTAGAGAGAGATTTATACTCTCTCATGTATAATCAATAAAGCAAGGAGTCTGCTGGTGCTTGTCTCCCATGGATGTGGGTCGAACTAAAGATTGAAAAATCAACTTTTCCACAGATATTTTTGCGGAAAATTTTGCATTTTGAAAGTAACAATGTTGATACTTACAGTCGTCCGGCGTCGGATCAACACTCACGTGCGGCTGCGTATGTTCTGACCTCTTCTTAGGCTTACCCCTGACCGGGAGGATGTACCTGTAAAAGGGATGATACAGAGAATAGTGGGGTTAGTCAATAGACAAGGGCTCTCTGATGCTCAAGGCAGGTATTGCTCGACAGAGGTCGGCAACTGGTTAGGTGTGAAGAAGTCTCTCTCTAGAATGTCATAAATGCATCCTATTTATAGGCCACCACTTGGATCGGGTGCAAGATGGGTTTTGCCCATCACCCGGGTGTTACATCAAAGTATGTCATGCAATAGGTAACAAGTGTCGCGCCCATCGCCCAATGGATTGGACTCTATCGGACTGCAGCTCATTTGCCTGGTGTTGGCCTACAAGGGCGAGTAGTAGCCTATATTTATGAGTAATGTAGTTCGACCTGAGCTACTGTCCATCCCGAGATGGCAGCCTTCCCGGGGCGTGCCCTTGGATGCCTGAGAGGCACCTCGAGAAGGAGTATAAAGCGTCGGGGACTGACAGTAAGCTCCCTAAGGTCTGTCGAGTTTAATTGCCAACCACCAAAGTTAACGTCCTCGGTGGTGGCACCGAGCTTACCCTCAACATTAGCCCCCCAGTTCACATGGTCGGTGTTCGGTCGGGTGGACTATACCGAGTGGGTGAGGTCGGCTCAAAGAAGGAAGACCAGATGACACTTGGAAGCGGGGTGAGGTGAAAAGATGGACGAATCAGACGGGGGACGCGTGTCGCATCGCGGCCGTCTATGCGACTGTCAGGCGTATTAATTGTGCCTCTTGGGTTTTCGCGCTCGAGTTTTCCGCCCAAAATGGCTATAAATAGGGCCTCCTTCTTTGTAATTGACACTTCATTTTCAGAAATTTGATGCCCGAAGAGTTTTAGCTGCCGAGCTTAAGTTCAATAGCCGAAGACATAATCTCTCGAGCTCAAGCTACCGAGAACCCTAGCAGGTAATTTCCCGAGTGAAAATGAGTGATTTGTCCGACTCCCAGAACGTAGAGGTTTCTTGGTCGAAAAGTAGCGAGGAGAGCAGTAGCTCTTCTTCGACCCAATCCGACGCTGAGGTGGCGTCCCCAAGATGGGACGGGGCCAGCCGGCTGGAGCAGATCCTAAGGGTCGATTCCCAGACGGTACCCGAGCAGGAGTTCTTGAACATGCTGGACGGGCGTAAGCTCATTAGACCATCCAGTGAGCAAGACCCTTATGTGGGGGCGGCAACAGCGGGCTCTTCCTGAGTTCTTCCAAGGGAGAGGACCGGACTTCAAGCCCGCGAGGATGCTCCGAGCGTCTCTGGTCGGCGTGTTGGGGCCCCCGTCCAAGTCGCAGGGGTGATCACGGTTGATGTCTCCCATAAGGAGCATGCAGCCGAGGAGGCAGAGGTGGAGCAGCCGGAGATGGAGCAGGAGGTTCAGGTCACCCGCGTGCGGGGTGTAACGGCAATCGGGTAAGCCGTCCTGGGCAAACCTTAGCGGCGGGGTATACCGGCGCTATCACTGAGTCACGGTTAGAGACCCTACGCGTCGAGTATGGTATCCCGGCGGATGTGATTCTTGCCGTTCCCAGTGAGGGAGACTCACCTCTAGACGCACTGGAGGGTTTCATCACGCTCTACGCCAAGTTCTTCAGGGCCAGGCTGCGTCTACCCTTGCACCGCTTTCTTCGCCGAGCACTCAACGAGTTTAACGTGTGCCCTGCTCAACTAAACCCGAACAACTATCAGTCGTTGATCGGGATGTATATCCTATGGAAGTACCACCAGAGTACCAAGATGCTGCTGGAGGCTTTCAAACAAGTGTTCAAGATGAAGAAGCTTCCTCGGTAGTCCGGCTGGTATTACTTCACCGGCTTTAGGAAGGATTTTATCCTGGGCAACCCCGACTCGGACAAGTTATGAAAGTATGAGTAGTTCTTCGCCAAGGGTAACTTTTTAGCTCGCGTCGGTGAAGCCGTCCCTGAGGATGAGCAAGTGCCGAGGTCGTTTGAGCAGGGGCACGTTTGGACCAAGCGTCCTTGGGCACCAAGCTGCGTAATAAAGGTCGTGGACGAGCTGTTCGAGAAGCCGGAGCCGTCCAGACAATAGTCCTTCCTCCTGAGGAAGGACACTTTATCCAATTACTGGTGGTTTGGGGAGTCCAGCAGCCTTCCCCGAACTGTCTATCCTGCTCGGGAGGCCGAGCAAGTTACAATTGCTCGTCTGAGTGCCGCGGACATTCCAGGGCCAAGCACTTCTTGATCCAGGTGGCCGACGATTGAGCCTTCTACGTCCAATTCTGAGGACTCGTCCAGTGGCCCCTTCGATGCGGGGCCACCTGTAGCCGACGAGGACCTCAAGGACATGATTAGGTTCTTATACCCGTCTCGCCAACTCTGGATCGAAGGTTAGCCTGGGACCTGATTTATAGTCACCCCTTTTTTATTTCGACCTTCTCTTGACTTTGCTTTTCCTTGTGCAGAAATGGCGGCACCGAGCTTCCGCGCTGATAGACGTGCCCATATGGCCAGCTTGAGGAAGCAAAAGGGCAAGGCCGTTGATATTGGGCGAAAGCATAAACGGACCCCGAGGCCTGAGCATCCAACCCGCACTGGGCAAACCTCCTCATCAGTCCAAGTTTCACCAATTCCGCCACAGCCGACCAAGGCCTCACTAAAGGTCGGTTCAGCAGACGAGGCCGTTAGAGCTTCTGTCGAGGATCGGCAGAGAAGGCGCCCGGACTATCGCGGCATGCTTCTCGAGCGCCTCGGAGACGTGGCTCCCCCGAATGACTTCTTCATGAACATCCGGGGTGAGGACTTCCAAGATTTGTGCAACATGGCCCTCCGAGCCACTGCCTCTGTAAGTATCCGAGCTAGTTCATAATTTTCCTTTTCTTGTGATATATTGCCTAGGACTGACGTCCTGATTTTGTGCAGTCGAGTGCTGTTGTGCATATGGTGCACTCCATTGGGATGAAGGAGATCCACAAAGAGAAAGAGATGCACAAAAAGGCGCTCCTGAAGAAGTTGGACTCTGACAAGCAGCTCAGTGAGAGGAACATTGAGCTAGATCAAGCCAAGGAGTCTCTCAAACAATCCTAGAAGGAAGCTAAGAAGGCAAGGGCCGAGGCCGAGGACATGTCGAGGCTGCTCAAGGAGGCGAAAGATAAAGCTGCACGGCTAGAAGATAAAGCTGCACGGCTTGAGGGGCAACTGGCAACCCTACAAGAGGAGCACCAACAATTTGTGGTCGGGCTCCCCGACCGCTTAGCCAGTGCGGTCGAAGAGTTTAAGACATCCCCGGAGTATGTCGATCTCTACTACGACGGCATGATAGACCTCTGCGATCATCTGATAGAAAAGCACCCCGAGGTAGCTGGGTTCGACTGGTCGGTCATCGTCGAGCCGGACCAAGATGATGCCGAACAACAGCGGGGTGTTGAGGAGGAGGTCGTCGTGGTGGACGGTGACGACGACGGGGATGAGTAGGTCGACGAGGGAGGCAGGGATGAGGACACGGCTGGGGATGAGACCCAGGCCGATTGAACCTCTTTTCTTTTTCTTTTTGTTGTATTCGGGCTCGGGAGGTGCCCGGTTTCCTTGTACCTCCCTAATGAATAAAGATTTCCCGTTTTACCTTAATTGTTTTCTTACGTGCAGTTTTGTTTTCTTTAACATCTCACGTAATTTTTAAAGTTAGGCTCTTCTCGGGGAGGATCCCAGGTTGGGAACCAGCTGTCTCGACAGCAGCAAAGTTGGGTCAACTTCTGCCTGGCCTGCTCAGTTTATCCGAGCACCAAAATTTTGGTACCTCTGTTGTCGAGTCTTCCGAGCAGAGGTAAATGGCACCTCTGTTCTCAGTTAATCTGAGTTGTTACCCCTCTCTGCTTAGTTGACTACTCCAAGCAGGTTTAGGTTTCTGATCTTGGTTGGGCAGAATATAGACGGCGTATAACTACCCTTACCCTGTTGCCCCCCTAAACTTGTTTAAGTTTTAAAGAAACTTGGCAAGTGTAGGAGTCTTCGGACATGTATTATGCCGAGCAACTTACTGGATCGTCTGTACAATGGCAGACCTAGGATCGGTAAACCGACCAGCCCCCCAGCTCAGTATAAGAAGGATGACTCTCCCTTGGTGGGAGTTGATGTCTCGTCTTCAGAGCTGGAGTTATGGCATTTTGGATTTACTTTCCCTTTAAATACATTACTCAGGTGGAATGAGATTAGGGAAGTTATGTTCCATTAATGTAATATACATAGAGTTTTCTAACCCTGTTCAACAGGTCTGGTTACAAAAGAATTGTGGCCAGGGGGCAAAAAGAAGTCTGGCTCTGAGTTTTAAGAATAGAATCTTTTTAAAAGCTTGGCATTCCATGGATGCCCGGCTGATTCTCCTCCGTATCGGTCAACCTGTAAGTTCCTGGTCGCACGACACCTTCGACTTTAAACGGACCTTCCCATTTCGGACCAAAGGACTCGAGATCGGGTTGTTGGACCATGACCTTCTTCAATACCAAGTCACCAACTTTAAAGTTTCTTGGCTGAACCCTCTTGTTGTAATACTGAGCCACCACCTGGTTCCAAGCTGCGTTACAAATCAAAGCTCGGTTTCGTTTTTCTTTAAGTAGGTCGAGCTCTATCAACATGAGCTTCGCGTTCAGAGCTTCCTTGTATTGCTCAACCCTTAAGCTCGACAATCCTACCTCGGCTGGGATAACGGCCTTCGCCCCGTAGACCAGGGAGAACGGCGTCTCGCCAGTCGCAGCTCGGGTAGTTGTTCTGTATGCCCAGAGCACTTGGGGTAGTTCGTCAATCCACGCACCCTTAAGCCCCTTAAGTTTTTTCTTTAGGTTATCTTTGATTGTCTTATTCACGGCTTCAACCTGGCCATTACTCTGCGGATAGCTCGGGGAGGAGAAAACTTTCTTAATGCCGAGTTTTTCGCACAGATGACGTAGACCCGAGGAGTCAAACTGTTTGGCATTGTCAGTCACAATAGTGTGCGGGATTCCGAACCGGCAAACGATGTTTTTCCATACAAAGTTGGTATACTTAGCTTCGGTCATGTTGGTGCAGGGCTCAACTTTGATCCACTTCGTCAGATAGTCTATGGCGACGATACAGTATCTGAATTGCGAACGGGCCGACGGGAGAGGTCCGATCAAGTCGATGGCCCACTTTGCAAATGGCCAAGCCGAGATCACTGGATTGAGAGGCTCGGCGTGTGAGCCCAACATTCTAGCAAATTGCTGGCATTTGAGGTATTTTCGTGCAAAACTCCCGCAGTCTTGCTGCATGGTGGGCCAGTAGTAACCCTGTCGGAGGCATTTTTGGGCCAAGAAGTGTCCACCGGAATGGTTGCCACATAGGCCTTTGTGGATCTCGCTCATTAGATATTCAGCCTCCTTAGGGTCCAGGCATCTTAAGCATGGCGTAGTGTAGCCTCGTTGGTACAACTTTCCTCCAATCATTGAATACCGGACTGAGCTGTTACGTATCCGACGTGCCTCTTCTCGGTCGTCGGGTAACTCGGCTATGGTCAGGTATCGAATGATCGGGTTCATCCATGTACATGTCGACTCCTCGGCCAGGCTCATGACCTCCTTATCAATGCTTGGTTCGGAGAGTCTTTCGATGGGGACCAACATCAAGTCACTTCCACCCAATCCGAAAGCCAATCGGGCTAGGACGTCAGCTTCTGTGTTTTCAGACCGGGGGATCTGCTTAAAAGAATAGGACTTGAATTACCCAAGTAGTCATTTTTCCTCCTTTAAATATGCCACCATCGAGTCTGCCCGGGCCTGAAATTCTCCAATGACCTGTTGTACCACTAGCATTGAGTCACTGTAGATAGTGAGGCGATTAACGCCGAGATCTCAGGCGATTCGTAATCCGGCCAGCAAAGCTTCGTACTCCACTTCGTTGTTAGAGGCTTTGAAGTCGAATCGGAGGGCATAGATGACCTTGTACCTGTCCGGGCTCGTTAGGATCAGCCCGGCACCTGACCCGTCGATACAGGTAGAGCCGTCGACGTGAAGTTTCCAGCCCGGCTCCAGGGGAAGGTCATGTTCACTGCAGCCAGCTGTGTTAGGCTCTTCAATGGGTGACTTCTCGACTTGTGGAGTCGCCTTACCGGCTTCCGTAAATTCGGCGATGAAATCTGCGAGGACCTAAACTTTTATTGCCGTTCTCAGCACAAAATGCACATCATATTGGCCCAACTCAACCGACCACTTGGCCATTCGGCCTGATATCTCCGGACTTTGCAAAACTTGCCGAAGAGGGAACTTGGTCGAGACCTTGACGGTATGGCCTTGGTAATACGGCCGCAGCTTCCGGACCGATGTTATTAAGGCAAAGGCCAGCTTCTCCAACGGTGGGTAGCGCTCCTCGGTACCTTGGAACGCATGGCTAGTATAATAAACTGGTCTCTGGATCCCGTCCTCATCTCGGACCAAAACCGAGCTGACAGCCTTCTCAGAGACGACTAAATAGGCGGTTAAAACCTCACCGGGCAAAGGTTTGGACAGGAGCGAGGGTGTAACCAGGTGTTGTGGATTTTCTAACGCAAGTGCACGTATCGTTAACAAGTAATAAAGAGTAAGTAAAGTATCGTTCCCACGAGGATTGCGTTAATCTAGCTAAGTACCGAAATTGGTTAACCCTACAATTATTTGAACAATCAAATATAAAATAGAAAAATAACAAATAAAAAAAATAAATGAAAATCTAAATAATAAAAGACTAGGGCATCCGATTTCACCTAAATTAATCATATTCAAATTATCTAATTTAATCAATTGATGTTTACTCCTATGCCAATAACGAATTTCTCTTAGGTAGTCATTAATCTTTCTCAAGCATTAATAATTTATCCTCGTTAGCAAATTTCCTACATCTCTGTGGAAACTCTAAACTTACCAAGATTCATTAAGAACAAGAAATTCATAGTGTTACACAAGTCTCATAGATATCTCTATCATATGATGATCTCATAGCATTTAATCATAGTCTAATTTAATCATCGCTTCTCAGCCTCAAATTAAATCACATATCATGCAAAAGGTGCGCAAACTTTTACAAGCATTAAGATTAGATTAAATACTCAGCATAGATAATGAATAAACATCGAATTGAATTAAATTAAATAAAAGTGAACATTCATAATCCGGCTACATCGTAGCCGTAGAATAGAGAAAATTAGTTCCTAATGAAACTAAAAACAATCCTAAATAATATCTTAAACATGATGAGTGAAGGAAAAGAACTGTGTTTGGATGCGAAGATGGTTTCCGTCTCCGGGTCGCACCGTTCTTCTTCTCCAAAGAAATGAGTTCTTCCCTCTTGTCTATAGTTTTTTTCCTCCTAGAATTCGTGTTTCAACCCTCTATAATGTTCTATTTATAGGCTAGGGTTTGAAATGGTAATTTTGGAACAAAATTACACTAAAATTTGAACTGGGATCGCAATGGTGCCTAGGCTCGATTTTCTGGCGCCTAGGCGCCATGATTGTAGCGCCTAGGCGCTATACTTGCCCGCGTCTCCTTTTCTGAACTGGCGCCTAGGCTTCATGAATATGGCGCCTAGGCTTCAAAGTAGCGCCTAGGCGCCAAGATTGTAGCGCCTAGGCGCTACACTGATTCTTCCAAATGGCGCCTAGGCGCCCAAATTGTGGCGCCTAGGCGCTATGCTCTCGGATTTTTTGTGTGAGGCTTCATCTGTAAGAGCGCCTAGGCGCCCATAAGCTGGCGTCTAGGCTCCATTTTGTCCCGAGTCCAGTTTCAATTATTTTTCGGTTTGTTTTGTCTCGCACTTTGCCAATATGCATCTTTTTTCCTCAAAACCTACAAAAGAACATAAAACATTATCAAATTCTTATAAATTACTCAAAACTAACAAAAATATTAAGTGAAAATCGTCTAATTAATTAGCCTAAAACTAACTTATCACCAGGTAAGTTTTTAAGTCTTGAAAAGCTTCCTCACACTCCTTGCTCTACTCAAACCTCCCCTTAAGTGCCTTGAAAAAAGGGTGACACTTGTCGGTAGCCCGGGAGACAAACCTTGATAAGGCGGCCACCATGCCAGTAAGCCTTTGCATGTCTTTCACCGTCCGAGGAGAATGCATGTCGATAATTGCGTGGGCCTTTGTCGGGTTGACCTCGATTCCTCGCCAGTTAACCAAAAATCCAAGGAATTTGCCCGAGCCGACATCGAAAGTGCATTTTGTCGGGTTGAGTTTCATCCCATATTCCCGGAGAATGTCGAAGCTAGCTCGGAGGTAGGCCATATGGTCCCTCGCTTGGACGGATTTTACCAACATGTCGTCCACGTAGACCTCCATAGTTTTCCCGATCAGCCGAGCAAACATCTTGTTAACGAGGCGTTGATAAGTAGCCCCGGCGTTCTTGAGGCCAAACGACACTACAACGTAACAGTACAAGCCCTGGTCAGTAACAAAAGAGGTTTTGACTTGGTCTTCCTCGGCCATTCTTATCTGATTATACCTGGAGTATGCGTCCATAAAGCTCAAAAGCTCATGGCTAGCTGTAGCATTGACGAGCTGGTCTATCCGAGGAAGTGGGAAGCAGTCTTTCGGGCAGGTCTTGTTAAGATCGGTGTAGTCAATGCAGACCCGCCACTTGCCATTTGCCTTTTTGACGAGGACAACGTTCGCTAACCATTCCGAGTATTTGACCTCTCTGATGAACCCAGCCTTCAGGAGTTTCTGGACTTCATCATTGATTACAACATATCTCCCCGGGTTGAAGGCCCTTCGTTTTTGTATCACCGGCCTGTGACCAGGCTAGATGTTGAGCCGATGGCTGATGACACTCAGATCTATGTCGGGCATATCCTTATGGGACTATGCAAAAACGTCTCTATATTCGAAAAAAAGGGATTCTAGGTCGACCCGGATCTCAGGTCGTAACTGTGATCCGAGTTGGACTGTGCGTTCAGGCCTTTTAGGGTCCAGGGAGAACGGCACTAAGTCTTCGACTGGGGTACCCCTTACCTCTTCCTCGGGCAACCTGGGATCCAGGTCTGCCAGCATCTTTGACGTCGGATCGGTCGGGAGATCAATCTTGTCGACCGAATAGACGGCCAGGACTCCATGTTGCAGAGTCGAGGTTGCTCGGACAGCATTTGCATAGCAAGCCCAGGAGTCCGTCTAGGATGAGTGGATCACTCCAACGCCACCATCGGTCAGGAACTTCATCGCCAAGTGATACGTCAAAACCATAGCCTTTAACCAGTTCAACGTCGGCCTGCCGATGATGATGTTGTACTGGGAGGGTTTGTCGACAACTAAAAAGTCGACTACCCGAGTGATCCTTGCAGCTCCTTCTCCAAAAGTTACTGGGAGACTGACCTTCCCGGTTGCCCGGACACATTCGCCTGCGAAGCCGAAGAGTGGGGTCCGAACATGGACTAATGGGGCATTGCTTATTTTCAACTTGTCGAATGCTTGTTTAAAGAGGATGTCTGCCGAACTGCCATTGTCAACTAAGACGTGCCGTACTACATTGTTGGCGATGGGCAGTTCGCATACCAAGGCATCGTTGTGAGGATGCATCAATCGGTCCGCTTCCTCTTCAGTGAAAGTGATCGGGGTGTCTTCTTGGCGGCATATTTTGTTGATGTGCTCGGACACATTTATGAACTCACCCCGTTCGATCCGCCGAGCTTCTCTGACGTAAGATCGTCACCCACTCGACGTGTCCCCGGTAACAGGCCCGCCGAATATCGTGTGGACAATATTCAGGGGTTCCGGGGTGTTCCCACTGTCGGTCCTGGGTCGGCTTTGTACGTCTCGGCTTGACGAGTCGTTCCTTCTAGCGGTGGCCCTCGGGGTTATAACTCGTTCCATGAATTCCTATAAAAGACCATCTCGGACCAACCTTTCTATCTGGTCCTTTAGCTAGATGCATTCTCGAGTAGTATGCCCCACGTCCTTATGGAACTCATAGAATTTCGACTGATTACGCTTCACCCTACTCCCTCGGAGCTTGGGCGGTGGTGTTAGCAAATTCTTGTCGCCAACCTGGGCGAGCACCTCATCGATAGTTGCCACCAAGGGCGTGTAGCTTTGAAACTTACTGGTTGGCCCCTTTGGCTTATCGGGTTTCTCTTTCTTCTGTTTCTTTGCATGCTCGACACTGCCCTGTTTCGGTGCCTTTTTTTGCTTCTTATCCTTCTTTGTTCCGCTCAGGCCAGCCTCTTCTCGGCGGCTCTTCATGTACTTGACGGCGTCCGCGTGCCTCTGGGCATATCCGAGCATTTGTGAAAACATGCTCGGCTGCTTGAAGGCCAAGGACCATGTCAGCTTCTCGTCTCGGAGGCCCCCTACAAAAATGTGTTTGAGGGTCTCGTCTTCGACGTGCTTGACCTCAAGAGCTGCCCGGGTAAACCGGTTAATGTAATCTCTAATGCTGCCATCTCCCTGCTTAACAGCATACAGGCAAGTTATTTCTTTTCTTCGTGTCTTAGTTGTGGAGAATGCGGAAGAAAAGGCATCAGCCAGATGTCGAAAAGAAGAAATTGACCTGGGCTCGAGTCGCCGGAACCACTGTCGGGCAGGGCCCGTAAGAGTGAGTGAGAAGGCTTTGCATATCGCCGCATCGCTGGCGTTCTGCAGTAGCATGTGTCCCCGAAAGAGTTTGACATGCTCGTCAGCATCAGTGGCCTCATCGCAAGACTTGATCTGCGGGACCTTGAATTTTGGCGTCATGGGCGCCCGCATTATGTGATCTGGGAAAGGCTAATCCTGAGCTCCGGTTTCATCTAGACCGAATTTACAATTTTGGATCTCATCAATCTGTCGCTGCAGTGCCCGAAACTGACGACTATTGGTGTCTTCGGGCAGTTCGACTCGATAGGGTACTCCGCCCTCAGTACGGCCTCCAACTCTGACGTGGCGATTTCTGTTTATTCCTTGAGACCCGAGTCGATCAAATACCGAGGCTCGGGAACCTTGTGGTGAAGGGGCACGGGGCGCGTGGCGTCCCATACGGTGTTCCTGAACTAGTCTATTGTCAGCCGGGATTCCTCTGGTGGAGCCTGCAGACTGCTCGGATTGGCTTCGTTGTGGGTTTGCTGCACTTCGCTCAACCCGACCTCTAGCTTGGTCATCTTGGGCCGGGGGCGGCAGAGCTGGTGCAGCTTTCCGTTGAGCTTGTTGTGCGAGCTGTTGAGTTAGGATCTGGACCGCGTCTGTTAGCTCTCGGATAGGATCCTGGACGGCAAGGGCATCCACCAGTTCTGCCCGGGCCGTACTTCCCTGCCCCCCTGACCGGGATCTCGCGGTCTGAGGACGGCCCCTGGGCCGGCCTGTGGCTGGTTGCCTATTTCTCGCTTCGCCCGACCCCTCCGGCCAGGCTGTCTCATCTCTGGCGTTACCTCGAGTTGCGCACGAGGTAAAGGCGTAGGGGCCCTCCTTCTAGTGCCAAAATGTTGATGCTTACTGTCGTCCGGCGTCGGATCAACACTCACGTGCGGGTTGCGCACGTTCTGACCTTTTCTTAGGCTTACCCCTGACCGGGAGGATGTACCTGTAAAAGGGATGATACGGAGAATAGTGGGGTTAGTCAATAGACAAGGGCTCTCCGATGCTCAAGGCAGGTATTGCTCGGCAGAGGTCGGCAGCTGGTTAGGTGTGAAGAAGTCTCTCTCTAGAATGTCATAAATGCATCCTATTTATAGGCCACCACTTGGATCGGGTGCAAGATGGGTTTTGCCTATCACCCGGGTGTCACATCAAAGTATGTCAGGCAGTAGGTAACAAGTGTTGCGCCCATCGCCCAATGGATTGGACTCTATCGGACGGCAGCTCATTTGCCTGGTGTTGGCCTACAAGGGCGAGTAGTAGCCTATATTTATGAGTAATGTAGTCTGACCCGAGCTACTGTCCATCCCGAGGTGGCAGCCTTCCCGGGGCGTGCCCTTGGATGCCTGAGAGGCACCTCGGGAAGGAGTATAAAGCATCGGGGACTGACAGTAAACTCCCTGAGGTCTGCCGAGTTTAATTGCCGACCACCAAAGTTAACGTCCTCGGTGGTGGCGCCGAGCTTACCCTCAACAAACAATATGAAAACATATGTGTCATATCCCTTTCGCAGAATATCCAAAAAATTGTATAGGAATATAGATATTGATATTTTGATAGAAATATAGATTTTCATAAAAATTATAGTGTTAAATGACAAAATATTGGGAATTTTTTGTAGAAATTTTGGTAAAATATTGACAAAATATTCATACTTTTTTATTTATTTTCTAATTATACTTTTGAAATGATATAAATTTTTTTTATATATTTTTAATATAGCCACTCATAAATTTACATTTTAATGTTATAAAATTCATGCATGTATTTAATTTTTACGTGTAGCTTGTGGTTTTTTGAATCATGTTGAATTTTATAGATGGCCAAATGTGTGAGGTAGTAAGACTAAAGGAGAGCTGGAGAAGCAGAGAACTCGATATTGTTTTTTACCTCTAAACAATTAGTATTTGGTTAACTCATAATTTGCTAAATATGGAGAGATTCTGGGCAACGATCAAGAGATACACATAGATGTTTTGAATTATTAAAAAAAAAAAAACTATTTAGAATTTATATTTTGGTATTAATATTGTTTAAACTTAGAAGGTATTTTAAATACCTTTAAACTCTCTTACAAGCTCTTTGTGGTATTGATGTTTCCTTATCTTGTATGAAAGTATGCACATAAAGTACTTTTATTTCAATTATATGCCTCGCATTCTTTGTACACGGAACAAATGAAGAAAAAGACAAAATACCAACAAAATAAATTTTGAAACATAGTTTAAGCATTAAAAATCCAAAAATAGAGCATAACTCTTCAATACATATACATACACATATGCGGAATTTAATTTGGAAATACTTTTCATAAAAATTGATCAAGGAAAAAGATATTTTAAAGATATATTCAACTAATTAAGTGTATTTCATTTTTTCCTTGTTTTTTTCACCCACAAAATGGATGAAATTGAAAAAAAAAAAAAACTCAAATTCATAAAATACTTTAATAAGTTATTAAAAAAAAGGAAAAAAAATAGGAAGAAAGTTAGATATACAGTAATTACTGTATATTTCTTTATTGTTTAAGTGAGGTTTCATTCAAACCAAAAATATAGTACAAATAAAGTTGCACATGACTGCCCACTATAGACAAATTTGACCTTAGATAATAATTGGATCCACCGATTAAGACAGATGAAGCACATGGACAAAGTGTTGAAACCTAAAAGAGGAAGACTCGTTTGACACATATATTAGAGCACAACAACGCCTCGTTGCAACGTACCACTACAGTTGATAAAATAAACCAATTAACTAAGACTAAACCCACCCAATTAAGGGAATATACGAGACAACATAGAGTCAAATCTAGGTAGAATCAATGCACACATCACTTCTAACAAGGGGGTGTGATATGCAAACTTAGATCAATGTTGGAAAAACTACTTGTATTATTATATATTGAATATAAACATCTGATGAGACTTAAAAAGTATATTTTAAGGCTAAAATTATTTATTTATGTCTTTATTTCTTGTTAAATCCTCTAATTAATAGCATTTTTTTTTATGTTTTATGTTTTTTTTGTGTCTTAATGTAAAAATATGTTTAAATATGTGTTTTTAGTGTATTTTTATGTTTAAGAATATTTTTAGTAATTTTGAGAATCGTTTTTGTATGCATTTCGTGTGAAAACTGTAAAACTAATGTGGTGATTTTATTTTCAGCCTTAAGATGTTTTAAAGTGTGTTTTTAATGTGTAAATATGTTGTCATATATTTATAATAATTTGTAAAAACGTTTTCGAGTTTAAATGTCATGTTTATATAAAACTGTATCATTCTATTACCTAATATAACAATATTTGTATTTTTTACATGTATTTTATGTTTTAATTTGTTTTGATATTAATAAATATTTATATAATTTTAATAATTTTTATTTTGTAAAATAAATAATTTTTATGTGTTTATTTCTTAAGATATTTGGAATCTAAGGCAAAAATAAAGGAAAATGGTGAAAGAATATTCAAAAACTAGATCAAAAACATAATTTTTCACAACACTCAGCTGCAATCGAGTCAAAGTCAATATCCACATGGCTTCTCTTGATTCGCTAGTCAATGTCTATGTCAGAGCCTAGTCAGCAGCTCCTAGCCGGGTCAGCCATTAACCCTCATCACAATGGTCTGATCACATGCCACCTTCATCTCAGCCGTCTGCGTGCCAGAACATAACAAGCGCGTCAGGCTTATGTCTGTAGAAGGACCTAGCTATCAGCCACTTTCTCTTCTTAGCTCCAGATCCAGTGCATGTCAGCTCATGTGTGCGTCATGCTTTCTCAATCTCAGCGTTGATGGACTCGCAATCATCTAATTTGACGGTCATCGTCAGCCTTCCCTCGCGCTAGCTATCTACCACCCGTTAGCCACGTTTTCAATCATCAGATCAGTCTGAGTCTCGCTCTCAATGCTCCTTCCATGTCACACTGGATCATTTGGAAATACACAATAATGAACCGCATCAGATGTCTCCTTCAATTGAGACTCTAAATCCCCAAATAATTACACATGCTTCTATCCATTTCCTTCAAATAGTTATTCATCTTCATTATTTAGCAGCTCTTCGTTCGCCTATAAATGCCATGCAGCTTTCACGTAGTTGGTCATCCAACCTTAGCATTCAGCTTAGGTTTCCACAAAACCAAGCACTATAATATTAATGTTACAACCTTGTTTTAATCAAGTTATATTTATGTTTTGTGGTAAAAATATTTTTGTTGTTGCTTTTATATTAAAAAAGTGTTTCTAATTTCCCTCTTAGCTGAGGTAGTGGGTGAAACTCTGGTAGTTTCAGCATAATTATTTTTAGTTTTTCTTCATTTTTTAAAACTCTTAAAAAGCTAAACCTATTTTTAGAAGACTTATGATTTTAGTATTATCTTAGCTAAATTCCATGCAAAATAGAGCTTTGATTTATCGTAGACAAAGACTAGTACGGATACTGCTTACGATAAATTTGATTAGCCGTTGACAAAGAAAAACACAGTAAATGCTTTACTTTTATTTTACAAGTTAATTTAGTTAAATAATTTTATGATCTTATTTATTTGTTTCAATGAGTTTTTGCCATATTCTAAACATGAATTGGTACAATAAATGCTTAGTAATTCTTGATTTATTGACGACAAAAGATAGCATATAGTATTATTAGAACATTTAATAAATATTTTCAAAAAAACTAAAATATAATTAAGTTAAACCCCAAAGTGGATTCTTTAAACCTCAACATTTCCATAAATCTATTTTCTTTAAAGTTAAACCACATTTCTTGTTGTTAAATTCTAAATCTGTCACGCCCCGAGGTACGGGAGGTGATGTGGCGGGTTATTTAAGTTAATTAAGTGAGAATTTAGTTAAAACATGAGTTTAAGTATTTAAATTAATTATGAAAACGTGAAAATTTTAACCCCTTTTAAAACAAGCATTTATAATAATTAAATAAATAAGAATATCATGGTAAACAATAAGAAGTAATAAAGAAATAAAAAGGAATGAGAATGAGTCTTACTGACCCACATCTTGTGCACACACATAGTACTGACAATATTATATTACAACCACAGTCCAAGTAAAGAGAGAGTTAGAATATTGCATGCCTTGATTTTATAATTTAAATAACCTACTGGGTTCTTCTACTGCTCCTGTGTCATATCTGTGGACTCTTTTCCGAACTTAAGCTGAAATCCACCTAGAAGGGGGAAAGTTTTACAAACAAATAAAACATGAGCAAAAAGCTCAGTATGACTATATTTTAGGAAAACATTTAATTTTAAAGGAAAACTACATTTAGAAAATAGACTTAAACACATAAATATAATTTAATAAAAATTGTTCTTACCAAAATCGTTTGTTGGTCGACCAGAAAGAATACCATTTTCTTTTTCTGGGTAAACCATATGTATAATACCACCGTAGTGGCCCAGCTTGGTTTTGGGACTTGCCTCCAAGGTCGCTCGCTACACGATCCGATCTCTGATATGGCATCATGCTTATATATTTCTTTTTTATGATTACTAAAATCTCATTTTTACCAAATATTCTCATTTACATTCATTATGAGGTTTATTATGAAAATCACCTCAATCTACTGTTTGTAAAACAAACAACGAAATCCTTTTCAATCACTCGTTGAAAACATTTTGATAGAAATCCTTTTAAGGCCAAAAAATCATTTTTAAAACTAGGCTATCAAGAAAGGGTAGAAGTCCTACCTCAATACTCGTGCTGGTGTCCCTCACTGTAATCCTGGTTCGCTATACGTTAGCTCTGCGTAACCACGAATGACGTTAAATAGAAACTAGGTCTATCAGTATCTAGGTTAAGTTATTCTATATCACTAAGCTATCTTATGGTATCCTAGTGTGCCATTTGTACTCATAAAATCATTTTATAAAGTTAAAATTTCAGTCGGGGTTCAAAACAGTAAAAATGGATGAAAAATAACAAAATTTCACCATGTCCGGTCGGCCTGCCGGTCACCCTGGTTCGGCCGGCTGAACTGTGCGGCTCGGCCTACCAGAATACTGTTGTGGATTTTCTAACGCAAGTGCACGTATCGTTAACAAGTAATAAAGAGTGAGTAGAGTATCGTTCCCACGAGGATTGCGTTAATCTAGCTAAGTACCAAAATTGGTTAACCCTAAAATTATTTGAATAATCAAATATAAAATAGAAAAATAACAAAACAAAAAAATATAAATAAAAATCTAAATAATAAAAGACTAGGGCATCCGATTTCACCTAAATTAATCATATTCAAATTATCTAATTTAATCAATTGATGTTTACTCCTATGCCGATAACGAATTTCTCTTAGGTAGTCATTAATCTTTCTCAAGCATTAATAATTTATCCTCGTGAGCAAATTTCCTACATCTCTGTGGAAACTCTAAACTTACCAAGATTCATTAAGAACAAGAAATTCATAGTGTTACACAAGTCTCATAGATATCTCTATCCTGTGATGATCTCATGGCATTCAATCATGGTCTAATTTAATTATCACTTCTCAGCCTCAAATAAATCACAAATCATGCAAAAGGTGCGCAAACTTTTACAAGCATTAAGATTAGATTAAATACTCAGCATAGAGAATGAATAAACATGGAATTGAATTAAATTAAACAAACTGAACATTCATAATCCGGCTACATCGTAGCCCTAGAATAGAGAAAATTAGTTCCTAATGAAACTAAAAACAATCCTAAATAATCTCTTAAACATGATGAGTGAAAGAAAAGAACTCTATTTGGATGCAAAGATGGTTTCCGTCTTCGGGTTGCACCGTTCTTCTTCTCCAAAGCAGTGAGTTCTCCCCTCTTAATTGTAGTTTTTCCCTCTTAGAATTCGTGTTTCAACCCTCTATAATGTTCTATTTATAAGCTAGGGTTTGAAAGGGTAATTTTGGAACGAAATTACACTAAAATTTGAACTGGAATCGCAATGGCGCCTAGGCTCGATTTTATGGCGCCTAGGCTTCATTACGGCGCCTAGGCGCCATGATTGTAGCGCCTAGGCGCTATACTTGCCCGTGGAAGCTTTTCTGAACTGGCGCCTAGGCGCCATGAATACGGCGCCTAGGCTTCAAAGTAGCGCCTAGGCGCCAAGATTGTAGCGCCTAGGCGCTACACTGATTCTTCCAAATGGCGCCTAGGCGCCCAAATTGTGGCGCCTAGGCGCTATGCTCTCGGGTTTTCTGTGTGAGGCTTCATCTGTAAGAGCGCCTAGGCGCCCATAAGCTAGCGTCTAGGCTCCATTTTGTCCCGAGTCCAGTTTCACTTATTTTTCGGTCCGTTTTGTCTCGCACTTTGCCAATATGCATCTTTTTTCCTCAAAACCTACAAAAGAACTTAAAACATTATCAAATTCTTATAAATTACTCAAAACTAACAAAAATATTAAGTGAAAATCATCTAATTAATTAGCCTAAAAACTAACTTATCAAATACCCCCAAACTTAAGATTTTGCTAGTCCTCGAGCAAAAGACAAAAATGAAAAACAAAGAACATGACAAAAGAACAAGACTGACACTAGCACCTGACATAGTTTGAGCATCAATTTAATTTTTCATCATACTTGGCCTCAAAGATTGCATAAAGTTTATGACTCAAAGGAAACTCTAACCATTGCGATCATGAAAAAAAAATCAATTTAAATCTTAAGTTTACCATACTCATAATTCCTTGAGTGCGTGTGTGTGATGCCTCTAGCACTTATGTACCTACACTCGGATTAGTTTATGTCAACAAGCTTATTTTGAAAGATCTCTAGATTAGTGAAATTTATGAACTCCATATGCCTATTTTTCAAACCCACTCTCCACTAATGTAGACTATCGCAACATCAAAGATCATTAGGACTTTATTCGGCTTGTAATGTGTGGCTAAGGTAAAAGGTGAGATAAAGGATATAATGTAGCTCAAAATTCACCCATAAACACACAATTTGTCTCAGGACCTTATGAGAACATCATTCTTTTTTTTTTTCTTCCTTTCTTTCTTTCTAAGTACACCCCCAAACTTATGTTGCACTCCCTTTGTCATTCACATTTATTTGATATATATATAAGCTTTTTTTTTTCTTCTTCTTCTTCTTCTTCTTCTTCTTTTCTTTTTTTTTCATTTTTTCAATTTTTTTTTTTAGCACAATGAATAAGCATAAATACACAATCCCCTGAGAGCAATACCCAAAGCTGTAAACATGACTATATAATCTCTTGATGACAATATTCAAAACTCCACCCATAAATGAATGATAGTAAAACATATGTCCTTGATAAGTTCTTCAAAACTCCACCCATCCTCCCATCATACCAACTACCTTCAAATAATTTCCTGGACAAACTAGTCATGCTTATGAGTGAGGGACCAAGTATGATAAAATTAATCAAAGGCTAGGCTAATTATGTGGGTAACAAAGAAAATGGATAATAAGGCTCAACGGGGTAACTAGTGATGAAATGATGTCAATGGTAGGCTTGAAAGGCTCAAACGGTCCAAAAATGGCCTAAATCATATCCTTAATGTTGTGTAGCCTAGGATTTCGCCTTGAGTGGTTATCAAATAGGTTCTAGCGTTCATTTGAGATCAAAAATATCACTTAATCAACATAAAAGTCCTCTAAGTGTAGAATATATAGGTGATCAAGGCGTGAGTGCTCAAAGTGCTCAAAGAATCACAGCATGGCAAACTAATCACAAGAAAACAAGGATAGATCACAACAATTATTATCCCCTAAAAGTCATATTCAATTTCAACCATTGTCTTATCATTGGCCTCCTATGATGCAAGTTAAATAGCGCTCAAACGACACAATTTTACTATCCTAATTCTATCAAATGCAAAGAAAAAAAAAACCTAAACTAAAACTTAATTAAACCATAATGACTAATTGACACAAAAAAATAAATAAATAAAGCAACACACCACCCCCAAACTTGAACAATATATTGTCCTCAATGTAAAAAGAAAACAAAAATAAGAAAGGAAAGAACACTCCCTAAACTGAAGGTTGCGGCAGCCTATTCCTCCTCATCCTCATTCTCTTCATTATCTTCATTGAAAGCAGAGACTGTGGGAAAATTGTCCAAGTTCATGTTCAGATGCATGGCCATGTGGTTCATCATCTGTGCCAGGTTGCCGATATGGTTTCAGTTTTTTATTTTTTTATTTTTAGCAAGCTGAGCACCTTGATGTCCCCCGAAAACCTGGAATCACCACAAACAAGACTTACATCATGATTAAGTAGCAAAAAAGACTAAAACTAAAAGAAACAACTAATAAACTAAATAATATTATGAAAACTAAAATTGAAAAGGATAGAGAGCTTGGGTTGCCTCCCAATAAGCGCTTGTTTTATAGTCATTAGCCTGACTCTCAAAGAAGCGCTTGTCAAAGAGCGGCTTTCGCCCATAGTTAGTGTCAAACCGCACCACATATGGGTCTTGGTTATAGATGCCCTCAAGCTTGGCAAGATTTAGAAGTGATTTGCACGTTGCACCAACAACAAATGTCTTTAAATGATGTGCTTTTGATGGGAACTTCATTAATGGATCGAGCTTGAACATGGTGAGATGTGATGGTGGTGATGAACATGGCCAATAGGAATCAGTTAGTGTCTTATATGTTGGAACCAGTGATGAGCTCAAATCAATAGTCTTATGTGCTTCTATATCTTCCAACGACCCTTGTGGCTTCTCCTCATATAGGAATTCCTCTGATGACCCTTCTATTTGGTCTTTCCTTTCCTTTTGGCTATCCATTAGCATGCTTGTGATTTGGTCTTCATAAAAGTCAAAGTTTTGGATAGACTCCTCTTGATTTAGCAAGTGTACATCGTTGTTGATCGAGCAAGAGCCCAACTCAACAAATGGTTGAGCTAACACAACATCAAAGGGTTCTTGTTCACCATCTTGAGGCTCTATTTCCTCTAGAGGCTCAAATTCTTGAGGTTTCACACAATCATCATCAAACAAAACCACATCCTTTATCATTTCATGGTCACTATAAGGATTTAATGTTGCAACTTCCTCCTCTAGATGACTATCTAAAATTGTCCTCTTTAAACAGATTTGTTCATCAAGATATCGCCTAGAGTTAGAGACTTCATGACTTCCCTCAAGAGTGGCCTTTAGACTATCTAAAGCAACTTCCAAAGGTGTCTTCTCTTCTTGATATTGTCTACAGGATTGTTCCATCATGTTGGGGTGGATATTCCATGAAAGATTTTGGTGCCTCTCCCAGCAAGAATTATGCATTGAAGAATTCAAATGCCAATGATAATTAAAGGCTGCCATATCTTCCAATAAGTAGTAAGCTTCATCAACGGTTCTTGAAAAGAAAGAATGACCGTCGGAAACTGCACCTTCTTTCACCCAATCTCTAGCTTCAAAATGCAATCCTTCAATAAAAATTTGGAGAAGTGCCCACTTTGGCAAGTTGTGATGTGGATACCGCTCAAGCATATCTTTAAATCGCTCCCAAGCCACATAAAATGGTTCCATATGTTGTTGGACAAAACTTGCAAGGATATTCCGATGCAACATCATGAAGTTCCTTGGGAAACAAATGACTTAAAAGAAAAAAAAAATTAGAACAAATAAAAACAAAATAAAACAAATAAAAAAAATTCAAAGTAATTCTAGAGCTAATTGGTATCGATATTAACTAAATTAAACAACAATCCCCGGCAACGGCGCCAAAAACTTGTTGTGGATTTTCTAACGCAAGTGCACGTATCGTTAACAAGTAATAAAGAGTGAGTAGAGTATCGTTCCCACGAGGATTGCGTTAATCTAGCTAAGTACCAAAATTGGTTAACCCTAAAATTATTTGAATAATCAAATATAAAATAGAAAAATAACAAAACAAAAAAATATAAATAAAAATCTAAATAATAAAAGACTAGGGCATCCGATTTCACCTAAATTAATCATATTCAAATTATCTAATTTAATCAATTGATGTTTACTCCTATGCCGATAACGAATTTCTCTTAGGTAGTCATTAATCTTTCTCAAGCATTAATAATTTATCCTCGTGAGCAAATTTCCTACATCTCTGTGGAAACTCTAAACTTACCAAGATTCATTAAGAACAAGAAATTCATAGTGTTACACAAGTCTCATAGATATCTCTATCCTGTGATGATCTCATGGCATTCAATCATGGTCTAATTTAATTATCACTTCTCAGCCTCAAATAAATCACAAATCATGCAAAAGGTGCGCAAACTTTTACAAGCATTAAGATTAGATTAAATACTCAGCATAGAGAATGAATAAACATGGAATTGAATTAAATTAAACAAACTGAACATTCATAATCCGGCTACATCGTAGCCCTAGAATAGAGAAAATTAGTTCCTAATGAAACTAAAAACAATCCTAAATAATCTCTTAAACATGATGAGTGAAAGAAAAGAACTCTATTTGGATGCAAAGATGGTTTCCGTCTTCGGGTTGCACCGTTCTTCTTCTCCAAAGCAGTGAGTTCTCCCCTCTTAATTGTAGTTTTTCCCTCTTAGAATTCGTGTTTCAACCCTCTATAATGTTCTATTTATAAGCTAGGGTTTGAAAGGGTAATTTTGGAACGAAATTACACTAAAATTTGAACTGGAATCGCAATGGCGCCTAGGCTCGATTTTATGGCGCCTAGGCTTCATTACGGCGCCTAGGCGCCATGATTGTAGCGCCTAGGCGCTATACTTGCCCGTGGAAGCTTTTCTGAACTGGCGCCTAGGCGCCATGAATACGGCGCCTAGGCTTCAAAGTAGCGCCTAGGCGCCAAGATTGTAGCGCCTAGGCGCTACACTGATTCTTCCAAATGGCGCCTAGGCGCCCAAATTGTGGCGCCTAGGCGCTATGCTCTCGGGTTTTCTGTGTGAGGCTTCATCTGTAAGAGCGCCTAGGCGCCCATAAGCTAGCGTCTAGGCTCCATTTTGTCCCGAGTCCAGTTTCACTTATTTTTCGGTCCGTTTTGTCTCGCACTTTGCCAATATGCATCTTTTTTCCTCAAAACCTACAAAAGAACTTAAAACATTATCAAATTCTTATAAATTACTCAAAACTAACAAAAATATTAAGTGAAAATCATCTAATTAATTAGCCTAAAAACTAACTTATCAAATACCAGGTCCGGTCGGCCAAAATTTTTCAGGTTTGGCTTGTTGGACGTATGAATCTAGCCTGTCAAACCCATAAATCTGGCCTACCAAACACAAAGTTTGGCCTGCCGATCTGGAAAAATTCTAGAATTTTTCAAGCACGGGTTCTCGGCCATCCCGTGTCCAAATCTTCATTTTAACCTATTTTTTTCAATTCTTAGGCATAAAAATCAATCATAGATGATAGAAATACATAGTAGAACACTTTTAAACTCATTTAAACAAGATTTACACACAAAATCCAAGAAAATCCAAAAATACAAAAAAATAGAAAAAAATGAAAAATCTTGATTTAAATCCATTTTTCTTCAAACAAAGCTTAGATTCTAGTTTTCCTAAGTTACTCTAACTTAGGTCAAACGTTTCTAAGTTTAAATAAGCTTAAATTTCAAAATGCAAGAAAAATTGAAAAATTTAAAAAGTTTTGAAATTAGAAAACTAACATCAAATCGAAGCTTTAAATCACGTTTTTGGTTGCTCAATCACATTCTCGAGCCTCCAATCCACTAAATTGACGCTTAGGGCTCGATTTTATTCAACAATTTTGAGAGAAAATGAGAGAGAAAGAGAGAGGTAGAGTGAAGAGAGAGAGAGAGACGAGTGTGAGAGGGAGAGTGAGAGAGAGTGAAGGAGAGCTGGGTGAGAGAGAGAAAGAGAAGAGGGAATAAATAAAGAGAGGGAGAGCTGTTAGCTACACAAAACCGTGTGTAGCAACATGCTGGTTTCAAATGGGACTTATTTGATATTTGTCAAATTGTTTTATTTTAATCTCAAAATAACAATTAAAAATAATTAAGTGTAATTAAAAACCACTAAAATAATCAAAAACAATATTAATTTAGAAATTTTATAAAATGATCAAATTAAGTTTCAAACATCCATTATGGCACACTAAACCACCATTTACACTCTAATGTCATTTAATTAATTCTGGGGCATTGCAACTCTCCACCTCTAAAAGAAATTTTGCCCTCAAAATTTACAAATTGATTTAGACACAAAACAAATGCGGATACAACTCTCGCATGCTCGACTCTAATTCCTAATAGCTTCATCAACCCCGTGATATTGCCACATGACCTTTACTAACGGTATATCATGACGACGCAAGCAAATCACTTTTCGATCGATAATCTGAATCGGCATTTCCTTGTACGTTGTGTCTTCCTGAACCTGTACATCGTGAAATAAAACTATCTTACTCTGCTCAGGTGGACACTTCCTAAGCATCGACACGTGAAACACATCATGAACATGAGAAAGTTTAGGAGGAAGTTCGAGTTGATAAGCGACCACACCAATATGCTGAGTGATCTTGAACGATCTAACATATCTCGGTGCAAGCTTACCACTTACTCCGAATTACGTGATGCCTTTGCAAGGCGATACCTTCAAGAGAACAAAATCTCCCACATCAAACTCCAAGGGTCGACGTCTTTTATCTGCATAACTCTTCTATCGACTCTGAGCTGCCTTCAATCGGTCTCGAATTACAACGACTTTCTCATTGCTATCGTGAATCTCATCTGGCCCAAGAATAATCCAGACCTTCGGTTTTGCCCAACACACAGATGATTGACACAATCGTCCATACAACGCTTCAAACGGTGTCATGCCAATGCTTGCTTGATAGCTGTTGTTGTATGCAAACTCTGCCAGATGCAAATATTTGTTCCAATTTCCACCAAAGTCTAATGTACAAGCACGCAACATGTCCTCGAGAATCTAAATAACTCACTCAGATTGCCCATCGATCTAAGGATGAAATGCCATGATGAAATTCAAATATGTACCTAAAGCCTCCTGAAAGCTTCTCTAGTACTCGGCTTTGAATCTGGTGTCTCTATCAGAGATGATGGACAAAGGAACTCTGTGCAATCTCACTATATTCTATAGGTACAATACCCCAAGAACCTTTCTCAAACATGTCAACCTAAACGAGATGAAATGCGTCGATTTCGTTAATCTGTCGACCACAACCCAAATCGCATTGTGCCTTTGTTCTGTCCTCGGTAAACCGGTGAGAAAGTCCATTATGACGTGCTCCCATTTCCACCTTGGAATAGGAAACGGCTGGAGCTAGCCTGTTGGCTTCTGATGCTCAGCTTTCATCTGAAGACACGTTGCACATTTAGCCACGCATTCTCGGACGTCCTTCTTCATACCTCTCCACCAATATTGCCTATTCAGATCACGATACATCTTCGTGCTTCCTGGATGAATAGCGAACTAAGACTTATGGGCTTTGTCCGTTATGGCTTTCTTCACTTCTGCGATTGCTGGAATTGCTAGACTCTCCCAGAAGTATAACAATCCATCGGCATGTATTCTCCATTCTTCAAATTGCTCCCCGTTCTAAATCCGCATCTAGATTTTCCTGTAAATGTTGGTCCTACCATTGATTCTGTTTTACCATCTAAACAAGAGCTGGGGTCGTCTCCATATGGCATGCCAAAGCTCGATCGTAATCTTTGTAATACTGTAGCCCGTACTCACTCACTGTCTGCCTCTTTTCCAATCTTAAAGAGCCAAATAAGCAAGAATCCCTAAAGACTTCTTGCTAAGTGCATATGCGACTACATTAGCTTTTTTGATACTGTACTGCAGCGCAAAATCATAATCCTCCATGTAGTCCGTCCACCTTCGTTGCCTCAAGTTGAGATCCCTTTAAGTGAACAAATACCTCAAACTCTTGTGATCGAAGAAGACCTAAAATGTCGCCCCGTACAAATAACATCTCCAGATGTTTAGCGCGTGAATCACCGCCATGAGCTCCAAGTCATGAGTAGGGTAGTTTCACTCATGAGGTCATAGTTGTCTTGATCCGTACGCTACCATGCGTCCACGTTGCATCAACAAGCAGCCAAGTCCCCGTTTTGAAGCATCTGTATAAACCTTGTATGGCTCTTCACTATTCGAGATAATCAACACTGGAGCTAAAGTCAACCGATTCTTCAATTCTCAAAAAATGAGCTCACATTCTTTATCCCACTCAAACCTGACGTTCTTTCTGATCAATCTTGTCAGCGGTGTTGCGATCTTCAAAAAATCCTTTACAAACTTCCTGTAATACCTTGTAAGTCCCAAGAAACTATGGATTTCTGGCACATTTCTTAGCCTTTCCCATTCCACTATGGCTTTTACCTTGGGTGGATCCACTAAAATACCTTGCTAGGAGATGACATGACCTAGAAACTTAACTTTTGTCAACCAAAATTGGCACTTCTCTTTCTTGGCGTATAACTGGTGCTCCTGCAGAGTTTGAAATACAATTCTGAGATGCTGCTCATGCTCCTCCCAAGTCTTAGAATATACTACGATATCATCAATGAACACGATTACGAACTGATCTAGATAAGGCCTGAATATCCTGTTCATCAAATCCATGAAAGCTGTCGGAGCGTTTGTTAACCCAAACGGCATCACCAGAAACTCAAAGTGTCCATGCCGGCTCCTAAAAGTTGTTTTAGGAATGTCTTCTTCTTTAATCCTAAGCTGGTGGTATCCTAAACGCAAATC
The DNA here is from genome assembly GCA_025403435.1 of Artocarpus heterophyllus. Lineage (NCBI taxonomy): Eukaryota > Viridiplantae > Streptophyta > Magnoliopsida > Rosales > Moraceae > Artocarpus > Artocarpus heterophyllus. Next base: position 6,835,961 of record CM046347.1, on the reverse strand, counting down.
TATCTTCAAGAAATACTGCTAACCTCCCAACTAATTAAACATTTCATCAATCCTGGACAGAGGATACTTATTCTTTACCGTGACCCGATTTAGCTGCCAATAATCTATGCACAACCAGAGAGTCCCATATTGTTTCTTAGTAAAGAAAACCGATGCTCCCCACAATAACGTACTATTTTAGATATACCCCTTATTAGCAAGCTCTTGAAGTTGCTTTCTTAATTCTTTCATTTCTCCCAGCGCCATCCGATAAGGTGCTACATAAATTGCTGTTGTTCTTGGAAGCAACTCAATACCAAATTCGATCTCCCGATGCGGTGGTACTCTTGGCAATTCGTCAGGGAAGACATCTTCAAATTCATTCACCATTAGAATTATTGCATTTTTCCTTGAAGCACTAGGCTCTTCTTCAAGATTCATGAGGATGGCATAACAAGCAAGATTCTTCTGTCCTCCGAGACATGTCTTCACGAGTCGCTCACTCATTAGCCGATCACCACCACCCTCGTAAGTGATCATCATCCCTCTATTAGACACTAGATTTACTTTTCTAAGCTGGCAGTCTACAACTGCATTATATCTTGACAGCCAGTCCATCCCTAGGATTACATCATATGAACTCATGGGGAGTACAATCAAATCACTTTTCAAAATCTCATCTCCAATCTTTATTTTACAAGCTTTACATACACAATTCACACACGCCTGCCCCAAGGGTGAAGCTATAACTAGGGGTTCATCAAACTCTTCTATCTCTAATCTCAAGGCATATACAAAAGAACTCGAAATAAGAGAATAAGTGGCACTAGTATCGAATAAAACATAAGCTAAGGATTGAGAAACTAGGATCGTACCATCGACAACCGTATTATTGGTCTAGGCATCTGAACTCCCTGTTGTCATCTTATGAACCTGAACCAAAGCTTTTCCTTGTCCTTTACCAATATTACTAGGTCCTAGATTAGTTAGCCGATACTGTTGTGACGGAGGCGACTGCACGTTAGCTGTACTCGGTGCTCGATACTAAGGAACATTGCACTGGAAGTTCTGCGGCTGCTGTCCTTATGCTGAGTATGGTAGTTGTTGGGGAGAGAACTGAGGAAACTACAATTGCGAAAATTGTTGAGGCGGAGGTAGAGTCTAAGGCTAACGACTGGCACCATCTTCGGCCTGAAATCCTAAACGAGCACTCTTGATCAAGCAATTCCTCTTGATGTGTCATGGCTGCTGGCAATAATGGGAGTGAAAGCTGTAAGGATTACTACGCCCGCTGCTAGATGAACTACTGTTACCACTATTTATGCTACTCTGTTTGTTCTTTTTTGAAGTTGGACGGCTACTGGTACTCCTCCTACCGCTCCTCTAGGGTCTTTCTGACGTCTTTGCTCGATCCTCATAGTATTGCATATAATCATTTTCCACGGATATTGCTGACGACATAAGCTCACCAAAATTCTTGAGTCGTAGGGCAACCACCTGTCGTCGAATAAGAGCCTTGAGTCCTTCCTGAAACTTAATACACTTCTTATGCTCCGATGCCATTGCTGATGGAGCAAACCTGGCCAACTCATTAAACTTTGCCTCATACTCTCGAACTGATATATCACCCTGTTGCAACCTGTAGAATTCAGCTGCCTTCTAGTCTTTATATCCTTGCGAAAAGTATCGATCATAGAACAACTCTTCAAACCTGTCCCAACTGATGTTCCCATTGTTCTCCAAGCACTTAGCTTGCTTCCACCAGGTGTTAACACCACCTTCAAACTTATATGCCGTAAACTCCACACGATATTCAGCTGGCACACCAAGAGTATCCAAGTGTTTCACAATCGAGTTTAGCCAATACTCATCCACTTGCAGGTCCCCATTTCCATCGAAGGTCAGAATAAACGTATGTTGAAATTCCTTAAAATACGTATGCTGACGATTAACATCAGAATCCTCCAGTCTTGTCCTTGCTACCATATGCTAAAATACAGCAAACATGGCTCTCATCATGCCCTCATCATTTTTGAACTTGGCGTCAGTTGTCGAACGATGTCTTGGTGCTATTCTCTCACTTCTGAAAACAAAATTTGGACTATCAGTGGTATTCCATCGTCTTACCTATGTGTACATAATTCCCAAGGTCCATAACCTTGAGCTCTGATACTATTTTGTCATGCCCCGAAGTACGGGAAATAACGTGGCAGGTTATTTAAGTTAATTAAGTGAGAATTTAGTCAAAACATGAGTTTAAGTATTTAAATTAATTATGAAAACGTGAAAATTTTAACCCCTTTTAAAACAGGCATTTATAATAATTAAATAAATAAGAATATCATGGTAAACAATAAGAAGCAATAAATAAATCAAAAGGAATGAGAATGGGTCCTATTGACCCACATCTTGTGCACATATATAGTATTGATAATATTATATTACAACCACAATCTAAGTAAAGAGAGAGTTAGAATATACATAACTTGATTTTATAATCTAAATAACCTACTGGGTTCTTCTATTGCTTCTGTGTCCTGTATGTGGACTCTTCTTCGAACCAAAGCTAAAATCCACCTACAAAGGGGAAAGTTTTAAAAACAAATAAAACATGAGCGAAAGGCTCAGTACGACTATATTTTAGAAAAAAAACATTTAATTTTAAAGGAAAACTACATTTAGAAAATAGACTTAAACACATAAATATAATTTAATAAATTTGTTCTTACCAAAATCGTTTGTTAGTCGACTAGAAAGAATATCATTTTCTTTTCCTAGGCAAACTATATGTATAACACTACCATAATGGCCCAACTGAGCTCCAGGACCTGCCCCCAAGGTCGCTCGTTACACGACCCGATCTCTGATATGGCATCATGCCCATATATTTCTTTTTTATGATTACTAAAATCTCATTTTTACCAAATGTTCTCATTTGCATTCATTATGAGGTTTATTATGAAAATCACCTCAATTTACTATTTGTAAAACAAAAAACAAAATCCTTTTCAATCACGCGTTGAAAACATTTTGATAAAAATCCTTTTAAGGCTGAAAAATCATTTTTAAAACTAGGCTATCAAGAAAGGATAGAAGTCCTACCTCAATACTTGTGCCGGTGTCCCTCACCATAATCCTGGTCTGCTATACGTTAGTTTCGCGGAACCACGAACGACCTTAGATAGAAACTAGGTCTTTCAGTATCTAGGTTAAGTTATTCTATATCACTAAGCTATCTCATGGTGTCCTAGTGTGCCATTTGTACTTATAAAATCATTTTATAAAGTTGAAATTTCAATTGGGGTTCAAAACAGTAAAAACAGATGAAAAATAACAAAATTTTACTAAGCCCGATTGGCCTATCGGTCACTTTGGTTTGGCCGGCCGAACTGTGTAGCTCGGCCTGCCGGAAGACCAGGTCAAATCGGCTAAACTTTTCCAAGTTGGGCCTGCCGAACATGAAGTTCAGCCTGCCGATCCAGAAAAATTCCAAAATTTTCGAGGCACAGGTTGTCGGCCACCTCATGTCCAAATCCTCATTTTAACATGTTTTTCTCAATTCTCAGGCATGACAATCGATCATAGATGATAGAAATACATAGTAGAATACTTTTAAACTCATTTAAACAAGATTTGTACACAAAATCCAAGAAAATCCAAAAATAGAGATAAATGGAGAAAAATAAAAAATCTTGATTTAAATCTGTTTTTCTTCAAACAAAGCTTAGATTCTAGTTTGCCTAAGTTCCTCTAACTTAGGTCAAAGGTTTTCTAAGTTCAAATAAGCTTGAATTTTAAAATGCAAGAAAAATTGAAAATTTTAATTTTTTTTTAAATTTAAAAACTAACCTCGAATCGAAGCTTTAAATCGTGTTTTTGGTTACTCAATCATGTTCCCGAGCCTCCAATCCACTAAACCAACGCTTGGGGCTCGATTTAATTCAAAAATTTTTAGAGAAAATGAGAGAGAAAGAGAGAGGCAGAGTAAAGAGAGAGAGAGACGAGCGTGAGAGGGAGAGTGAGAGAGAGTGAAGGAAAGCTGGGTGAGAGAGAGAGAGAGAAGAGGGAATAAATAAAGAGAGGGAGAGCTGTTAGCTGCACAAAACCATGTGCAGCAGCACACTGGTTTCAAATGGGACTTATTTGGTATTTGGCCAATTGTTTTATTTTAATCTCAAAATAACAATTAAAAATAATTAAGTGTAATTAAAAACCACTAAGATAATAAAAAACAACATTAAGTTAGAAATTTTATAAAATGATCAAATTAAGTTTAAAATATCTATTATGGCACACTAATCCACCATTTACACTCTAATATCACTTAATTTATTCTGGAGCGTTACAAAATCTTAAAAATAAAAAAATGGAAAAATTTGAAAATTGTATGTAATTTGTAAATAATTAATTTTAACTTTTTACTTAGTAAACAATTAACTTGCAATCTAGATAAATAACAAACTTGATATATTTAGACTAAGATTTTTCCCTTAAGACTCGAGCTTGGATTCACCAAGTATTATCACTTGTAATAACCTTATAGCGGACTCAACTTTCAAGACCAAACAACATCAATAAAACACAAAAAACCATACCAATGAGTCGAAAAATTTAATGCCTTTATTGAAAAACAAACACACACTCTAGAAATATAATAGTAAAAATCATGAGCAACCACAACAATAGAAAAGACGAACAGTTAGCAGGATGGGCACCGCCTAGACATGCATGGAGAGTAGATGATCTATGAAGGACCGCTAAGAAGAAGCACAACCACCGGCCACCATGGTACGAAGCGCCAAAACCCACCTAAGGGAGCACCATATCACTATGAGTAAACCCATTGCGCCACCATTCCTCTAGCGGCCTCCAATGCCTCACCCTATTTAGCACCATCAAACCTCCATCTTTTGCACAGAGAACAACCCAACCAAGCCCCACCACTCGGGCCTAAGCTCCCGAAGGACCAAAGAACAAAGCGGCATATTACGGTCATCGGTTGCCACACCCAAGGTAGATGCCCAACCTTTCACTCCAACCACTGCACCAACCTACCCCAACACCACGTCAAGCACCTCCATACCCCCCAAGCAGGCCCCTAAACCACCATCAAACCCTTTTCCATCTAAAGCCCCTCCATGGTAGAACACAAATACACCCAAGCGCTGCCCCCTTCCAAGCCCAAAGCACTGATGGCTAGCCAAGGGCATCATCGGGCTTCAGCTTGAGGAAAGAAAGAGGGGGACAAAATATAAATATTTCAACCAGTGACAATTTAAATTTACAGGACCGATCTTACAGCCGGCACTTATAAAGTGATATATAGATGGGATTTTTAATGTTCAATGGTCATTACAATGGGAACTCTATAATTTGTGGACCATAGATTTGCACCTATTACGTTGTAAAGATATTAGTACAAGCATCGAGCAAATTGAATAAAACACTACATATGGAGCTATTTGAAGGGAAGGAAAAAGAAAAAAAAAAAGATTGGGAATCCAGAAGACCCTTCTTAAACCGTCATTCTAGATAGAGAGAGATCTTCGAGTCCTCGAAGGATTTGTCCCCCACTCTTAAAATAAAAACAATTTTGCAACGATTGTTCGGCATCGACCTTGACTATTTATGGAGTGGGTTTCTCTAATTGGATGTTATTAATTTCATAAGTGTGAAGTGCAAGAAGGGATTAATATTAAGGATATTTATCTTTCAATACTCTCTCTGTTTTAGGTTAATTCAAACATTATTTTATCGGTTTGTTATTTCATCCAATGTATACCTTTGAATTAGATTTAATAGACAAATATGTATCTTGCTTTAGTCAATAGTTTATTTGGACCATTAAAATGACCAAATTATTCTTAAGTAAAAAGAAAAAAATAAAAAGTTTCAAAAATAAAAAATAAAAACAAAAACACTTAAAATGCTCATTTTTAGGATATTTTGTATATTTTTGAAGTCAAAAAGCTTTAGTATAATTTTTTTAAGTTCTAAAAGTTCTTTTATTTTATAATTTAAGGATATTTTAGACTAGATCAAAATTAAATATTAACTGAAAAAAAGCATAAATTTATATATTAAATCCACCTTGACAAGGGTATGTGCCGTGGAACCTCTATTATTATAATGTGAATATATGGAACTTTCTTTCTTTTTTTTTTTTTTTTTTTGGCTAAAGGTACAGAACTGTTAAATTTGTGAAGATTTAGCTTATCTGGGTTATTCTTGTGCTAATAACATTTTTTTTAATCAAAATTGTACCATCGTACTATATTTGTATTACACTCAATTTACTTTAAAATCAATCCATTGAAATAGTCCAGTGAGTATTATATTGAAACAAATTAAATTACATATGTACCTATCATGTTACTATGTTTAACATAACAATTAAGGGCTATGAATTTCGCAACTGTGAAGTGGAAAACGGATAAGTATTGTATTGTACTAGAGATGGCTGCGACACCTCTATTATTTGTAATGTGAATATAAATTTAATTCATGAAAAATATCTCTACTCCAGCATCCTAGCCATCTAGCCATCTATATTGGTAACATTTTCCGTTTAATATAGTAACATTAAGGTAGCACTACATTTATTTTAACACTTAATTTACTTTAACATAATTTTAATAAATATAGTCCAACTCTAGTAACGTTGAGTATCGTACTAAAGCATAGTAAGTGTGGCACAAATATACTAACGATATTACTATATTGGACATAAAATGTTACAAAACTGTCGAATTGGTCTGGATACTAAATTTTAGACTCTCTTAATTTTTGCCAACTTTAGTAGCATTCTTTAGTAGCCAATGGGGGTAGCGGCTTTTAAAATTGGTGATTTGTAAGTTGTGAATGCATGATACCGATTGCCTAAGTTGTCTAATTTGACAAATCGGTTTGTTCGCAAATTTTTGAATTGTTTGTGTATAGGGGTTTCGTTTTATGTTGGATTACATTGCAAGAGCATTTATTAAGCTGTTGTAATGGGTTGTTAACAATATTAGTGTCCATCATACTTCGGTGGGAATCTTATCAGCAAAGAAGATAATTTTGTTTTATCGATGGAGCATGAGATTTTAAACGTCATATTAGGATTTTAACAATTTAATTTGTAATTGTTTATGTTAAAAATTTACAACGCGTTATGTAGAATTGCTTTTTAGTCGTGAATCATTTCATTAAAAAAATCTGATGGTTAAAATAGTCATGCTCTATCAGCGGAGTAAAATTATTTTCTTTATCATAAAAAATATTCTCTAGTTGTTATCATAAAAGCTCAATATAAGGACAATTGGGATAATTTACTAAAACTCAAAAACTTTAGTTTTTGACTTGTCTCTCGTTATTTGAAACAGACCAATATATAGATGTACTCATAAGAGCATCTGCAATGTAATATTAAATTGATATGTCAATCACAAATGTAACATTTGAATGTAAAAATATACACTAATAAAATGTCATTTTTAGTGTTAAATTTGCTATCTACCAAGCTTTATATAGCAAATTTACTAAAAATTTCAGCATAATAGATTGACTTTTTTGCTTTAATAATTACAATATATTTTATTTTTTTAATTATTTTAATATTAAAAGTTTATTTTTACAAGTTTCAAAGTTTAATAATTATGACAAAACACAAATATGATATTTTAAATTACATTATGTATTGAAACATAAAATAAAATAAAACACTATATATGTTATTTTTAATATTTTAATAACATTGATATTCACATTTGCACCACACATGCTCTAACCTAGGATAGTGAAAATTACAGAGAACTGGTTTCACTTTTCTTTAAGCACGTAATTTTCTTTTCCGTTTTCTTCGAACTTTTCTTCTGTGCGTAGTCCTGTGTTTTTCTAATATCTTTGGGTTTTCCTTGCACGTGCAATAACACCACCATCAAATTTCTTCATATTCAAAACGCAGGGATGATTTTTCTGCCCTATCTCTCCCTCATCCTTCACGTACTTACCGTTGCAATCACCAACGGGCAGTCGCTCGCTTACTCACCTGAGGACGACATAACGCTCGACTGTGGCTCTTCGGGAAACAACAAACAATACGGTGACCCACGGACATGGGTTGGAGACGTCAGCTCGAATTTTTTTCCTTTGGAAGGGAAAAATAATGCATCAATCGTCTCAAACGCGACTACTGAACATCAGACGCTCATCGAAGTTGGTCCTATCCCGTACGGAACTGCGCGGCTATCTGTCTCTGAGTTCACCTACGCCATACCTGTTACTCCAGGTCCAAAGTTCATAAGGTTGCATTTCTTATCTGCTAAATACGGAAACTTTGACAGCTCCAAGACCTTCTTCTCCGTCAAAATTGCTGAATACACCCTCTTAAGAAACTTCAGCGTTGATCTTACTGCTGCCCCTCTTCGCAGAAGATACATAGTGAAAGAATTCTGCTTGGTTGTCTCCAATTCAAGTTTGAACATAACTTTCTCTCCTAGTTTTTCAAGTCCTGACGCTTTTGCATTCATCAATGGAATCGAAGTCGTGTCCATGCCCATTAATCTTTATTACTCGGACGCCCATGGAGAACAGCGTAGCCTCACCCTTGTGGGATCCGAGTACATGTACAACTTCCAAAACGACACCGCTCTTGAGACGATGTATAGGCTTAACATCGCTGGACGGGCTATCCCTGCGGCCCAGGATACTGGTTTCTTCCGTGATTGGGAGGGTCTGGACAGCGAGCAGTACAAATATCTCACGATACCAGGGAGTAGTCTTCTACCGGCAGAGAGTCACGTTAACCTCAATTTCACATTTATTCCAAACTATACTGCACCGGCTGAGGTCTATCTGACGGCCCGGGTTATGGGTTTTGATGGAAAAGAAAACAAGAAGTACAATCTCACCTGGGATTTCCTTGTTGATACTGGATTTGACTACATGGTAAGGTTGCACTTTTGTGAGATTGTATCTGTGATGAATTCAACCGGGGATCGGGTATTTCGTATTTACATAGCAAATCAAATTGCGGAGAAACGCGCCGACGTGATCTTTTGGACTCAAGGGAAATTCGTTCCTTATGTCAAGGACTACGTCGTTTCAACAAAAGGTAAAGAAGAGACGAAGTACAATCTTTCTGTCGCTCTAGAAGCCAACCCAAGTGATTGGATCACTTCCTATTTCGATGCAATCTTGAATGGGGTGGAGATCTTCAAAATGAACAACACCAGCGGTAACCTCGGTGGTCCAAATCCAGACCCCAATCCTCATGACTCCTCCACTGACCTGCAAGAGGATATCAAGGAGAAGAGTAATAGAACAACAATCATTGCCATTGTCTGCAGTGTAGTTTCCGGCATTATTCTACTCTTCTTCATCGGGTTCTTTTTTCTCCGACGAGCAAGAAAAGTCAAAGACTCGACCTCTAGGGCTGGAACTCTTTGGTGGGGCCCTATTTTGTTTACTACGACCAAGTCAAGCAAGACTCGAGGCTCATCCTCCTTGCCGTCTGAGTTGTGCCGTTACTTTTCATTGGCTGAAATTAAAGCCGCTACCAACAACTTCGAAGATATTTTCATCATTGGAGTGGGTGGGTTTGGCAACGTGTACAAAGGGTACATCGACAATGGGACCACCCCTGTCGCCATAAAGCGACTAAAGTCCGAGTCATCACAAGGGGCCCACGAGTTCAAGACGGAGATCGAAATGCTCTCTCATCTCCGTCACCGCCATCTCGTCTCTCTAATTGGCTACTGCAACGAAGACCGTGAGATGATACTCGTCTACGAGTACATGGCACGTGGCACTCTTAAAAGCCATCTCTACAACACCGATAACCCCCCTCTGACGTGGAAACAACGCCTCGAGATTTGCATCGGAGCGGCACGTGGGTTGCACTACCTCCACACAGGAGCGAAGTACACAATCATCCACCGGGACGTAAAGACAACCAACATTTTACTGGATGAAAAATGGGTGGCCAAGGTCTCCGATTTCGGGCTCTCGAAAATGGGCCCTACCACCATGTCGAAAGCACACGTCAGCACGGTTGTCAAGGGCAGTTTCGGATATTTAGACCCTGAATACTACCGACGTCAGCAGTTGTCAGAAAAATCCGACGTGTACTCATTCGGCGTCGTTTTGTGCGAGGTTCTTTGTGGCAGGCCACCGATAATTCGCAACGCCGAGAAAAAACAAGTGGGCCTTGCCGAGTGGGCCCAGAGCTGTTACCACGACGGGACGCTTCATCATATCATAGACTCTAATCTGACGGGCAAGATTGCGCCGGAGTGCTTGAAGAAGTACAGTGAGATAGCGGTGAACTGTATGCATGATAACGGGACAGAGAGACCGTCAATGAACGACGTCGTGTGGGGCCTAGAGTTTGCAATGCAATTACAGCAAAACGCGGAGGAGGGCGACAGGATTGGTGGGGCAATAATAGAGGGTAAGGGTGAGGACGAGGTCGCTTTTATCAATAATAACAATATTTATAACAGTGATGGCACTTTTACTTGTAGCTGGGAAAACTCATTAGTGTTGAAAAGTAGTGTGATGACTAAAATCAGTAGCTCCGAGCAGGGATCCACTACCAACGAGTCCATGAAAGGAACGTCTGGGGCTGTCTTCTCTGAGATCAATGATCCAAAGGGAAGATAAATGAAGTTATTATGAGTAGGATATATAATAATTTAGTATCCTAAGTTTTTCAATTTGTCTCGATTATTGTGATCAGTATCCTGTCAGTTTTATCAGTTTGTAATATAGAAGTATATGCATAATTCATAAACTCCACCGTAAATTAGGTTAAGTCGTAAAATTTTTATATTACACTGTGAAATATTACTTATGTTGTACTATATACGTACGTACGTGAATGATTTACATATGCATGTAAACTTATTTAACAATGATAAGGGAAAACAATAAGCTCTATGTTTTAGCGTTGCATCATGAATTAATCATAGATTATATTAATTTGGCACTTAAATTACAACAGTACTTTATATGTTTTTTAATTGGATCAAAGAAACTCCATGAATTAATAAAAGATTATATTAATTAAAAAGAAAAAAATTACAGAAATAATAGAAACCCATGTTATTAAATATTGAACTCACTACTTCACAAGAAATTTAAAGTAAGTGCCCAAAAGTTTAATCTTGAAATAAAGCAAAGGCGTGTATTATTACTGGCCAGTTGGGGCATCTCTCTAATTTATTGCATGCGCGTCGACTAGTTCTAGTCTCAAAGTCAAGTCGTTGTATTCTTTAGCAATAAAACAAATTCAAAAAATTAAGAGAAAAGTCCATTCGTCGTAGAATATCAGAAATGCTACAAAAGATGATGACAAAGATAAACGATTCATGAATCAAAAGTGGAATAGTATTGCGAAGACTTTTCATATTTAAAATTGGTCCATATCAATGACCTACCCTTCGCTTTCAAAGAGGAATCTTATGGAGAAAATATAAAAAATAATGACAATACCTCAAGTCAATTAATCTTTTCTTTTATGTTCTAACAAATATTTTTTGAGGCTATTAAATAAAAGAGATAAATAATTGTTGGTTGCAAATGGTTCTTTCAATTTCATGGTTTTGTTTTTCCTTCTTTACAAATGGGAGGAGAACACCCAAAATGATCAAAACAGCCTCATCACTGGCACAAGGGGGTCGGCTAACACCGCTGGGAGTAAAAGTGGGACAATTATTTGCAGTAGCAATGTTAGGTGGATTTACAAACTACAAATAAGTGAACCAACTTGACAAAAAGGACATTAAGAGTAGACCACGCGAGTTGCTTCCTTTTCAAAAGAGAATAAAAAACCGACTTGCGATAATCAAAAAGGAGGGAATAAAAAAAGAGTTAAAAAAATAGCGTGAGAAAGTTCGTAGTTATTCCGAGTGTGAAAAATTCCTATTGATTCTTGACTTTATTGGTCGTAGTCATAGACCTTTTTATAAGCAAAAACTCTCTTACGAAGAAAAGTTGAAAATTATACATTTTGTCAATTTAGGTCTCTTAATAAACCAAAAGACTTGATCTCATATGAATATCAATCGTGGCCAAGTGTCCAAGTCTCTTATTAAATATTTTCTGCAATGCTAAATTTGTCCCTATTTATTCTGTGCAATTCCTTGCTTTATGTATTGTAAAAAAACATTGGGCATTTCTTTTTTTAGTCTTATATTAATTTTGTTGATAACAACAAATATGTATCAATTCCTTGATTGGTGTGCGCGAAGTAATTTTTTAAGTTGTCTGTTGAGATTTGGGTTTCTAATATATACCACGTTTCTAAATTATATAAGACTATGCTAAAGGGTATGTTTTTAAGAAAAACTATTTTCATTTCACGAGGTTAAGACACCATTACTTATTAATCTGTTAGTTTCAATCTATTATTTTGTGTTTTTTTAGCCTAAGGCTCATTGTTTTGTAAGTAGTAATGTTGTAACCTTATAAAGTTAGATAGGATTGCTCTATTTTTAATGACAACACTTTAATATATATATATATATATACATATATATATAATTATAAAACTGTAAAACTGTATTATATATACAATTTTATAATGACTAATTAGTTTATGACTAGAAAAAGCGTAGTCATTAAAATAATTATTATGACTTAATTGTTAAAACCTATGTTATAGTAAGTTTGAAAAACCATATATTACATTCTTTGACAGATATATATGTATTGAAATGAATCGAATAGTAATCACTGTAAACAAAAAAAAAATCAAAACATTTTAATTTGGTTAAAAACACTATGTCATGATGATGCAACACATGGAGGGCCTTCTAAAGTGGTCTGGTTGACCGGGCTACTCTGCTGGCAGTCAACCGGCCGGCTCAGATGCTGAGTTCGAGAATTTTCTCGATTTTGAAGATTTTTTGAGCTATTTTTAAAATTTAAATTAAAGATTTGTTTTTTATTATCAGATAGACTTTAGTAACAAATTTTAGGATTGTTTTCTAGTTTTCTTTTATTTATTTTATGCATTTAAAATTCTATAAATGGACTACAATAGATTGTTATTTTTAGTTGTCAGTTATTCAATAAAATTTCAAAGAGAATTTTCTCTTATTTTTCTTGTTTTACGATATTCCTTTGAATCAAAGAATTACTCGTACCTTGTTTTCCCATATTACTTGTGAATGAATGGATTGTAATTCTACCTATCTTCCGGTAATTATAAAGAATCAATGAATTTTGGGATATTTTAATTGAATCAACGGAGTTTAGAAATTTATCCATTTTTCCCTATTTTGTTCTATGCTTCCTCTATGTCACATGATTAATCGCAACTTTATAAAAATATGATATATGTATTTTACACATCGTATTTCCCTATTTATTGTTATTGTTATTATTATACATTAGTTGTATTTTTTTAATTTTAAAATTTTGTCGTATTTTTCTTTCTATTTTAATAAATTTGAATGTGAGGCTTTAATAGAGGATAAGCCAACATAGTACTTGAGAAGCTTTAATCGTGAATCCCCAGACCTATAGTGGTTGTTTTTTCTCATTACAGATAAGGATTTTATAATCCATATAATTAGCTAAATTATATAAACAAAAAGGGTTTTAAATGTTGTTTCTGCTAGAAACAAGTGTTTAGAAGCTAAAATCTCCGATGGAACTTACTCAAGTATAATATTGTGCAATATAGTATTAAATAAATTGTAAACTACTGAAGACTAACTCAAGTGATTAGGTGTGTAGGTATGTCTGTTCACTAAGATTCGAATTGGAGTCTTGATGGTTTCTTTTCTTCTTAGTAAAGTGAATGCCATAGGGCTCACACTATCTATAGAACAATAAAAATAATGACATAGAAAAACGTAATGTTGTGGTACAAATATAGCCTAATCTATCTTTTTTTTTTTTTTTTTTTTTCTGGTGAGTGAAAAAAGAATCAACAGTATTCTCAAATCCTCGGACCAACACCACAAAAATCTATTAGAAGTACAAATGAAATGACAAGGGTCCATCAAGGTTTCACATGCAAGACTTCAAAGTCCGTGGTCTTCACCAACATAACTCAATCCTAGCCCCTGGAATATACTTAGGTGCAGGTGAGAAGGGCATGAATTGAACTTGTGTTGGGAGTCCCTTAAATATAGGGTTCAAATCCTCTACTTAAGTTAATGGGGACTAAGGTGTCATTAATTAATTTTCAGCTTTATCAATTTGTTTTCCTGAAAGTTAAAGATGAGGATTAATTTGTTGCTGAAAAAAAAGTTAAAGAGGAGAATTATTTATCCAAGAACGAAAATATATATCCTTATACATTGCATCCCATTTCACCAATGAAACGTCAGACTGGACTTGTCCAGATAGTTCGTCCTTTTCTCACTGACTTTGGATGAAATATGAGCACTTATAGTTGTGTGTTCAATAACCAGATACCAGCAAGCCATCAGTGAACTTGGCAAAAAATTCTGGTGTCAATTCAACGGACATAACTAATGGTACGCCGTGTGGAGCCTAGAGTGTGCAATAAAATATTAGAGTACTTTTGTAGTTTCATTTAGCATCAATAATCCTAATAGAAGATGAACAAAGGTACGGGACATTAGCCAGGTACTTGGTTGGTAATTAACAGTCGTAGATGATTATTAGAGAAAATTCTAAAACGCAGAAGATTAAAGGACATGCAGTTTAATTAAAGGACATATGCAGAAGATGGAATGTAAATAAAAATAAACAAGAAAATGAAATATAAGCACTTGTATAGGGCATACTTTAAAAAATATATATATTTATTAATGCAACATTTAAAAAATGGGTCATAAAACTATTTATATTACAACATTTAAACAAGTGTGATATTTATAAAAATAAGTTTCAAAAGCTGGTATTTATAAAGATTCCCCACTGAAAAAAAAAAACAAGAGACGTACAGCTAAAATAAATATTGAAAAACCATGAAATAAATAAAACGTTTCTATCAAAATAAATAAATATATAAATAAAATGGCCATCTAGGCTCAAAACGTATCATAAGTAAACCAGATTTATTCTTTGAAAACCAGGGCCCACTATAAAAATTTTCTTCTTTAAAACCTAAACAACAATTCTCAAGCAATAGAGAATCTCATATATGGCAACCAAACAACATTCCTTGAAACATTTTAAAACGGAATAGGTTGCTTATACCAACATTAAATTCCTACTTGTGAAAATCGAGAGCACTAGTTCACAAAGAGAAAGTTACCGTACGATTTGACTAGCGTAACGGTTCTAATTATCCGCAATTTGATTACTAAAGAACAATTACACCAATTATGATTCTTCCATTGCCATTTAGAGCTGGCAAATGGCCCAGCCTAGCGGGCCACGAGCACAACCAGAAAGTTTGGAAAATACCATGTGTAAAGAGGGTAAAAACACAATTAATTACAAGTATTTTGTGTTAAGGTTAGATAAATATATGTTATCTAAAAAGTATTTTGATCTTTTTATCTAGAAGAAATAATATAAATCAAAGAGAAAAAAAAGTGATTGGACCCAATAACGGTAGTAAAAAAAGTTGTATACTATCTAATTTACACCCTGATAAAAATAGTCAAGGCATGATACAATTATCAAATAGGAATAGAAGACTTAGGCCAAGCACACTTATTTGATGGATGGGACAAGACGTGATAAGGGATAGCAAGAGCATGAACACCATAAGGATAAGCGACACAACAATGGCACGATACTATTATTCTTTTATTTTTGTATTTTTTTACAATGTTCCTATGAGACTTACAACAAACTATTATTTTTTAAACACAATTTTATCTTATTTGAATTTTTGCTTAGTAAATTTTTCAATATTCGGATTTTTCAATCATATGCTTTGTTTTGGTATAACAATATTTTTATTATGTTTAATACTTATTTTTCTTGTTTATTTATAATTTTGTTATTGGGTACGATTAGTTCATAAAGTCACGATTAAAGCATGGAACACTAAACACACAACATTAATATGAATAGACCATGGTTCAGCCCTGATATCAAGGATGGAGCCATGAATTTTTGTTAGTAGGCGCTAATAATTAAAACACAAATTTAATAAAATTAATATCTATTAATGCAGTACAATTGTTCCTGATATATTTTTATGTCTTGAAAATGTTAAAAATTTTAGAATCAAGGTTTTCTTTTTCTTTTTTTTCAAATTAAATATGTAAACAATATGAATGTCGGGTATTTAATTAACAACCTTTTTCACTCAATGCCATGAGATCGAGAGTAAGTAATACTCTCAGCACCATTCTGCAAAAATTCTCATTTTTCAAAATAGACATTTTCACCTATTTTAAAAATACTATCAAACTGACCATTTTTATTTGCTCTCTTGGCTGTATCATGTAAAAGGTGAATTTTTTTCTTTACCTATCACGCCCCGAAGTACAGGGAGTGACATAGTGGATTAATTAAATTAATTAAAGCAGATTTTTTATTAAAATCACCAATTAAATGATTGGGTTATTTTCAAAGACGTGATAGTTTAAAACATTTTAAAACAATTATCGTTGTTTTGAAACAGTTAATTAGGAAGTAAAACATTAAAGATAGTTAAACATATGTCGGTCCCTATCAGACCTATATTAATGTACACACATGGTATCGACAATAAAATATTACAATCATAGTCCAATACAGGAGGTGACCATTTAGATAATACATGTCTTGATTTAAATAAAGCAATAACCTAAAACAATATTCCTACGACTAACTTGTTTACCCTGCTGCTTCCCTGTTGGTTCTAAGCTACAATCCACCTAGGGGAAAAAGGTTTTAAAACAAATAAAAAAATATGAGCGGAAGGTTCAGTAGGACTAGGTTTAGAAAAAAATTAGTTCTAAATATAAATTTTTATATTTTAAAATAATTTATAAAATTTCAAAAAGATGAATAAAACATATTAAATTCATCCTTACCTTCAAAATTCTTCTTCATATGGAATTATCTTTTATTATTTGTTCTTTGGCAAAGCCATAATATCACCACTGTAGTGACCTAGCTGGGTTTCGGGACCTGTTTCTAAGGTCACACTCCCCACAACCTGATCTCTGTATATAGCATTATGCAAATTGTCTTATTCTAGATGGTATTTATAACGCGTCCGATATCATGTCATTACTTAGGTCTTATCTTACCAAGTATTCTCATTTACATTCATTATTTGATTCATTACGAACATTCATTCTAAAATAAGAAATGAATATACTGAGAAATTCATTGTAATCATTTCTTAAAAATCAATTTGGAAGAAATCATTTGTCAAGAAATCTTTTGGTGGCCAAAGGTCCCCTTTGAAAATATTTAAAACATTTTGTCATTTATTTTAAACATTTTAAAAGAATCTTTAAGGCCAAATCCATTAAAAAACTTGGCTACCAAGAAAGGGGTAGAAGTCCTACCTCGATATCCTGCATCGTGACTTAGCACCGATGTTCTAACCCGCTATACGTTAGCTCCATGGAATCATAATCAACCTTAAAAGTAAACTAAACTTCATCAATTTATGGTGTTTTAGTATGCCCTTTATAATTAAAATATCATATCATAGGGTCAAGGTCTTCATCTAGGTTTTAAATAGTGAAAACAGATGAAAACGATAAAATTTTATAAAGTCTGATCGACCTGTCGAACTCCTCTGTCCGGCCTGCTGAACTGTATAGTTCGGCTTACCGAATGTACAGCACCGGCCTGCCAACCTGGCCTAGGTTCGACCTACTAACAGTATGAATCTGGCATGCCGAACTCATGAGTCTGACCTGCTGATGCTCATGATCAGTCTGTCGAACTAAAAAAATATGGGGACCCGAGACTTCGAGTCTCAGCCTCCACGAATCCAAAATTCAATTTCTAATCTATTTTTTCAGTTCTCAGGCATAAGAAATGTTCATAAATGGTAGAAAACATGTAAAAACACTTTTAAACGCTTTTAAACAAGATTTACACAATGATTTCTCAAAAATTCTAAAAATGGAGAAAAATAGGAAAATGAAATTTAATTTAAGTTTAGTGAAAATCAAGCCTAGATTCATGATGATTTAGGTTCTACTAACTTAGATTTAAGGTTTCTTAAGCTCTAGAAACTCAAATTTCAACATTCAAAGAAATTTAGAGAATTTCAAAAAAAGTTTGAAATTTTTGAAAATTTAGTGAACTAATCTCAAATCTGAGCTTTAAATCGAATATGTGGAAGCCCACTCACGTTCCCAAGCTCCCAATCTAGCTAAGATTCGAAATTCAAACTCAAAATTTTAAAATCAAAATTGGGAGAGAGAGGGAGAATGTAATGTGTGAGAGAGAGAGAGCTGAGAAAGAGAGTGGGGAAGGAAGAGAGGGAGAGAGAGATTAAATAGAAAAAAATGTGGTTTTGTAGAGTGAAAACTATGTTCCAATACATGGCTTTTCAATAGGGACATATTGGATATTTGACAAATTGTTTGTTTCAAAAATTCAAAATAACAACTAAAGGTGACTAAAAGTGAGATAAATTTAAAATATACCACAAAATGTTTAAATTAAGTTTAAATCACATTAAGACATACTAGTCCACCATTTACATGCTAACCTTACTTAACTAATCCTAGGTGTTACATGACCCTAGTCTCTGAGTCTTTTGATATTGCATGTAAGACATGAGACAAGACAAAAAAAGAGCAGAAGAGTGTATAGAAAAAGAAGAGTGTATAGAAAAGAAAAATGATAAGTTTTTTCTTTAACCTGTTTTTTAAATAAAAGTCTTTATCATGTATTGGACCCACTTTATTAGACTATTAAACTAGATTAAGTGTTTTTTCCTTTTAATATCAATTGGGGGTGGGTCTTTAAAAAATTAGGAGTTATGGCTCAATAGGGGGTTATTTATAATAAAGCAAGCTGATATATACATACATCTATATATAATCTTGAAGATTAAAAAAATGAGTGGAGACTTAAGCCCCCACTAGCTCGTCGTATACTGGCTTCGTGCATGTCTGACATAAATCACAAATTGGCCAGACAATATCTGGCACGATTATTAAATGGACCGACATAGAGCGTATGAGGCAAAAATGGACCCAAAATAAATGGATTGCGCCGGCTCAGTTGAAAGTTAGAGGACAAATGGATTGAAGAACATGAAAGACTATGAACAAGGATGGTATCACTAGTAATCCAGATTTTTTCCAACCATTCTCAAACGCAATAATTAAAAATGAAAAAAAAAAACAAACAAACACCTGCAAAAAAACTTTTGCAGTTGGGAATGAAAATTTTCCCAGTTCTAACAATATTATCCAACTCTCTTAAAGCCGCTCTGTTGTTATCGACTTCAATCCATTCTGATGTAATAGAGGTACCAAATCACCTGTAATAAAATAGGAGCTCTTGATGAAAGTTTGCTAGACAGTGGAGACACGTGAATCTTATGCAATGTCAATAAGTCGACATTATTCTTCACGCAACCAAAATCCAAAGGATTAGCTTTTTATTAATCGATGAAGCCACGAAGGAGTTATAAACTGTCAGTGTACGCGCGCACTGATCCTAGGAACTCCGGAAATGTCATGGCATGATCAAGTAGCCCCAGCAATTGCCAAAATCTATAGGATCCACGACTTATTATTATCAGAACAATTTTTTTTTCTTAATTCATCAGGTGATAAAACATGAAAGAATGACCTTCATCTGAAAAATACTCAATGCGAACTGATATAGTTTCGGCCATTTAAGTAGTTTTGCTTATATGTTTAAGGGAAATATATTTCAGAAGATTTAGAGACTAGAGATCTCAGAAGATTTAAGTGAAATAAATGTCAGTTGAAAGATAAGAAAGAAAACGGGTTTAACAATAGTAATAATAATAATAATAATAAAATAAATAAATAAAAGAAAAGAAATCAGGGTTATAAACATTTAAAAAAATCTTACAGAAAAAACAAGTTTCTTATCAGTCTAAAAAACAGGAAATTTCATAGAAGTTTCACTTTCTAACAAGAAACAAGTTCTAAAAGGGTAATTACTACGTCTTCATTACTACGTTTCAAAAAAAAAAAGTTGTTATTGCAATTTTTCTTTCTATCAAGACTCAAGTAACTTAGGTTTCATTTGATAATAATTAATTCCAGAAATTGGAGATCATCTTTTTAACACAAGTAATCCTATTTAACCCTATAAGATTATAATTTTACTGTTAATAAAATAGTGAGACTCAGTCTAAAAAGTGTACTATAAACTAAATGGGGCCACAGTTTTGTGAGTAACGAGGTTAAAACACCATGGGATGAAAACAATTTTTCTTTTGACATAGCAAGAAGATCAAAGTTATTAAAGTCAACACCTTACTTCAATTTAATTTTCCTTGCATGCAAATCTCAGTCTTCGCTTATGAGGAGATGACCAGAAAAATCAACAATGTCACGACGAGGCATACCATTAATTACGGTTCCTAATTGAAGTGAAACTTATATCTAAAATGAGGAACGTACTTCATTTTGGCGGCCTTAGGTACTAAAAGAGATTCACTTTAAAATCTGATACAAACGATTGCAAGTAGTTTCCAACAAAACAACATTTCTTAGTTTTGTCATACCAAGTATGAAGAACACCTACAGCAAATATCTTGATATCCAAAGCCTACTGACAATTTCCCTGGCACTCTACGACATCCTCCACCTATTCATTGTTCCTTTGATCGCTATGGCGGAACCACTTCCTTACACCCTGTGGACAACATAGCCATCTCCTGTGGCTCTTCAAGAAACTTGTCGGGCAATCGATTGACCGACATGGTATGGAGACATAAACTCAACATTTTTTTCCTTAACAGGCCAAAATGAAGCTTCAATCTCCTTGGCAGCTGCTGAGCCATCAATCAAAACCGATGCTGTCCCTTACAGAACTGCCCGGCTCTCACACTCGGAATTCACTTACTTGATACCAGTAAGTACTCCTGGCCTAAAGTCCATAAGGCTTCACTTCTACTCTGTTGCATACAAAAATTTTGGCCCAAGGCCATCTCCTCTGTGAAAGCCGAACAATTTGTCCTCTTAAGTAACTTCAACGTTTTTCCTAAATACTACGGATTCACTTGGAAGAAAATACATAATTAAAGAATTCCATGCACCCCTTAAGAAGTCAATTGTTAGCATAACATTCACTCCTTTAGTTGTTGAGGCATTTATTTTCATCAATGGAATTGGAAGTCGTACCAACGCCCGTGGATCTTTTTTTCCGGCATCCCGATGACAGTGGGCCTATGCTTGTGGGGCAACAAAGCCAGTTGTCCTTAAGAACAACACTAATTCTGGAAAATGTATACCCGATAAATTTTGGTGGAACAGCGCTTTCTCCAAATAAAGACCCCGGTTTGATCCGTAGTTGGGAGATCTTGGACAATGAAGAAACTTACTTAAAGGTACCATGAACAAGTGTTCTACCTGTTCACGTGGAGGATAATCTCAAATTCACAGTGATTCCTTGCTATATAGCACCAACCATAGTCTATCGGACCTTTCGGAGTATGGGGACTAAAAAAAATGCAACAAAGAGCTACAATCCAACATGGGAATTCCACGTAGATTTTGGATTTGAGTACATAATAAGGTTACATTTCTGCGAGATTGAACGAGCTATTAATTCTACAGGCCATCGTGTGTTTCTAATTTTTACAGCGAATCAAATTGCAGAGGAGCATGCAGACGTGATCTACTGGAATGGTGGTAACTATGTTCCTTACTGTTAGATAAATTGGCTGTTGTTATTTGGACTGGTGACGTGGCAGAAGTCTGGAGAGTACAAGAGAAGACTTCGGTGGATAAGCACACAGGATATCAAGACCTCATTAGTTAGATGGTTAGTCAGTTTTAGTAAATAAAACTTAACAGAATCAATTCTTTTGATTCTGTCACTGAGTCCTTGAGGTTGGAGTAATTCTGGAGAGGCTTATTGAGAGAAGGGAATTTTTCGTATTAGGGAGAGTTGAGAGACTTCTTAGGAGTGTTGTAAGACTTGAGAGGATTGTCTTGTTCAGTGATTGAAAATCAATGCAAAGTTAATTCTTGAATCTGTTGTGTTATTTATTTGGGTTTGAATTGTTCTTATCAGTTTTTCCCTGATCTTCTTGAATTTGGGGGAAATTGTAACAATTTGGTTTCAGAGCTTAGGCAGAGATTCAAGATGGGGATGTCCAAATTTGAGTTCGAGAAATTTACGGGCAAAAATGACTTTGCTCTTTGGCGATTGAAGATACGTGCATTACTAGTTCAACAAGGTCTTTAGAGGCTCTTGGCGACGAGAAGAATTTGCCATCCACGTTATTGGAGAAAGAGAAGAAGGATGTCCTAGACAACGTCCACAGTGTCTTGATTCTTAGTTTGGGCGACGAGATTTTGTAAGAAGTTTCAAAGGAGAAATCGGCGGCGGCTGTTTGGCTTAAGCTGAAAAACCTCTATATGACCAAATCTTTGGCCAACAGGTTGTATTTGAAACAACACCCATATACTTTCAAGATGGCTATTGGGAAATCCTTCAAGGATCATATTGATAATTTGAACAAGATAATTCTTGATCTTGAAAATAATGAGATCAAGATTGAAGATGAGGATCAAGCTTTGCTCTTACTGAGATCATTACCCAGTGAATTTAAGAATCTGTCGGACAATCTAATCTATGGGAGTGATTCATTGACACTTGAGGAGGTCCAATCGTCATTGTTCTGTAAGGAGCTCAAGAAGAAAGCCGATGGGAAAGATGACAGTTCAACAGTAGGCTTAATGTGAGAAAAAGGCCAGAGAAACGCGACTTCAAAAGAAGGAACATACCAAGATCCAAATCAAGATTCAAACACAAGTATTTTCTCTGTCACAAGGAGTGTCACTTGAAGAAGGATTGCCCTGATAAGAAAAAGCAGCATCAAGACAAGTTCAAAGAAACTGGAAATGCTAATATAGCCTTTGACAGGTATGAAAGCTCAAAACTTCTATATGCTTCTCAAGAAAATCTTGATGATGGCTGGATATTGGATGGATATGATATGTTAGAACTTCGATGTGTTTTTGAAAAGGATACAACACTGAGTGGGTCATGGAATCAGACTGTTCTTGTCATATGTGCCCCAATAAGGCATGTTTTCAGACCTATAAAAAATACAATGGAGGACAGGTGCTGTTAGGAGATAATAAACCTTGTAGGGTCATGGGAATAGGTTCAATTATGTTAGAATTAGTTGATAGGTCAAAGAGTCATCTAAAAGATGTCAGACATGTTCTAGTTTTAAAAAGAAATTTGATTTCTTTGGGCATGTTAGATTCCCAAGGATACTGTTTCAAATCTGAAGGAGGTGTGCTCAAAGTCACAAAGGGATCCTTGTTAGTTATGAGGGGATCTCTCAAGAATGGGCCGTATATTCTTCAAGAAAAAAAGTAGTTGGAGGAATGGCATCAGTTGTGGAAGCAGGGTTGACTAAGACATAGCTATGGTACAAGAGATTAGCACATATTAATGAAATAGGATTGAAAGGACTGGGAAAACAAGGCTTGCTTGGTATTGAGAAGATAACAGATCTTGACTTTTGTGAACATTGCATTTATGGGAAGACAAAAAGGGTTAGATTCCCAAAAGCAATTCACACTACAAAAGCAATCTTGGATTATGTGCATTCTGACTTATGGGAGGCCTCAAGAGTATCATCTCACTTAGGAGTAAGGTATTTTATGTCTATAATTGATGACTACTTGAGAAAACTGTAGGTGTTCATTTTAAAAAATAAAAATGATTCACTAAATTAGTTTAAGGACTAGAAGGTGCTAATGGAAACACAGAGAGGCAAAAAACTCAAGAAATTAAGGACTGATGATAGGTTAGAGTGCTGTAGCAACGAGTTTAACCAATTCTGTAAGGAATAAGGGGTAACAAGGCATTATACAATAAGGAAAACACCTTAAGAAAAAGGTTTTACTAAGAGAATGAACAAGACCATTTTGGAGAGAGTTAGATGCTTGTTATCCAATGCAAATCTTCCTAAAATGTTTTAGGCTGAAGCTGTTGTGACAATAGCCTATCTAATTAATAAGAGTCCCTCAGTGCCTATTGGTTTGAAGACACCTAAAAAGTTAGTTTTAGGCTAATTAATTAGATGATTCTCACTTAATATTTTTGTTAGTTTTGAGCAATTTATAAGAATTTAATAGTGTTTTATGTTCTTTTATAGGTTTTGAAGGAAAATGATGCATAATGGCAAAGCAGACCGAAAGTTGAGCAAAAGTGGACTCGGGATAAAATGGAGCCTAGGCTCCAACTATTGGGTGCCTAGGCGCTGCTACAGATAAAGTTTCACAGAGAAAACCCGAGAGCATAGCACCTAGGCGCCACAATTTGGGCGCCTAGGCACTCCTTTGAAGCCTAGGAGCTATAGAGAGGACGCCTAGGTGCCAGTTCGAAAAAGGATCAATGGGCAAGTATAGCGCCTACAATCCTGGCGCCTAGGCGCCATTGCGAAGCTAAATCGAGCCTAGACTCCAGAAAATCGAGCCTAGACGTTATTGCAATTCCAACTTAAATTTAAGCGTAATTTCATTTCAAAATTGCCCTTTCAAACCCTAGTCTATAAATAAAACATTATAGAGGGTTGGAGGATGAATTTTTAATAGAGAGAAACTACAAACAAGAGGGAAGAACTCACTGCTTTGGAGAAGAAGAACGGTGCAACCCGGAGACGGAAACCATCTTTGCATCTAAACATAGTTCTTTTCCTTCACTCATCATGCCCAAGATATTATTTAGAATTGTTTTTGGTTTCATTAGGAACTAATTTTCCTTTTTCTGAGGCTACGATGCAGCCGGATTATGAATGTTCACTTTTATTTAATTTAATTCAATTCGTTGTTTATTCATTATCTATGCTGAGTGTTTAATATAATCTTAATGCTTGTAAGAGTTTGTGTACCTTTTGAGTGATATGTGATTTAATTTGAGGCTAAAAAATGATAATTAAATTAGACCATGATTGAATGCCATGAGATCATCATAGGATAGAGATATCTATGAGACTTGTGTAACACTATGAATTTCTTGTTCTTAATGAATCTCGGTAAGTTTAGAGTTTCCACAGAGATGTGGAAAATTTGCTAACTATGATAAATTATTAATGCTTAAGAAAGATTAATGACTACCTAAGAGAAATTCATTATCAGCATAGGAGAAAATATCAGTTGATTAAGTTAGATAATTTGAATAGGATTAATTTAGGTGAAATCAGATGCTCTAGTCTTTTATTGTTTAGATTTTCATTTATATTTTTTTGTTTTGTTATTTTTCTATTTTATATTTAATTGTTCAAATAATTTTAGAGTTAACTAATTTCGGTACTTAGCTAGATTAACACAATCCTCGTGGGAACGATACTCTACTCACTCTTTATTACTTGTCTACGATTCTATACACTTGCAGATTTTTTGTAACAACACCAGAAGAGATGTGGTCAAGTCATCCACCAAATCTAAGCAATTTAAAAGTTTTTGGATGTGTGGCCTTATAAGTTTTGCCCAACAGCATATGGAACCATTTTATGCGGCTTGGGAGTGATTTAAAGATATGCTTGAGCGGTATCTACATCACAACTTGCCAAAGTGGGTACTTCTCCAAATTTTTATTGAAGGATTGCATTTTGAAGCTAGAGATTGGGTGGAAAAAGGTGTAGTTTCTAAAGGTCATTCTTTCTTTTCAAGAACTGTTGATGAAGCTTACTACTTATTGGAGGATATGGCAACCTTTAATTATCATTGGCATTTGAATTCTTCAATGCATAATTTTTGTTGGGAGAGGCGCCAAAATCTTTCATGGAATATCCACCCTAACATGATGGAACAATCCTGTAGACAATATCAAGAAGAGAAGACACCTTTGGAAGTTGCTTTAGATAGTCTAAAGGCCACTCTTGAGGGAAGTCATGAAGTCTCCAACTCTAGGCGATATCTTGATGAACAAATCCATTTAAAGAGCACAATTTTAGATAGTCATCTAGAGGGGGAAGTTGCAACATTAAATCCTTGTAGTGACCATGAAATGATAAAGGATGTGGTTTTGTTTGATGATGATTGTGTTAAACCTCAAGAATTTGAGCCTCTAGAGGAAATAGAGCCTTAAGATGGTGAACAAGAACCCTTTGATGTTGTGTTAGCCCAACCATTTGCTGAGTTGGGCTCTTGCTCGATCAACAATGATCTACACTTGCTAAATCAAAAGGAGTCTATCCAAAACTATGACTTTTATGAAGACCAAATCACAAACATGCTAATGGATAGCCAAAAGGAAAGGGAAGAGCAAATAGAAGGGTTATTAGAGGAATTCCTATATGAGGAGAAGACACAGGAGTCGTTGGAAGATATAGAAGTGCATAAGACCATTGATTTGAGCTCGTCAATGGTTCCAATATATAGATCACCAATCGATTCGTGTTGGCCATGGACATCACCACCATCACATCTCACCCTGTTCAAGCTCCAGCCAATAATGAAGTTCCCATCAAAAGCATATCGTTTGAAGACATCTGTTGTTGGTGCTATGTGCGATCACTTCTAAATTTTGCCAAGCTTGAGGGCATCTATAACCAAGACCCATATGTGGTGCTGTTTGACACTAACTATGGGCAAAAACCACTCTTTGACGAGCGTTTCTTTGAGAGTCAGGCTGATGACTATAAAACAAGCGCTTTTTGGGAGGCAACCCAAGCTCTCTATCCTTTTCAGTTTTAGTTTTCATCATATTATTTAGTTTGTTAGTTGTTTCTTTTAGTTTTAGTATATTTTGCAACTTAATCATGATGTAAGTCTTGTTTGTGGTGGTTCCAGGTTTTCAGGGGACATCAAGGTGCTCAGCTTGCTAAAAAATAAAAAAAATAAAAAACTGAAACCATATTTGCAACCTGGCACAGATAATGAACCACATGGCCATGCATCTGAACATGAACTTGGATAATTTTCCCACAGTCTCTGCTTTCAATGAAGTTAATGAAGAGAATGAACATGAGGAGGAATAGGCTGCCACAACTTTCAGCTTAGGGAGTGTTCTTTCCTTTCTCATTTTTTTTTCTTTTTACATTGACGACAATATATTGTTCAAGTTTGGGGGTGGTGTGTTGCTTTATGTTTTTTTTTTTTTTTTTTTGTGTGTCAATAAGTTATTATGGTTTAATTAGGTTTTAGTTTAGGTTTTGTTTTTTTTTTTTTTCCTTTGCATTTGATAGTAATTAGGATAGTAAAGTTGTGTCGTTTGAGCACTATTTAACTTGAATCATAGGAAGCCAATGATAAGACGATGATTGAAATTGAATATGGCTTTTAAGGGATAATAATTATTGTTGGTCTATCCTTGTTTTTCTTATGATTTGTTTGCCATGCTGTGATTCTTTAAGCACTTTGAGCACTCACGCCTTGATCACCTAAGTATTCTACACTTAGAGGACTTTTATGTTAAAGAATTGATATTTTTTTATCTCAAATGAATGCTAGAACCTATTTGATAATCACTCGAGGCGAAATCCTAGGCTACACAACATTAAGGATATGATTTAGGCCATTTTTGGACTGTTTGAGCCTTTCAAGCCTACCATTGACATCATTTAATCACTAGTTACCCCGTTGAACCTTATTATCCATTTTCTTTGTTACCCACATAATTAGCCTAGCCTTTGAATAACTTATCTTACTTAGTCCCTCACCCATAAATGTGACTAGTTTGTTCACCAAATTATTTGAAGGTAGTTGGCATTATGGGAGGATGGGTGGAGTTTTAAAGAACTTATCGAGGAAATATGTTTTCCTATCATTCATTCATGGGTGGAGTTTTGAGTATTGTTATCAAGGGATTATATATTCATGTTTATTCATTGTTTGAAAAAAAAAAAAGAAAAGCAAAAAAAAAACAAAGAAAAGCAAACCAAAAAAAAAAGAAGAAAAAGAAAAAAAATTATACACACGTCAAATAAATGTGAATGACAAAGGGAGTGCAACATAAGTTTGGGGGTGTACTTAAAAAAATGATGTTCTCATGAGGTCTTGAGACAAATTGTGTATTTGTGGGTGAATTTTGAGCCAGATTATATCCTTTATCTCACCTATTTATCTTAGCCATATATTAGAAGCCGAATAAAGTCCTCATAATCTTTGATGTTGCGATAGTCTACATTAGTGGAGAGTGGGTTTAAAAAATAGGCCCGTGGAGTTCATAAATTTTACTAATCTAGAGATCTTTCATAATAAGCTTATTGACATAAACTAATTCGAGTGTAGGTACATAAGTGCTATAGGCATCACACACACACATACTCAAGAAATTATGAGTATGGTAAACTTGAGATTTAAATTGATTTTTTTTACATGATCATAATGGTTAGAGTTTCCTTTGAGTCATAAACTTTATGCAATCTTTGAGGTCAAGTATGATGAAAAATTAAATTGATGCTTGAACTACGTCGTGCGTTAGCGTCAGTCCCGTCCATTTGTCTTGTTCTTTGTTCTTTTTTTTTTGTGTCTTTTGCTCAAGGACTAACAAAATCTTAAGTTTGGGGGTATTTGATAAGTTAGTTTTAGGCTAATTAATTACATGATTCTCACTTAATATTTTTGTTAGTTTTGAGCGATTTATAAGAATTTAATAGTGTTTTATGTTCTTTTATAGGTTTTGAAGGAAAACGATGCATAATGGCAAAGCGCGGGGCAAAGCAGACCGAAAATTGAGCAAAAGTAGACTCGGAATGAAATGGAGCCTAGACGCCAACTATTGGGCGCCAAGGCGCTGCTACAGATAAAGTTTTACAGAGAAAACCCGAGAGCATAATGCCTAGGCGCCACAATTTGGGCGCCTAGGTGCCATTTAGAACACCAGTGTAGTGCCTAGGCGCTACAGAGAGGGCGCCTAGGCGCCAGTTCGAAAAAGGATTGATGGGCAAGTATAGCACCTAGGCGCTACAATCCTAACGCCTAGGCGCCATTGCGAAGCTTAGGCTCCTAAAAATCGAGCCTAGACGCTATTACAATTCCAACTTAAATTTCAGCGTAATTTCATTTCAAAATTGCCCTTTCAAACCCTAGCCTATAAATAGAACATTATAGAGGGTTAGAGGACGAATTTTTAACAGAGAGAAACTACAAACAAGAGGGAAGAACTCACTATTTTGGAGAAGAAAAACGGTGCAACCTGGAGACGGAAACCATCTTTGCATCTGAACATAGTTCTTTTCCTTCACTCATCATGTTTAAGATATTATTTAGAATTGTTTTTGGTTTCATTAAGAACTAATTTTCCTTTTTCTGGGGCTACGATGTAGCCAGATTATGAATGTTCACTTTTATTTAATTTAATTCAATTCGATGTTTATTCATTATCTATGCTGAGTGTTTAATCTAATCTTAATGCTTGTAAGAGTTTGTGTACCTTTTGCATGATATGTGATTTAATTTGAGGCTAAAAAGCGATAATTAAATTAGACCACGATTGAATGCCATGAGATCATCATAGGATAGAGATATCTATGAGACTTGTGTAACACTATGAATTTCTTGTTCTTAATGAATCTCGGTAAGTTTAGAGTTTTCACAGAGATGTAGGAAATTTGCTAACTAGGATAAATTATTTAATGCTTGATAAAGATTAATGACTACCTAAGAGAAATTCGTTATCGGCATAGGAGTAAACATCAGTTGATTAAGTTAGATAATTTGAATTTGATTAATTTAGGTGAAATCGTATGCCCTAGTCTTTTATTGTTTAGATTTTCATTTACATTTTTTTGTTTTGTTATTTTTCTATTTTATATTTGATTGTTCAAATAATTTTAGAGTTAACTAATTTCGGTACTTAGCTACATTAACGCAATCCTCGTGGGAATGATACTCTACTCACTCTTTATTACTTGTCTACAATTCTGTACACTTGCAGATTTTTTGCAACAACACCAGAAGAGATGTGGTCAAGTCATCCACCAAATCTAACCAATTTAAAAGTTTTTGGATGTGTGGCCTTTGCACATGTGAATCAAGGCAAACTAGAGCCTAGAGTAGTGAAATGCATGTTTTTGGGCTCTTTTGAAAGAGTCGCAGGATATAGGGTGTGGTGTGTGCAAAAGGGTCATCTAAAAGTTTTTAATAGTAGAGACGTGTTTTTTAAGGAAGATGAAATATTTTACTCCAGATCAAATATGTCAATAGAAGCTATAGACAGTGACCAACAAAGACAAGATGCTAAAAGTTGTAGCTTTAGGTGGAGACCTCAGAAGAAACATTGCCAAATGTTGAAGAAGAGGAGCACCAAGAAGAAACTATAGAGTAAGAATAGACAGAAAGAATAGCTCATCACAAGACTATTTACTTGCAAGAGACAGGCAAGAAGACAAGTAAGAAAGCCAAGAGGTTTGGCTGTTAAAAGCTTTTACTTTAATTGCTGCATTATATGTCGAAAATCTAGAGCCTAAAACCTACATAAAAAAAAAGCATTGGAGAGCAAGTTTCACAATGAATGGTTAACAGCAATGGAAGATGAGATCAGATCACTCCACAAGAATCAAACATGAAGACTAGTAAGGAAACCTCAAGGGCAGAAGGTGGTGGTCTGTAAGTGGGTATACAAGTTCAAAGAAGAAACACCTGGTGTGGAGAAAGCTTGGTTTAA
Source organism: Artocarpus heterophyllus (assembly GCA_025403435.1). Classification (NCBI taxonomy): domain Eukaryota; kingdom Viridiplantae; phylum Streptophyta; class Magnoliopsida; order Rosales; family Moraceae; genus Artocarpus; species Artocarpus heterophyllus. Next base: position 6,805,319 of record CM046347.1, on the reverse strand, counting down.
AGCCAGGTTGGTGGCTAAGGGATTCTCTCAGAGAGAGACAAAATTGATTACAACGAGATGTTCTCACTAGTTGCTAAGCATAGTTCAATCAGATTGGTCCTATCTTTAGTTGCAAAAAGAGATTTGGAATTGAAATAACTGAGTGCCAAGACAGCTTTTCTGCATGGAGAATTTGAGGAAGATGTTTACATGGCTCAACCTAAAGGCTTTCACGAAAAGGGTAAGCAAAATCTGGTCTGTATATTGAAAAGGTCATCATATGGCTTAAAGCAGACCCTTCAGCAGTGGTATAAATGTTTTGATTCATTTATGATTCAAAACGGTTTTGAGAGGTGTGGATATGATAACTGTGTATATAGTAAATAGGGAGTAGGTGGAGATATAATATATCTTTTCCTGTACATGAATGACATGCTTTTAGCATGTAAAAGTGTTACTGAGATTAAAGAAGTAAAGAAGCAACTGAAAGAAGAATTTGAAACAAAAGATATGAAACCTGCTAAGAAAATCTTAGGAATGGAGAAATTCAGAAATAGGCAAGATGGAACTTTATTCATTTCTTAAAAAGGTTATCTAGAGAAAGTATTGAAAAGATTTGGTATAGATTCTTGTAAGCCAGTGTCAACACCACTAGGTCAACATGTCAAACTATCACAAGCAGATTCTCCAAGTGATGAAGAATAGGTTGCTTATATGAAAAGGTCCCATATACTAGTGCCGTGGGAAGCCTCATGTATGCAATAGTTTGTACTCGTCCTGACCTTGCATATATAGTGAGTGTAGTAAGCAAGTAATGGCTAATCCTGGAAAGTCTCACAGGGAAAGAGTAAAACAGGTGTTCAGATATCTCATAGGGTCAACTGAAGTTGGTTTGATGTTTAGTAGGAACAGGTGTGATCAAGGAATGGTAGTGGGGTATATAGATTCCAACTATACCCGTTGCATTGATAATAGAAGGCCTCTCATAGGCTATGTGTTTATAATATGTGGTAATGTTGTCAGTTGGAAAGCAAATTTGCAACATGTAAACCCCGTTTGGTTTTGTTCTTAAAATTTTTGTAAACGTTTTCGCAAGTTTTTAAAAACAAAAATTTTAAAAACACTCTCAACACAATTCTCAAAAAATTCTCATTTTTCAAAACAAAAATATTTTTATCTATTTTGAAAACAATACCAAACGGTCCTGTAGTTTCTCTTTCAACTACCGAGGCTGAATTCATGGTTTTGACAGAAGCTATGAAAGAGGCTAAGAGGTTAAAGGGAATTACAGCTAAATTGGGAGTTCTAGAGGTGACAGCTAAGGTGTTCTGTGATAGCTAGAGTGCAATACATCTGGTAAAGAATCATGTGTATCATAAGAGGACACAACATATTGATGTGAGGCTCTACTCCATAAGAGAGGTCCTCATAGCCAATAGAGAAGTTGAGCTAGAGAACATTTTAACTAAAGAGAACCCTGCTGACATGATTATTGAAGATCTAATGTCACCAAACTTTAAGCATTGTTTGGAGTTGCTAAATGTGAGTGAAGTTGATATAAAAGCTGACTGATTTTGGCAAAACAATGTGAAGTCCAAGTCAACAACCAGGTGGTGTTAGATCAATTGGCTGTTATTTAGACTGGTGACGTGGCAAAAGTCTGGTGACTACAAGAGAAGACTTCGGTGGACAAGCACACAGGATATCAAGACCTCATTAGCTAGATGGTTAGTTAGTTTTAGTAAATAAAAAAAAAAAAAATTAGAATCAATTCTTTTAACTCTATTACTGAGTATTAGAGGTTGGGGTAATTCTGGAGAGGCTTGTTGAGAGAAGGGAATTCTTTGTATTAGGGAGAGCCAAGAGATTCTTAAGGTGTGTTGTAAGACTTGAGAGGATTGTCTTGTTCAGTGGTTGAAAATCACTGCAAAGTTAATTCCTGAATATGTTGTGTTCTTTGTTTGGGTCTGATTTGTTGTTATCAGTTTTTTTCTGATCTTCTTGAATTTGGGGGAAATTGTAACGCTTACTTTAAAGACTATATTGTCCCAATGCTCGGCAATGGAGATGAGAGAAAACTGAAGCTCTCTCTTAAACTACTAGCCAACACAAAAGACTGGAGAACTGCCTACAAAGATGCAATCTTGAATGGACTCGAAACCTTCAAATTGAATGGGGCAACACCAAGCCAACAACAAAGGAAGCGGAAGAATAATGATCGGATAGCAATTTGTTTGCATCCTTTCCATTGTCATTTTCGTTGTAGTTATACTCTCCATCCTTGGATTCTTGATTTACCGACGATGGAGGAAAGTCAAGGACTCAAATTTTTCTACTAAGTTTACAAAACGAGAGGCTCATGTCGTTACTTTCATTCGCTAAGATCAATGTTGCCACCAAAACTTTCAATGATACTTCCGTTACTGGGGTTGGAGGGTTTGGCAAAGTGCACAAAGGACACATTGATGAAGGGTCCACATCCATTGCGATCAAACGGTTGAAGCCAGAATCATCACAAGGGGCCCATGAGTTCAAGACCGAGATTGAAACGCTCTCCCATCTACACCACCTTAATCTCGTCTCTCCGATCGGATACTGTGACGAGAATTGCAAGATGATTCTTGTGTACGAGTGCATCCCACGTGCGACACTTTCCAATCACTGATACAACACCAAAAATACCCCTCTAGCTTGGAAGTAACGGCTCCATATTTGCATTGGAGCCGCTAATGGATTGCACTACCTTCACGCAGGCATGAAGCATACGATAATTTATCACGTCATATCAGTGGATGAGAAATGGGTGGCCAAGGTTTCAGATTTCGGGTTAACACATCAAAGGCCCAGATCAGTACAATGGTCAAGGGCAGTATGAGTCTGTTATGCAACTGCAGCGAAACTCTGAGGCAAATGCTAGGACTAGTGGGGATACTGGTCCTGAAATGAATGAAGATGGTACACTTAGACGTCATTGTAGCTGGGGAGACACATCTGGGGCTGTGTTTTCTGAGATCAATGAGCTACAAGGAAGGTGACCTCAGGAGAGAAGTACAAATTAAGTTCGCTTTTGGCTTGGAAAATTATGCACTTGATACTTCATGTCATAAATTAGAATTTTAAAAGAAATATAAGCGTTTAATATAAAAATGTGTGTAACAAGAAAATACTCATGTAATGAGCGTATGCTGCTAGTATAAATCGCATAATAGATTCAATTTAATTATGGGTTTGTACTTAAGAATTTGAGATGATCTCCTTATAATTAGAGGTCTACATGTATAATTCATAAATTCCACCTTCATTTGGTTAAGCTGTAAAATTTTGATATTATATAGTGAAATATTATTTATGTTGTAATAGAGACATACGTAAATAATTAAGCTTAGTCATGTATATATGTTAATTTCGCAGTTAGATTGCAATTTTTTTAACTTTGTAAAAGAAACTAGGAATTAATTGAAGACATATTTAAACAGGAAAACTTTACATATATAATAAAAAGCCAATATTAAACATTGAGCTCAGATTTCATCAGAAGAAATAATAAATGCCTCAAAGTTTAAGCTTGAAAAGAAAGTAAAATCTTGTATGGCCTGCTGGAGCATCTTCATAAATTATTACAATAAAACAAAAAAAAAAAAGAAAAAAGAAAAAAAGGAAATTCATGTCGTCGTTGTAGCCAGTCTTAAAGCCTTACTATGCAAAAAAGAAAATTCTATCTTCCTAATACTAATTGTAGTCTCAAAGTCAAGTCGTTGTCTTCTTTAGCAATAAAAAAAATTAAAAAAAAAATAAGAAAAAGAAGATTTCAGTCGTCGTAGAATATCAAAAATGCTACAAGAAGATGGTGACAAAGGTAAAATGATTCACAAAATATCAGAAGTGGAATAGTATTTCGAAGACTTCTCACATTAAATAAATCAATATCAATGAAGACTTCTCACATTAAATAAATCAATATCAATGACCGACGTACCCATTAATCTTTTTCCAAGGAAAACTTCTTGCAAAATGTATTTTGAGCCTTCACAATCAAACTTTTTTCTTTTATGTTCAAACAAATCTTTTTTAATTTTTTTTAACAACAAAGTAAAGAGGATAAATAATCGGTGGTTGCAAATGGGTCTTCAAATTGGAAGAATTAAAACAATGATGTTGATATAGCACGTACTTTTGTAGAAGACCAACTTGAACTGATTCATTATTTTCGTGATTTTATTTTTCCTTCTTATAAATGGAATGAGAAACACGAACACCCAATATATATAATCAATTGATAGTTTCTAGCAAATGGGACAGCTGGGACTAACGAGTGAGACAATTAAGTTAAAAAAACACTTTGTAGTAACTCTGTTAGGTGGATTTAAAAATTAGAAAAATAATTACTTTTGTTTTTCTAGTGGAAACCAGCTTGACAGAATTAGGGCATTCAGACCCAGCGGGGCCACTTTTCCTTTTCAAAGAAAGAAGAAAGAAAAAAATGAAAAGAAAAGAAGAGCGATAATGGAAAGGTATCGTTAGGTTAAAAAAAATGCCCAACGTATTTATTCGAATGTGTTAAATTCTACCGATCTCCTTATTGAACAAAAAAAAAAAATCTAGTGATCTCTTGGCTTTGTAGTCTTAAAAGGGAACAAAAATTTCCCTTAAAGAAAAAAAAGAAACCAATATTTTTTAACATTGTATAGAAAACACAATTTATTATTTATTGTTGTTGTTAATTAAGTTTGTCTACTTGTTTGAAAAATAAAATTAACTGTGAGGGGCTTAGTGGAGGATAAAAACTTAATAATATGTGTGATGCTTTCACATACTTCATTCGTATATAGGTTGTTTCCTCTCGATATTAACAAATATATGCGTAATAATAATAATAATAATAATAATTATTATTCATAATACAAATATAATATTAGAATAAACAAAAGGATTTTAAATTTGTTGTTTTTTCTGGAAACAAGTAATTAAACTACCTATTAATGTACTGATTCGTAAATAGTTCTAAGTAAGGAATAAAATTAGATGATAGATAGAAGCAGAAGTTGAAGTTAGCCAAATTTTAGCACGCACATTAGTTTTTTCATCAAGCGCGTTGTAGATAAATTAAAAATCTCCACTCCGGTACAATGTTGTACGGTACAATCCATTTAATAGCAAACTGAAATGTCGGTGAGACAGCGTCTTTGTCTCTAAATCTTGTGTTTGAGGGAAGAACATTTTTTATTTAAAACACCGAGCTTTATTTTGTAGTTGTTTTTTTACTTGATATTGTAAATTTTTGAAAGCTTTAAATTATGTATGAGTTCATACGGTTGTGTCAAACAGAGCAATTTAATGTTTAGCTGTATATATCTTTTTGCTGGAAATTAAAGATAAGGATTATTGATCCAAGAACACAAGAAATATCTGCATACATATTGGAAATATTGCACCTCATTCATTAATAAAACGTCAGTTTGGGTCTTATCCAGTCGCCAAGATAGTTGGAGATCCTATTCTTATTAGATGTTGCCAAAAATCCATAAGTGCACAAAATAGTAAACAAATAAGGAAGTGTAAGTATAAAAATGTCGTTCCCATAAGTATTTCTTTAATTTAATTAAGTACTGCATTTGATTAACTTTAAAATTATTTGAACAATTGAAAATAAAATAGAAAATAATAAAACAAAATATAAATAATAAATAAGAAAAATGACACAAAGAAATAAAAGATTAGGGCATCTAATTTCACCAAACATATTCAACACTCTCTTCTAAGTTACGCTAAAAATACTCTAATATATTAACCCATTATATTCCTATATGAATATAAATATATTAAAATTCATTAATATCTATGGTTCTCTAAAAGCCCACGCAAGTCAGATTGCTATATTTCTATGTTCCATGTAACTTACCATATCCACTACAAGAAGTTATTTCTATAAATCTCCTTCTAGTGTTATTATAGGTTTCTTAATCAATTAATTGACGATCAGGCAATTAAAGCATTAAGAATAGTAATAAACACTTAAGATAAAGCAATAAACTCTTAGAGAATGAGCCTTTGAAAGTAAAAATAAATAAGAACGAAATTAAAATAGAATTAGTAACCTCATAGCTTGAAAAAAGAAAATTAAAATAAATCAATAGAAAAAATTGGTTTTGATGTAATTAAAGAAAAAAATAAAAAGATAAAAAATTAGAAAATCAAATCAAATTAAAAGTGTCATCGCTGTCCATGGTTCTTCTTTAATATCTTCTAATTTTACGCCAAGAACAGGGAAAATAAGGAAGCCTTTGAGACTCCTTATCACCGCCACGTGGCAAAGAAGAATGGAGAAGAACGAAGTGAAACGTGTGGCAGCACCATATTCGCTGAAGCTGAAGGGAGTATAGGAGCACAGGAGTCGCAAAGCACTGGAACTGATTCGGGAGGTCTGTTCAGCAGCTGGGGCCCACGGGCATTCGCACTTTTTGCAATACATTCGAGTCTCTCTCCAATTTTGTAATCCTTCTGCCCTCCCAGTCCGTTCCAATTGCAATTTTGCTCATTTTACACGCACAATCGAGGAAAAATAATAATTAAAAAGAGAAAATAAAATAGAAAGTAAAAAGTGATTACACTTAAATCAAAACCACTAAAAAGCAACTAAATGACCTAAAAATTTACAAAAATTAAGATAAAAATATCCAATTTATCAATATAAAATGAGCTTATCATCTTACATATGGGATTAAATTTTCAAAGGACTGATTTAAAAGAACCGATAATTGTGTGCTCATTAATAGTTAACCAGACACTAGCGAGTCAATGACCCCTGGCAAAAGTTGTATTGGTGTCAAAGGCCTTCACTAAACGTACAGAACTCGGGTCGTAGGTATAGTCACACATATGTTTGTTACACATATATTTGTTATAAGATGTTTAGAAAGTGTAGTTAAAGTTTTTTATTTTTTGTTATAATTGTGTCCAGCTTTAGTCCTCAAGAAGGCTGAGCGTGCCCGTGGAGCATCAACCTGTTGTACTCTCAAGTCAAGTCGTTGTCTTCTTTAGCTTTAGAAAACAAATTATTAAAGAAGACAAGAAAAGAAAACTCTAGTCGTCCTGGAATATAAAAAATGCTACAAGAAGATGATGATGATGCCATGATGGTAAAGGATTTACGATTCAGAAGTGGAATAGTATTGCTTCTTCGACACTAATATATCTGAGTAGCAATCAAAACCATCTTATTTTTATAGAACTAGGGAACTTAATTTGTGCTTTGAGTTTATTTGATACTATAAATTAGTATAATGATATGATGTAATATTTTTTACAATTATTTTTTTTAGTGATATAAATCAATCAAAGTTTTGTAAAATGGACATTTTAATAGTCTTAAAATCAGCACCTTTTTCTCCCCGGCTACTGAAATATTTTTTTAAAAAATAAAAGTTTCAAAATAGACACTTAATACGTTTTTAGAAAATGCACACGTCATATTATTATTATTATTTTTTTTAAAATTTACACATTTAAATTCCCGAACAATAACGTTAACTTATCACTGTTCTCTCATCTTTTTGTGTGACCATGATGAAGAATACAGAAAACGCCCGTAACCAATATCTCCTTGTCTTCAATCTCACCCTGATTCTCTCCCACTTATTCACCTTCGTAATAATCACCACCCATGCAAATCCGAATCATTACCTTCAGCAGGACGCCATAAACATTGACTGCGGCTCTTCTGGAAACAACACTGCTCTCGACCTACGGAGCTGGAGTGGAGACATCAACTCAACATATTTTCCCTTACATGGCCAAAATAAAAATTCAATCACCTTGGAAGCTTTTGAGCCACTAATGGAAGCAGATTCTGTTCCTTACAGAACTGCTCGGCTCTCACACTCGGAATTCACTTACATGATACCAGTAAGTACTCCTGGCCCAAAGTTTATCCGCTTATACTTTTACTCCACCACGTATGAAGACTTCGATATGTCGAAGGCCTTCTTCTCCGTCAAAGCTGGGCAATTTAGCCTCCTACGAAACTTTAGCGTTCTTCTTGCAGCTGATGCTCTTGGTACGAAAGACATAGAGAAAGAATTCTACGTGCCCGTCCAAGACTCGCTTCTTAATGTAACTGTCACTCCTGTGTCTTCAGTTCCAGGCGCCTTTGCCTTGGTAAATGGAATTGAAGTTGTGTCGTCACCCGCAGAACTCTATTTCATGGATCCTGAGGATAAAAAACATAGCCACATTTTTGTGGGGCAGAAAGTCGAGTATTTTTTAAGGAACGACACCGCTATGGAAACGATGTATCGAATAAATATTGGTGGAAAAGCTGTCTCTCCTGTTGAGGACTCCGGCATGTATCGAAAATGGGACCTGGAAGACGACTATCTTACGGTACCGGGGCTAAGTGTTTTGCCAGTAATCACCGATATTAATAATCTCGATTTCAGGGAAACTATTTCTCTGTATGCTGCACCAGTCGGTGTCTATGAAACAGCCAGGTCTATGGGGAATAATCCTGATAAGTCTTTAATAAGGGGCTACAAGCTTACTTGGGAATTCCCAGTCGACTCTGGATTCACCTACATGCTAAGGTTGCATTTTTGTGAGATTGAACCTGCGTTCAGTAAGGCCGGTGACAGAGTCTTTTTTATTTTCATCGCAAATGAAACGGCCGAGTCCAATTTCGACGTCATTGGCTCGAGTGGCGGTCAATATGTGCCTTATTTTAGGGACTATGTAGTCTTAACAGTCTTGCAAAGAGGCGGGAAGAAAGTTAACCTCTCTGTCGCTCTGCAAGCTAACCCGGTTGATGAACTTTCAGCCTATGTCGATGCAATCTTGAATGGCGTGGAGATCTTTAAATTGAACCACTCAGATGGTAATCTCGCCGTTCCAAATCCTGACCCAACTAGTCCTAGTACTTCACAAATAGAGGCCACACAACCAATGGAGCGGAAGAATGAACGAACATCAACAATTATCGCCATCAATGCGGGTGTAATTTCCGGCATGATTATACTCTGCATTCTTGTTTATTTCTTCTTTCCCTGGCCATGGAGGACAGTCAAGGACTTACTCTCTAGTGATGGAACTAGTTCTAATTGTTGGGCCTTTTTTCATTATTCTACTACCAAATCCACGCAGAGTGCAACAAGCTCAACCTTGCCGTTGGATCTGTGTCGTTACTTTTCATTGGTTGAGATTCGAGCCGCCACCAACAATTTTGATGATAACTTTGTTATTGGGGTTGGAGGGTTTGGCAATGTGTATAAAGGGCTCATCGATTGTCGAGGTGGGGCCACTTCCGTCGCAATCAAACGGCTAAAGCCTCAATCATCACAAGGAGCCCACGAGTTCAAGACCGAGATCGAGATGCTCTCCCAACTCCGCCACCTCAATCTCGTCTCTCTCCTTGGCTACTGTGATGAACAGGGCGAGATGATCCTCGTGTATGAGTACATGTCACATGGTACTCTCTCTAGTCATCTATATAACACAGATAATCCACCACTCTCATGGAAACAACGGCTCAAAATCTGCGTCGGAGTAGCCAGTGGTTTGCACTATCTCCACACAGGTGTGAAGCAAATGATCATTCACCGAGACGTGAAGACCACAAACATACTATTGGACGAGAGATTGGTGGCCAAAGTGTCGGATTTTGGCTTGTCAAAAATTGGTGCCAATACCTTGTCAAAGACCCACATTAGCACTATGGTCAAGGGCAGTTTTGGGTATCTGGACCCAGAATACTTCAGACGCCAACAATTGACCGAGAAATCCGATGTGTACTCACTAGGCGTCGTGTTGTGTGAAGTATTGTGCGGCAGGCCCCCTCTAATGCGAACGTTGGAGAAGAAGCAAATGAACCTAGCTGAGTGGGTCCGTTCTTGTCATCAAGAAAAGAAACTTCTTCAGATTGTTGATCCTTATTTGATGGGTAAAATTGCCCCCAACTCTTTGAAAAAGTTCAGTGAGATCGCAGTGAGTTGCATTCTTGATAATGGAGCGGAAAGGCCTTCAATGAGGGACGTGTTAAGAGACCTAGAGTTTGCGATGCAGCTGCAGAATAACGAGGAGGAAAACATCAGGCTTGGTGGAGAACCCACTGAAATGAGTGAAGATGGTAGCATTAGATTTCATCTTAGTTGGGAAGATAAGTCTGGTTCTGTGTTTTCTGACATCAAGGGTCTAAAAGGAAGATGAGACAAGCATATATATGTCCTAGCTGGAGCAAGTGTGCCTGGTGGTGCTGGTCAATTTCGTTGATAAAAGAATCCAGAATGTTATAAATGTATACTACACGCAAAATAAGATCATTGAAGATTTCTGTTTTTACTAAAAAATACAATACGCAAAATAAGATCATTATTTGGATGAGGTTACCCTCTGCTACAGAAGGAAAAAGATCTTGTTTTGCTGATTATTAGAAATGTACGCGTCATTTGGTATAGCTTTGTAACATGGATTTGAGATTACAGTCACAATTTTGTTGTTAAACTACTAGTACATTGATAATCTTCTACTAACACGTGCACCATGATTTGTTTTTTTTTTTTGGCCGGAAAGAGCTTCATTAAGACTTAAGATCGCAAAAACGCAAGAGCCACTGAACAAACAAAAGTTCCCAGCTAGCAAAGCGTGAGCTTGAAAGAGCGTAAAAGCTCTTTCAAAAGGGGATTAAAAAAAAAAGTAAAACCCAAATTACCGGACTGCCGGGCATCTTTCTAATTATTGCGTGCCCGTCAACTGGTCGTAGCCTAAAGTCAAGTCGTTGTCTTCTTTAGCAATTAAAAAAAAAATTAGTTTAACAAAAGATGACGAAGGTAAATAATTCACGAATCAAAGGTGGAATTGTATTGCAAAGACTTGTCTAAAAAGCCACCACTTGAGATGTCAAGAGTTCAAAAACGCAAGAAGAGCGACTGAACAAACAAAACCCACGGTTTCCAATTGAGCTTAGCCATGTATATATGTTTGTTAATTTGGCTGTATTTTTTAGTAAAAGAAACTCTAGGAATAAATTAAAATGATTATATTTAATGAGCAAAAATTTACAAATAGAATATGTAATGCCCAAAAAAAATTCTAAATGAAATTTATTGTCACAAAGTTCATAAATGAATAATTTTTGGAATAATATCATCAGCCATCTATTATTGTCATTGTTATTATTGTAATTATCATTAATGTTATTGACTATTAAAATTTTACAACCTGTTTCAAATTGCAGCTGAAGGTTTGAGTCTCAATTAAGAGCATGGTGTGCTAACGTGTACATTATTGTAAATTTGTTCTTATATTTCAAATTTTGGTTGTCAACTACTTTTAATAAATCTTTCACCTGCCTTGCTCTATAATAGCATGGTGCTATAAGTAAGGCCGTCAATTTCAGACACGACACGATGACACGATACGAAAATGATACGAGATAAATGGGTTTAGACCGCACGTTTATTAATTGTGCTATAAATGGGTTGGCACGAATAACACGAAAATAAATGGGCTGAATTCGTACTAATACACTAAACACGCCTTAAAACATTTAATTAAACGGGCTGCAAATGTGTTGACACGGCACAACACGACTCGTCCATTTATAACATATTTAAATTTAAAAATAAAAATATTTGAAATATTTATAGTAGGTTAGTATTAATTAGATATTGTGTTTTTGTTAATTTTCTTTATTAGTTTTTTTAAATTTTTTAATTTCTAGTTAATTGGGTCATAAACGTGTCATATGCCTGTTGTTATCGTGTCAACCCGTCAGAGCACATTTAATAATCGTGTTAATCGTGTCGTGCCGTGTTACGTGTACCATAGACGTATCATGTTCGTGTTTGCATTTCTGATACGTTTATTAATCGTGTCGTGTTCGTGTTCGAGCTAAACGTGTCGTGCTGTAAACGTGCCGACACGAACACGATTATTGCCACCTCTAGCTATAAGTGCTTCAATTTATTTATATACATTATGATTTTTTTACTACTTCATCAGTCATACATATTTGTATATATATGTTTACTTATATTCTTTTTTTTTCTTCTTTCTTCTTTCATTGAATTTGTAATGGGATATTAGTTGTATGTTGATACCTTATATATACAGTAAATATATTAAACGGTTTATTTCATTACCTTACCTCTTCTTTGCTTTTAGTTTATTAAATGCAATTTGCCCTCCATGATTTTGTCAACACCACCTAAGTCCTTCAATTACGTTGTTTATTCATGTGGCAACATCAATAATTCTCCATGCCACTCCTTTCCTATATCTTATTATTTTTTCTCCTCTACTTCTTGGTCTTTCCGAGTACAAACCATTTAGCCCTCTTTGTTTATAGAAATCATTTGTTGGCAAGCTCAATAATGATATAGTACTTATTACTTCATCAACATATAGTCATTACAAGATAAAGCCAATAATCATCACAATATCCCACTTTCTTTCATTCTTCTATACCCGTATCCCAACTCCACTATTTTTTTTTATTCCCATCTTTTAATCATGTACACTCAGGAATGCAATTCAATTTATCAACAAATATTTCAAACATTAAATATCTTACCTACATCATTAACACATCTTAATGTGTTCACCCTTCTTTCACCCATCCGTTTGTGTCCCTGCAACAATAATACACATACAGCACTTTGAAACTAAGAACTTCCTAGCTCTCTAAATTTCTTCCTCCACGTCCACAAACCATTCCTAAATACTTTCAAACAAAAAAAAAATGATAATAAAGCCCACACTAAAGCCCAGGCCTAAATAAATATTATATTATTAAAAATACTTTCATGCAATCAACAAAACTTTAATTAATTTATTTTGTGAGCTAAAAACTTTACTAAATGAGTTTATCACTCATATTGTTAAGTTATGTGTTACAGGAATTTCAAATGGAGCCTCTAGCTCATACGTTGAGTGAAGATGCGATTGTGGCAGCTTCGAGACCGTGTGTGCATATGGCCCGACCTGTGTTATTTGGTTAAAGTTATCCTCGTGTGTTTACAAATTAAATAAATTCCAAACTTTAAAAAAAAAAAGTTTTATTAGGATTGTTATCGAAACTTTAAAATTGTTATGCATTTAATATTCCAGGATGATTTCCACATAATTGATAATGTTGAATTATTCTCATTTGAAGAATTCGTTTTGAAGTTTAAATTGTTTTCGCTTTGAAGTTTTAAATTGTTTCAAAAAAATTCCACAAATTTCATTAATTATATTTTGTATTTTAAAATATTTGAGAAGTCACGGCCGGGGTCATGACAGAATAGAAAGCCACGTTATTAAATATTTAGCTTAAATTATTACTTCACGGTAAATAACAGATTCTATCAAGTTGCATCAAGGTTAAGCTTGAAAAGAAAAAAAATGAAAATTATAGTAAATAATGCTTTTTTAAAACTTATTAAAATAAATAATAGGCTTTGAAAATATTTATACTAATTATAGTAAATAAAATATTTACTCAATAAATATTTTTTACATATTTATTTATTATAAATAAAAATTTTACCTATAATTTTTTTACTGTTATTTACTACGATTATTTTTAAAACATAATGCGTTATCTCTGCGTTCTCCTAGAAAGTAAAGGCGTTTATGGCCTGCCGGACATGTTCCTATTTATTGTATGTAAAGCCAAGTTGCTGTCTTCTTTCGCAATAAAACAAAGTCAAAAAAAAAAAAAAAAAAGAAAGAGAGAGGAAAAAAAAGAAAAAAAAATTCCAATCGTCGTGGAATATCAGAAAAGCTACAAGAAGATGACGACAAAGGTAAATGGCTCACGGATCAAAAGTGAAATAGTATTCCATAAACTTCTCATATTAATATGGTCATGACCTACCATTAATCTTTTTCGAAGGAAAGTTTCTTAAAGAACATATAAATTAAACACAATGGCAAAGTATACCTTGAGTCTTCACAACATTCAAACTTCTTTATGTTCAAACAAATCTTTTTTTAAAAACACTATTAAAATAAATTAAGAGTAAAATTGCAAATGGATCTTTAAATTTAAGCATTTAAGATGAGGAATATTTATCTTTCTACATCATCTGTTTTAGGTTAAGTAAAAAACTATGCTTTTGATTTTTAATCTCATCGAATATTATTCTTTATATTAGATTTAATACACAAATCTATATTTTACCTCAATCAGTAATTGATTTTGAACTTTAAAATAACTAAATTATCTTTAAATAAAAAAATTAAAACTTTTAAAAAATAAGAAGAAAACAAAATAAAAACATACAAAGTACCTATTTTTGAAGGTATTTAATCCATTTATTTTATCTATTTTTTAAGGCAAAAACCTTAGTATAAAGTTTTTTAACTTTTAAAAGTTATCTTATTTTTAATTTGATAGTAGGTAATTTTTAAGTTAAAATTGAAAATTGATTGAAAAAGGTATATATAAATTTATGTATTAAATCTAATCTAAAGATATACATTTTAAAGGTAAAAATCTTAGTATAAAGTTTTTAAAGTTATCTTATTTTTAATTTGATAGTGGGCAATTTTTTAGGTTAAAATTGAAGATTGATTTAAAAAAGCTATGTATAAGTTTATGTATAAAATCTAATATAAAGATATCAATTCAATAAGATCAAAAATCGAAGATATATTGTTTGAATAAACCTAAAATATAAAATATAAAAGATAAATAACTCTTCAAAACAATGATGTCGATCGCATGTATTTTCGTAGAAGACCAACCTGAACTGACTAGTTAATTTCGTGATTTTATTTATTCCTTCTTTATAAATGGAATGAGAAACAGCCAATACATAATCAAGTGACATTTACCTAACTAACTAGCATTAGGGAAAGCTAAAAGTGAAAAGTGCGACTACTGTTTTTTTTAGCGGTTGGGGATTTTATTCAACTCACACAAGAGTTACTAAAACACTAAATGCAAAAGCTGACCCGTAGTATATATGAGATAAAACCTTTTAAAGAGACCGGATTTATCAATAAATTCTAATGACATTTAGTAAAAAAAAGCATATGCTAAAGACATGATAGCAAGAAGGTATTTCAGCACTCTAAAATCAAGCACATATAAAGCTTTTTATATATATATATATATAAAATCTTTACAATCTATAGATTTTTTTCAATCAATTAAAGAACAAACCCAGTAGGGCACCATTACTAGGGCCACACGTGAGACTTAACTTTAGCAAACAAGTGAGACAATTATTTGCAGTATCCTTGTTAGGTGGATGACGAATCAGAAAACCAACTATTTGCAGTAGGGTGGGTATGTTGCCACCCAATTATATTTTTCTCACACCCTTTCTTAAGCCGCCTATTAATAAGATTTTAAATTTGGATTGTTAAAATCCGTGCCCTTAAATTGTAATGCTTTTATCGGGTTGGATCAATATGAGAATCGTACTAAATGTAAAACAAGAAAAAAGCAACCATGTAGATAAGAAACAAGAATTGAAGCGTAACGAGTATTTTTTAAATATATTTTCTTATAAGTAATTTTATTGATGGGCAATTTAGTAATAAGAAAAATCATTAAAAAAGTATGAGAAAAGTAGAACGAAGAGTGTAAATAGACCCACTCTTATTAATAATCTTAAAAACACACACTTTATTATTATTATTATTATTATTATTATTATTATTTAACTTCTAAATATTTATGGTATTTTTCTTTTTATTTTCATAAAATTGACTGTGGGTTTTAATAATTTCTGTGCTTATTTGTAAAATAAAATTAACTGTAAGGGGATTAGTAAAGGATAAAATCATAGTATTTGGGGTGCTTTCGCAAACTTCCCCTTATAAAGCTTGTCTCTTCTCAAATATAGGACGACTGAGTAAAAAAAAAAAAAAAGATTTGAGAAGTATAATTAAAAATTAATAGTAGGTGCTTGACAAATGTATTTATTTAATTATCTATCTACTCATTTATTATTGCTATTGATAAACTATTATTATTAGCAAAATAATTTTCGACTTTGTCCACCGATTTATGAAATACACTATATTTTATTGTCTCAAACTTTATTCTGTTGGTTAAAAAGAAAAAAAAGAAAAAAAAACCTCTACCCATATCACTTCAGTTCAATTTGACCAATTTTTACTAAATTAGACCATAATATGAGTAGCGAAAGAGGGCACAGATCGTTATTTAATATCAATTGATTAGTATGTTGACCGGAAAATGAAATGACCCAAAAAAAAAAAAACCATAGAAACTAACTAAAATCAAGCTCGACACAATGGGTTCCCATATCACATACCTGTGCAGCCGCTTATTGCAAAAAGTTTTTTTGTTTTGTTTAGGAAATCCGTTCTAGCCGGTAAAACTCTTATATGTTATAGGTAAAAAAAAATAAAATTTTACTATAATATAAACTTTTACATACTATAATGTTTAATTTCTAGCTTGCTTTTCATACACTCTCTTTAATGGTTGTTTGTTTAAAATTCTTAATGGATATATTTTTCATGTTTGGAATTTTTTTGCAAGCTCTATATCATTATAACTCGCATCCTTTTTCACTTTAAGGTTCAGCAAAAAAAAGTTTTGAATTAAATTAAAATCAAAGCTAACACAAAAGGGAATTTCGGTGGGGGAGAATTGAGTTTTAGAAGGAAGGGTATTTTATTGCTAATTTAGGGTATATTTGGTATCTTTTTTTTGTTCTTTTTAAACAGTGAAATAAAATTATTTTCTGTTGTTTTTATTTTTATTTAAAAAACATGGTTGATGACTCTCTACTTTAGAAAATATGACCAATGACTCGAGTCGAGATCGGAACGAGGTTGGAGCTGGGGTCGGTCTAAAGGCCTAAATCGTGATTGGGGTCAGGGTTTAGGTTGAACCAATAGGTAGAGGTTGAGGCCGAAATCGAACCAAGATGGGATAAGGGCCACAATTCATACAACTTGTAGCAAATAAATATCACATTTTTTAAGGGAATATTACATTTTTTAACTCTTAGTAAATATCAGATTCTTTTAAAAAATATTTGTTTTTCTTATTTTACCATGAAAATTAATTCTAAAACACCCTAAAAATAATTCTAAAATCTGATTTGTGTTTTTTTCTTTTTCTTCTCTCTCCTTGACGCCCCTTTCTCTCTCCTTTTCCTTCTCTTCTCTCGCCTATCCTGCTCTCCTCTTTGGACAAATTTTCCATTTATGGCTCCTCTGGCATGACGGTTCTCCTCCGACGCTATAGCTAACTGGCTGCTACTCCACCATTCTACGCTTGTCTAATCCGGCGAAGAGATCGAACACCGTCACAAACATATCAAACTTCATGTGTGGACTTTGTTGCAAGCTTCGCGTCCCTGCCAATGAAGAACCATTGTGAGCTTCATGTCCTAGACGCTATCGATCTCCGTCGTCTGTTGTCGTGAAGCTTCGATTTCCTCGTCAATCTCCGCTATCATGAACAGATCATAAACAACAATCTTAGAAGTTTTTTCTATCCATATTCTCACAACACAAACAGAAAGAAAAAGAGGAGAAAGGAGATATGAATTAAATCTATCTAAGATCGTTTCATTATAAAGTTGTTTAAACAAATTTTGAAAACATTAAATTTTTTATTTCAAAATTTTTTAAAAAATTGATAACAAATGAAAATAAAATATAAAAAACAAAATGTAACTAATGAACATATTTTCAAAAGAAAATTTCCTTTTTTTGCTTAAAAAACAAAAAATGTTTAAAAAAAATACCAGACTAGGCTTATTTTTTTACTACTTTTAAATTAGATGGCAAAACTAGTAAAAGAAAAGGTTAAATCTAACAAAAGTTTGATGGTAAGGGATTTTTTGCCAACGAAATAAAGTTTGAAAAGATTAAGTGGTACATTTAAAAAGTCGGAAGACAAAATGAAGTAAATGACATAGTTAAGAATGCAAAGATGAAAATCATCCCTCTTGTTATTCATAATCCAAATATGTATTGGCTGTAAAAGAAATAAACTATCTAATGTTTTGATTCATAAATAGCTTTAAAAAGTAATAATAGATGATGCATAGAAGCAGAACTTGAAGTTAGCCAAATTTCATCACTGAGCATTGATAAGTTAGTTTTAGGCTAATTAATTAGATGATTCTCACTTAATATTTTTATTAGTTTTGAGCGATTTATAAGAATTTAATAGTGTTTTATGTTCTTTTATAGGTTTTGAAGGAAAACGATGCATAATGACAAAGCGTAGGGTAAAGCAGACTAAAAATTGAGCAAAAGTGGACTTTGGATGAAATGGAGCCTAGACGCAAACTATTGGACGCCTAGGCGTTGCTACAAATGAAGTTTCACATGGAAAACCCGAGAGCATAGCGCCTAGGCGCCACAATTTGGGCGCCTAGGCACCATTTAGAAGACCCAGTGTAGCGCCTAGGCGCTACAATCCTGGCGCCTAGGCGCTACTTTGAAGCCTAGGCGCCATATTCATGAAGCCTAGGCGCCAGTTCAGAAAAGCATCCATGGGCAAGTATAGCGCCTAGGCGCTACAATCATGGCGCCTAGGCGCCGTAATGCAGCCTAGGCGCCAGAAAATCGAGCCTAGGCGCTATTGCGATTTCAACTTAAATTTCAGCGTAATTTCATTCCAAAATTGCCCTTTCAAACCCTAGCTTATAAATAGAACATTATAGAGGGTTGAAGGACAAATTCTAAGAGGGAAAAACTACAATCAAGAGGGAAGAACTTATTGCTTTGGAGAAGAAGAACGGTGCAACCCGGAGACGGAAACCATCTTCGCATCCAAATAGAGTTCTTTTCTTTCACTCATCATGTTTAAGAGATTATTTAGGATTGTTTTTAGTTTCATTAGGAACTAACTTTCTCTGTTCTAGGGCTACGATGTAGCCGGATTATGAATGTTCACTTTTGTTTAATTTAATTCAATTTGATGTTTATTCATTATCTATGCTGAGTATTTAATCTAATCTTAATGCTTGTAAAAGTTTACGCACCTTTTGCATGATATGTGATTTAATTTGAGGCTGAGAAGCGATGATTAAATTAGGCCATGATTAAATGCCATGAGATCATCATAGGATAGAGATATCTATGAGACTTGTGTAACACTATGAATTTCTTGTTCTTAATGAATCTTGGTAAGTTTAGAGTTTCCATAGAGATATAGGAAATTTGCTAACTAAGATAAATTATTAATGCTTGAGAAAGATTAATGACTACCTAAGAGAAATTCGTTATCGGCATAGGAGTAAACATCATTTGATTAAATTAGATAATTTGAATATGATTAATTTAGGTGAAATCGGATGCCCTAGTCTTTTATTATTTAGATTTTCATTTATATTTTTTTGTTTTGTTATTTTTCTATTTTATATTTGATTGTTCAAATAATTGTAGGGTTAACCAATTTCGGTACTTAGCTAGATTAACGCAATCCTCGTGGGAACGATACTTTACTTACTCTTTATTACTTGTTAACGATACGTGCACTTGCGTTAGAAAATCCACAACAAGTTTTTGGCGCCGTTGCCGGGGATTGTTGTTTAATTTAGTTAATATCGATACCAATTAGCTCTAAGATTACTTTGAATATTTTTTTATTTGTTTTATTTCGTTTTTATTTGTTCTAATTTTTTTTCTTCTAAGTTATTTGTTCCCAAGGAACTTCATGATGTTGCATCGGAATATCCTTGCAAGTTTTGTCCAACAACATATGGAACCATTTTATGCGACTTGGGAGCGATTTAAAGAAATGCTTGAGCGGTTCCCACATCACAAGCTGCCAAAGTGGGCTCTTCTCCAAATATTTATTGAAGGATTGCATTTTGAAGCTAGAGATTGGGTGGAAAAAGGTGTAGTTTCCGACGGTCATTCTTTCTTTTCAAGAACTATTGATGAAGCTTACTACTTATTGGAGGATATGGCAGCCTTCAATTATCATTGGCATTTGAATTCTTCAATTCGTAATTCTTGCTGGGAGAGGCACCAAAATCTTTCATGGAATATCCACTCCAACATGATGAAACAATCCTGTAGCCAATATCAAGAAGAGAAGACACCTTTGGAAGTTGCTTTAGATCGACTAAAGGCCACTCTTGAGGGAAGTCATGAAATTTCCAACTCTAGGCAATATCTTGATGAACAAATCCATTTAAAGAGCACAATTTTAGAGACTCATCTAGAGGAGGAAATTACAACATCAAATCCTTGTGGTGACCATAAAACGATAAAGGATGTGGTTTTGTTTGATGATGATTGTGCGAAACCTCAGGAATTTGAGCCTCTAGAGGAAATGGAACCTCAAGATGAAGAACAAGAACCCTTTGAAGTTGTCTTAGCTCAACCATTTGCTGAGTTGGGATCTTGCTCAATCAACAACGATGTACACTTGCTAAATCAAGAGGAGTCTATCCAAAACTTTGACTTTTATGAAGACCGAATCACAAGCATGCTAATGGATAGCCAAAAGGAAAGGGAAGACCAAATAGAAGGGTCATTAGAGGAATTCCTATATGAGGAGAAGCCACAAGGGTCTTTGGAAGATATAGAAGCACATAAGACTATTGATTTGAGCTCATCAATGGTTCCAACATATAAGACACTAACCGATTCCTGTTGGCCATGTTCATCACCACCATCACATCTCACCATGTTCAAGCTCGAGCCATTAATGAAGTTCCCATCAAAAGCACATCATTTAAAGACGTTTGTTGTTGGTGCAACGTGCGAATCACTTCTAAATCTTGCCAAGCTTGAGGGCATCTATAACCAAGACCCATATGTGGTGCCATTTGACACTAACTATGGGCGAAAGCCGCTCTTTGACAAGCGCTTCTTTGAGAGTCAGGCTGATGACTATAAAACAAGCGCTTCTTGGGAGGCAACCCAAGCTCTCTATCCTTTTCAATTTTAGTTTTCATAATATTATTTAGTTTATTAGTTGTTTCTTTTAGTTTTAGCCTTTTTTGCTACTTAATCATGATGTAAGTCTTGTTTGTGGTGATTCCAGGTTTTCGGGGGACATCAAGGTGCTCAGCTTGCTAAAAAAAAAAAAATTCAAAAACTGAAACCATATCGGCAACCTAGCACAGATGATGAACCACATGGCCATGCATCTGAACATGAACTTGGACAATTTTTCCACAGTCTCTGCTTTCAATGAAGATAATGAAGAGAATGAGGATGAGGAGGAATAGGCTGCCGCAACCTTCAGTTTAGGGAGTGTTCTTTCCTTTCCTATTTTTGTTTTCTTTTTACATTGAGGACAATATATTGTTCAAGTTTGGGGGTGGTGTGTTGCTTTATTTATTTTTATTTTTTGTGTCAATTAGTCATTACGGTTTAATTAAGTTTTAGTTTAGGTTTTTTTTTTTTTCTTTGCATTTGATAGTAATTAGGATAGTAAAGTTGTGTCGTTTGAGCACTGTTTAACTTGAATCATAGGAGGCCAATGATAAGACGATGGTTGAAATTGAATATGGCTTTTAGGGGATAATAATTATTGTTGGTCTATCCTTGTTTTTCTTGTGATTTTTTTTTGCCATGCTGTGATTCTTTGAGCACTTTGAGCACTCACGCCTTGATCACCTAAATATTCTACACTTAGAGGACTTTTATGTTGATTAAGTGATATTTTTTGATCTCAAATGAACGCTAGAACCTATTTGATAACCACTCGAGGCGAAATCCTAGGCTACACATCATTAAGGACATGATTTAGGCCATTTTTGGACCGTTTGAGCCTTTCAAGCCTACCATTGACATCATTTAATCACTAGTTATCCCGTTGAGCTTCATTATCCATTTTCTTTGTTACCCACATTATTAGCCTAGCCTTGGATTAATTTTATCATACTTGGTCCCTCACTCATAAGCATAACTAATTTCTCCAGGAAATTATTTAAAGGTAGTTGGTATGACGGGAGGATGGGTGGAGTTTTGAATATTGTCATGAAGAGATTATATAGTCATGTTTACAGCTTTGGGTATTGCTATCAGGGGATTGTGTATTTATGCTTATTCATTGTGCTAAAAAAAAAAGAAAAAAAAAGAAAAAAAGAAAAAAAAAGAAAGAAAGAAAAAAAAAAGCTGATATATACATCAAATAAATGTGAATGACAAAGGGAGTGCAACATAAGTTTGGGGGTGTACTTAGAAAGAAAGAAAGGAAGAAAAAAAAATGATGTTCTCATAAGCTCCTAAGACAAATTGTGTGTTTATGGGTGAATTTTGAGCCACATTATATCCTTTATCTCACCTTTTACCTTAGCCACACATTACAAGCCGAATAAAGTCCTAATGATCTTTGATGTTGCGATAGTCTACATTAGTGGAGAGTGGGTTTGAAAAATAGGCCTATGGAGTTCACAAATTTCACTAATTTAGAGATCTTTCAAAATAAGCTTGTTGACATAAACTAATCCGAGTGTAGGTACATAAGTGCTACAGGCATCACACACACACTCAAGGAATTATGAGTATGGTAAACCTAAGATTTAAATTGATTTTTTTACATGATCACAATGGTTAGAGTTTCCTTTGAGTCATAAACTTTTTGCAATCTTTGAGGCCAAGTATGATGAAAAATTAAATTGATGCTCGAACTATGTCGTGCGTTAGTGTCAGTCCCGTCCTTTTGTCTTCTTCTTTGTTCTTTTTTTTTTTTGTGTCTTTTGCTCGAGGACTAGCAAAATCTTAAGTTTGGGGGTATTTGATAAGTTAGTTTTAGGCTAATTAATTAGATGATTCTCACTTAATATTTTTGTTAGTTTTGAGCGATTTATAAGAATTTAATAGTGTTTTATGTTCTTTTATAGGTTTTGAAGGAAAACGATGCATAATGACAAAGCGTAGGGTAAAGCAGACTAAAAATTGAGCAAAAGTGGACTTGGGATGAAATGGAGCCTAGACGCCAACTATTGGACGCCTAGGCGTTGCTACAGATGAAGTTTCACATGGAAAACCCGAGAGCATAGCGCCTAGGCGCCACAATTTGGGCGCCTAGGCACCATTTAGAAGACCCAGTCTAGCGCCTAGGCGCTACAATCCTGGCGCCTAGGCGCTACTTTGAAGCCTAGGCGCCATATTCATGAAGCCTAGGCGCCAGTTCAGAAAGCATCCATGGGCAAGTATAGCGCCTAGGCGCTACAATCATGGCGCCTAGGCGCCGTAATGAAGCCTAGGCGCCAGAAAATCGAGCCTAGGCGCTATTGCGATTTCAACTTAAATTTCAGCGTAATTTCATTTCAAAATTGCCCTTTCAAACCTTAGCTTATAAATAGAACATTATAGAGGGCTGAAGGACAAATTCTAAGAGGGAAAAACTACAATCAAGAGGGAAGAACTTATTGCTTTGGAGAAGAAGAACGGTGCAACCCGGAGACGGAAACCATCTTCGCATCCAAATAGAGTTCTTTTCTTTCACTCATCATGTTTAAGAGATTATTTAGGATTGTTTTTAGTTTCATTAGGAACTAACTTTCTCTGTTCTAGGGCTACGATGTAGCCGGATTATGAATGTTCACTTTTGTTTAATTTAATTCAATTTGATGTTTATTCATTATCTATGCTGAGTATTTAATCTAATCTTAATGCTTGTAAAAGTTTACGCACCTTTTGCATGATATGTGATTTAATTTGAGGCTGAGAAGCGATGATTAAATTAGGCCATGATTAAATGCCATGAGATCATCATAGGATAGAGATATCTATGAGACTTGTGTAACACTATGAATTTCTTGTTCTTAATGAATCTTGGTAAGTTTAGAGTTTCCATAGAGATATAGGAAATTTGCTAACTAAGATAAATTATTAATGCTTGAGAAAGATTAATGACTACCTAAGAGAAATTCGTTATCGGCATAGGAGTAAACATCATTTGATTAAATTAGATAATTTGAATATGATTAATTTAGGTGAAATCGGATGCCCTAGTCTTTTATTATTTAGATTTTCATTTATATTTTTTTGTTTTGTTATTTTTCTATTTTATATTTGATTGTTCAAATAATTGTAGGGTTAACCAATTTCGGTACTTAGCTAGATTAACGCAATCCTCGTGGGAACGATACTTTACTTACTCTTTATTACTTGTTAACGATACGTGCACTTGCGTTAGAAAATCCACAACAAGCATAATCCTATATATGTTTGTTAATTTTTCGGTAATTGGATTTCAAATGACCAAAATTATATATTTTTTTTAAGGGAGATTATATTTACACTCTGTATTTTTATTAAGGCTGGTCAAAATATTTTTTATTAAGGCACCTCAAAATATATATTTAAAATTCAAATTTTTTAGGTCCTAAAGATATAAGCATTATTAAGTTTTTATCCTTGAAAGACTTCAAGAAGTAAAGACATAAAAAAATTGGATGGTGTAACGGACAAATGCAAAATGCATGTACAACATATATGAACAGAAGGCCATCCAACGAACAAAGAACATGTAGGAAAGGACAAGGTACCTTGTTCAGTATGTTTTTTTTTTTTTTAATCACATCTCCACATAAACAAAAGCTTCCTTTTCTTTTTAAAAAATTACAATCTGGAGAAGTCAATCTTAAATTGTTTGCATAACTGACTAATGTTTGCAAATCTAAAAATAACCGTAACCAAAAAACGTAAGAAACCTGAATTAAATAATAGAGTAAAAGTAAAAACAGCAATAACAAAAAATACGAGTTCAGATTCAAAATAATAATAAAAAGGTAAAAAGTAGGCTTCTTTACATCCATCTCTGTAGTATATTAAATATATTAACGGAGGAGAGAGTGTCTTTTTGAGCAAGAAATTGACATTTAGAGTCGGAAATGAGGAGAGAGAGACATTGGTGCCGACAAATAGAGAGAGAAACTTAGGGCTTGATTCTATCATTTATTCTTTTGCAAGTAAAGAGGACAAGGCAGCCTCAGCCATCCTCCATCGACGAAAAAGAAAGAGACAAGATCTATGACTTATGGCACCAAAACGACACGTTTTGGTTGGGAAAAATGAAGAGCTGGGTTGACGCTTCTATATATGTAGTTAAGAAGATATAGTCGTGCATCCATATGAACAACTTTTTATTTGCCAAGGCGACGCCGTTCTTCTTCACGAACGACACCGCTCTCGAGAACATGTATAGGCTAAACGTCGGAGGAAGAGACGTTATCAACGTAAACGACACCGGATTAATGTTCCGAACGTGTATTCAGGACTGGAATTACATCTATGGTTACAAAGTTAGCTTATTTTTTCTGTAATTAATGTCACAATCCAGTACAACGACAACACGCCTGCTTACACTGCACCGGAGGTCGTTTACTATACATCTCGCCAGATGTTTTGGACCAGTCTTATCAACACCGAGTACAACCTCACATGGCGATTTCCCGTCGACACCGGCTTTTTTTACCTTGTTAGGCTTCACTTCTGCGAGACAGATGCGGAGATTACTCTACAGAATCAAAGGGTGTTCTTTATATACATCAATATCATGGTAGCTGAGGAACAAATGGACTTGATTCTCTTCAGCGGTGGCTCCAAAATCCCTACGTACAGAGACTACATCGTGTTTGTAGAAAAAGAAAGCCCCGGCTATCTAATGCTTGAACTTTACCCCAATGTTAGGTGGAAGCCAATGTACTACGGCGCAATTTTGAACGGCGTAGAGATATTTAAACTGAACAATTTTGACGGTAATCTTGCGGGACCGAACCCGGATCCACCAGACTCCGTCACAGTTTCTAAACCAAAGCTGCCAAGGCGAAAAGGGAAAACAAAGACTCCATCAATCTTTAAAGCTATTATAATATCCATTGTTGGATTTGCAATTGGTCTTTTCCTACTCTTTCTCGTAATGTCCTACAAGAGAATCATAATATCATTGAAGAAGAAGACGGAGGAGGAGGAGGCAGATTCATCTCTACCGTCGGATCTCTGTTGTCACTTCACGATCAATGAGATCAGAGGTGCCACGTGCGACTTCGACGAGAAGCTCGTGATTGGTGTTGGCGGGTTCGGCAACGTGTACAAAGGTCGCCTCGCTGGTGGCGACCAAATCCATGTGGCGGTCAAACGTCTGAATCCGAAGTCAAAGCAGGGTGCTCAGGAGTTCAAGACGGAGATCGAGATGCTCTCCCATCTCCGCCATCGCCACCTCGTCTCTCTAATAGGCTATTGCTATGAGAATGGCGAGATGATCCTCGTGTATGAGTACATGCCTTGCATCAATCTCTCTAATCATCTCTATAATACCGATAACCCACCTCTTCCCTGGAAGCAACGGCTCAAAATTTGCATCGGAGCCGCCAGTGGGTTGCATTATCTCCATAGAGGTGCAAAACACACAGTCATTCACCGTGATGTAAGGACGAGCAACATATTACTGGACGAGAGATTTGTGGCCAAAGTTTCAGATTTTGGTTTGTCAAAAGTGGGCCCAACAAGCTTGTCAAAGACTCAAGTTAGCACTATGGTGAAGGGCAGTTTCGGGTATCTAGATCCCAAGTACTACGGGCGTCAACTATTGACCGAAAAGTCGGATGTGTATTCATTTGGCGTAGTTTTGTGTGAAGTATTGCGTGGTAGGCCACCTTTATTGCAAACGATAGAAAAGAAGCAAATGAACGTATCTGAGTGGGTCCGGAATTGTCACCAGGAGAAAAAACTTCATCAGATCGTTGATCCCTATCTTGTAGGTAAGATTGCGCCGGAATGCTTGAAGAAGTTTAGTGAGATTGCGGTTAGTTGCATGCTTGACAACGGAGCAGAAAGGCCTTCAATGAAGGAAGTGTTAAGGGACCTAGAATTTGCCATGCAGCTGCAGAATAATGAGGAGGAAAATATAAGGCTTGGTGGGGAATCATCTGAAATGACTGACGACGGTACCATTAGAATTCGTTGTGGCTGGGACGACAAGTCTGGTTCTGTATTCTCTGACATCAAGGGCTTACAAGGAAGATAAGCTGAAGTTTGAGTCACTTTTGCTCAACTGGCGGTGTGTCTGAATCAGCCTCATGGTTTGCAAGTACTTTTGATACAAGACAAGTTTTTTGTTTTGTTTTATCCTTATGTTTTTTGTTTAATTTCTTTTTCCTTGGAAGTAATAATTGGTTGCTCTACAAGCGACAATATTATCAGTAACCCTTTTAAGGTCTTTTTGCTTTATTGTGATAGAAAAGAGAAAATTATATAAAAGTTTCCAAATGTTACAGCACATGAGAATAGAATGTTCTTAACTTGTGATTCCTGCAAGCTTAAATTGCAAAAATATTTGGCTTAGTTATATTTGACGCAAAATATCTCCATCTTCTTGTTGTTTGTTTGTTTGTCATGTTTTGAATTTTCATTAATTGTTGTTGCATGTTTTCTTTTTCCTTGAAAGTTTAGTTTAGGAAATTAATAAAAATAAAAATAAAAAACTAGAGAAATGCTGTCTTTTTGAAAATACTATAAGGTTTCCTCGTCATTTTCTTCAATTATTTTCAAAAAAGGCTATAAAAAAAGTTAGTAAGGCACAGATTCCCTGATTTTGGAAGATGATCGCAAGAATGTGCAGAGAATACCAAAGAGGGTGCTTCAGCCTAAGTTGGATAACTGCGTTTTGAAAGCTCTTTGGTAATTTTGGCCTTTAACCACTTTGGGCTTGGGGGACCCCAATCAATTGTCCATTTCTTCAATCTATTTCTCTATCTTGACTAATAAATAATAAGAAAATTACATATTATACTATACTTTAAAAATGTATTATTTATATAAAAAAAATTCAAAAAAGTGTACCACACTGCTACACACATTACTTTTCTAAATAATTAGTGAGTTGTTTAATTAACATATCAGTCCACTTAACTTTGATAAAAAATAAAATAGATATGGCAATTAAATTCTCTCTCTCCCATCTATCTTTTCTTGACATCCTGCTTTTCTCTTCACTGCTTTCTTTTTCTTTTTCTATCCCACATCTACTTTCCTCTTTATTGCTTTGTCATTCTTTTTCTCTCTCTTTCTCCTACTTTTCTTTTCTTTTTTTTTTTTTTTTTGGGCATGACTACCACGAGGAAGGCACATTTTCCCCATCGATATAAGGAACACTTATTTGAGCCGTTAAATGAGAAATTAATGTTCCATAATCGTGTTTCAATAAAAACTAAAAGACACGATTATATTTGATTACGATCATTTCTTAATCTAATAATTTCAAAATTATGAGACAATACTTAAAAAATTCAAAAATAAATAAAGAGGTTCGCTCTGTGTACAATAGTAAATTACAATTCTTAAACCAAATAAGCAATCAAATACTATCAAATCTCTCACAATGAAGAGACTTTTTAAATTGGAAATTGATAAAAATAAATTCAAACTTCTAATAAGTAATTACTTATAAATTTTTTTCTAATTATATTCTCTTTCTCTAGTCATAACAAGAAAAAAAGTAGACATGAAAAGGGAGGGTATCGCAATTTCATCTTTTTTTTTCTTTATTTTCCAATGAATTGACCGCCATTCCTCCCAAAACTCATACCGTTCTCTTAATACGTCTGAGAGCAAAACTTTAGACATAACTTGTAGAGTGTTTGTGAAGTTTGAACTAAAAGTTAACACTAAAAGTATTGTAGCGTATTGAGATTTATGTTGTAGCATCTTTTACTTTACACTGTAGTATGTGAAAGTTTACACTATTTGAGTTGAAACAGAAAAGTTAAAACTGAGGTAGCCAAACACCTTATTAATATGAGGTTAATTACATAAACATACCTTTTAATTTTCATTATTTCTCAGTCTGTCCCTCTATTTTTAAAAACTACAAAAGTATCCTTTGTATTTATAAAACTTGTTTCAATTTTATCATTCATAGACTTTTTTTTATTAAAAAACTAGGAGAATAATATAAAATACTCTTAATTAAACCTAATTTATTTCTTAAATATATGTTTCTTATTGTCAAAATTCTTTTTAAAAAATATTTTAAAATTTTAAAAAGTCGTAAAGCTTAATGTATTTTTTGTGACATTAGATGTTTTATGTTAGGATTTTTATAATGTCTTTAAAATATAAAATATTTATCATAACTATTTAATAGTTATATTGGTTCGTCCAATTTTTTATATTCATAAAGAAGAAATTGAAATAAGTTTTTAAAATTGAAAGAATACCTTTGTATTTTTTAAGAATAGAGGGACAAATTGAGAAATAGTTAAAATTAGGAGATATAATTATGCAATAACCCTATTAGTATGTCTCAATTAAAAAAAAAAACTACTTTTACATTTACCCTTAAAAATATTCCACATGAGGATCAGCTATTTGAAAAAACTGTGAAGTTAAGGACGGGGGTTGTCGTTTTTTTTTTTTTTTTTTTTTACTATTGTAAGAAATCAAGATCAATTGACCGACTTGATTGTCATTCAAAATCTAAAAACAAAAATTGTTAATTGCCAAACAATTAGTGACTAATTAATCATAGTAATTACCATAATATTAAAATAAATCAATCCGCGCTACTCCCTAAAATTTATTTTCTTATAAAAAATAGATGCAAGCCTAAATTTTCTTTTCTTTTTTTTTCCCCTATCTTATAAAAAAGTACCAAACGTCAATGTTTAACTCATACATGTGAGATGAAAGTAGTATTGATATTATACTATAACATTTGCAACGTCCACAAATATTATTACTGGTCTCTTATCGTTCTGTGTGCCTATGATAACAATGAAGGACTCCTGCAACAAATATGTCAGTCTACAAGGAAGATGATACAAGTAAATATGCATTAGCTAGCAAGTTTATGGTGGTGCTTATCAATGGTGTTGATAAGAGGACTCGGAAGGTTTATAAATGTATACCATACGTATAACAAGAATAAGATCATCGTTTTTTGTTTTATGAGTTTCTTGGATAATTTTTCCTCAACATATATATAAAGGACAAAGATACTGTTTTGCAGATCATTATATTGCAGCTCAGTAACAAATACACGTGTCATCCGGTTTAGCTTTGTAACATTTGTTTGAGATTACCGTCGTAAAATTGTTGAACTACTAACACATGTATATCCTTCTACAAACACATGCACCGTGTTTCTTCCTTCTTCTTTTTTTTTTTTCCTTTTGGCTGAAAAGATTTTAATTAAGAATTAAGTTCGCAAAAACGCAGAAACCATTGAACAAACAAAAGTCCCAAGCATAGTTACATGTGATTGTTAGTTCCGTAATTAGAATTTTACAAAAGAACGTTTTTGTAATTTGGTAAAAACAATTAATTGCAGGAATTTGAAGATTACATCTTAAGGGTAAAAATTTACGTACGGAAATAGTGCATGTCATACGTATTGATAATATTACTTCACGAGAATTAATTATGCCCCAAAGTGCAAGCTTGAAAGAGAGTAAAGGGGAAGTTAGAGGAAAAAGCCATATTACTGGCCTACCGGGGCGTCTTCCTAATATGATGCGTACCCGTCGGGGTCGATCTATTTGTACACTCAAGTCAAGTCGTTGTCTTTTTTAGCAATAAAAAACAAATTAAAAAAAGGAAAATAAAAAATCAGTCATCGTGGAACAGAAGATGATGACAAAGGTAAACGATTCATGAATCAAATGTGGAATAGTATTGCGAAGACTACTTACTAAATTGGGTCGAAATCGCTTCTAAAAAAATGAATAAATAAATTGATTAGCATCAACGATTTATCATTCGCTTTCAAAGGAGAATTTTCTAAAGATGATTTATTGCATAATTAGCTTGATTCTTGACAACAAAACTTTTTTATGTGCAAACGAATTTTCTTTAGGAAAAAAAAAGTTAAAAGGATAAAAGATTGTTGGTTGCAAAGGGTCTTCAAATTTCAGAAGTAGCCAAGACAATATTGATGTTGAAAGCACGTCATTGTAGACCAACTTAAATTAATTATTTTCGTGATTTTTCTAACTGAGTTGCCTTCCTAGCATGGGTTGCCTCACATCATTGGGAGTAAAAAGTCATGGGACATTTTTTTTTTTTTTTGCGTGAATTATTTGCAGCTTTAGAGTGTGCTTGGAAAATTAATTGGAATATATAGTTGAAATTAATTTATCATAACATGTAAAAATTTTACAATGTATGTTACTTTTACTTTACAATGTAACATGTAAAAACTTTATACTATAGTTATTAGAACTATATTCTTGAGACGACGTTGCCAAACGAAACATAATTGGGTGGGCCGTGGATATCAACTTGACGGAAGGTTATTACCATCATCGGGCCCTAAAACTTTTCCTAATTTCCAAGAAAAAGAAAAAACAGAGCAGTTATTATCAAAAAGAGAAAAGAAAAAAAAGATGAAGAAAGCAAGAAAGTTCGTACTTATTGTGTATGCAAAATTTTTAGTTTCTTGACTTTAATAACCAAGATAACTAAAAAAGAAAAAAATAGAATTAAAAAAAATTTAAAAATGCTCTGAAAAAGTGTGTGTAATAATATACATGTATATACTTGATACAAATCATTCCCTTCTGTTAATAGTATTATTTTGTTCCTATTGCTTTGGGATGTAATTTTGTCATGTTTCAAATTTTCATTGATTCTTATTGTTTTTGCTTAACTTTTAATGTAATAAATTTGCAAGACAAATCTAGACGAATGCTTGCCTTTTCTTAAATGCTATAAGGTTTCCGCGTTATTTTCTTCAATTAAATACAAGTTTTAAAAAAGATATAAAATATAAAAGTATGTAGAGGGTGGATTCCCAAGTTGCTCTTTGATAAGTTGACGCAACTTGTTAGTTGATGACAAGCGTGGGCAGAGGAGACCTCGGCCTAAGTCGGGAAGTTGTGTTTTAAAAGCTCATAGGTAATTTCATAAGGTGTTTAGAACATCAATTTCAATCCATTAGTTACAATTGTAAACAGTATAAAACTCTCAACAGTTACTATAAAAAGTTAAAAATTGCTCTAAGTAAACCTCTTACATGTTACAGTTTTTAAACTTAAAACGTATGTTATACTCCAAATGAAAGCTCAGCATTTTAGATTATTGAGTAACGGGTTTTGGGAGTGTTAATATCCAATTAGAAAAACTGTAGTAAATAACAATTTTTCAAAACTTACTAAAGTAAATAGCAAGTTTTGAAGATATTTATAGTAAATAACAATAAATAAAAAATTTACAAGATAAATTTTTTTATATTCCTATTTACTATGAGTAAAAAATTTAACTGCAATTTTTTGCCGCTATTTACCATATATATTTTCAAAACTGCTATTTATTTTAAAAAAGATTTAAAAATTTACTCATTTCCTCGTTCTCCCATAGAATTGGCCATAGGCGGCCAATTGGTGCAAATTTTGGAACTTACTAAATTATGCAAAAAAAAAAAAAAAGAAAGAAAAAAGAATTGGACGTGGGCGTACAACAATATATTAGTAAAAATTTAACTTATTTAATTTGCTCCACTGCTTTACTTACTTTTAGAGATCACTAATTTCATATACAAAAGATTTTTTGTTATTTTAAGTTTCAATTTTAATCTCTAATAAATCCCTTTTGATAAGAATTCTCTCAATTATTTGCGCATTAACTTTTGACATTCATTACAATCAACAAATTTTTTGTCTATCTTTATTTTCTTGACTTTGGTACATGAGTGAATCAAGGGGCTGCCAAATGATCTACTATCTAGTATGTTAAGAACATTTATCTGATTTTCTATTTTTTTTAGTTAAGCTTCCTTTGCATTACTGATAATTTTATAGCATTCACATGGACAAGGGGATGCCATCATTTAGGAGGTTGTTGTACTTGTCGTTTTTAATTTCTTCTTCTTCTTTTTTTTTCGCTGCGTCTTTTAGTTAATTTCCCTAATGTCCTCCGCTCGAGGCGATGTCTTTTGCTGAGATTATAATGAGCTTATAACACTTGTTTGGTTTGAGACAGATTTTCGTATTTGTAAATTTATAATAAGCATTTTAAATTCAAGGAAACTTTATAGTTTTTAATTGAGAAATAATTAAGGCTAGGATTAAGAGGTATAATTATGCAATTAATTAGCTAAATGTTTTTGAAGGGTTAATTATCTTAATTTAAGAAGTACTTAAAAAGTTAAATAGGAAAAAAGAAAAAACGTGGTATGCATTTACACAATTTGAGCATACCTTCTTTGAAATAAAAGAAAATAAAATAATGCAACTTTTTCCACGAATTCTGCTTATTTTCGAAAAGAAAAGTAGTAACCAAAGAATACAGAACTGCTAAATTGACAAAAATAATTGTCAAAGAAAATACTACAAGGAAATCTTTTTTTTTTTTTTTAAGAAATAAGGACTATATAAGTAGCGTCGTTATACTTTAGGCATTTGGACGCAGAATACTTCAGACGTAAACAATTGACCGAGAAATCCAACGTCTACTCTCTCGAGGCAGTGTTGTGTGAGGTACTGTTTTGTAGGCGACCTCTAATGTAAACAGTAGAGAAGATGCAAATGAACCCAGGGAAGAGCTACACATAAAGGAAGGTATATATAAAGTTTTATAAAAATTATATTTCCCCTCTAAAATTATATTTTGCCCTCCTCCATAAAAAAGTTCTATATCTCCTACTTAATTTTTAAGCTTAAACTAAGATTAATTTCTCCTAAGTGTGGCACCATTTAGAGGGAGAGTGGAGTGTTGGGTTTGTCTTATTAATTGTCAAAGGACAAGCATCTTGGGATGGAGGCTAAAATTAAGGGATTCTTGTCCTTAGTTGATTCTTTTAAGTTACAACTTAAGTAGATGAGTTTTATGCTATCAAAAATGACAAATTTTACTGACAGAAAATATTAATAACTGATAGGTCTTCTCTTTTTTTTTAATGCTACGACACGCCAATCACAGTATGAACTGATATCAATACAAGTTTAATAGTATATGATTTTAATTGCGTTGAGTCTAAAAATTTATTTTAAGCTTAACAAAAAATCTAAACTTGACTTTTTTAGTATTTAGACTTAGTAATGACATCGTTTTTTAACAGTATCACTATCCGAGTTTGTGTAGTGTTATTTGTTGATTTCACTACTCGCATAGCTTCAATTTTAAATTAATTGACAATTAAGGATTTAATTTGTGTAAAGTATTTCTAGGCACACTTCTAACGTTACACTACACTCAAAAATTCTCGTTATTAAATTTCTCGAGTTATTGCATATTGAAATTTCTCCCACCTTAGTTACGATAGAATCTCTCAATGAATTTATTAGGTTACGGTAGCTAATAAATTTAACTGTAAAATTTACTATAGAATTTTTGAAATATTTTTATATTAATTCTATAAATTCTTGAATCACAAAATTCATGCACGATATTTCTAAGAAAATACTTGATTTAAATTTGTAAAAGAAGCAAATAAATCAAAAATATTACCTTAAAAAGGAACAAAAAATTTTTGCACTCGTGACACAATTTGATTGTTTATTTCAAATACCTTTTTTTAAAGATTTTTCTTTAAAATTTGTTTTTATTACTTTATGTTGTAAAGCCATCATATGTTATTATTGCATTAGATTTAGTCTCAAAATAGACAATTTATTAATTATATGATGGAAACTATATAGTTTATTAGTCACGTATGTACTCCTAAAGTAATTTTTCTAGCTCTATCTTTGAATGAACCTAGCCGAGTGGGTCCGTTCTTGTCATCAAGAGAAGAAACTTCATCAGATTGTTGATCCGTGTTTGGCAGGTAAGATTGCCCCCAACTATTTAACGAAGTTCGGTCAGATCGCATGAGTTGCATGCTTGATAATGAAGCGGAAATGCCTTCAATGAAAGAAGTGTTGAGGGACCTAAAGTTTGCAATGCAGCTGCAGAAATGAGGAGGAAATGTTAGCCTTGGTGGCGAACCCATTGAAACGAATGAAGATGGTAGCATTAGATTTCATCTTAGTTGGGAAACTGAGTCTGGTTCTGCGTTTTCTGGCATCAGGTCTCCAAGCAAAGATGAGACAAGTATATCATATATATGTCCTATAGCTAGCAAGTGTGCCTGGTGGTGCTTGTCAACCTTTTTCTTGAATAAGTTTTCCCTCTACGTATAATGGGAAAGATCTCGTTTTTGCCGATCACTATGGCAGCTGCTGAAGATCAAATGTACGTGTCATCCAGTGTGGCTTATAACATGCATTTTAGATTACAGTTGTAATTTGTGTTGTTGAACTAGTATTACATTGCATTTGTGATGAAATTGAAAGGTTTTCATATTGAACCGTGCTAAACACATGTCAAAGACGGATATTGCATAAATATTTGAAATGCAAGTGGAGATAACAAAGATGCTCCTGGACCTTATATATCTTCCACCTTTTTGTTTGGTTGTCCAAATCCGTTAAGTAAAAAAACAAAAACAAAATCCTTGGGTCTATATTTAAAACGAATTACAATTAATGACGTGACATTTTATACTTAATCCATATCATACTGTGATTCTTAAAACAACGATGCCAAGCGACAGATAAATATTAAAGTAACTGTATATTGAAATTGCACCCACAAACATCATTATCTTCAATCCTTAATGATTGTCATTTAATTACTAGCCTCACTAACACGAGTCGCCAATCCCCACTTCTCCATAGATTATGGCCGTACTAGAATCGAAATATCAAGTGTATGGTCCACAAAATACTTGATAAAGTAGCTCTCTTCACTGATTCTTTACTACAAGAGACTTAGCTTTGAGATTTTCACGGGTCCAAAACAGGTCGTAGTCAGTAGATCATTCGCGGAATGCAAGGATGAAGCAGGTGACGAGTATTTCATGCCTAGGAACCCAGCTGAGGAGAAGAAGTAAATAACTTTTGACGCTCAAACCAAGAGAGGACCTTTCGGTAATGCGTCTACATTCTTGTCATGCATACAACAAAGTAATGCGCAAAATCGCCCATGTTCTCTCTGCGACCACGGTGGAAGACAGGGATCCTAAGGGCCAGGAGCGGCCAAGGCCGAGGCCAACTGAGCATAAGTATGCTAATGAGGATATTTAGTATGTGTTATAATTAGATATTTCATGATTTAGTTTTTATAATATGTGTTGTATGTGAGCTAAAGAAGCATCATAAGTTTCTAGTACTTTCAATAAATAAAACTCCACAGCAAGGTAACTCCACCTCTAATCTATTTGGTAATTGGCTTCCTACTTTATGGAATATATGGGCTTGTAATATGTTTGAGACTAGTTTGTATGTTTTGTGATTATTAGCAATTATCAAACTTGTATTATTGATTATCTAATTCAATGGTGCAAATTTACATTTGATTTTATATTTTATATGATAACTGTTAGCTAACAATGTAAAATAGAATAAACAGTAAATGAATGGTAACTAGGATAATTGAAAAACAAAACAATGTGGAAAATTTATCAAATTAATTATTTATTAGTGGTTAGAACCATTGATTAGAACTGTAAACATTGTAGCATGTGAGAGCTTTATACTATTCTTAACTCAAAAATTAGTTAGATCTAACTAATGTTAAACACGCTATTAATTAGATGTCTAGAAAAGCCGTATTTTTATTGTGAAAAAAAGGGATAAATTAATTTTGATAGTCTACAAGGTGCTTTTTATGGAGCATTCTTAATGCCTAATATCCGTCGAGGAAAGCAATATCTGTATTCATGTGACGGTAATAGATTTTACATGCACAACACGATGCGGTCGCAACGCCGTTTTGACGTAAGCCATGAAATGTCTTTCTCAATGCACAGTGATTATTAAAGACACATTGACTGACTCGGTAAACTTGCTTTTGTAATAGTGTGCCAGTTAATTGCTATGTATAATACCCACATATCCATAAAATGACCTTATAACTTGAATTGAAGTTGCATATAGTGGTATGGTTAGGTTTAGACTGGTTGTTCCTCGGCGTGTCTCTCTGGTCTCGTGCCCGGCCCAAAATGTAAAAATCCAGGTTGAGTTGTATAGTTTCTTTTTTATAAGGTATTTGACATTATTAGTTTTAACTAAATTTTTTATTATTACAGTGTAAAATTTTTGCATGCTATAAAATTAAAAAAAAGTAAACTATAGTATATCTCATATGTCATAATGTTTTTAACCAAACTTTATTCAAACGAACGATTTAAATGAGTGCTCCCAAATACCCTATTAAAGAAATGTTTTCTTAAATACTTTTTTATTAAACATAAATACTAGGCTAGCTCGTATTTTCCTTCCTGCCCACAGGGGCAAGGCAACCATTTAAACATGAGAAAGTTACAAAAATGTACCTCTAAAAGAGTATCTTTTCAAGATTTCCTCCTAAAAGGATATATTCAAAATTGCCTCTTTGATTAAAAAAAAAGTGATTTATAATTAAAAGTCCAAATTACCCTTTATTTTTTTAATTAAAAATGCGATTTGTTAAAAGTCCAAATTACCCTTTATTCTCACTCCCTCATATGGTAGATTACGTTGGTCGCTAGCGCAGGTGCCGGAGCATAACCTGGTAAGTTCCAATACCAGGGTCCAACGTATTTTCTTTGAAACAAAATAGCACCAACCGCCTCTAGTGGCTGGTATGGGGTGCTAAATTGTAACCAGATTCTAACATTTTTTTAAACAATGAAAAGCCAACAACCTCCAGTCTCTTGCAGGCTCTGACATATTTCCTTTGGAACAAAAAAGACCTAACAGCCTCTGGTGGCCGACATGAGGTGCCCGATTGTAACCCGATATGTTTCAAAGTTGAAACCTACTAGACTTCAATATATTTTCTTTTAAACAAAGAAATGCCAACCGCCTAAAATGGCCAGCGTGAGATTTCAGATTGTAACTTGATGAATTTCCAAGTTGAAACCGACCATATTCTAATATATTTTCTTTAAAACAAAGAAATGCCAACCACCTCTGGTTACTGATGCAAAGGGCCAGATTACAACCTAGCAGGTTCTAAAGTTGGAACCTACCAGATTCCAACATATTTTCTTTGAAACAAAGAAAACCAACCACCTCCAATCATTGGCAAGTGCCATCCTAGAACTCACCACATTCTATCTCGAAATCCGCTAACCGTCGTCTGAATAATAGACGACAATAACAGAAACCGTCGTTTGATCCCGAATTGTAAAATCCTATGCAGATACAGATTAGACGATGTTATATACAATCGTCTAAGGTCGACCAGAGTTGGCATTTGGGGTGAGGCGTGCACATTAGATGATGGTTTCTTAGAACAATCCTTATCTAATGTAAGCTTTAGATGACAGTTTTATTAAAAAAAAATCGTCTAAAGTCTGTCGTCTAAAATTGTTGTTTTGGTCATTTTTCCTATAAGTGGCCTCCCATGATTCTATTTTATGGCTTTACAATTTATAGATATTAACCATTGACTATATTCCACACTTGAAAAAATAAATAATTTTAATACATAAAATATTTAAAACAACTATAAATTAAAGAAAAAAGTTAATAAATTGAACATGCAATTTCAATAAACTTTTACATTATTCATTTTTATTTAGAATTAAATGATATGTCAGATAAAAATACAACAAAGTTTGCAGTACGACATCCAAGATAATGAAATACAACATAATACAATACAAATACAATATAAAATGCAATACCAATGCAATGTCTTATTAAATAGTTCAATGAAAAAAATATAATAACATAAAAATGATTTCTTTTTCCTCTTACCTTTATTAGAGTTATCAATGCAAGTCCATTAAACATATAAATAGACTAAGTGTGAATTGTCATCATCGAAAACATCAACTCCTCCACTGATAGTAATCCTGTGCTAAAAATGGAATATCACTACATTTGTCATTTTCCTCATTACCATCACTAACTGCTTTTGGCTTCATCAATACGATTAATGACAACTACAAATCTTTAGGATAGGTGATAAAAAAGACTTGTTTAGCTTGCAATGCTATGATAAATGAATCATTCTTGTAATTCAATCTTCTAAAGTCTACTACTGTAACACTGTCATTATCAACCTTCACATAGTTATTGTTAGCCCACTTGCACATAAAAAGAGTTATTCGAAGTCCGCAATAGTTAAGTTTCCAAATGTCATCAAGATAACCATAGTAGGTCATTGTTCTATACACGAGATTTTTGTCTTATGCGGAGGAAAGATGCATGGAATCGGCACGAAGACACACACCACTATTTTAGACTGGGTGATTATTGTCTATTTCATAAGGTATAACCATTTATTGAATATGAAGTATATCTCATGACCGTGAACGAAGGTCCTCCGGCTAACTTAAACAAGTCTTCTGAGACACCTTTGCTTTGAGACTCACGAGCCTTGTTATATATGTGTGTCCTATCTACTCTTTAAAGTACAGTTATGTTTGTCTTGTAAGCATTTCTCATTCTTCCCTCTTTTAGGATTCACATCTTTTGTTTCCTTCATATGGACCTTTATGAATGGTTCGACCATATGAGTATTTTGTAAAATGTGAAAACATGCTACTTCTATTCCTCGTGAAAAATGTACGATGGAGTATTGATAAACATTGCTTTCGGCTCAATGTTAACCTTTCTTGGCAAACCGATTGCTTCGACATTGGACAAGTATTCTGAGCAAAACTCCACGACTTCTTTGGCTATGAAATTTTCTACAATGCAACTCTCCAACCCATTTCGATGCTTGACATAGCCCTTTTAAATCTCTCAAAAGAGTACATCCACCTCAAGTACACCAACTCATAAAACCTAACTTTGCATACTAAGTGCATTGTTAAATGAATCATAAAGTCAAAAAAAGGGTGGAAAATACTTCTTAAGCATACACATGGTCTTCACCTACTTTACTTGTATTGTATCAAGTTTTGTTGGATCTATCACCTTGGAGCATATGGAGTTAAAAAAGAAACAAAACTTTGCTAGTGCATACCTCACCTTCGACAAAAGAATTTGACACAATGCAAATGGCAACAATTGTTACATCAAAGTATAACAATCATGTGTCTTCATGCCAACAAGCTTTAAGTGCTTCATTGACACCAAGTTTTTAAAGTTTGAAGAATATCCTTCTACAACTTTGAGCAAAGTAGGCCAGTCACAAAATTTTTTCTTCGCTTATCTCGATGAGGTGTGCTTTCTCAAAGGCAAGCAAGTTCAAGCACCCCTTTTCTTTGGAGCCAAATGACCTCTTATTTTCATTTCGCCAAGTGTTGTGGAAAAATCTACAAGTGCACAGAATCATAGACAAGTAATAAAGAGTGAGTCGAGTATCATTCCCAAGAGGATTGCGTTAATCTAGCTAAGTACCAAAATTGGTTAACCCTAAAATTATGTGAACAATCAAATATAAAATAGTAAAATAACAAAAAAAATATAAATGAAAATCTAAATAATAAAGGACTAGGGCATCCGATTTTACCTAAATTAATCCTATTCAAATTATCTAATTTAATCGACTAATGTTTACTCCTATGTTGAGAACGAATTTCTCTTAGGTAGTCATTAGTCTTTCTCAAGCATTAATAATTTATTATAGGTAGCAAATTTTTTACATCTTTGTGGAAACTCTAAACATACCAAGATTTATTAAGAACAAGAAATTCA
The DNA here is from genome assembly GCA_025403435.1 of Artocarpus heterophyllus. Lineage (NCBI taxonomy): Eukaryota > Viridiplantae > Streptophyta > Magnoliopsida > Rosales > Moraceae > Artocarpus > Artocarpus heterophyllus. The sequence continues at coordinate 6,764,838 of CM046347.1, read as the reverse complement.
TCAGTTACACAAGTCTCATAGATATCTCTATCCTATGATGATGTCATGCCATTCAACCATGGTCTAATTTAATTATCGTCCTTCAGCCTCAAATTAAATCACAAATCATGCAAAAGGTGCGCAAACTTTTACAAGCATTAAGACTAAATTAAATACTCAGCATAGATAATGAATAAACATCTAATTGAATTAAATTAAACAACAGTGAACATTCTTATTCAGCTACATCGTAGCCCTAGAATAGAGAAAATTAGTTCCTAACGAAACTAAAAACAATCCTAAATAATATCTTAAACATGATAAGTGAAAGAAAAGAACTCTATTTGGATGCGAAGATGATTTTCGTCTCTGGGTTGCATCGTTCTTCTTCTTTATGGCAATGAGTTCTTCCTTCTTTTATGTAGTTTTTCTCTATTAAAATTCTATGTTCCAACCCTTCATAATGTTTTATTTATAGGCTAGGGTTTAAAAGGGCAATTTTAGAACGAAATTACACTGAAATTTGAATTAGGATCGCAATAGCACCTAGGCTTGATTTTCTAGCACCTAGGCTTTGTAATGACGCCTAAGCGCTAGGATTGTAGCACCTAGATGCTACACAAGCCCATAGAGAATTTCTCAAACCGGTGCCTAGGTGCCCTTTCTATAGCGCCTAGGCTTCAAAGTAGTGCCTAAAGCACTACACTAGTCCTTCTAAATGGCACCTAGGCGCCCAAATTGTAGCACCTAGGCGCTATGCTCTCAGGTTTTTGGTGTGAAACTTAATCTGTAGCAGCGCCTAGGTGTCTAATAGTTGGCGTCTAGACTTCATTTCATCCCGAGTCCACTTTTGCTTATTTTTCGGTCCGCTTTACTCCACGCTTTGCCATTATGCATCATTTCCCTTCAAAACCTATAAAAGAACATAAAACAGTATTAAATTCTTATAAATTGCTCAAAACTAACAAAAATATTAAGTGAGAATCATCTAATTAATTAGCCTAAAACTAACTTATCGCCAAGATGCAACCATCCATTGAGACGGTCTTTAGTTTTGTCAGAAATGTCAAGCAACGTACCCACCATCGATTCACAAACGTTCTTCTTAATATGCATAACATCCAAACAGTAACGAATGAAAAAAGCACTCCAGTATGGAAGTTGAAAGAAAATTGGCTTCTTCTTTTATGGTCCTTTTCCCACTAACGCATTCTTCTTATTTTTTTACTTCTTGAAAACCATTTTGATATTCTTCACCATCTCAAATATAGTCACTTGTTAATGGTCTTAGAGGTCGTTTTTCTTCAATCTTGCTATTAAATTCTTTCTTTTATCTATGATATGGATAGTTCATAGACAAAAACCATCTATGGCTATCGTAAACTGTTTTCTTACTATGCTTCAGTAGAAATGAAGACGTATCCATCACGCAAACAAGACAACCTATTGAATTCTTGATCGGGTACCTGAATAGGTTTCCATATGTAGAAAAGTTATTAATAGTTCACATCAACATTGCTTAGAGTGTGAAGGTCTCTTCGTAGTAACTGTCTTGAACTTGTATATTATTTTCCCATGATTTCCTCAACTCATCAATCAACGGTGCCAAGTACACATTAATGTCTTTTCTCAATTGATTAGGTCAAGAGATCAACAAAGCTAGCATAAAAAACTTTCTTTTCGTGCACAAGTCTAGTAGAAGATTGTAGTTGACAAGAATGGCTGGCCAAGTACTGTGCACGATTTTTTAGTTTTATAAGGATTTATTCCATCTGCAAATAAAATAAAACGAATATTCCTTGGTTCTGCACTGAAATCTAGATTCTCTGCATTAAATGTCTTCCACTATGGTGCATCAGCTAGATGTCTCAACATGCCATCACCAATCCTCCTATCATGGTACCAAGTTAAATCCTTTGCATGATCTGCATTGCGAAACAATAGCTTCAAGAGCGGTTATAATGGAATGTTTTATAACACCTTAGCCAGTGCACATTTTCTTCCCTTCGATAGTTTCTTAACTTTCTTCCACTGAGACATTACACACTAGACATTCATCCAAGTCTTCTCACTCTTTCCAGTATAGCACACGATTATTCAAGCAATCATGTATCTTCTAGTACTCTATTCCTAGAGTACTCTTATACATACTTATCAACAATTTATTATCTGAAAATGTATGATGTAAAAATTTTAACGTCTTCTAGTACTCTTCCATGTCATTTATCATGTCAACCATATTATTACCGTCATCATCCTCATCATTGATTGTAACGCCCCTATATGGGGGTTAACAGTTTTTAATGAGATAAAATAAAAATAAATAATAAAAGTAAAACCTTAAAGATTAAAACTTGCCCGGGACTTAAATGAAAACTCTCAACTCAAAAATAAAAATATAAACGATAAATAAACCACAGTTTTAATGTAGCACCTTAAATTTAATAATATAAACTGTTGTCATCATCATTTTAACCCTCAACACATTGTAATACAGTCACAGAAAGTAACAATTGATGCTTACATTATCATGAAGAACATTCTCAACAATTGAAGCAGTCCCAATGTAATATAGCTACATCACTTCCTCAACTATATTTCTCGTAGCCACCTCACACTTAGTGAGTCCTGAAAAGATAAAAATATAAGGGTATGAGCAACACTATGCTCAGTAGAGAAAGCCATTACTCACCTTCAGGTTTTTATCATTACCACATTAAAATCTGCATGGTTAGTAAGTCACATCATATTCCAGATTATGAGGTTTATTATGTTCACATCTTATGGATACCGTAGTTAATCATTACCAAGTGTCATAATTACACATTTATACAAATATTACCAATCATCATTGTTCCTAGGTATCCATGTTAAATTGAGTATCACTCAACTCATCGAAACCCAAATGGGCGCACTTGATCACCCTATAAACATTCCAAGGGTGTTCCGGTGAGGGGACATCAAGCCCCGAGTCCTCACCAAATCGATTCCTGTACAGTGTGTTCTGGGACTTTCAACCCAAGGAAGCGTCATCGCCTTCCCCCTATTTTACCTTTTAGGGTATTCATGCCCAAGGACGTAACCGTCGCCCTCTTCATGTCTCACAATTTCTCTATATTGAATCATTATCAATAGAGTTAGTTTTCCTAACCATGCTTCTCAATTTATAACATGTGTCAATTCATTATGTTCCTCGCCGTACAATACAAGACGAGTCCATGTCATAGTTTCATATGTGATAATCATATAATATCAGTTCAACATAGATATATATATATTGCGGCAAAACAATCAATTTTAATTCTATAAAAACCTCACAAAAGATGAGTAATAGAATCCCTACCTTTTAAGCTTATCAACAGTCTCTTAATCCTGGAATCAATTAACGTTAGCTCCATACTCCCTTGATCCTAAGGCGTGCATAAGGACAATTAAAACTAAAGCACAACATACAACTACATTCATAAAATTTATTTTAATTTAATCTTAGAATTTCAAGAAATAACCACTGCCCATAGAGGTATTATAAAGTTTAACAATATAAATTTTCTGTCTAGGGCATATACACTTAGACTTCATACATATGCTCCAAAATAGCAACAAACGTATACTTAGGTTTAAGAACGCAAATTTGAATAATCCTTTAGTATAAAAGAAAATTTATAAATGAAAGACTAAATTTGTTCATAAGATTCTAACCTCGGATTATGGTTAGTTGGAAGCTTGAAATGGCTTCAAAACAGGTTCCTTTACTTCGGTATGACTGAAATTCTTGCTCAAATGGAGGTGATGGTGGCTGATTTTTATGGCTGCCTTGAAGAAGTTCTCTAAGTATTTTGCTTCAGCAAAGAAATGAGAAGAAGAGTGTGGGAACCGTGGAAGAAAAAGGAAGAAAAGATGAAGTCTTTGAAAAGAAGTGATAGAAACAATTATAGAGGAGACATGTTGAAGCATGTCACGGAGGAAATAAAGAAAATGAGGGTCAAGAGTAGTTGGAAAATATATCCTTATGTCTCATCTAAAGACTTTAACACACATAATGCCAATATGACATTTTTGAGATTTATTAGAAGTTCTAAGGCTTTTTAGTAATCATACTAAATAAATATAGGAGAATTTTAGAAAATTTAAAAATAGATAAAAATAAATATTATAAAATAAATTTAAATGAAGCAATTTTTTTTTTATACATTAAAAATTAATTTAATTACCTCAATACCCGTTAGAAGAATAACGGGTGTCACAGCTCTACCCCCCTTAAAGAAATTTCGTCCTCGAAATTTCAATTCAGCAATACTAGTAAAAATTTTGATTCCATTATGATTCCAATTCCGAGTCTAAACCGTTAATGTTGTTTATCTTCCAAAGTTAAGTTATCGTATCTCCACTTATTTACTTGCATAATAAATCTTACTCCTAAATCCCTCAATGAGAGTATTTCTGACAAGTTTCAACTTATAACACCGTATAATAGTCTAAGAATCTGATCAGGCATACATATTGACCATATCATGATTCCAGTCCTTCATTGTCCATGGACTGTGATTTACAATCACATTTAAGGAGATTGCCAGAGAAATTTTATATACTTCATCTTTAGGTTCCTTTTCCTTTTTGAGTAAGGAAAAGTCAAATATATTTGATTTCATACCTCAACTAATAAACTAAAACATAATCATAAAACATATATCACAAACACTTATATTCAAAACCATACATTAAACTTATTCATAGAGATATTAAACGGAATCTCTGGTTGTAGACAAACCCGACATATTTTTCATTAAACAGCTATCATCATGACACAAACATTCAACCCAAATAATATATTCATATTTCATATGGAATATCCCCATAATTGACTCTGGTACTTCCACATAATATTAACAGAATATTACACATTACAAACATAATACGGATACGTTTCGAGAGTACAAGGCACTCCGTATACCAGCTATCCATATCATGCATGCTTATAGAATACAAAAACATCGATAAACAAAAGATCGGACCTTAAGAAGGATGCGTTTCGAGAGCATCAAGTACTTCGTATTCAGCCATCCCGGCATTAGGCTCAATGAATCTAAAAGATTGAACAACAACGTACCACAAGAAACACAGAATACAAGGCAAACGGTTATTCGTAACACACGGAATATGGACACACATGCCTACATGCCAAAGATAAAACAAAAAGATTACAGATGGAGATTCAAATCAATTGGCCGCTCCCGGCTTTCCCTTTCCCATTCAAGCTTGGATGGTGCAGTGTCGGATTCTGGATGTATGATTTGCATTTTATCTATCAATTCCTCAGCTGTTGAAGCAGTGACAAAGATTTGTCTCTCCGATTCTGTAGTGATGTTTTCTTCCACAGCGTAATCTAGAAATTTCAAAAGACCGTCATAAAAACCCTTTACGTTCAGCAGTCCCAAAGGTTTGGAATAAAAGCCCAACAATTGCCCACAAGCAACTATAAATATTTCCTCAAGAGTACCTAGACCACCAGGTAATGCTATAAAAGCATCAGAATTATAGATTATGTCTTTAAAATTTTTAGGGATACTCCTGACTCCTTCTCCCTTACCTATGGCTTCCTTACAAAGGTTTCCTTCAACTGGAATATGAGGCCAAATTCTTACATCAGTAGCGTCACTAGACCTAGCTGCTAGTGCCATATTTACCATCATTTTTATACTACCACCCCATAGATTATGTTAATCTTCTTGCGTGCTAGGACTTGCCCTAAGTGATTTGCAGCTTCTAAATAAGCTTTATCTTTTCCAAGGCTGGAACCACAAAAGACACAGACATTCTTTATTTTCTTCGTGGACTGGGAGGTAGACATATTTGGTTTATAGAAGTGGTTGCTTAATGTCTGCTCCACTTAGACTTCGGGTTCTACATGAGATTTTAAAGATGAGAAATATACAAAAAGGGCTAAAGAGATAGACGAGTAGGTAATGAAAAGGTAATCCAAAGATTTAAACAAAATCTTGTGCGGATAAGAAAGTAAGATAAGGTGATTGATAGTTTATAGAAAATCTGATTCACTTTTTGAAAAAGATTAGACTCTAATTGTATAACTTTTGACAATTGAGAACAATTCGACAAAAGACCCTCTTGACACAACTGTAGACTTTTTGACAAATATACACCAAGTCTAGAAATTTAATATAAACGACAAATACTGTAGAACTTTTGAAATTTGAGACACAAATCTTGAAATATCTGGATAAGCTTTTCAAAATTCAAACATATTACTGTACCGTATGTAACGTGTTTGATAAGATAATATATTTTATTATATATATATTTAAGAAAATCATAAATTAAATAAGATATTAACACTTACTGTATCAATCTAATAATCACAATTATTTCAAACACAAAAGCAAATATTCTGAGTAAAAGAAAAACACAAACTGTTGAACATAAGCTAAAACTGCTTCAAATAAGCAAAGACTAAATAACCTTTATAGTGCGATGACTTATTCCCCATCCAGTTTTCTTATGGCTTGGCAAACAGGATCTAGAAATACCATATTCCTGAGGCGTTGTCTTTCTGTATAAAATTTAGGCCAGAGTTTAAAAATAGCTCCTTGAACATATCCACTAGGGTGACCGTGGAGAGGAGGATGGATGCTATCCAAGTTCTCCTTTGAAAGTCCATCCCTACAAAACCTTATTTTATCCTCTCTATTCGTAGACATATAACCAGGTGAAGTACATTTACCGTTACAATTTTGTCTTCCACATTTGTTACAAGTGACCACGATGGCACGAGCTCTTCTTTTCATTGCACTACGACTGGTACCTGTTCCTGGTAAACCGACATCTTGACTAAAGTCACTCGGACGGATTTTCCCCTCTATCAACATTCTCACATCACAAGGGATACCAAAACGCATAAGAATCCACAACCGAGTAATTCTAGCCTTGTATTTCTTTCTAAGAATCTTTTGGGAGAGTGATGGGAAATACTTTCTCAGGTGTTGGTACTTTGGGTCCATGATGAGATGAAAGAAGAGTAAATAGAAAGGAAAAATTAAGATAGTAAATTGCAGAATCCTAGAATTCCTTCTTCTTTTAGAGGAAAAGAAGAATTTTTAATGAAAAAGAAGAGGATTTGCGATTTAGAGAGAAAATAACAAATTAAGAGAGAAAAAGTGAACTCGGAGAAATAAGCTCCTATGTACAGTAAACGTATATGTAAACAATGATTAAACCACTGTATATGACACGTATAGAAACCACGTGGGAGAGACAGTGTGAATCAAACTGATTTAAGATTTGAACTAGGCCCAAATGTTCTTAGTTGAAAATGGTCAGGTTGTTTCGAGCCTTAACACATTTAGAACGAGTTAAATAACAAACATAAAATTGAAAACCAATTTGTATACATCTTAAACCCAATTTAAAGCCCACTATAGATAAAGTTAACTATAAACAACAAATCTAATTTAACGACAACAAGGATCTTCCTGAATGATCCAGCAACTCAAATAATTTTGTTTTAATCAAAACCTTATTGAACAATGCATACACCCATATGTTATTGATAATACTTAACATCTATCAATGGATTCATCATCATTGCTACCAAGGGTTTAGAATGTGACTAACCTTGAAATCAATACGATTTACGTCTTTCAACATAGACCATATCAATGAACAAAGACACTTGATGTTACTACTTAAGAACATCTACAATCCCCACAATTCTACTTATACAATATATAATTTCCTCATATAACAAAACCTTAGGTAACCAAAAGATTCACTGATACACTTAAATACAATGTACGTAACGAAATATTCCAATTTTGAGATTCATGCATTCTAGACTTTACACAGTCTCAACAGACCAAAAGTCTAACATTTATCTCTCTTAAGATTCAATACCATGATTCCCAACTTATATCATATTCCTCAAATATATAGAACTTTCAAGAAAAGTTATTGACACTTATGTGCTCCATCGAATCCACACATAATCATTACTTAGGTTTGAAGCAATTACGAAAAATTTGGCATATCTATGTCAAACTTTAAAATCAATAAATCAAGCCTTATATTTCTTATTGTTTTTCACGAGACAAAAGGCTCTTAAATCCTCGTATCTATACGAATTTCTCATCGTTTATACGAATTAGATATGCTTATAGATCCAAATATTATACGAATCTCTCATAAGCATTCTACTTATAAACTCATTCCATATAATTATCATTCCCTTATAACTATTAATACTTTCCTTCTATATAATTATTGTACTCATATAACTATTGATATTTTCATTCTATGGCCTTTCCATGTTACATCCTTCTAGACTGTATAAATCAATGTGAAGGTTCATTTTGATGATGACAATGAAAATTCAGCTTCAAAACCATCTCAAAAATATATTTTTTTAAAGTGGTGCTACACTCCCTAGGTTAACCGAACCTAGGCTCTGATACCAAAAATTCTGTAACGCCCCTATATGGGGGTTAACAGTTTTTAATGAGATAAAATAAAAATAAATAATAAAAGTAAAACCTTAAAGATTAAAACTTGCCCGGGACTTAAATGAAAACTCTCAACTCAAAAATAAAAATATAAACGATAAATAAACCACAGTTTTAATGTAGCACCTTAAATTTAATAATATAAACTGTTGTCATCATCATTTTAACCCTCAACACATTGTAATACAGTCACAGAAAGTAACAATTGATGCTTACATTATCATGAAGAACATTCTCAACAATTGAAGCAGTCCCAATGTAATATAGCTACATCACTTCCTCAACTATATTTCTCGTAGCCACCTCACACTTAGTGAGTCCTGAAAAGATAAAAATATAAGGGTATGAGCAACACTATGCTCAGTAGAGAAAGCCATTACTCACCTTCAGGTTTTTATCATTACCACATTAAAATCTGCATGGTTAGTAAGTCACATCATATTCCAGATTATGAGGTTTATTATGTTCACATCTTATGGATACCGTAGTTAATCATTACCAAGTGTCATAATTACACATTTATACAAATATTACCAATCATCATTGTTCCTAGGTATCCATGTTAAATTGAGTATCACTCAACTCATCGAAACCCAAATGGGCGCACTTGATCACCCTATAAACATTCCAAGGGTGTTCCGGTGAGGGGACATCAAGCCCCGAGTCCTCACCAAATCGATTCCTGTACAGTGTGTTCTGGGACTTTCAACCCAAGGAAGCGTCATCGCCTTCCCCCTATTTTACCTTTTAGGGTATTCATGCCCAAGGACGTAACCGTCGCCCTCTTCATGTCTCACAATTTCTCTATATTGAATCATTATCAATAGAGTTAGTTTTCCTAACCATGCTTCTCAATTTATAACATGTGTCAATTCATTATGTTCCTCGCCGTACAATACAAGACGAGTCCATGTCATAGTTTCATATGTGATAATCATATAATATCAGTTCAACATAGATATATATATATTGCGGCAAAACAATCAATTTTAATTCTATAAAAACCTCACAAAAGATGAGTAATAGAATCCCTACCTTTTAAGCTTATCAACAGTCTCTTAATCCTGGAATCAATTAACGTTAGCTCCATACTCCCTTGATCCTAAGGCGTGCATAAGGACAATTAAAACTAAAGCACAACATACAACTACATTCATAAAATTTATTTTAATTTAATCTTAGAATTTCAAGAAATAACCACTGCCCATAGAGGTATTATAAAGTTTAACAATATAAATTTTCTGTCTAGGGCATATACACTTAGACTTCATACATATGCTCCAAAATAGCAACAAACGTATACTTAGGTTTAAGAACGCAAATTTGAATAATCCTTTAGTATAAAAGAAAATTTATAAATGAAAGACTAAATTTGTTCATAAGATTCTAACCTCGGATTATGGTTAGTTGGAAGCTTGAAATGGCTTCAAAACAGGTTCCTTTACTTCGGTATGACTGAAATTCTTGCTCAAATGGAGGTGATGGTGGCTGATTTTTATGGCTGCCTTGAAGAAGTTCTCTAAGTATTTTGCTTCAGCAAAGAAATGAGAAGAAGAGTGTGGGAACCGTGGAAGAAAAAGGAAGAAAAGATGAAGTCTTTGAAAAGAAGTGATAGAAACAATTATAGAGGAGACATGTTGAAGCATGTCACGGAGGAAATAAAGAAAATGAGGGTCAAGAGTAGTTGGAAAATATATCCTTATGTCTCATCTAAAGACTTTAACACACATAATGCCAATATGACATTTTTGAGATTTATTAGAAGTTCTAAGGCTTTTTAGTAATCATACTAAATAAATATAGGAGAATTTTAGAAAATTTAAAAATAGATAAAAATAAATATTATAAAATAAATTTAAATGAAGCAATTTTTTTTTTATACATTAAAAATTAATTTAATTACCTCAATACCCGTTAGAAGAATAACGGGTGTCACATTGATGTTGTTACTAACATAGGCATTCCTTTTCATCGTCGATGATGAAGTCAAAATTTCCTCCCCATGCCATATCTATATTTGATAAGTCTGATCAATCTTATATCGATACAAATAAAACCTATATCATCATACGTTTGCCTTCCAATGTTTCAACAATCAACCCAAAGACAATAAATCATACTCCCTTTCATAGTAGCCTTAACAAAAGCCACAAAATCCTCAACTCTCATGTTCATCACTCATATTACTAGCATTTATTCGTTTCTTATCAATTGCTACAAAATCAAATAAAAATTTACTTAATGTAACAAAACAATCAATTAGATAAATAGTAAAAAAAAAACTAAAACTAACAAACACAAAACTAACATATTTATCAAATTAACAACAAATTATAAAAATAAATTTCTAATTAATTTCAAAAAATCCTTTTGCAAAACATAATTGAACCCAAAACTAATATATTTATCAAGTTAACAAAATACTCATCTTAACAGCAAACTAAACATAACAAAAATAAACCTAAAATTAACATATCCACATTATCAAGTTCAGCCAAAACTAAAACTAACATATCCATATTATCAAGTTCAACCAAAACTAAAACTAACATAAAAATTAAACAAAATTAATATACCTATTTCACAAACCCGATACAATTCCAGGATAAATATTTCCTATATCATCAAACAAACTAAACATATTAAAAATAAACCTAAAACTAACAAACACAAATCATGAAGTTCAAAATCATAACAAACTAATAACATATCCATCTTAGAAGGCAGAGTTATGGCGAGGCGACAAAGGAAAGATGACGGGAAAAGGTAAAGAGATGGCGGCTCTAGAGGTGAGGAGGCAACGGCTAGGAGGTAGGGGAGGGGAGAGAAAGTCTAGGCGAGGAGGTGAGAGAGGAGGCATCTTAGGCTCGACGATAGAGAATGAGGCTGACGAAGGGAGAGAGGACGACAGAGATTTAAGAAAGAGCGACAATAAAGCGAGAGAGAGGGAGGTCGACAGCGCTATAAGAGTAATTAGATTTGATTTTTAAGAAGTGGGATTATAAAAGATATTAGACAATGGTTTTTGTAAAACCGTCATCTGAACCACATGACTTATAATGTGAATAAATGCCACATGCCTTTAGACAATGGTTTTTTCCTAAACTGTCATCTAATGAGAGTCGCCTAAACTGCAATTTGTAGTAGTGTTAGAATCTGTCAAGTTCTAAAGTGGAATCTATAAGATTATTTTCAATTTGTCAGAAAATTAAACTATCAATGCAAAAAATAACAAAAAACGACAATAACAATTCAAATAACATCATACAAAAAATTACAACGATCAAAAAGAAACTCTAACTACTTTTGATAACAACAAGAAAGGATAGCAAGATAATGACTAAAAGAAAATGAGCAAAACTGAAAAAACCAAAACAATCAAAGAAATGAGATCAACTTACAAGGACAAAATAAAACACAAACCAACCAAGATTCGTTTGAAATTATAAGAGACTCATTCAAAGTAAGAACTGATCATCCTAACAAGATAGCTATTCTAGGAAATGATATTGAAAAATAAAAAATAATAATAAAAATAAAAATAAGAACAGTATAGATTGGCCATCCTTGGTCAGAAAAGATATAGATCCTGATGTTTTAAACTCGCAGCAACAATGTGATTTTTACAAAGCCATCCATATAAGAAGAATGGATTAAAATTTGCCTTAATAATAATATGATGTGCTGATCTTTAGGAAATGATGATGGAATTATAAAGGTTGTACACTGTGACAACTGTAATTCCTGTAAAGCAAAAAGAGCCATGATGTGGTAGGTTGTGTGGTTCTCATCGCCTGGGAATGAGTCTTAGTAGCAGTTTATAAAGTAATAACACCATCTCACAATGGTATGAGGCCAAAAGGTTGTACACTGTCACAACCGTAATTCCCGTAAAGCAAACAGAGCCATGATGTGGTGGGTTGTGTAGTTCTCATCGCCTGGGAATGAGTCTTAGTAGCAGTTTATAAAGTAATAACACCATCTCACAATGGTATGAGGCCTTTTGGGGTAAAAACTAAGAGCAAAACCGTGAAGGCTGTAATAACCAAGAGAAATTCATTAATAAAATCTAATATTTAATTGGGTTTAATTAATGAATTTACCCTTAAAAATTGTATTTTCTTATAAAAATTATGATAATGTATACATAAGCAGTATTAATTGAAAATTTTACTACAAACATGATGCAATGTTGGATATTGTTAACATAGATTCTATGAGTTTAAATACTCAAAAATTTGTAAATAATATCCATAAATTAAAAATTATATCACAATTAATTGTAAAATTATGATATAAACAGATGGATAATTTAGGCATAAATAAGATACAGAGTCCACCAAAACCCTAACCTAGTGTAAAAAGGGAGCCTGATGCAGTATAAATATATTGTTAAGTAAAAATATAGATATAGAAAATATTATGTTTGGCTTCCAAAAATACACCAAAGGTAAGTAAAATATTTTATACAGTCTAAGGATATGTTTTGCACTAATTTTACCATGACAGTGTAAGAAAAATACTATGTGGTGAAAAATTACACAGTGTAAATTTTTAGGGCCCACCAAGTGGACACCCAATTGGATTTCATTGGGCCACCATGCCATGAAAGGTGGCCTAATCCCATTAAGCCACCTTAGTAAACTAAAGGATTACTTGGTAGTCATTTAAAGGATAAGCATGAATTAAATGTGAGTTTAGCCAAAAATTTTCCCATTTCTTCTTCCTCTCACCCATGGCCACCTAAACCTTTTTTCAAGGTTTCTTAGGTTTTTTCTTGAGTGAAGAAAGGAAAGTTAATTCAAAGTATTATTGTATAAGAATTGTCTAGGAAAGAGTTCAAAGGAGCCCTTGGAAGGCTAGAAGTACCAACTTTTCATTTGGGTAAGTTTTGTTGCCTAAAAACCTAAAGTTTAGTGATTTTCTTTTGATTTTTGTTATTTCAAAAGTATGTGAGTATTCAAGTAAATTTTTGGTTAAATTCCATAGATGTATGAATTATGGCATGTTGGTATTGTGAAAATTTTGTTAGACATGTATGCCCTAAAAAGTAAAAATGTAATAAGTTTTTGAAGATATTTTTATTAATAAAGAATTTATTCATTATTTATATACCAAAATTTTTCCTCTTTACGTTCATATTTGTTGAATGTATGTTAAGCAAATAATAGTCTGAGACTGTCGGTCTAAACCTTAAGAATTGGGCATATGATGGACGGATTATGCGAAAGACACAATTCTTAAGGTAATGGTCTAAATCATAAGATCCGCTATCGAGGGAATAAATTTGGGCACTTTATTCATGCAAAAATTGTTATGTTATCTATATCCGTTTTGGGAGATAGTTTGTCTTAACCATCGGAGGTGGACTCTGTGAATAGAAACATTAGCACGTTGTCATAGGTGACGATGTGTTAGATCGGGACATAAAGTGAATTAATTTGGATTAATAATTCTGTCTCGACAAATCGATTCACTTTAGACAATCATTTGTGTTGTATCTTAATCCTGAGATTATAGTAGGCGCGTTGTCTTGACTTGTGTCTTTTGATGTACCAAAGGGTGACACCTACATCTTAATAGTGGGATGCATGCCGATACGTTGGAGGCATGACTCTTGATAGCGTAGACCTATTATTCATAGATATAGAATCCATAGCTCCTCTTTAGGAGTAATGATATCCTCTTATATGCGTTATAATGTAATTAAAAAAACTAAAGCGCTTAACCATTTGGATACATAGGTGTAACCGAATGGTATATTGTTTTTGGCTAGTAAGTTTTCTGATGGTGAAATAATGGAACGTAAGATAAAAATAATCGAAAAGGTAAGATAAAACTTGTCCTTAAGCCGATTATGGATTATCATATGGGGATATGATACACTATGATATGTCATGAAAGCTTAGCTATACGGCTTCGTAATTCTATGTAGTTTGAGAGTGCAGCTCCAAGCTTTTAGTAGAGTAGCGTTGGAGTTGATAATTATGAAATGTATATCTAAGATATTGGGTTTCATAATTATCGGGAGCTTGAACTATATAGGTCCATTTGGTCCCCTTTGCTAGCTCACAACATCCTGTAACGACACGGCGTGCTTTTCCAATAATTGGTGACTTATGTCGGATTTATCATATTAGTTAAAATTTGAAAGAATTAAATAATTCATGTCTGTTTATCTGTTGAATTAATTTTGTAATAAAATTAATTTAAGACAAACTTGTTGAATTATTGGGATCGGATAATTCTTGTCTGTTTATTGGTTGATTTAATTTTGGATAAATTAGATCAAGATAAACTTGTAGAATTATTGGGAATTGATTTATTTTTCTAAAGATTATCTAGATAAAGTTGTTTTGATCAGATAACTTCTCTATTGGGTTATTTGAATTAAAACTAAGACTTTATCCTATAGAATCTTAGGTGAAAAGTAAAAGATTTATGGAGATTTTTTATCGACAGTTCGGCCAGCCGATCCATGTGTTCGGCCTGTCGATGGGGCCTGTTCGGCCTGCCGATCAGGCTGTTTGGCCTGCCGATGAGCAAAGGATAAGATTACACTTTTTTTTCGTAGATCTTATCAAATATTGATCCAAACTTGATTCTATTTCGAGTTTTTGAGACCTAATCTGATAAGGATTGACCCTAGGCCCAACCTCTATATAAAGGGAGTAAGTCTTAAGAGTTACTCATATCAATTGATAGATTAAGAGTGATACTCTGCTGTTGAGAATCTAAAAACTCCCTGAGAGCTTTTGTCACAAATCATGAACACTTGCTTTGGGTTCTCTTGATTGGTTGGAAGGAGAGTCACCTAGTGGAAGAGCTGTACGTGTGAGCCCACACTCACTCTAGTCGTGGATAGAGAATATCAAAGAAGACCAGTTGGTTGAGGCTCTTCTGAAACATTACTTCTTTTCACATTTTGCGAGAGTTCTTCAGCAATCAAGACGTTAGTAAGATCTGGTTAATTTATGCATATAGCATGTCAAACTTGTGTTTTAGAAAATACTTTGATATAAAATTTTTAAAATTTCACTGTGTACTATTTTTCCAACAAATTTAGGGTTGAATGTGCTAAATGGTAGTTTATGCAAAATGGGTTATTTTTGTAATTTTAATGTTAGTTTTGCAAAAAATGGAGATTGGGCATGAAAATGGTTTAGAAAAGGGTTAGAATTGTCTTCACAAGGGTAGATATGTTGTTTAAAAATGAATTTTTACAAAGATAACCCAAGGACTAAATTGCAAGAAAAAGTTCTTTCTCAATAGAATTGAAAAATGTCCAAAAAGACCCCTGTGCAATGAGAATTTTGAAAAAGTTGAAACATGAAAGTTGTAGATCTCAATGAAACTGTTAGGTATGGTGAACAGATTGTTGAAAATCACAACCATTTGTGAGATTTTAATTTTACAAGAATTTGTTAAAATTGAAAAAAAAATTAAAAGGGCAAAAACATCATTTTTCAAAATGATTTTGGACATGGTATTTTGAGTAAAAATGTTCCTCATGAAAAATAAGAAATTTCGGTTTAAAAAGATTAATTTTAGTCCCGAGAGTAAAATTGTCAAAATTTTTAAATAAGGGGCTAAATTGTAAAGTTTTACTAACATGGAGTATAGATGTAAAATAAGGAGACCCGACACCCCAGGGTATTATTCTAAGATTGACACGCAACTATTTTTTGTTAGAATAGCAAAATTAAGCTCGGGAAGTTAGTAGGCCCATTGGGGACAAAATCGTCATTTTTCCCTGAGTGACTCAAGTTACTCCAAAACGTACCAAATCAGAAAAAGGAATGATTAGTAGGATTTTTGTCTTTAGTAAGAGACGCTAGGGTAAAGTAAGATAAAAATAAGAAAACTAGTGGTTTGCAAAGTTGTATACAGTTATGCAATTGTAATGACACGGAAAGGAAGAAATGAAAAGTTGGCTAATAGCGTTGTAAATGGCCAAACAGGATCCTAGAGGACTAGGATGAAGGAACTGATGCCAAAGTGCACGGAAACCTAAATCAAGTAATTACTCATTCCACTTATAGTGTGAAATTGTAGGTATAGAATATGATATGTGCATATATATACATGTGTGTATATCAAGGTGTATACCTATGTGTATACTATGATATGAGTACTTATAAGTATATTGGTGTGTACCTGTGAGTATACAAAATAAATACATGTGTGTATGTTATGTTGTGTACCTGAGTGTATATTAATGTATACTTATGAATATATAAAGTATGTGCTTGTGTGTACTATACCGTACAAGAGTGGTTCTATTTTGGCTATAACATGTGATTATATCTTCATGCATGGTATGATAACCATAATAATTAGGCTGGTAAATATATCACCAGAATTAAGAAAAGTGTCGTATCGACTCCTGACTCAAGAGGAGTTTAAGGATATAGTATGGTCTCGGTATCACGTAGACCTATGTACGCAATGGTACGAACACTTGGGCCCTTGTTAAAGATAAGACATGAAAAGAATAAAGAATGTTCATAAGAAAGCATAACTGGATCATGCATTTTATTGAATGTGCATGTGGGCTGTATTGGGACTTACTGGACGTAAGCTCATTAAGTATTTCATGCTGTAGGTATTCCGACGAGAAGGTTAGAGTAATTTCACTGATGAGCAGGCGAAGGGTTATGAGTAATGTGTAGAACGGGTATGGATATCGCCGCTGTTATGTTTCCGCTGTATTATGTTTAAGTTATTTCGAAATATAATGTTTGGCAAATAGTACTTGTTAAAGAAAGTGTGTTTTTGTAACTATATGTATATACTTGTATTTTAAATGATGTTAAAATTTGTATGTGAAAAAAAAGTTTCCTAAGTTTTGCCTATATGTAAGTAAGAAAAAGGTTTATCACAGCCCGAAAAAGGCGGGTTGTGACAAGAGCTTAGGCCTAAAGTGGACAATATCATACCAAGCGGGGGGTGTGGGTCGTTACAATTATGGTATTAGAGTCGTGACCTAGTCGAAAGTGTAGCCAACCAGGACGTTGGGCCCCCAAAGGTGGGGTGATTGTGCAACCATAATTCCCATGAGACAAAGAGAGCCATGATGTGGTAGGTTATGCAGTCCTACATCGCCTGAGAATGAGTCTTGGTAGTAGTTCATAATGTAATGACACCATCTCCTAAAGGTATGAGGCCTTTTGGGATAAAACCCAAGAGCAAAACCGTGAGGGCTTAGGCCCAAAGCGGATAATATCATACTAAGTAAGGGTGCAGGTCGTTACATACACCACAACCCAAAAGGATTGAGCTCATCATTTCTCAAATCAAAAACCATATTACACAAATGAAGTCGATCGAGAAGATAAATCCGATCATCAAAATCTCTCAAATGAAAGAAAGCAAACAAGTAAATTTGACGAGCATCTGATCTGGATTCCAAAAAATCAAGAGAAATCAAAAGTAACCCTCGCCTCTAGACATTGACCAATTTAGAGCCTTTGCCACTTTCCAGAACATTGGTGCTCTTGCATAGGCTACCGAAGGTAAACGACTAGAGTCATCGAATTTGGTCTTCATGTGATGATGGCACCCTCCGCGCAGTTTTCCCTCTACCTTTTGATCTTGCTTGGTTGCCCGATCTCAGTTAGCGTGAAACGCAATTAGAAGAAGACGTGACTTCCAGTTGGTGCTCTTGCGTAGGCCACCAGAGGTAAACAACTAGAGTCATCGGATTGGGTCTTCACATGACGATGGCACCCTTCGCACAGTTTTCCCTCTACCGTCTGATCTTGCTTGGCTGCCCGATCTCAGTTAGCGTGAAACGCAACTAGAAGAAGACATGACTTCCAGCCGACGCTGCGCCCATCTCGACTATCTCCGTTGTCGTCAGCAAGGATCTGGTCTTCATGCGATGATGAAGGCCTCGTTGAAATCACAAAACAAAAGGGCATTTTTAATAAGTGGTTCGATTTGGGGAGTGTTTTATGTAAATTTCTCTTTAAACATATATACTAGGCTAGCTTGTATTTTCTTTAGGGACCATGTGGACAAGGCAACTTTTTATTTAGGAAGATTTAAGTAAATAGTAACTTTGCAGTAAATAATTTAAGTAAAAAGAAAGTTTTAAAAATATTTGGAGAAAAATTTATTCAGTAAATTATTTTTTTACTTGTAGTAAATAGATTATTAACTTATTATATTTTCTATTTACCTAATAAATTTTTAATTTATTATAAATATTTTTAAAACCTGCTATAAACTTAGGATCAGTAATTTGGTAAAATGCTATTTAAGTTACTACAATTTTCTGTTTGTATATCTAAATATTTGAATTTCAGATCTAATTGCATAATGGCATTATAGAAATAAAGAAATCAGATAAAAATTAAAAAAAAATAAAAAAAGAAAAAGAAAAAGAAAAAGTATTTGAACTTTAACCGAGTCCACTATAAAAAAAGGTGTTTGCAGTAGTACACTCTCTTCACGGATATTCTTTACTTTTGGGTTAAGATTGTCACGGGTCCAAATTAATCTGGTCACTGTCTCCCGACTCCCATGTCCAACCAAAAAAGTAGGCCCAACACGCAAGTACAGACAACCTTCAATTTTTCACCACTATTACCCCATTATTCAAGAATACTGGACCGCCTGACCCACTGCAACAAGGAAGACAAAAAGTAGCACAAACGTTATCAATCACCATTCTTGGATTTATGCATAGCTTTAAGAAAAATTGGTGAATTATGATTTTCACAAATAATATATTTGCACATTATATAGGACGCCTAGATTCAACTGATTTATAATTCAAGAGAGATATGAGGATGAAACTCATGAAGAGAGAATGTTACATGACGGTCTCTTATGCCGTCATAGCATTAATTCTGATATCACTCTCCGGAGCAAATATTGCTCATAATGTTGAAGCTCTCTTCATCAACCACACCGGAAGAACCCAGCCGTGTAACGCAACGATCGAGGAATGCAACGGAGAAGAAGGTGAGTTTCTGAGTCATCGGTACCTAGCTGAGGGGAAAAATTTTATTACTTATGATGTTAAAAATAAGAAAGGACCAGTTTGTAACGCCCTGATATACGCCTCATGCATTCGCCCAAGTAATGTGCAAAACCGGCCATGCACTGTCTACAATTTCTGCGACCGTGGAAAACAAGGATCCTAAGGACGAGGCCGAGGTTGTCGTCCGACGAGCTACTAATTTGGAGTGCATAAGATTGTATGTGTTTTTATTTATAAGGATCAGGAGAATTTGTATGTTGAGTTTTCTTGGTTTAATATGTTTGTACGTATATTATCACTACGAAAAACTAGAGTACTTGTAGTCACAATAATTTTTAGTAAAACCTAAATATTGTAACTAAAATTTTATTAAAAGCTGTTGTAATTAAAAATCTAGTTTTTTGTAGCGTATATTAGTACTGATAAATAAAAGTTAGCTTTGTGTTTAATGTGCACGGAAAGAAATAAAGAAATATATTTTCCCATATCAAGAAATGTGGCCATATATAGCTAGATTGTTCTCTTTGGCTTATTATCAATTCTTGTGTTTTATGTATATTGTTTATTAATCACTTTTTATATCCGGACATGAAGTGCTGACGAAGATCTAATCAATTGGCTAGGTGAGATATGTGTATTGTATATGCGTAATGTTTGAATTGTTTATCAGATATTATAATTAATTAAGAAGGGTTAGTTATACGTCTAGCATTTGGTTTGGCTATGCAAAAAGTTTGCTTTTTCATGCTATGTTTAATAAACAGAGACTCGGTTATTTTACCATATTTACTATTTGTTGGATTAAAAGTGTGTTCGAAACTAATAAATTGGAACTAATTTCTTTTCTCATGAGATAGCTTTAACATATATTTTTATTTTATAATATAACATATAAAAATTAGTTATAGTTAGAAGTTAAAAATTTCAAATACGTTGAACTCAAGGATTAGAAATAAATAACGTTTATAGACTCACGTGTTAATTGACTCCCAAAACATCTAGTGCAAGTAGGTTCCAGACTTTCACTTTCCTTTTTATTTTATATATTTCGAGAAAAGGATAGGAAAAAAAAAAAGCATTAGTACTATTAGTGGAGAGCAATGGTAGTATGCCGTAATGGAATGGACATCCCTGGAAAAGTTACAGGCACCAGTAGGTGATCACTACACCAAAATGACATGTCGGTCCAAATCCGCCAAAACAAGCACCTTGATCGCTATATATTTGTGCATCAATGTTTAAAAAAAAAAAAAGAAAGTTAAAAACTTTTTATCTGCGATAAACTTATTGAAGACTTAGTCAAACACTAATAGGTCTACAATCATGAACGCCATAGCTGCCTGCATCTCAACTTGCCTTCTCTTTCTCTTCACCGGTGCAGCAGAAACCGATGATCATCAACAACCTAACAATCCCACTGAATCTTTTCGCCTTAATTGTGGCTCATCTTCCAACCAAACTTATTATGATCAAGGCAGACTTTGGGAAAGCGATTCTCACTCACAACATTACTTCTCTTCAGAAAACATGCAAAGCTCATCCTCAGAATCTACTCCCTCGGAACAAGGTTATAATGACGTCCACGAAATCCCTTACAGGACAGCTCGCATCTTCCACTCCAAATTCACATACTCTTTTTATCCCTTGTCTCCGGGGCCAAAGTTTGTTCGTCTCTACTTCTATTCGGCCACCTACTCTGGCCTCAATAAATCCGATTCTTTCTTCTCCGTCATCGCCAATAATTTCCTTCTCCTAAGCAATTTCAGCGCTTCTCTTTTCGCTTACTCTCTGTTTCCACCTCGGTCCTATTTTGTAAAAGAATTCATCATCAATAACGTTGACAACCAAAATCTATTCAACATAACCTTTAATCCGTCTCCAAACTCCTATGCTTTTATCAACGGCATCGAAATTATTTCCATGCCGGACAATCTCTACACAGCCCCAACAGACAAACCAATCACGTTCGTCAACAACAGGCCGACGCCGATCTTCTTCACGAACGACACCGCTCTCGAGAACTTGTACAGGCTAAACGTCGGAGGAAGAGACGTTCTCAGCATAAACGACACCGGATTAATGTTCCGAACGTGGACGCAGGACTTGATTTACATATATGGTAACAAAGTTGGCTCAGTTCCTTACTTTCCAAACGTCTCGATCGAGTACAACGACAAGACGCCGGCTTACACTGCACCGGAGGTGGTTTACTCTACATTTCGCCAAATGGATCCGATCGGTCTTAACAACACCAAGTACAACCTCACATGGCAATTCCCGGTCGACACCGGGTTTTCTTACCTTGTTAGGCTTCACTTCTGCGAGACTCTTAAGGAGGTGAGAGTCGAGAATCAAAGGGTCTTCTTTATATACATCAATGGCATGGTAGCTGAGGAACAAATGGACGTGATTGCCTTCAGCGGTGGCTTCAATATCCCTATGTACAGAGACTACATCGTGTTCGTGGAAAAAGATAGCCACGGCTATCTAATGCTTGAACTTTACCCCAACGTTAGGTCAAAGCCAGTGTACTACAACGCAATTTTGAATGGCCTCGAGATCTTTAAACTGAACCAATCTGACGGAAATCTCGCCGGACCGAACCCGGATCCACGGGCCTTCGTTACTCCTTCTCAACCCAAGCTACCAGGACCAAAAGGTAAAACGAAGAAATCATCAATCTTCGAAGCTATTATAATCTCCATATTTGTTATTGGCTTTGTGCTAGGTCTTTTGTTTATAGTATTTTATAAGAGAATCCTAACGTCGTTGAAGAAGAAGAAGAAGGCGGAGGATTCACTGCTACCGTCGGATCTCTGCCGTCACTTCACGATCAACGAGGTGAGGGCCGCCACGTGCGACTTCGACGAGAGGCTTGTCATCGGTGTCGGCGGGTTCGGCAACGTGTATAGAGGCAGACTCGCTGGCCCCGGCCAAGTCCACGTGGCGGTCAAACGTCTAAATCCGAAGTCAAAGCAGGGCGCTCGGGAGTTTAGGACGGAGATCGAGATGCTCTCCAGGCTTCGACACGTCCACCTCGTCTCCCTCGTCGGCTACTGCGATGATCAAAACGAGATGATCCTCGTCTACGAGTACATGTCGCGTGGGACCCTCCGCGACCACCTGTACGGCGGGCCCGCAGAGAATCCCTTCCTGCCGTGGAAGAAGAGGCTCCAGATCTGCATCGGGGCGGCGCGTGGAATCCACTACCTCCATACCGGCACAAACCACGCGATCATCCACCGCGACGTCAAGTCAACGAACATACTTCTGGACGAGAAGTGGGTCGCGAAGGTGTCGGACTTCGGGCTTTCTAGAATGGGCCCCACTTCCACTACCGACACACACGTCAGCACAGCCGTGAAGGGCAGTTTCGGGTATCTGGACCCGGAGTACTGCCGGAGGCAGCAGCTGACGGAGAAATCCGACGTGTACTCGTTTGGGGTGGTGTTGCTGGAGGTGCTGTGCGGCAGGCCGGCGATGTGCAGGACCTTACCGAAGGAGCAAGTGGGCCTGGCGAGCTGGGCCCAGAAGTGTTACAAGGCTGGGTTGATTGAGCAAATAGTGGACCCCAATCTGAAGGGCGAGATTGCGGCGGTGTGTTTGAGGAAGTTCGCGGAGATCGCCGTGCGGTCCGTGGACGACGACAGAGCTGGACGGCCGTCGATGGGAGACGTGGTCGGAGGGCTTGAGTTCTCGATGGAGCTTCAAGAGAGCGATGAGAAGTTCGTTGCTGAAGGTGGATTTGAGAATGCTATACTAAGAGATAGGCTGTTGTTTGGCTTGGGAGAAAGTCATCATGAGGAGCTTTTCTCGACGGATTCCGCGGAAGCAGGGAAGTTATTGAAGGAAAACAGCAGTGAAACGTCGACGGTGTTTAGCAGTGGTGGGAAGAGTGAGTGCAGAGTGATTTCTATTTCAGAACACTTCTACTCGGAGAGCTAGAATATTTGGTAGAGATTGAAATATATGTAATGAAGCAAGAATTAGTTTGATTTTTTTTTTAATCGTTTGAATTAGTTTGGAGTTTCCTAGCTAGGTTTGTCGATCTTTTAACGTAAAGCCATACACATGCAGTGGACTACGTGAATGGATTTGGTAAGATGTATAACAACATTATAATATGCTAATCATTTTAAAAAAAAATAAACTCAAAACATTATGGTTTGCTTTTTGATAAAGCAATGTTTTATTAATTTTGTATATTACTTGCAGTGTGGCTCCGAATTTTTATTTGCCTATATATAATCTATTGATGTGGCTTTGTGTACAAATTAAATCCGTATTCTATCAGTGCAGCTTTGCATAATAAGAATGACAAATATTAATCTGCTGGTTTATTTTCAGAAGCAAAGAAAAACTCGAATCTTTATTTAAATTCAAAAACAAGAAAATAAAAAAGCTACTTTTCTTACGGCATGTTTGGCACACCGTATTGTATTATTTTGTATTGCATTGCATTACAACACAATGCAATGCAATACAATACAATACAATATAATAAAATATAGTATGCCAAACAAGCCCTTAATAGCTTTAACATCCGTATGTCTCACTTTGACCCCTTGAATCTTGCGTCTATTTCTATAGGTATGCTTATCCCAACAACTGTAAAATTCACAATGTTTTACTGCTTTATTAGTAAATTTATTATTTTCAGACACGATCTAGTTGTATGAGATGAAAATCTCATATATAGTTCTGAATCGAAGATTTTTTAAATTGAATGACGACCGTAACAATGTCTGTTGAATCCGAAAGAAACAATGCAGATGCTTTACAAAATTATAATGAAGCTTTGCGACCAGATATTGATTCCTATGATCGAAGTTATATATTCTATAACATAGGCCTTATTTACACAAAAAATGGAGAACATACGAAAGCCTTTGAATGTTAATTTCATGTACTAGAACAAAAACCTTTCTCACCATAAGCTTATAATAATACGGCTGTGATCGTCATTATTCTGACTGTCTCTACCATAGAAAGGGGAAAAAAGAACAAATTTGTTAATAAATACTAGAAAAAATAGGTTTTCTACATGTCTATCATCCAAAACAACGATTTTTACCGGCCACAGCAAAGAAAAAACTTCATAAAAAAAGAAATAAAAGTCATATTCCTTACAAAATAACTCTTTTAATGGGCCATTTGGAAAAAGGGTTCGAACCAATGTAAGTTGCAATTGTGAACAATATAAAGCTCTCAATGAAACAATAAAAAAAAAAGTTACGACAATATAAAACTTTCACATGTTATACTTTTCAAAGCAAAACTGTAACGCCCATGAATTCTAAAGTAAGACTAGTTATGTTAAGTTTAATTATTTAGTGTGTTAGTGTAATTTTTTATGTTAATTTTCAGTTATTTGAGATTTTATTGTATTTGTTATATTTAAAATTTGATTTTTAGTGTTAAAATACCAAATGACATGTTACCCCATATTTTCCCCACATTTACGAAAATGCCCTTGGGGCCTTTTCTTTTATTTTTCCTTTCCTTTTTCCCCTTCTCTCACTCTCCCTCACATTTTCTCTCTCTCCTCTCCTCCTCTTGATTTTGATTTCAAATTTTGAGTTTGAGCTTGATTCTCAGCTAGATTGGGAGGTGAAGAACACAAATTTGGACTCCACAAACGTGATTTTTGAGCTTTGATTTGAGGTTTGTTTCCTTAAATTTTAAACTTTTAAATTTTGTCCCAAATCTTTCAATCTCTTTTAAATGTTGTGATTTGAGTTTCTTGAGCTTAAGGAACCTTTAATCTAAGCTTATAGGACTTGTTTTACAATTAATCTAAGATTTATTTGAACAAAATTTGATTTAATCAAGTTTTGACATTTTTCTTTAATTTTCAAATCAAAGGTGAAATTGAGTTTAAATTTGAGAAAAATGGTTTAAACTTGTTCTATAATGATTTTCTATGCTTTTCATATGATTTTCATGATCTAGGAATTGAAAAACAGGTTTTAAATTTGAATTTTGAGCTTGGGAAGGTCGAGACTCTAAGTCTCGGGTCTTCAGATTTTGCCAGTTTGGCAGGACGAACTTAATCTTCGGCAGGCCAGATTCATAAGTTCGGCAGGTAGGATTCATCAGGTTGGTAGGCCGAACCTGGGAGAGTTCGACAGGCCGGTCCTGGTTGGTCGGCAGGCCGAACTGTGCAGTTCAGCAGGCCGATTTAGGGTATTCGGCAGGCTGACTGTGGACTTGAAAAATTATATTTTTACTTCAGTTTTCAATGTTTGATAATTTCAAAATGTTTCAAAAAGGATTATGATTTTGGGTTATGATTATGTGACACCCGTTATTCTCCTAAGGGTATTAAGGTAATTAGATCAATTACCTAGTATATATATAAAAAAAATCAGAAAATCTCTCATAATTCGAAACTCTCTCTCTCTCTACTTTCTCTCTCTAAAAATTCTCTCTCTCTCTCTCCTCAAAGATCGTCTGAGATTTCGGCATCCGTTTTCGACACCTCCCGCACCAATGGAAAGCTCTCGACGAGCTGAGTCCAACGAGGTGCCGCGCCGCCCAAAACGCCGCCGGAGGAGACCACACGCGCCGCCCAAAGTGGCGGCAAAACCCATTTCTTTCCGACGAGATATCTTCGCCGTCCGACGTCCGATCGACGTGATTCATGTTCCTACACGACCACCGTGATGAGAGGAACAAAACCCACCCTTGGTGGCAGCTCAACAACCGCCGGATTGCTCCGCCCGTCTATTGCCGCCGTGCACCGCCGCCCCCATGGTGGAACTCCGCCTTGCCGGAGGAGGTGACTGACACCACCCCTCCCAATGAGTTCAGAGGATCAAGGGGAGTAAAACCCCTCGATCAATTGCACGGAAGGAGCCGGTTTCGCCGGAGAACGGCCAACGCCGCCGTCAACCGCCGCGGGAGTCTCCGTTTTGGCTCTTCCCAGCCACGTTTCTTCAAATTGGATGAGGGGAAATGCTCATAGGAGGATGGGTAGCAAAAGCCCTCAGCCAATTTCAGGTTTCCATCGTCGGAGAATCAAGATCGGAGCTCATCCATTTCTACCGACGTTGTACTTCACGACCCGCTATGTTAGAGGCAGAATTGGGTGAAATTGACCCTGCCATTGGACTCAGAAGGGTCGATTTAGGGGGGGTAGGCCCGAGCCCAGCTGCCAACGGACCCCGATTGACGCCGGTCAACGACGGTCAAAGTCGGTCAACGCCGGTCAACGGTGGTCAACGCCGGTCAACGGCCGGTCAAAGGCCAAAATGGGATTTTGTGATCCGGACCTCCGATCGAAGATCCGAGACCGCCTCCTGACTCGTTTCGATGCTCTGGATGCAATGGTGACCTCCGTTCGAGCAAATTCCACTCCGATGAAAATCATCCGGTACCGACTGCACGCGAATCGAGGCGATTCAAACAGCAGTATCGGAGTCCAGAATGACGTTTTCAAGAATGTATGATCTCCAGGAAGCATTCCTAGCCATTCATAGTCGCTCGAGGAGCACTACAGAGGATGCTTCGTAGATACAGCAAGATACAACTGGATCTGTTTTGCTTGGAGTTCAAGATCAAGGGAGTATGGAGCTAACGTTAATTGATTTCAGGATTAAGAGACTGTTGATAAGCTTGAAAGGTAGGGATTCTATTACTCATCTTTTGTGAGGTTTTTATAGAATTAAAATTGATTGTTTTGCCGCAATATATATATATCTATGTTGAACTGATATTATATGTGTATCACATAGGAAACTATGACATGGACTCGTCTTGTATTGTACGGCGAGGAACATAATGAATTGACACATGTTATAAATTGAGAAGCATGGTTAGGAAAATTAACTCTATTAATAATGATTTAATATAGAGAAATTGTGAGACATGAAAAGGGCGACGGTTACGTCCTTGGGCACGAATACCCTAAAAGGAAAAATAGGGGGAAGGTGATGACGCTTCCTTGGGTTGAAAGTCCCAGAACACACTGTACAGGAATCGATTTGGTGAGGACTCGGGGCTTGATGTCCCCTCACCGGAACACCCTTGGAATGTTTATAGGGTGATCAAGTGCGCCCATTTGGGTCTCGATGAGTTGAGTGATACTCAATTTAACATGGATACCTAGGAACAATGATGATTGGTAATATTTGTATAAATGTGTAATTATGACACTTGGTAATGATTAACTACGGTATCCATAAGATGTGATCATAATAAACCTCATAATCTGGAATATGATGTGACTTACTAACCATGCAGATTTTAATGTGGTAATGATAGAGGTGAGTAATAGCTTTCTCTACTGAGCATAGTGTTGCTCATTCCCTTATGTTTATATCTTTTCAGGACTCACTAAGTGTGAGGTGGCTACGAGAAATATAGTTGAGGACGTGATGTAGCTATATTACATTGGGACTGCTTCAATCGTTGAGAATGTTCTTCATGATAATGTAAGCATCAATTGTTACTTCTGTGACTGTATTACAATGTGTTGAGGGTTAAAATGATGATGACAACAGTTTATATTATTAAATTTAAGGTGCTACATTAAAACTGTGGTTTAATTGTCGTTTATATTTTTATTTTTGAGTTAAGAGTTTTCATTTAAGTCCCGGGCAAATTTTATTTTTAAGGTTTTACTTTTACTATTTATTTTTATTTTATCTCATTAAAAACTGTTAACCCCCATATAGGGGCGTTACAGAATTTTTGGTATCAGAGCCTAGGTTCGGTTAACCTAGGGAGTGTAGCACCACTTTAAAAAAAAATATATTTTTGAGATGGTTTTGAAGCTGAATTTTCATTGTCATCATCAAAATGAACCTTCACATTGATTTATACAGTCTAGAAGGATGTAACATGGAAAGGCCATAGAATGAAAATACTTATGGTTATATGAGTACAATAATTATATAGAAGGAAAGTATTAATAGTTATGAGGGAATGATAATTATATGGAATGAGTTTATAAGTAGAATGCTTATGAGAGATTCGTATAATATTAGGATCTATAAGCATATCTAATTCGTATAAACGATGAGAAATTCGTGTAGATACGAGGATTTAAGAGCCTTTTGTCTCGTGAAAAACAATAATAAAAAAAAAATATAAGGCTTGATTTATTGATTTTAAAGTTTGGCATAGATATGCCAAATTTTTCGTAATTGATTCAAACCTAAGTAATGATTATGTGTGGATTCGATGGAGCACATAAGTGTCAATAACTTTTCTTGAAAGTTCTATTTATTTGAGGAATATGATATAAGTTGGGAATCATGGTATTGAATCTTGAGAGAGATAAATGTTAGACTTTTGGTCTGTTGAGACTGTGTAAAGTCTAGAATGCATGAATCTCAAAATTGGAATATTTTGTTACGTACATTGTATTTAAGTGTATCAGTGAATCTTTTGGTTACCTAAGGTTTTGTTATATGAGGAAATTATATATTGTATAAGTAGAATTGTGGAGATTGTAGATGTTCCTAAGTAGTAACATCTAGTGTCTTTGTTCGTTGATATGGTCTACGTTGAAAGACGTAAATCGTATTGATTTCAAGGTTAGTCGCATTCTAAACCCTTGGTAGTAATGATGATGAATCCATTGATAGATGTTGAGTATTATCAATAACATATGGGTGTATGTATTGTTCAATAAGGTTTTGATTAAAACAAAATTATTTGAGTTGCTGGATCATTCAGGAAGATCCTTGTTGTCGTTAAATTAGATTTGTTGTTCATAGTTAACTTATCTATAGTGGCTTGAATTGGGTTTAAGATTTATGCAAATTGGTTTTCAATTTTGTGTTTGTTATTTAACTCGTTCTAAATGTGTTAAGGCCCGAAACAACCTGACCATTTTCAACTAAGAACATTTGGGCCTAGTTCAAATTCTAAATCAGTTTGATTCACACTGTCTCTCCCACGTGGTCTCTATACGTGTCATATACAGTGGTTTAATCATTGTTTACATATACGTTTACTGTGCATAGGAGCTTATTTCTCCGAGTTCACTTTTTCTCTCTTAATTTGTTATTTTCTCTCTAAATCGCAAATCCTCTTCTTTTTCATTAGAAATTCTTCTTTTCCTCTAAAAGAAGAAAATAACTGAGAAAGTATTTCCCATCACTCTCCCAAAAGATTCTCAGAAAGAAATACAAGGCTAGAATTACTCGGTTGTGGATTCTTATGCGTTTTGGTATCCCTTGTGATGTGAGAATGTTAATAGAGGGGAAGATCCGTCCGAGTGACTTTAGTCAAGATGTCGGTTTACCAGGAACAGGTACCAGTCGTAGTGCAATGAAAAGAAGAGCTCGTGCCATCGTGGTCACTTGTAACAAATGTGGAAGACAAAATTGTAACGGTAAATGTACTTCACCTGGTTATATGTCTACGAATAGAGAGGATAAAATAAGGTTTTGTAGGGATGGACTTTCAAAGGAGAACTTGGATAGCATCCATCCTCCTCTCCATGGTCACCCTAGTGGATATGTTCAAGGAGCTATTTTTAAACTCTGGCCTAAATTTTATACAGAAAGACAACGCCTCAGGAATATGGTATTTCTAGATCCTGTTTGCCAAGCCATAAGAAAACTGGATGGGGAATAAGTCATCGCTCTATAAAGGTTATTTAGTCTTTACTTATTTGAAGCAGTTTTAGCTGATGTTCAACAGTTTGTGTTTTTCTTTTACTCAGAATATTTGCTTTTGTGTTTGAAATAATTGTGATTATTAGATTGATACAGTAAGTGTTAATATCTTATTTAATTTATGACTTTCTTAAATATATATATAATAAAATATATTATCTTATTAGACACGTCACATACGGTACAGTAATATGTTTGAATTTTGAAAAGCTTATCCAGATATTTCAAGATTTGTGTCTCAAATTTCAAAAGTTCTACAGTATTTGTCGTTTATATTAAATTTCTAGACTTGTTGTATATTTGTCAAAAAGTCTACAGTTGTGTCAAGAGGGTCTTCTGTCAAATTGTTCTCAATTGTCAAAAGTTATACAATTAGAGTCTAATCTTTTTCAAAAAGTGAATCAGATTTTCTGTAAACTATCAATCACCTTATCTTACTTTCTTATCCGCACAAGATTTTGTTTAAATCTTTGGATTACCTTTTCATTACCTACTCGTCTATCTCTTTAGCCCTTTTTGTATATTTCTCATCTTTAAAAACTCATGTAGAACCCGAAGTCTAAGTGGAGCAGACATTAAGCAACCACTTCTATAAACCAAATATGTCTACCTCCCAGTCCACGAAGAAAATAAAGAATGTCTGTGTCTTTTGTGGTTCCAGCTTTGGAAAAGATAAAGCTTATTTAGAAGCTGCAAATCACTTAGGGCAAGTCCTAGCACGCAAGAAGATTAACATAATCTATGGGGGTGGTAGTATAAAAATGATGGTAAATATGGCACTAGCAGCTAGGTCTAGCGACGCTACTGATGTAAGAATTTGGCCTCATATTCCAGTTGAAGGAAACCTTTGTAAGGAAGCCATAGGTAAGGGAGAAGGAGTCAGGAGTATCCCTAAAAATTTTAAAGACATAATCTATAATTCTGATGCTTTTATAGCATTACCTGGTGGTCTAGGTACTCTTGAGGAAATATTTATAGTTGCTTGTGGGCAATTGTTGGGCTTTTATTCCAAACCTTTGGGACTGCTGAACGTAAAGGGTTTTTATGACGGTCTTTTGAAATTTCTAGATTACGCTGTGGAAGAAAACATCACTACAGAATCGGAGAGACAAATCTTTGTCACTGCTTCAACAGCTGAGGAATTGATAGATAAAATGCAAATCATACATCCAGAATCCGACACTGCAACATCCAAGCTTGAATGGGAAAGGGAAAGCCGGGAGCGGCCAATTGATTTGAATCTCCATCTGTAATCTTTTTGTTTTATCTTTGGCATATAGGCATGTGTGTCCGTATTTCGTGTGTTGCGAATAACCGTTTGTCTTGTATTCTGTGTTTCTTGTGGTACGTTGTTGTTCAATCTTTTAGATTCATTGAGCCTAATGCCGGGATGGCTGGATACGGAGTACTTGATGCTCTCGAAACGCATCCTTCTTAAGGTCCGATCTTTTGTTTATCGATGTTTTTGTATTCTATAAGCATGCATGATATGGATAGCTGGTATACGGAGTGCCTTGTACTCTCGAAACGTATCCGTATTATGTTTGTAATGTGTAATATTCTGTTAATATTATGTGGAAGTACCAGAGTCAGTTATGGGGATATTCCATATGAAATATGAGTATATTATTTGGATTGAATGTTTGTGTCATGAGGATAGCTGTTTAATGAAAAATATGTCGGGTATGTTTGCAACCAGAGATTCCGTTTAATATCTCTATGAATAAGTTTAATGTATGGTTTTGAATATAAGTGTTTGTGATATATGTTTTATGATTATGTTTTAGTTTATTAGTTGAGGTATGAAATCAAATATATTTGACTTTTCCTTACTCAAAAAGGAAAAGGAACCTAAAGATGAAGTATATAAAATTTCTCTGGCAATCTCCTTAAATGTGATTGTAAATCACAGTCCATGGACAATGAAGGACTGGAATCATGGTATGGTCAATATGTATGCCTGATCAGATTCTTAGACTATTATACGGTGTTACAAGTTGAAACTTGTCAGAAATACTCTCTTGAGGGATTTAGGAGTAAGATTTATTATGCAGTAAATGAGTGGAGATACGATAACTTAAATTTGGAGGACAAACAGCATTAACGGTTTAGACTCAGAATTGGAATCATAATTTTTACTAGTATTACTAGAATTGAAATTTCGAGGACGAAATTTCTTTAAGGGGGGTAGAGCTGTGACACCCGTTATTCTCCTAAGGGTATTAAGGTAATTAGATCAATTACCTAGTATATATATAAAAAAAATCAGAAAATCTCTCATAATTCGAAACTCTCTCTCTCTCTACTTTCTCTCTCTAAAAATTCTCTCTCTCTCTCCTCAAAGATCGTCTGAGATTTCGACATCCGTTTTCGACACCTCCCGCACCAATGGAAAGCTCTCGACGAGCTGAGTCCAACGAGGTGCCGCGCCGCCCAAAACGCCGCCGGAGGAGACCACACGCGCCGCCCAAAGTGGCGGCAAAACCCATTTCTTTCCGACGAGATATCTTCGCCGTCCGACGTCCGATCGACGTGATTCTTGTTCCTACACGACCACCGTGATGAGAGGAACAAAACCCACCCTTGGTGGCAGCTCAACAACCGCCGGATTGCTCCGCCCGTCTATTGCCACCGTGCACCGCCGCCCCCATGGTGGAACTCCGCCTTGCCGGAGGAGGTGACTGACACCACCCCTCCCAATGAGTTCAGAGGATCAAGGGGAGTAAAACCCCTCGATCAATTGCACGGAAGGAGCCGGTTTCGCCGGAGAACGGCCAACGCCGCCGTCAACCGCCGCGGGAGTCTCCGTTTTGGCTCTTCCCAGCCACGTTTCTTCAAATTGGATGAGGGGAAATGCTCATAGGAGGATGGGTAGCAAAAGCCCTCAGCCAATTTCAGGTTTCCATCGTCGGAGAATCAAGATCGGAGCTCATCCATTTCTACCGACGTTGTACTTCACGACCCGCTATGTTAGAGGCAGAATTGGGTGAAATTGACCCTGCCATTGGACTCAGAAGGGTCGATTTAGGGGGGGTAGGCCCGAGCCCAGCTGCCAACGGACCCCGATTGACGCCGGTCAACGACGGTCAAAGTCGGTCAACGCCGGTCAACGGTGGTCAACGCCGGTCAACGGCCGGTCAAAGGCCAAAATGGGATTTTGTGATCCGGACCTCCGATCGAAGATCCGAGACCGCCTCCTGACTCGTTTCGATGCTCTGGATGCAATGGTGACCTCCGTTCGAGCAAATTCCACTCCGATGAAAATCATCCGGTACCGACTGCACGCGAATCGAGGCGATTCAAACAGCAGTATCGGAGTCCAGAATGACGTTTTCAAGAATGTATGATCTCCAGGAAGCATTCCTAGCCATTCATAGTCGCTCGAGGAGCACTACAGAGGATGCTTCGTAGATACAGCAAGATACAACTGGATCTGTTTTGCTTGGAGTTCAAGATCAAGGGAGTATGGAGCTAACGTTAATTGATTTCAGGATTAAGAGACTGTTGATAAGCTTGAAAGGTAGGGATTCTATTACTCATCTTTTGTGAGGTTTTTATAGAATTAAAATTGATTGTTTTGCCGCAATATATATATATCTATGTTGAACTGATATTATATGTGTATCACATAGGAAACTATGACATGGACTCGTCTTGTATTGTACGGCGAGGAACATAATGAATTGACACATGTTATAAATTGAGAAGCATGGTTAGGAAAATTAACTCTATTAATAATGATTTAATATAGAGAAATTGTGAGACATGAAAAGGGCGACGGTTACGTCCTTGGGCACGAATACCCTAAAAGGAAAAATAGGGGGAAGGTGATGACGCTTCCTTGGGTTGAAAGTCCCAGAACACACTGTACAGGAATCGATTTGGTGAGGACTCGGGGCTTGATGTCCCCTCACCGGAACACCCTTGGAATGTTTATAGGGTGATCAAGTGCGCCCATTTGGGTCTCGATGAGTTGAGTGATACTCAATTTAACATGGATACCTAGGAACAATGATGATTGGTAATATTTGTATAAATGTGTAATTATGACACTTGGTAATGATTAACTACGGTATCCATAAGATGTGATCATAATAAACCTCATAATCTGGAATATGATGTGACTTACTAACCATGCAGATTTTAATGTGGTAATGATAGAGGTGAGTAATAGCTTTCTCTACTGAGCATAGTGTTGCTCATTCCCTTATGTTTATATCTTTTCAGGACTCACTAAGTGTGAGGTGGCTACGAGAAATATAGTTGAGGACGTGATGTAGCTATATTACATTGGGACTGCTTCAATCGTTGAGAATGTTCTTCATGATAATGTAAGCATCAATTGTTACTTCTGTGACTGTATTACAATGTGTTGAGGGTTAAAATGATGATGACAACAGTTTATATTATTAAATTTAAGGTGCTACATTAAAACTGTGGTTTAATTGTCGTTTATATTTTTATTTTTGAGTTAAGAGTTTTCATTTAAGTCCCGGGCAAATTTTATTTTTAAGGTTTTACTTTTACTATTTATTTTTATTTTATCTCATTAAAAACTGTTAACCCCCATATAGGGGCGTTACAGATTATTTTGAGTCAAAAGCACACTAAAAATTAAATTAACATAATGATATTTGTTAAATATGATTTCTAATCTTAAATACAGTTTTTAAGATTTTGAACATATGTGGAGCGTACGTTGAATTTTATTTGGAGCTTACGTTATTGGATTTTAATGAGGTAGGATATTACTATACCCTTCTATGGTAGCCCCTTTTTAAATCATTTTGGCCAAAGTTTATTTCTTAGGTGTTTCCTTTAAGAATGATTTCTGTGTTTTATTTTGAAGAATTGTATTTTGATGTTCTTTTCGGATTTTCAAAACCCGTACGGTGATGTTATATCAAGTTGCTTTCAAGTAAGTATTTTATTGATTTGTTGAGACTTTGAGATTTATTTTAATGAGAACGAATTATGAATAATTCTCTGTTCTTGATCATTATATTTAAAACATAACTTGTTTTTAACTAATTATCCTACTGAGCCTTCCGCTCACGTTTTCCTGTTTTTTAAAATCCCACTTCCAGGTTGAGGAAGGATGAGCTCAAGATCGAAACCTAGCTCTTTGGATTGAAATGGTATTTTCTTTAGAACTGTGGTATGATGCGTATACTGTACGACTTGTCCCAGTGTTGATGTCATTTTCGTCTCTGTTAATTGTATATTTTAATTTATCTTAGAGACGATGATTTTCAATATTTTTGTATTATTATCATTGATATTGTATTTTATTTACCTACCCACCTTCGTGGTAAGCATCCACGTGATGGTGAATAAGAATAGGATCTCGACCCCACCTTCGTGGCATTTACGTGACGGTGACGGCCGATGTTATTATTTATTTCCAACGATATTTATATATTTTTCTTTAATTACTTTGTTTAATTCAACTTCTCTACCTAAAACTCCATGACCCCTATCTCTGGTGGTCACAAAAACTGTTGGTTTCAACAATTCTTCTAAACCGCCTATAAGTACAGAGAATTTTCATAAATACTAACTTTTAAAAATTATTTTTTAAATATCACATATATTTAAATGTGACACAACTTAAACAAATAATATAAATAGTAATATGGCACAATTTTTTTAAGGAGTTAATTATAAAATTATACCTCTTAGCTTTAATTATTTTTCAATTTATCTCTCTATTTTTTAGAAACTACAAAGATATCCTTTGAATTTGAAAAACTTGTTTCAATTTTATCTTTTATAAACTTTTTGACAGAAAAAACATAGGGATAAGATAAATACTCTTAATTAGACCAAATTTATTTCTAAAACTTTTTGTTTCTTGAGAAATTTTTGAAAAAACATTTTAGAAGCCATGAAACTTACGGTCTTTTCTCCAAAATGAGATGCTTTATTTTGAGATTTTTTATGTTTTAAAATCTATAAAATATTTTTCATACTTGTTTAAAAATAGTAATGTTGTTTTGTTTAATTTTTTTTATTCAAAGAAATAAAATTGAAATTATTATTTTAAATTCAAATGATACTTTTATAGTTTTTAATTAAAATAGTTAAGAGTAAAAAGTATAATTGTATAATTAATTTTTTTTTAGTGTAGCATCAACAAAAGTTTTTTTTTTTTTTTTAAAGTGAGGCATAAAAATATAATTCTCTCGTGTAGCTGGAGACCATCATAATGGGTTCAATCTCATCTTTTTTGCGCCAAAGTCTCTTCTGAATCTGAAGCCACAAAATCAGGAAGCTCAAACGCTTTTAAACCCTGAACCTTTCTTCTTGCTCGAAAGGGCGAAACTTTGGGAAACCTTCAAAAAGTTCCTAGGAATCGAACTCTGTGGACAGCAAAAGGCTCGAATTAGCTCACGTCCGAAAATCCTCCTTTTTTCCGAAGAGCTCTGCTTTTCTTGCAGCGCAAGAATCACCGAAGAATCAGTCCAGCTCCAAAAGAAAAGAAGGGTGGAAGGAAGAAGATGAGCAATAGGCACGGCCCCCCCAAGCACTAGAACAAGTTCGCTTGGAAACCCAACGTCGGTTGCAAAATCAACGAGGCGATCATTATTACAAACCATAGATGGAAAATTCCATTTTTTTCTTTTTCTTTTTTTTTGCGAATTAAATTTGTCAAAGATAGTGAAATGAAGAAAGAAAATTCATCGTTTCTGACGGTTTAGGAAGTGGGAGGGAGCTTCAGGCCGTTGTCGGAGGTCACTGGCGTTTGCCATCGCTGCAAGGAACAGATCGAGTGGAAATGTCGTTACGGCAAGTGCAAGCCTCTCTCCGAGCCTGCTACTCTTTTTCTCTGATTTTTTTTGGTATTGATTAGTGGAGTTACGCAAGTAACAATTGAAACGTTTCAGCCAACGTTGTACGACATGCAATGTTCGTCAGGCTTACCATAGTCTCTGTCATAGTTAGTTTCCACATTACAGGCTTTTTCGGCCCTTTTTGTATTAATTCTTTGCCCTGAAACTGAAATTGCAGTTGTTTTTAATGTTTGGTTATATGTGGGTTTTTGTTGTTTGTTAGGTTGCGCCAAGGAGCAAGGTTTATGTGCAAAGGGTTGCTGCCGTGTGGGTCAAACAATTGGAAGGTTTGCTTCACAAATGTTTGTTTTTAATGATTAGATTCTGTTTGAAAGGTTTTCTTTTGTGTTTGAAAAACCTTTGAAACAAGAAAAAGATTTTTATTCATCTATCTCTTCTGAAAAAAAACATAATATATACAATTTTTGCTACATCTAAAATAGGAAAAATACAATTGTACATTTTTTAGCATTAACTACAGTAATATTGGGTCAATGATAATATCCCAACAATCTTGGCGTAGCTTTTGCTGGCACAATCTTAATAGAAATCAAGGCAGTAATGATATCCTAAATTTGTTCAATCAATATCCAACTCAGCCTTATCTCCAACAGCCGCCCCTCAAGATGGAAGGTGAAGATCTTGAACGCCCATCTTGACTAGTAAACTATGAAAGACATCAGCAGCGAGGGACTTTGTAAAAACGTCAGCTAACTGGTGCTGCGAACGAACATATTCAGTACGAAGAACTCCTCGTTGAATTTTCTCTCGAATTAAGTAGCAGTCAATTTCAATGTTTTTAGTTCATTTGTGGAAGGTTGGATTTGCAGCAATGTGAAGCGCAGCTTTGTTGTCACAATTAAGAGAAGCAGGTTAAAGATGAAGGACGCCAAGGTCTGTTAGTAGATAAGTCAACCAGCTAAGCTCACAACATGTTGTGGCCACGGCCCAAACCTGCTCTGATGCCATGAAAAACCTTTAAAACAAGAAAAAGATTCTTATTCATCTATCTCTTCTAAAAAAAACACAATATATACAATTTCTACTATATCTAAAATAGGAAAAATACAATTGTATATTTTTTAGCATTAACTACAGTAATATTGGGTCGATGATAATATCCCAACAATCTTGGCATAGCTTAAGCTGGCACAGTCATAATAGAAATCAAGGTAGTAATGATATCCTAAATTTCATCGATCAATATCCAACTCAGCATTATCTCCAACAGTATTGAACTTTTTGTTTCAACTATGTTTTTTTAATTTTCTTAGGGATTTGAGTGAAATAGAAGCTGAGCAGAAGATGCTTGATGAGGTTTGTTATTCTAAATTCTGAAATTTGGTGGAATATAAAAGCTTGGTCTTGAAATAAAAAATGATGGGATTTTTTGTTTTTGTTATCAGGCTATCAAAAATGCTCGAGAAAGGGCCAGGCGGTCTCTACTGCGCGCTGTAAGCTTCCATTTTCAACATTTTGTGTTTGTGTTCTTTCACCATGTCTTCTATACCACTAGACGAGAGGAAATGATCGGCTGAAAACGAACTCTGATAGTTGGAATTCTTTTTCTCTCTTTTTTTTGGGAAGTTCCAGTTGATGAGTTATTTTTACTTTGTGTATTAATCCATCATACTTGCAGTTTTTTCACTTCATTTTCCTCTCCTTCCAAGTTGGCTCCTTTATGCGAGCATCTGTGAATTTCATTTGTAGTGAGCAATATGAATCTGAAATTTATGAAGACATGGCTCTCTAACTTTTGTACTCTTCTTAAATGGCAAGTGAAAAATGTCTGCCCACGTAAGCATTCTTTGATATTAGGTAAATACGTTATATACCTGTCTGTTGTGTAATATAAATTATAGAACGTGTTATGTTGACTCTTCTACACTTTCTGTCCTACTGGAACAGATGACAAAGAGAAACCCAAGGATTCGGCTAAAACTACAACCGAGAGAGCAAACAAGGTTTGGGAGTTATTTCCATCAGCAACTTTTGAAGACTATGCAGAATTGAGCAGAGATGATGATGAAGATGACGAAGATGAAGGCTGGGTTTTGTAATTAAGAAAGGTGGAACGAGTGTTTAAGTAGTTGTATGGAGCATGAATTCACCCCGAAGTAGCATTAACATGCATCGATGAAGTCACTGATTATGTCTTCTTTCACTTTGGCAGAACTCCGTATTTCGACGATAGGATGAAATTTTTGAAACGATTTTGTTCGCATTCATCGTTCTATAGAAGGTGATTATGTCTGGGTATCTCCAACGAATATGTTGATTTTTTTTTTTTTAATTAAAGGATATTCGTTGAGACTCGTTATGGGATCACCAATATACATCCCTAGTTTGTAGGATTGCTTGTTTGTGACTCTTGATTTCCCTTCACCTTCCTACAAGTGTTTTTTACTCCGAGGTATTGCAAGAAAAAGACTCATTATTAGAATAAAAATTATAATTTTACTTGTCCAAGCGATGCTAACAATTTGTGGAACCATTACAAGTGCAAGGACTACTCTTGTCTTGTTTCAAATGAGACAGTGGACAAAAGAGGTTTCTTCAAATGCTCAGATTGTTTTAACCTCTCAAAACAAAGGTGGACTATTCCAAAAAACAAGTCCGTCTCAGCGGAATTCACCATTGACGAAGTTTTGACATCAGTCTCGATTTCAGCCCTACTACAGGAATATTTGCTGCTATAATGAAAGAGCGCAATGTGACCATTGCATCAGCTACTTTGAACTTGGGGGCTCCTTTCAGCGAACTCATTGCCTTAAGAGGTCTTCTTCTTGTCTATGTATCAGTTGGTTCAAGATTGCCTTTTTTGACAACACCCTTGATATGTTCCATTCTTCTCTGTTCTTGGATGGCTGAATAGGAATGGAACTTCTTCAATTTCTATTGTTTGATTGGGACAGTGTCCTTAGGCCGAAAGGCCTTCTTTGGATAGACCGTTTCTTTTATAGGAAGGAAGATATGGACGCATATTTGGGCTAGTTTAGAGGGCTTGGCTATAACCTTTGTTATGGAGGGTAGTCCCCAAGATGGATAAGCTTGGGGATGAGCTTTTCTTCACGACAGTACTGGAAAAGCCCATTAGAAGTTGGTGGAACGACGCTTTATTGTTATATATGTACTCCAAGGTAAGCAATTTATCTATAATTTACGGCTGTTTTCTTTCTCTTTTTTCTTTTCTTTTTTTAATTATGGGGATCATAGTGGCCGATTCTAAATATTGCCACTCTTACTGATACAGTGACAAACAGAACTTCAATTTTTTTATTATTTTTTTTTTGGCCAATCCTGCGGAGGAGCTGGACCTTCCCAGCGTAAAGAATATCCTTTCCTGTCCTGGAGGTTGATCATAACATAGTCTATTGATTGTTACTTTCCTCATACGACACCATGACATAGTCGTAAGTTCTAACAATCGATATTTAGAAATCGCATTTTGAGCCAACGCATCATACTTCAAAAGACCTGCATAATCAAACACACGGGAAAAGAGTGATGACAAAAATGGTATACGTCCTTTATTCCAAAATGACAAACTTGGAATAAAATTTCTTTGCACAGTGATATACACTTGCTCTAGGGGGAAAATTTTTCAATTGATAAGGAAACACAAGATTTAACTTCAAAAATCTCGGAAAGGATCTCGAGGTCCTTTTTTAAAAAATAGGCAAGTAAATCAATTATATGAATACAAATTGTCGGCTTCCACATTACCATAGGCTTCAAAATCAGCATTCCTGGTTCTGGAAGTCGGTTGCAATGTAATAAATTCTGGTGCATATCTAAAACCGCCATCGTTCGAAAGATGTGAAATCCTACCTGGTTAGAGGAACCAAAGCTTCCCCTCGCAAAGCTAGAAGCGGATGTCATGGAGGACTTCTTACTTTCATCAATCATTCTTTCGCACATAGACGCTCTGCGTAAAAATTAGAATACAAAAAAGTGGTACATGAGTAAGGAATTAAGACCTTGTACCAACATCAACAAAGATAACCACGCAAGAGGTAAAAAACTTGCCAAGAAAAAGAGAAACACAGAGAAAAGGAGGTTACAGTCCATACTCAGATATTCATAAGCCAAAATCATTGAAGTTCCCCACGCTGACATGCTGAAAAATCTTGGACCCAACCCTCTGTAGAAACCTTGCCAGCCCTCATCCTTAATCAAGCTTCTAACAACTTGCCTGGCATTGTGCCCCTTTTCATGTCCCATCACCTTTGATGCAGAAAGAGTAAATTAAAATATAATTAAAAAAATGAATGTATGCAAATACTCAACGGAAAATTTTTCTGAAACAATACAAGGTATCCCTTTTGCTGACTATCTGTAGATGAAAGAGTTTCGTTAAGAAAAAATTAAGAAACTAGGAGATGATGCAACTGATGACAAACGAAAATGATTTTACATCAAGTGGGAATACTACTTACCTGTAAGCGTGTCTTGATGGTGTCCAGTGGAGTTGTTATGCAGGATGCTGT
This sequence comes from Artocarpus heterophyllus, assembly GCA_025403435.1. Taxonomy (NCBI): domain Eukaryota; kingdom Viridiplantae; phylum Streptophyta; class Magnoliopsida; order Rosales; family Moraceae; genus Artocarpus; species Artocarpus heterophyllus. Next base: position 6,723,405 of record CM046347.1, on the reverse strand, counting down.
TGCACCTGCGATAACTCCTCCAGCAGCTTGGACTGACATTATTTTCCCTTCACTAGGAGTTTCCTTGATATCCCCATTATCTAAGATCCTGCAGTATAGACCATAAGCATTCATGAGAAATTTAAGTTAATTACTAAACAACCTGTAAGTTAATTACTAAACAACCTGACTGTAGACAACACACAATGAATCTTCCCATACTTATTTGGATGAGAAAGTTCTGTCAAAATTCCAGGGGAAACGCAAATTCAAATGACTTCTTAGTACCTTTTCATTGAACAACGTTTGGTGAAAGCCAGAAAAAATAGCAACCATTGAGGATACACAAACTCTATTATAAACATAATGCCATTCCTTGAACTAAAAATAGAAAACCCAGCCTAAAATCCAAAGACTCAATGTTATCATGTTCCACTTTTAAAATTGCAATTTTATGAATTTAAAGATTACCACTTGCTAGAGCTAGACTGATCTAAGCTAAACTAGCTCGTTCAAGACCCAGTTATAAGTAGAGATTATCATTTCTCACCTCCAGATGAACCGTTGGCTTGAACCATAACTTGCCCACCAAACAGCACTAGAGGGGGAATAAGTCATAACCGATAGACCAAACCCTCTATATAATCCCCGGATACCATCAGCCCTCAAAACCTTACGAACCACATCCAAACCACCGCTATATTTTGTGTGGCCTGAGTATCCCTGTACCATCAACTTTTGACTAACCTGACGAGTACCCGCAACAGAAAGAGTATTAGCATGTCAGCTTTTTTCCGTTTATTTTCTTCATGGTAGCTTCAAAACTAGCTGATAAAACAGATCCAAATCACAATTTCACGTACATCCGCGAAGGCAATTAACCAAAGATTACAAAGTAATAGCAAAAAAAATGACATAATATATCATTGCTAAGAAATTAAAGAAACATGAATTTGCATTTTACTAGAACTTCTCTAACACTTCAACCATATGTCAACATAAGAAACCACATACTTGCATTGATCAAAATCCATATACATGACAAACTTCCTTATTTTATTCTCCTTTATAATTTTTATACTAATTTATTTTTTGCTATTTAATTGTATGAGTCATATTAGTTGCAATTCCAAATTAGATGATGACAGTATGAAAACATAGAACAAGGATTAGATTTTCCATACCACATCAATGGGAACAAAGACAGCCTGAGAGAAGAGAGATGCAGTCATGCCGCCTAAGCCATTTGCAATAGCTGCCTGTGTAGGCTCGGATAGTTTTAATGGTTCCACCATCTTGAAGGCTGCAACTTTGGTAGTCTCTAAAGCAGTAAGGAATATAATCCTGGCAGGAATAGCACCCGTAATTACGGTGCCAAACCCTTTATAGAGTCCAGGAATCCCATCTGTTCTTAGTAAGCCACGGATGACAGAGAATGCATTTCTCTCGGCAGCGTCCTTTGAAGCAACCTGTAGCCTGGTTTTCACAACAGAAACTGGGTATAGCGCCACGGTAACTCCCGTAAAGAGGCCAGCTCCTACGACATAAAATTTAGTTTTATCAAGCCTGCAGAGTTGGATAAAAAGCAATGGAGTTTTAGAAATTAAAATAACACAAAAGAAAGCCAAAGCATCAATCAATTGCACGAGAGACTGAACCAACATTAAGAGGAGAAACACAAAGACGCCAAACTTGAGAAAACACTAAAATAAAGGGACGAGAAATAAACAAAACAAACAATGGAGGTCCCTTAGCGAACATTAATATATGGAAACTGATGGATACCCTTTACATTAAATCAACAACAAAGTATTTCATAAACTCTAATAACGAAATCATTCAAACAAAATTTCTGCTACCGTGCTTAAGACGAATAATCAAAACAAGACAGGAGCCAAGATGTAGCTAACAAAAAAATACTTCTCCCTCAAGTATTCTTACCCCTCCATTTTACATACTCATTTTCTTCAACAGTCAACAACTTAGCAAATAGCACGCCAAACTGAGGTGTTAAATGGAAAGAAACCAATGAAGAATTAAACGTCATCCAGTACGAAAAACACATAGCTCTATTCAACAACCCTTTTAACAGAATCCCTTAATACCATGTACATATGTCAGTATGTAAACAAATACACAAACGTAAGTACAGCGATAACTTAGAATTCAAATCCCCACTAAGAAGTGTAGTTAGCACAATGGTTAGAACCAGTTTAGTCATAAAAGCTAAAGCATATAAGAGCTTTTTATTGGAGCAACTTTGCTTTTTAGTCTAACACGTTGCTTAACAGATTTGCATAATTTCCTTTCGTCACTCCTCTGTCAGGAACAGACAAATAAACCCTAAATCTTTCCAAGCCTCCACTAGTTTCCGTCCAATTTTTCATAAATTATCCTATTCTCATCGATCAAACAGACTAACTGCACATTCGCATCTAAAATTCAAGATAAATAGATAACATAGAAAAGTGCGATCTTTAAGGAACCTAAAGAAAATCAAGAAAACAGCGATTGGAATAACACAAAGGAACGAACTTGATTATCAAACAAAGAAAAGGAGCAAAGAGTGGAAATGGAATCCGTACTTGTCCCAGTTAATCTCGGTCTGACCAAAAGAATGTGCTCGAGCGTCTGGTGCAGCCATGGAATCCGCGAATACCAAACGATATCTTGAACGAAAAGGAAAAAAAAGAACTCAAGAACGCATTACTTTTAGAAAACGAAGCAGAATCTTGAAAATCTCCGAAATGGTGTCTCTCTTGTGATGAACAGATTTCTTTAGAATTGCTAAAACTTCGAAGCCGCCGAGAATGAGCTTTTCTTCAGGTTTGCATTTTCAGATTGCTTGGAGCTTCATCCACCCCACTCGGTTTATGAATTATGTTTGATTTATTTTTTTTTATGGATTTTTTTTTTGGTGGGCGCTAGTTTGGCAGCTGAGTCGACTCAGCCGGTCGTAAAGAGACGATGTTAGAAATAGGTCTTGTTTGGACCGGAGCGAACCCCGCTTCATTCGATCCGCGTTTTTTCTCTCTTTCTTTTTTCCTTTTTTTTTTTCCTAATCTATTATATATGTGAATGTGAATTTGCCCTGTTTGTCTAAACAATGCCGCATTGGACTACACTGTCGATTAAAAGGGGGACCATTTCGTTCAGCACTCTCCCGTTTGACCTTTTAGCAACATTGTCGGGTTTCTTAGCACGAGACTTCCCTCAACTTCACGCGTTTAATAATTTAGTCCATAAACTAAAAATTTTAACAACGGACTCTTTCAACTTTAAAATCCGTTGCATATTAAGTCCAATTACTAAGAGGGTATTTGGCAGTGGTGGGAACTACTCAGTTCCCACCACAATCTCAGTTATAAACAGTGTAAACTCTCACATGCTACAGTAATAATAAAAAATATGCTATAGTGTAAAACTCTCACATGCTCAGTAAAAGTGGATCTCACCATTGGTTCACACCACCTTTCTAAACACCCTATAACATCATTAAAAATTTAGGCAGATATGTCAAGTGCTCATCATGTATGTAGATTATAAGGGATCAAATTCAAATTTAACAAAGAAACTAACATTTTTTTAATTTAAACCAAAAAACGTAAAAATAAAATAAAATAAAGACAAAAATCAAGCCTAAAATAACATATTGCCAGATAAGACAAATTGCAACGTATCTAAGTACTCAAAACAAATCTTGTACATCCAAGTATTTTGAATACATTAAAAATGTATTAAGTTAAGGATTATATTAAAACAAAAAAATACAATTTAAGAAAAAATATTGTATAATAACATGAAAAATTATACAGTATTAAAAAAATACAGTGTAAGAAAGTACACTGATAAGGTTATATAGTATAAAAATTACACTGCGAAGGTAATACAATGTAAGAATTGGATTGTTTAAGTTAAAGCAGTGTAAAAATAATATTGTTTAGAGAATATAGATGAATAAGAAATGTTATGTTTGGCCTCCAAAAATAAACCAGAGGCAAGTATAAAATATTTTATACAGTCTAGGAATATGTTTTGCACTGATTTTACCAAGGCAGTGTAAAAAAAATATTGTGTGGCAAAAAATTACACAATGTAAATTTGTAGGGCCACCAAGTGGACACCCGTTGCATTTCTATTGGGCCACCATGCCATGAAAGGTGGCCCAATCCCCTTGAGACACTTATTAACCCAATGGGTTACTTGATAAGTCACCTAAGAGGATAAGGATGCAATTAATGCAAGTTTAACCAAAAATTTTCTCTTCCTTCGCCAAGACCCATGGCCACCATTGATGAACTCTTCCAAGAATTTTGCAACTTTACATTTTTTGCAAAATAAACCTCATTTAAGTTCAAGAAACAAAGCCCAATGATTTTATCAAGTTTTAAGGTAAAAATCTTAACTTTTTTCAAGGTTTTTTATGGTTTTTCATGGGTTAAAGAAGGAAAGTTAATTCAAAGCATTTTGTGTGAGAAATGCTTAGGAAAAAGGTTTTAAAGGAGCTCTTGGAGGGCTAGAAGCATAAAGTGCTATTTGGATAAGATTTAATTCTTTAAATTTAAAGTTTAGTGATTTTGTTTGATTTTTTTTATTTCAAAAATCATATGGGTTTTTAAGCAAAGCTTTCATTAAATTCCATGGGGACATGAATTATGACATGTTGATCTTATGAAAATTTAGGGTTACATTGTTGAACATGTTAGTTTTTGCAAAAAATACTATTTTTGTAATTTCAGTACTAATTTTGCAAAAATGATGAGTGGGCATGAAAATGATTGAAACAAGAGCTGTAACTGCCCTTGCAATGGTAGAGATGTTGATTAAAAATAGATTTTTACAAAAATGCCCCAAAGACTAGATTGAAAGAAAAAGTTTCTTCTTGATAGAATTGAAAATGCCCAAAAATCCTCTGTACAGTGGGAATTTCAAAAAAGTTACAACATAAAACTTGTAGAAATCGTCGAAACTATTAGGAGGAAACTGTTAGGACAACGTGAACGGTTTCTTAAAATTCTGCTCGGTTAAGGAGTTATGAATTTTACAAGAATTTATTAAAATTGAAAAAAAAATTAAAGGGCAAAAATGTCATTTTTTCAAAGGATTTTCAATATGGTACTTTGAGTAAAAATGTTCCTCATGAAAAATGGGGACTAATGGTTTAAAAAGATTATTTTTGGTTTTGGGGACAAAAATGTAAATATTTTTGTGTTTCGGGCCAAACTATGAAATTGTGTAAAAACTGGGTTTTCACTAGGGAACGTTGGTTTCCTACACTGTTGTAGGCAGTAAGTACCATAGATACTAAGTTTTTAAGAAATTAAAGTTTAGTTAAGGAAAAGAATGAAAGAAAAAGAGATTAGGAACAAAATGGTCATTTTGCAAAAATGACCAAAATGGACCTGAAACGCCCGATGTCGAGAAACATTACTTGGTGGGAATTTTTTCGTATTATGCAGGTAATGAAATGTTAAAGTTAAACAATGAGTTTTATTAAGTTAAGAAATGGACGAAAAACCCGTTAGGGGTAAAATCGTTATTATGAAGGTAAACAGCGAAAACGAAGTTGAACACTCTAAATTAGCATAACGTTCTTAGACGAAAAATGTTCCATAATACGTTAAGTAACGTAACCATCATGTTTGACAAGAGATTTAATAAAAGATGTTCAAGTAAACGAAAGGTAACCCGATGGGTTACAAAATTACGGAAAGAAATGGGGTAAACCGATGGGGTACCAAGTTAAGTTAAGAAGGAATGAATGTTTAAGGTTTAAGTTAAATTATCAATCAAGTGGATTGATAATAAAGAAAGCTAAGTAATTAGTCGGGTGTCATATGATCAGGACACAAAAGCCGACTAATGGAAGGAAAAGGAAAATGAACAAAATTGAGAATGCTAGAGCATAGTCCGGGTAAGTTCAGACCTCACCTACAGCATGAAGTAAATAATTTTTAAATGTTTATATATATGTTTACAAATGTGTTTATAATTGTTGTGCAAATTGTTTTTAAAGTATGTTCGCACTTGTTATACAAAAGGTTTAAAGTTTAAATCAAGATTTGTAATGTACTTGCAATTATTATGTTTAAAGCATGGTTGCATTTAATATGCATAAAGTTTAAAAAATCAAGTAAAGGTTTGCAATGTATTTGCAAATATTATTTTTAAAGTATGATAGCATTTTGTTAATGCACAAAGTTTTACAGTTTAATTTATAAGTTTATTGATTGCATTTGTTATGCAATAAATTGCATCTGTTATGTAATAAGTTTCAGAATAAAAACTATGATTTGCAAAATGTGATTTGCATTATATGTTGCATTTGTTATGCAATAAGTGTTAGAATACAAGTTATGATTTGTAAAACGTGATTGCGTTATATGTTGCATTGGTTGTGCGATAAGTTGCATTTGTTATGCAATAAGTTTCAAAATAAAAATTATGATTTGCAAAATATACTTGCGTTATATGTTGCATTGGTTATGCGATAAGTTGCATTTGTTATGCAATAAGTTTCAAAATAAAAGTTATGATTTGTAAAATGTGATTGCATTATATGTTGCATTGGTTATGCGATAAGTTGCATTTGTTATGCACTAAGTTTCAAAATAAAAATTATGATTTGTAAAATGTAATTGCGTTATATGTTGCATTGATTATGCGATAAGTTGCATCGATTATGCACTAAGTTTCAAGATAAAAATTATGATTTGCAAAATGTGATTGCATTATATATTGTAGATAAGTTGCATTTGTTATGTAATAAGTTTCAAAATAAAAGTTATGATTTGTAAAATGTGATTGCATTATATATTGCATTGGTTATGCGTTATATGTTGCATTAGTTATGCGATAAGTTGCATTTGTTATGCACTAAGTTTCAAAATAAAAGTTATGATTTGTAAAATGTGATTGCGTTTTATGTTGCATTGGTTATGCGATAAGTTGCATTTTTTATGCAATAAGTTTTAAAATAAAAATTTTGATTTGCAAAATGTGATTGCGTTATATGTTGCATTAATTATGCGATAAGTTGCATTTTTTATACAATAAGTTTCAAAATAAAAGTTATGATTTGCAAAATATGATTGCGTTATATGTTGCATTGGTTATACGATAAGTTGCATTTGTTATATAATAAGTTCCAAAATAAAAGCTATGATTTGCAAAATATGATTGCGTTGTATGTTGCATTTGTTATGCAATAAGTTTCAAAATAAAAGTTATGATTTGTAAAATATGATTGCATTATATGTTGCATTGGTTATGCGATATGTTGCATTTGTTATGCGATAAGTTCCAAAATAAAAGTTATGATTTGCAAAATGTGATTGTGTTATATGTTGCAATTATTATGCAATAAGTTACATTTGTCATGTAATAAGTTTCAAAATAAAAGTTATGATTTGCAAAATATGATTGCGTTATATGTTGCATTGGTTACGCGATAAGTTGCTTTGTTATGCAATAAGTTTCAAAAAAAAGTTATGATTCGCAAAATGTGATTGCGTTATATGTTGCATTGGTTATGTGATAAGTTGCATTTGTTATGCAATAAGTTTCAAAATACAAATTATAATTAGCAAAATGTGTTTGCGTTTTTATGATGCATTTGTTATGCAATAAGTTGCGTTTGTTATGCAATAAGTTTTAGGATACAAATTATGATTAGCAAAATGTGTTTACGTTTTATGTTGCATTTGTTATGTAATAGGTTTTACAGTTCAAGTTATGATTTGCAAGTGTGTTGCATATGATGTGATTGCATTTGAAATGCTCACTAAAGTTAATAAGATGGTAATGTAAAGATAAAAAGAAAGTATCGTACCAGTCTTTTGTTGTGAGGTAATGAAAAAAAGTTAAATTTTAACCTCCTAAATGTGAGGTACATGACCTCAAAGATCGATGGTCTTAAGTCTTCCATAAGGGAAACATCACGTTTATGATCTCATAATTAAAGATGTTGGTGCAAATACTAAATGTTATAAGATAAATAAAGTTAAACAACAAAGGATATGAAGTTAAAGTAAGAAAAGAATGTTCATAAAATGCTCATAATTGAAGTTCATAATTGAGCATAAATAGAAACATGCATTGTGATTTTATTTGTTTTTCTTGTCATGAAACATTTATATGCTATGGAAAACATTCTGAGGAATGTTTTATATTAAGTGTTTATAAAAACATAAATGACGATTATTATATTAAGTGTTTATAAAAACATAAATGACGATTATGAAGAGCAATCTGATGATTGTTTTATGTTAAATATTTTATGAGAAGCGTTTATGAAAAACGTTACAGAAATGCTTTATGAAAACGTTTATGAGAAACGTTTTAAATATGTTTTATGAAAAATATTTATGAGAAATATTTTAAGAAAAAGGTTTCCATGAGAAAAGTTTCTAAAGCATGTTTTAAATTATTTATGAGATTATGTTTGAACTTACTCAGCGAAAGCTCATTAAAAGTTTCTTCATATTGTAGGTAGTTTTATGGGCGATCAGTATGACCCATTAGAAGAGTTGGGTTCTGTGGTAGACGTATATGAGGATTTGGATATGGATACCACTACAGTAAGTTTTCGCTCTTTAAAAGAAATATTTTTCACTATTTAATATAATGTTTTCAAAGTTTTAAGAAAAATAAAGTTTGAAGAAATGTTTTCAAGTTTTAAGATACAGTTTATGAACTATTTAATATAATTATAAAGTTAAGTTTTAAGTTATGTTTTAGTAAATGTTTCTTATTAAGTTTTAAGAAACGATTTGAAATGGTTTTAAAGTCAAATGTTGAGCAAGGTCTCGACTTGAATGATGACAGAGGTCACAGCAGTTTTTAAAAACGTTTCAAAGAATGTTTTAAAAAAAATTAATTTAGTATTTTTCTTATTACCGTAGAAGGACTCGTTGTTGAGGACGGAGAACAAAGATAGATGGGCTTAGGTTCTTTTTTCTTTATTTTATTTTTGCCTTTTTGGTTTTTAGTTTTTCATTCTAAATTTTAAAAAATACAAATTTCTTGTTAAATTTGAGTTTGACCGATCATAGCATACCCATGTGATGTGAACGTCACACTTCTCTGCAAATTTTTAGTAGTGTTATCAATTAGACTTGCTATACAATGGTTTTTGAAATTCATGAAGTCAATTGTTTTTTAGTTTAAAGATTGAATTGTCAAAACGCATCAAAGTTCACGAGGTCCCATGCGAAAATACCCAATTACAAGGTAACATTTTATAGGTTGGGTATAAAAAATAGTATCATAGTATATATTAGAACTAGTAGCGCAATACACATAACAAAGTTGGCATCTCCAAAACGCCCTTCCTTTCTTGTTCTTGATGATGTTTACACGGTCGCTCTTCTAGCTCGATTGAGAGGAATAAGATCTCCGCCGACCTTGGAGACGACGTCATTGTGCAACATCCGCATAGCTGTTCATGTAGTTGGGGCATAAGCTGTTAGCGCTCGCATTGCAGAGGCAGACTGGGCATGGCAGAGAGAAGGGGAGAAAGAAGGTAAATCCGAAGAGGAGGGAGACAGTAGATGGGGGAGAATGTGTTGCAATTAGGGTATTTTTGGTATCATGTTATATTTTAAATATGAATTATAATTTTTTGTTATTTACTCACTCCGCTTAAACATTATGTTAACAATTTTTATTCACCTTCTTATTTATATTATTTTCCTCTCTTTTTTTTTGACTTTTTTTCTCTTGAAAACAAAGAAGACAGAGAAAATCACATCACATGACAAAATTTTTACGTTGTAATTGAAATAGAGTAAATTTTCATAATAGTATTGAATTTTTGATTTTTTGTAATATTTTGAAAAAATTTTCCAACATTTCAACTTCGCCATTGAGATTTTACAATGTGTGTAAAAAGCTCCCAAAAATAGGCATGTTGATATAGGTAATGTTGAAATACAATAATATTTTAAAAATGTTATAAGAATAGAATAGTTGCGTTATAATTATTACAAATAGTTTTTTTATTTTCTATTATATTATAAAAATAAACAGGTGCATGTTATAATGATTTTAATTTTTTATTTAAAAATATGTAATTCTTTTTTTTGTTGGCTATATTTCAACGTGATTAGTAAGATATTATGATGGTCTAAAATTTTCTTTTCTTTTCTTTTTATTTTTGTTGGATAATAAATTTTGCTATATCAACAAAATGAAAAATATAGTAACAAGTGCAAGTTGTGACAACTAAAAAAACAGTACGAGCTTTGATTGATCATGTGTAGGGTTGATCATTGGTCAATCACCAACCAAATTGATTGCTTTGATAGTTGATCAACACTGTAAGTTTTGTTCGACAATCCAGTTGGATATAATAAGTTTTAACTATTATAATGTAAAGCTTTCATATGCTACAATAAAAAAATAAAGTTTATTATAGTATAAAGCTTTCACATGCTATAATATTGGCCCTGTTCGTTTTTATTCTTAGCATTTTTAAAAATGTTTTCATACGTTTTTTGAGACAAAAATTTTAAAAACACTCTCTGCGTAATTTTCAAAACATCATCATTTTTTAAAACAAAAACATTTTCACATATTTTACAAATAATACTAAACAATCCTATTATATTTCAACTTGATTTCTAGGCACTGTTGTAGTTTCTCAAGCATGCAAAACCACCATTGATGTACGGACCACAAAGATCGACCAAACATCGGTAAAAAAAAGTTGGTTTTCTTCGATCCGTGATGCTTGGTTCCATGTCAAGGATGACAACAACGACAGTTGCGTAAGATTTCACATTCCAAAAGAGGGGCGGCTGCTTGAAAGGAGAAAAAGGATGAAAAGGAAGACGTGTACAGTAAGCAACAACGGTTTTTTTAATGTCTAAAAAGCACATGCATGTATACATAACAATATTAAGCTTGTCAACGGTGTCGTTTCACTAATTTCACATTAGTAGAAACAGCATCAATCCAATTATAAGTTTAATAAATGATAAAAAAAAAAAATGCAGTGAGTCGGTTGGCTCGGATTGGATAAATAAAAAATACAACAACGGAATGATGGGGAACGATATAAGAACAAGAATATTAGAAATTTTAAATATAAGACTTCAAAGTTATATTCGAATTTAGAGTTTTTTTTTAATTATTATTGTGTTATTCTATTAGGACTTATTTAAGTTTTAACAATATTATGAATGGAGATATATATAATCCCTATTCACTTTTTTTGTTATTTTGTATCTATGTTTATATTATGTAAATTCTCTTGTTCCTCGACTAAAATTCCACTATTTATCTTGTATCTTTCGTCCCAACTTTATTCGTAGATTCTTTAATAATCAGGAGACCATAAAAGTTAAAAAACTAGGTAGAAATAATAAATTTGAAGGACGATATTTGAAATAGCTATAGTGAATTCCACATTAATTTATTTCCTTTCAAAGTTTCTAGCTTCAACAACAACTTACATGAGACACACTAACATTAATTAACTAGTTTTTACTTTTACTAGCATCTAATCAACCATATTATGAGAAGTTCTTTAATGAAAAATATGTAAAAGTTAATTAAACAATATTTTAAAATGTTTAATTAAAATGACATAATATGGTTGGTCAAATAACATTTGAAACACTAAAATTAGATAAAAAGTTTAGGTCGTTAAAAATATGACTGAAATTTAGTAATCTTGTAAGTTTTATTCTTACATTTTAAAATTTCATCTGCTTTTCAATTGTGTTCCTATCAAAATAAACTTTTGCATTAGTGGCATGTTAACTACAATATATGTCATGATAGAACTCCGACGGATCACGTAACAAGCCAATGAGAAACAAATACATGCTTGGTAAGAATATGTCACGCTAGACAAGTGGAATATTATTTAATTCAACATGGAGATAGGAATTGATCGTCAAGAACATGAAAATATAGTCCTTCGAATTAAAAAAAAAAAGGAACATGAATATAGGAATTCATTACTCGATAAAAAAAGAATATAGGAACATGAATTCATGAAAAAAGTTGAATATAGGAAAATAATTTGTGAAAAGATAAAAGGAGTTTTTTGTCCATGAGTTGCAAAATTCCCGCAAAGGAAGCCAAAAATATAGAAAGAAGCAAAAAAAAAAAGAGAGTAAAAGAATAAGAAAAAGTAAAAACAAAACAATTATCAAAATAAGTTGTGGTTTTATTATTAGGTTATGTTCATAACCATAAATAATACGAGTGTTTTTTATCTCGAAATTAAAAGGATTTAAATTTTTTATTTTTAAATAAGATTAGATGTAGTTTTAATATTAAATAAGTTTGTAATAATAAATAACAGAAGGTTTTTTTTTTTTCAAAGATAAATAACGGGAACTTTTGGTCTATAATTTTAAAAAAATCCATCTTTTACTAAAAAAAAAAAAGAAAAAGAAAAGAATACAAATACGTGCGTGCTGTGAGATGAGACGCTGACAGAGAAGCTCCAAAGGAGTTCACAACTGTCAGATAACCAAAAAAAAAAGAAAAAGAAAAAAAAAGGAAAAAAAAGGAAAAAAAGAGAGAAAAAAAAAAAGGCAGAGGAATTCCCTCTCTGTAAGATAACCACTGCTGAGTGACACGTGGACTGTACACGGATTTGAGCGGACTTTTCACGCTCACACGTCATTGAAATGAGCTGTCTCAACACTGTTTGTGGTCTGTCAGTCACGTTTGGCAGAATTCAACCCCTAAAAATGGGTCTGCTATAAAAAAAAATTAAAAAATTAATTTCCCTCGTATTAAAAGAGTCTTCTTATAAAATTCCACTCATGTGTTTTTTATTTATATTTTTTTATTTTTTTAATAATACCATATTGTATCAATTAAAATATCATATTAATTAAAATATTATATCATTAATTACATTAGTTAAAATATTTTAATTATTATGACATAAAATTATTAAAAAAATACGAAAGGAGGGAAGAGAAAGAGGATGTATAAGTTAAATTCTATATGTTTTAGAGATGTTTACAAAAAAAATAACTCTAATTAGATTAAATAGTTTAAAAACATTACTTTTGAGAATTCCATGGGAGAAAAACTCCATAGAAACCGACTAAAGTTTTTAGTAAATGTAAAAACCATCAAAATTGGAGTGCTACGTTTTATATTTTATAATTTTATCCAACAAATTCTTCACCTCTTTTTTCATTTTTTTAAAGTAATTTTCATTTTTTTATTGGCTCAAACAATTCGAAAAAAGTCCGATTCAAAAATAAAAATGAAAATAAAAACAAGAGAGAGAAAATAACAAAAGCAAGCAACGGAGGAAATGACCCACATATATTTGTAAAGAAAATCCACGAGCACTTGACTTTTATCAAAACGGCCCACCGAAAAATGTTTAGAAAACCGAGGAGCCAAAAAAAAAAATTCCACGAGTCCTAGCTGGATATAATAGCCAATACAACCTTCAAGAAAATAAAAAGAGAAAGTTTAGGGTACACTCTTCGAAAGCAATTAATATGTCTACACTGGCATAAAAATTAGAGGCATCATTGAACAAGTATGGAAAAATGAACAACTGTCCCCTTAAAAAATGGAAACAACCGGGTGTTTGGTAGTATTTCTAATTGTTTTTGAAAATGCCGATGTAACGGTGTTTGTTAAAATTAATTTTAACTAAAATTTTTGGCTGTTATAATATAAGACTCTCATATATCACAATGATTAAAAAATAAGTTACAATATAAAGCTTTTACATGCGGTAGTTTTTACTTCAAACGTTTCAATTTAGTAGTGTTTGATAATATGAGTTAGAACCAAAACTTTTAGTTGTTATAATATAAGCTCTCATATGTTATAATGTTATGAAAAAATATGTTACAGTATAAAATTCTCAAATACTACTGTATTTTTAATCAAAATTAATTTAAACTATTAGTTTTAATTAATATTTCTAAACATCTCAACGAGAGAAAATGAAAGCGTTTCTTAAACAAATAGAAAAGAAAATAAAACAAATTACAAGAATGATTTTTTTTGAGAGCGAGAATGATTTTTTCAAGAAAAGAAAAATAGTGGAAAATTGATTTTATATTTCCGTTTTCATTTTCTAAAACTATAACTAATATAACTTTCACCGTCAAACGATTTTTTTTATTTAATTAATGATTATTTTATTAAGAAGAAGAAGAAGAAAGCAACCCCATGAATTGTCAACGGGAGATTATTCTTTTCTTTTTTTTCTTTTTTTTTGTTTTTCTACTTTTCTTCGCCGTTCGCTTCTGCCAAGCAATGTCCATAAAACACAAACAACCAAAAGGCGTTTTTTCGTTGCAGAAGAGAAAAAAACGCAAAGAGAATTATGTGTTACAATGTCAAAAAAACATATACAAAGTTCTACTACTTACATAGTGTCCGGCGTTAATGGTTCAAACCACTTACAGGTTAATGGTTCATACTATTATTTTAGTTACAAATAATGTAAAACTTTCACGTGTTATAATAACAATAAAAAAATTATTATAATATATATCTCTCGTAGTTCTAGTTACCTTGTCAAAACACAACGCAGTTCTAGTTACCTTGTCAAAACACAACGCACACACGCACAAGTGGATTTTCTAGAAGGTGCCCCTAAAATCCTTATTATTCTGATCATCACAAGCTCACAGCTGTTCCAGTCCATCATCCATTTATCTCGCCCGTATTTATCGCCCTTTGCATACAAGTAATTAAAAAGAAAAAAAAAAGAGAAAACTTTTGTACCCATTATTTGTTAGTCTATAAAAATGGAATTCATGTTTCATTACACCATAAACTATTCCAAATATTGCCTTTCATTTTTTATTTTATTTTTTGCTTTTATTAATGTGGAATCTTGCATTATACGTTTAAGAGTGGGCTTAAAAAGTCCACCACTACACTTCTTGAAAACTGACCTTATTCTCCGGGCAAGGGCCTCTTTTCTCTCCGCATTACTGTCTCTCTCTCTCTCTCTTTCTTTCTTCTCTTTCTCTCTCTAGAAACTAGAGCAGGAAAAACAAGCAAACATTCTAATCTTCTATCAAGGCGAAAGACTCACTCACTGAGAGAGAAAATGGCTTCTGTTTTCGTACCCATGACGACTTGGGACTCCAAATTTACGAGTTACATCATTTTGTTCGTTTTTCTGCTTTCTTCATCTATCTTCATTTCAACAGGTTAGCATATTTGCTCAGTCTTTTTATATTTGTTATTTTATTATTATTATTTTTTGATTTTCTTTTGTGATAGCTTTTGATTACTTGTTGAAACAAAATGTATATCATGTTTTTTATGTTCGTTGAAAAAGAAAAGGAAAAAAAAAAAAAGCTGTTCCAGCTTTTAGAATTGTTTTGGCCTTTTTCCATGGCGATTGTAATTTTTTATTAATCTTTTTTTTTGGTTCTGCATTTCATTTTTTTTAAGGATTATTTATTTATATTTTCTATTTTGGCGTAAATGAAGTTTTTTTTCCCATAAAATCAATACAGAGTACGTTGAAAAATGTAAATTTTGGTCTTAAGATTGTATTGTGTTTTTCATTTTTAAGAAAATAGAAATTCAAAAGCACTTTTAATTCCTTTTATTGCTCCTGTTTCCAGAACGTACTTTTTTTTTTGTAAAAAAGTAAAAAATAATAAAAAGTTTAATGCTTTTGATGATGGTCTCATGATATGTTGCCCCTGAAGCAGAGCCTGTATAATTAGTGCACGAATGGAGATATAAATTTCACAATCAATATAAATTTTCTTTTATATTCACTCTTAAGAAATTCAGAAAATTACAGACATATCCCTCGTTAGCTGTTGGAGATTTATACTTGTTAAAAGTAAAATTAACATTTTTTTTTTTTTTGCATTTTCCCTCTAGTTCTACTGTGAAATTTATGTTAATGGGCAATAATAAAAATCCCTTATTTCCTTTGGTTTAAGAGCTTTGAATGATCATAAATCTCCTCTGTTTATTATTCTTAATTATTTGTGCATATCTATGCATCCATTTTCTTTAAATCGAAATTTACAACATTTATCACAAAGGTTTGAGACAATTTTATTTTTCTCTACTCCAGAAGCTTATGATGCACTTGACCCAAATGGAAATATTACAATCAAGTGGGACATCATCAGCTGGACCGCTGATGGCTATGTGGTAAGTACTATTTTGTTATATAATTAACCTATTTACAACATTGAGATTGATTGTCTTATGTTGTATCACTTTACATTTCACTTATTAGGTTGTACGAAACAAAGCTAAGGTGAAAAGAAATAGTTGCGAGATTTTGCTTTTTTTGAGCTCTTTCTGAAGCTCGTAAACCAAATGAAATTTTGATTAGTAATTTTTTTAAAATTTTTTGGTCAACTATTATTAGTTGCTTTTTTTTTTGGGTAATTATCAATAGCAGCATTTTGATATTATTCACTTAGGAGTTGTTTGTTTAACCACGGGTTGGGGGTGATTAAGCACTTAATTGGTGTCTTAATTTTCTTGAACATGAACAGGCTACTGTTACACTTTACAACTTTCAGCAATATCGTCACATCGAATCCCCAGGGTGGTCACTGGGATGGACATGGACAAAGAAGGAGATTATATGGAGCATGGTGGGAGGCCAAGCCACAGAACAAGGAGATTGCTCGAAATTTAAGGGGAATATTCCACATTGCTGTAAGAAGAACCCGACAGTCGTCGATTTAATGCCAGGAACTCCTTACAATCAGCAGGTTGCAAATTGCTGCAAAGGGGGAGTGCTCAGTTCATGGGTGCAAGATCCTGCCAACGCTGTAAGCTCGTTCCAGATAAGTGTAGGCAGGTCGGGAACCACCAACACCACAGTCAGAGCGCCGAAAAACGTCACTCTCAACGCACCGGGGCCTGGCTATACTTGTGGGCGTGCAAGGATTGTCAAGCCTAGCAGATTCATTACCTCGGATAAACGGAGAGTGACACAAGCTTTGAGTAAGTTGTCAAAACTTAATATGGGGTTGGATACTAATATTTCAGTAATATTGCTGATATTTTGAACTAATCCACCTCTGTTTTTCTTTTATGGCAGTGACATGGAACATTACCTGTACATATTCACAATTTCTGGCTTCCAAAACCCCAACTTGCTGTGTTTCGCTCTCGTCATTTTACAATGATACAATAGTGTCCTGCCCTACTTGTTCATGTGGCTGTAAAAGTAACACGACTGGAGGCTGTGTGAAGTAAGTTTTTTCATCTAGAAACAATGTCACTTTTTAAAGAGTAAAAAAAAAATTTCTCAAGTATTTTCCTGGTTTACAGGGGAAATTCACCGCATATAGCTTCAGTTGTCCAAGGTGCTAGCAAGAATAGTATTACGCCTCTAGTACAATGTACTAGCCATATGTGCCCTATCCGAGTTCACTGGCATGTTAAAATAAACTACAAGGAATATTGGCGGGTAAAGGTCACGATTACGAACTTCAACTACGCGATGAACTACTCACAGTGGAACTTGGTCGTCCAACACCCCAATTTTGACAATCTGACCCAGATTTTCAGTTTTAACTACAAGTCATTAACACCTTATGCATCGATAAGTAAGTTCATCCAAACTTGTTATAGATAATCTCATTTTTTTCCTTTTGTCATATCAATTGTTCTTCGTGTCTCTTTTATGGTGCCTTATGACATTCTTCTTTTAACAGATGATACTGCCATGCTATGGGGAATAAAGTTCTACAATGATTTGCTCATGCAAGCTGGACGTCTTGGTAACGTCCAGTCGGAGCTTCTCTTCCAGAAGGATAAATCGACTTTTAGTTTCGAGAAAGGTTGGGCTTTCCCTCAAAGGATTTATTTTAATGGTGATAATTGTGTCATGCCACCTCCTGACGCCTACCCAACGTTGCCAAACTCCGGTTCAAGGAAGCACATCTCGCTACTCACTTTATTTGTAACTTCCCTGTTGACCTTGGCATTCATATATGCATATGCTTAAGTGTTCTTGTAAATGTGTGAGTTACAAATTTCTCAAACGGACTAGTTCACCCCCGATTGTTCGGTCTAGTGACAGAGTTATTCTTGAACTTGGGTGATTTGAATTTTGAACCAAGATATTTAATGGGTTGAGGTGGTGCTGATGTTAGTTCTTTGTAGCATATATGGACGGTGAATTCACTACCATTTTGTTACTTACAGTTTTTTTTTTTTTTTTTTTTTTTTTTTTTTTTTTTTTTTTTTTGTATATGTAAAAGACACAAGGATAAATGACAATGAATGTGAGTTGGGGTTTTGACAGCATAATAAACTCTTGTTTTCAGTCTTTGCATTCTCATTTTGGTGATTTGTTCTATCACTATAATTTTTGGCATACAAATAGATGTGCTTAAACTTAAAGATTCCATAGTTTTGCCCTTCACTTTAATCTCTGTATTCACGAGGCACACAGAAAAAATACAACTGAAGTGTAGCTCTTGCATGACTTGGCCAAAAAATGGCCTCGTTTTCTCTCGAGGCTTGTATGAGTATTTTACTATTTTATACTCGGTGCACCTTATCCCCAAAATTTTTGAACACATGAAAAGAATATAGCAGACTCATGTAACCAATCACTGAAGAAGTATGAACAAGAAAAACACAGAAGAGATCAATTTTGGGAAGGAAGTTAGCAGAGTTTTATGGGCAGAATTGGGCAGATATGGATAGGCATCTGGTGGAGGCATCAAGCATTCCTCACCATTGAAGTAGACCTTGCGAGGAAATGCCCATCCATTCTTCAAAGTAAAAATGTTCTTGTCCTTTTGAAGAAGAATCTCAGACTGAACATTCCCAGATGGCCCAGCTTCCATCAGTAGATCATTATAGAATTTCAATCCATAAAACATACCCGTATCGTCTGCACAAAATTCGGTACGCATAAAATTATGTTACCATTTGAAAAGTAGTTCAAGACTGTATATGAAGAAGAGTTTTTAAGGAGACTCACTTATGTCGCCGTACGGAACAAGAGGCTTGTAATCAAAGCTGAAGACTTGAGTAACGTTGTTAAGGTTAGGATGCTGAATAGCCAGTGTCCAAAGCGTGTAGTTCAGCCTGTAGTTAAAGTTTGTGACGGCGACCTTCACGCGCCAATAGTCCCTGTAGTTGACCTTCACGTGCCAGTGGACCCGAATTGGGCACATGTGGTGCGTGCACTGCAGCAGCGGGACGTTGTTCTTCTTCGGAGTGTTTATTCCCACAGATTTAAGAACTTTCGAGTCAGGTCTGAAAAAAAAATTATTATTATGCTCACATCATGACACATATCCTTGTTACGGATCCTGAAAGTGGAAGTGTTCAGAAGAACAGTTTCGTTTGTTAGTGTCATGAAACTTACTTGACACAATTTTTCTTGTCCTGGCAACCACAAGCACAATGAGAACAAGGAGTGATAGTATCATTGTAGAAGGATGATAAAGAAACACAACAGCTAGGATTTTTCCTGGCCAGAATCTGTGAGTATGTGCAGGTCACATTCCATGTCACTGCATTTATTATACCCAAGATGAGATGTCTGTGTAAAAAATTTGACAAAAGTTAGATCATCTAAAAAAAAGGAGCAAAACAAAAACCCACTCAGAGCCTGAGTCTTTCTGCGGTGATCAGGGGTAAGAAATGTGGTGGAGGGAACAATTTTGGCCCTGCCACAGGTGTAGCCAAGCCCAGGACCGAGCAAAGTGAAGTTGCGGGGAAGTTTCACCGTCTTGTTAGAAGTACCGGCCATGCCCACACTGACCTGGAAGGCTGAGACTGAGGCTGCAGGATCTTGGCCCCATGAAGAGAGGACGCCGCCTTTGCAGCAGTTTGAGAATTGCTGGTTGTAAGGAACTCCGGGCAACAAGTCGACCACCGTCGGGTCTTTCTTACAGCAGTGAGGCACGTTCCCTTTGAACTTCGAGCAGTCTCCTTGCTCGGTGGTTTGAGCTCCCACAATGGACCATATCACTTCCTTTTTAGCCCATGTCCATGCCAAGGTCCATCCTGGGGTCATTATGTGCCTGTACATTTGAAAGTTGCTCATTATAACAACTGCCTGCAAGTGCAAACATATGTCTGAATTAATTAATGATTCAAATTGAAAAAACAAAAACAAAAACAAAAATTGTGATAATAATTAAAAACAAAAATGCATATACCACATAGCCATCTGGTGTCCAAGACATGACATCCCATTTGATTGTTATGTTTCCATTTGGATCCAGGGGATCATATGCAACTGCATGGACGAAAATTATGCACAAGATCAAAATTACACCATGAACAAATAAACACAAGTACTAATAATAAAAAGACATTGCAAGCTTACCTGCATGAGAAAAGATGGCAACAAAGAAGAAAGCTGAGATGAAAACTCTCATCTCTGCGTTTCGTCTCAGGTCTTTTGCTAAGTTTGTTGTAAAAGAGGTTAATGCAGTGTTTGGGACTTGGGTTTTAGAGGTAAATTATTAGTTATTTTCAATGACTGAAACTCCACAAGCTCAAATCATTGAAGTATTTTAGAAAAGATGGAGACTTTGATGAGAAAAGAAATTCCTTGTTGGGTTTTGGAATGGCTTGCCTAATGGTTGTTACAACTTATACCATTTTTTCAATAGACTCTCTCTCTCTCCGTTTCTGCATCTTTCAATGAAGAGAGTTACAGTACATTTCATATCTTAAAGCAACGGCTAAGTTGGACTTAGGTGTGAGATATGTGTAGAGTGTGAAGTACATTCCAACCTCCTGGTTGGAGGTTGAAGATGACAGGTAATGAAAGTTGTTGTTGGGCAGGTGCGAAATTTCCTTTATACCCATGATCATTCCCTTATTATTCCACTTCCTCCTAGAGCATTTGAGTCATTTTGAGCAAGGGCTATCAAAACACAGCTGCTTGGAAACGTTTGTATTGCTTCTGGGCGCCTTTTTTAAGTCAGATGAAAGATTGAGTTTACAGCAAGCGAACGACAAAAAGCAGGGACAGAAATAAACAAGTGGCAATGTTAGAAACACCTTCCCAACCGCTAGCATTGAACAGAATCGAAATTGCTTCCACAGTAAAACTCCTCAAAAATGAATACCCATCTCTCATTTTGCTCTGTCTTTGCTTATTGTGCCTCTCCTATGGCCCTCCTCGTACTCAAGGAGTTATAATGAAGTCTCTTTTTTCTTTTTTTGGAGGATTAATGGAAAGCCTCAATTATGAAGTTTTTACATATAAAAAGTACAGTGAAAAGGGTCTGTGACGAAAAAGGGTATGAAGTTATGAACCGCTTTCAAATAGTTCATTAAATTTTCATAAAGGCTTTCGAGAGTCAAGGATGAATGGTCAGGCGTAGCGTCAATATGTTGGGGGTATTAAAGGCGTTCAATTATTGAATTTGATCAATCATAAACTTGAAATAAAAATCAGGAGCATTAGCTGTCAAATGTTTTGGTTTTAGGAATTGTGTTTCAAATATTGTTCGGGTTAGGCGATGCTTAAGAGTGGAGTGAATTAAGAAGAAAATCCTAAACTCAAGTCATTTTAAGTCCTTTGAACGACTGGTATTGTGTGTGTATATATATATATTCAAAAAATGCTTAGGTTTGAATCTTGACCAGCAACGTAATTGTTTATTACGAACTTATATTCCTTTTTTTTTATATTAATGTCGACTTTTAATGTTCATTTCGACTTTCAGGTTAGAGTTTTCTCCTAATTTTGATTTATTTTAGGTGTTGTGGTCATTTCAATGTCACAGTAGCATAATTTTATTGCAGCTTCAGATGTTTGTCGATTCGACATTTTATGTCGTTTTTGTTTCCGTTGTCTTTTTCTATTCCAAGTTTTGCGGTTTGGATGTTACAGTCATTCTTATACGGTTCTCGTTTCTTCATTTCGATGTCGTTTTCCATCAAGCTGCCTGCTTATTGTCGTTTTTATGTTTTGTCCTTTTTTGTCTTTACAATTATTGCTGTTTTTGGATCTTTAATTTATGTCGTTTTTGTTGCCGTTGTCCTTTGCTATTCCAAGTTTTGTGGTTTTAACGTTTTATCTCGATTCCAATGATACTGTCGTTCTTATACGGTACTCCTTTCTTGTTTTCGATGTCGTTTTTCACCAAGTTGCCTGCTTATTATTGTTTTTTTTTTTGTCCCTTTTAGTCTTCACAATTATTGCTGTTTATGGATTTTCTGTTGTCGTTTTATCAATATCCCTTTTTAAGGGATTCAATGTCATTTGTTTATGCTAATTATTTTTGTTAATTGTTGATAAAATTATATGTCATGCTATGTTTTTAACCTCCTTTTTTATGCCATAAAACAGTTTTAAAATATTTAAAAAGCCAGAAAAAAATTATTAGTGCTACAATTTTATTGAGTTATTAGTGCTACAACTGTGTTTTTACGTCTTTTCTCTCTTTTTTTCTCTCTCGTCTCACTCGCTTTCTCTCGTTCTTTCTCTCTTTCTCTTTCTCATCTCCTTATTCTTCCGTTTTTTGTCTCTCTCTTTGACCTCTTAGCGACGACAGCCATCACTGTCGAAGATGAACCTGCTCTGGAGACTGGGAGATCACGAGGACATGTTGCAAGATCTAGAATTCATCCACCAACAGCGACAACGAGCTCTGATCGACCACTGTCCACTCATGAAGAGTAAGGAAGCTCGCCAGCTGCGTCGATTAGATCTCCATTCAACCACAAAGAGCAAGGATGAAGCTCATTGGCTGTGTCAATGGGATCACAAGGTTGATCAGATCTTCATTCAATTGCAACTCCCGAAATCAATTAGATATATGTTTAATCGTGAAAAGCAAGGACGAAGATCGTCGGCTGCGTCGACGGGCTATCGAAGTCAATGAGATCTCCTGTGCTACCGATGCCGACGATGGTCGAGATTTCGAGATCGAGTTTGTCGCCAGATCCTGTCGTCGTTTGTTTTGTTGTTGTTGTTGTAATTGTTGTTTTTGTTTTTGCAGTTGTTGTTGGTGAAGTTTTTTCCCTGCTTTTTTATGGCCATGACGTCGCCGGTGCTTGAGACCAGCCGTGCGGGCAACGAGAAAAAGAAAGAGAGAGGAAAGAGAAAATGATTGAAAAATGTAACACATAATATGTCATAAATAGCCATGCAAAACATCCTCATAGGCATCACAACGGAGGACACGAAAAATATTTTAATAAAATATGTCTTAGAGTAACATAAAAAATGTCTCGAAAGGACACATGACATTTTTCAAAGAACAAGCATAAAGTTCGTGGCATAAGAACCTTTTACATTTTATGGCATGAACAAATATTGAGTCTAAAAAATGACATTTATATGAACTTGTTTTCACGTCTTGTTTTTTCTTCTCATTGCATTTCTTGTTTTTGTCCTTATTAATGTTTCCTCAATCTTTTTGATTTTGTTGTTCGCAATTTTTTTTGAACTTGGAGTAAGAGGCTCGCACTCTTCATATTGTGATAAAATAAGTATAGTTTTATTGTTAAATTATACCTACAATCAATTGTCGTCTGGAAAGCTACAATCATCATTTCTTTTTATAATATTATTTTTTGATAGTTTTCTTGTCGCTGTCGTTTTCACGTGAACTTTATGTTGCCATTCTTGTGGTTGTCATTGCGTTCTTTATTTTGTTTATTTTCCTAGTTTTATGTGATTTTTCCATTTAAGGGCGTTTATAATTGCCCTTCTCTTTTAATTCTTTTCTTTCAAATTTCTCTTTTTCATTGTTACATTTTATTCTCTTAAATTAGGTTGTCATTTCCCTTTTCGACGTCTTCTTCTCTTACGCTGTCTTCTTGCTATCGCTTTTCCAATTTATTGTAGTTTTCACATTCATAATTTTTTGTCGTTTTTCATAGCCGTTAAATTCCAATGACATTGATTATAGATTTTAGCGTTGTTCTTTTATTTTTAATATTTTTTATGATGTTGTTTCGTTTTTTGCCATTTCTACTTGTTTAACGAGTAACGATTCAAAATGATTCCTTTTCACTCTCTTTTCCTTTGAGGAAGGAAGTTACACTAGCCGAATTAGGGGGAAGAAAAAGCCCAATAATCAATTGACTCAATTAATCTACTCAACTCCAACCTAAGATAACCCAAACACTACGAATTTAACCGATGGTTTGGGTTGATCCAATCCAACTTGAGAATTTATTGGGTGGGTTTGGGTTAAGATTTTCCCCACACATCTTAACTTGAACTCACTCAACCTATTTATACAAAAAAACTATTTACATTATACATTTATGCACTATGTTGGAATTGAAGATTGACAATTATGTGCTATATTAGTTGATGTTTCCTGGTATTTTTGTTGTATTGGTTTGTTAGTTTATGAATTAATATATTTGAATTTGTGTTACGGATCATTTATCTTTACGTTGGTTTAGACATTGAGGCAATATTGGAATTTTATAAGACTAATATAGTATGAATTTTAGTTTTTTGATTTATTATTGGTCAAATTTTTTTCAATAATATATTTTTTAAATGACCATACCTTACATAGTCACCAATAACCAAATTTCTAGAATGGTAACTTTTAATGACTATAAAAATTAACAACTACATTTGAAAAACTGGTGGTGCATAAATTTTAAACGAGGCACATATTAATATGATACATTTTAATAATTAAGATATTAGTTTGTTTTTAATGACTGAGATATTGTATTTTTTAATGACTATGTTTGGTAGTTATAGGTTTATATAATGACTAGACCTTTAAGACAATAAGTTTTAACCTTTATAAAATTGATAATGACATTAAAAATGTAAGTGTATAAATTATAAACTAGGTATGTATAATTTAAATAAGATACATTTTAACCACTGGAAAATTTAACTATTTAATGATCACATTATGAGATTATCACGTTTTAATGACCACATATAGTTTCATTACTTATACATGTTTTAAAGGTAAATCATGTTATTACAAAAATAGTTGGCATGAAATATGAATAAGGTACATATCACTATGAAAATTATATTGTTAATGAAACTACTAAGTAGATATCCAAAATATGAAAATGGAGTAGAATTTTTTTTTTTAAATAAAAAGAAAAGCCGAGCTAGGCGAAAGCAAATGAGATTAAAATAGGGAAAGGCTACTTGAATTCAAAATATGCGATGAAAAGGAAATTGATTGATAAATAAAGAAAGTAAAACGTAATCGACACCTGGGATTAACTATAACACGATAATCGAGGAACTGGGAAAATTAAAATGGAACAAAAAAAAAGGAAGAATTGTCCCTTTTTTTTTTTTACACACAATGAATAGGGAATGATGAGAAACATTTAATGACGGATTTAGCCATTGTTGAATTTTTTATTAGATCATGCTATTAAGTTTATCATAGCATCTAAATTGGTCACAACGTGTATTTTTACAATTTAAAATCAACCCATTGAGACTTTGGTTTCAAAAATCCATCCAAACTGACTTGATGATCACCCTTAAGCCCAAACAATAATAAAGAGAGCAACTGTGTTTAATAGATATATTGTGAAAGAAAAAAAAACCCAAGTCCCACGTCGTTAAAATATAAATACAAACACCAATTTATAACAACATTGGACCACTCAAACTTAACAGGTCAACTTTTTAAGATAAAAGTTCAAGTCTTTAAAAAGTTTAAATTCTGTAGAGAATTTACATAAATACCATCTTTTAAAATTTACTTTTGGTAAACGATACGTATATTTAAGCGTAACATAACTTAAACACAAAATACGAGTGATGGTGAGTGTGACACAATTTAAACATAAAATACGAGTGGTGGTGTGGCACAACTTTTTTAAATATGGCATGAATAAACATAGTTTTTAAAAATGTGGCATAACATGCAATTTTCTGAAATTCTATCATGGTATCAAGCTCACCAAGGTCAAACGAGTAGCTTGATCCTTCCAATATAAAATTGATGTTTCCAAAGAGAGAATCATCTTCAGGAGGCATATAAAGAGTAAAACAAATACGAGTCTCATATTGTTAAAATATAAATACAAACATCAACTTATAAGGACATTAAACAATCCCCACTTAACGTATTGAGATTTTTTAATATGGAAACCAAAATCCTTAAAAAGTCTAAATTCTATCCTATTAAATATCCATGAGTATTATCGGAATCATATAATGATTTTACAAGTATTATAACAAATGAAGGTTTAACCCATTGCATTTTGTACCGGTTTTGTCACAATATTTTCCCGCCTATAATTTGAGTTAATACAATGTTTTTAGCTTGGATTCTTCAATTCAAACACACCATCCAAATGGGTTATGAGTTTTTTACACGTAATTTTAAAATGCGTGTGGTGACAAAGTGTTTGAAGGAGGTGCATCGCCTATAAAATGCTAAGGATTACGCACATTTTATGACCCGTATAGACCGCTGGCAAAATTTACTCAATGATGGGAGGATTTCCCCGGCTCAGGAATGCACCAAACGTGGCACAAATTTACGCGTGACAAGCTTTAAAACCACGTCGTTTTGGCATCAAAAGGGTCGATATTGGAACTTCAAATTTCCATCTCCATGGCCAGTTGTTATATACAGATTCGTTTCCCTGCACGGGGGGGAAAAAGTTATAACAGATTCGTGAAATGATCCATTTCCATTAAATTAGTATCTCAAACCTAGTAACCTCTTTTGGCAGGCAAGTTATTCGGTTTTCTGTTCAAAGAATAATTATTGTCTTACCAAGTCAAACAAATTAAGCAATCCGTTACTAAACTTGACCAGGAGAACGTGGTTACACAGTAAAGTCTTGTCCTTTTGTTTTCGTCAAATCAAAGTTGGATTAAAGAAAACAAGAAAGTCTTACCACCCAAAAGAAAAGTCAATCTCTTAACGAAGCAACTCTATCGATATCCTCAAGGAAAATATATGGAACATTCTAAGTAACAACGTGAGAATATAGATATATATATATATATATATATATATATATCTATATATGTGTATGTATTTGTCAAAGGGTGGTAAGGTTATTGGGCCGTCAAAAAAGATGAGATAAGAAAACAAGTGGCTAAGCCCCTGGTTTTGGGTTGAGTCAAATGCTTAGGACAGCCCACTGTAATTGCATCCTTCGAAGGCATACCATCTGGATGGCCCCAAACCATTTCTTTTACAGGTTGTTCTTGTTCTAAATTACACGTATATATCATCATCATCTCTCTCTCTCTCTCTATATATATATATATATCTAGGCAAAGAATTTCAATACAACAGTTGAGAAAGATTTCAGGACACACAAGAAAATATTATTTGCTAATTAAGGCCCTTCAAGCTGTTTGGTGAAGCATATTTTTCAGAAGGTTAGAGGAGTAATTAGTTCTTAATCATGGGGCGTTGGATCAAGCCTGAGGTTAGCAATCACTATTTTATGTTTTATTTTTTGAGAGCACGGTTTGAACCGCACTTTGCGGTTCTAGCTAAGTTTTTTACGTTACAGTATTTTTATTTTTAACTTAGCGCTTTCAATTACATTCTCAAATATCATATAGAAACATATACACCCACCTATATACTACACATCTTTTTATCATTTTGGTCAGTGAATTAATGCAATTTGTGGGCAAATATAATTAGGTTTACCCGTTAATGGCTGCCATGACTTGTGTCACAAGCATGTGTGTCTTTCAGCTTACGAGGAATATGTTCTTGAACCCTGATGTCAGGTACATACACAACTACATATATATTACTACTAATTAAACAACATATTCTAGTAATTAATTATCAATTAAAAAATTATTTGTGTGACAAACTACTCATGAATATAATTTTAATCAATATGATATAACTTGGTATATTAATATTATATGATGTTTAATTATGCAGAATCAACAAAGCTCATAGGAGCATGGGGGTGCTTGAGAACAAAGAGGAGGGAGAGAAGTACGCCGAGCACCGGCTCCGCAAGTTCCTCAGGACTCGCCCCCCGGAGATCATGCCTACCCTCAACAGCTTCTTCTCGTCCCAGGATAAATAAGATAATATTTGCTGAATAAGTGAAAGAACAAAAATAAATTATTGTGATCAAAAGTACTATAATTTCATTTATGTTGTTGCCCTGTGGTCTTTGTTGTTGTAAATGATAGACAGCGAGTTGGTTATATCTTATTTAATTAATTTGATCCCCTTTTTTAATTTTTAAAGTTGTGTTTACGTAAGTGTATATGTTAATTATTAATAATAATGAATATCATTATAAGTATTAACAGATCCAGACTTCTCTTGGTTTAATCCTCAAAAGCTTAGTTAAGTTCCACTAGCAAATGCAATCTCAGACGTTGTCATTGTGTACAAAGAGATACACGTTGAGCTTCCTCAGTCTTAGGGAGTAAGATCTAAAGTTTGAGTCTTCGTTCTGTTCTTGAATGCCCTACTCAATGGTAGATGTGGCATCCCAATTAACATTAAACCCATCATTTCTTTTTCTTTTTCTTTTTTTTTTTAAGGAAAAACATTTAATGTATTTTTAAAAAAAAGGTAAGATGGTTTCATGTATTAGGCAATAGAATTCCACATCAAAATCATGTCACATAAATAAAAATATGATAGTTCAATAAAATAAGTGTGACGATTTATAGTTGTACTTATAGATTAAAGTTTTTCCCCTACCCCCAAAAAATTTCTTTTTTTAATTAACCAATCAGAAATCCTAATTTATTTTTCCCTTTGCTGAAGACTTTTATTTAATCATGATCAGAACCGACACACATATGCAAACGCAGTGTGCACATACATATTAAAAACAAAATAAATAAATAAATAAATTGACATGATCAAGTTTGACAAACAGAACTTTTTAATGTTTATAATTTTCTACATATTATTTTTCTTATTTCCCCTCCTAAATTTTTGTAATTTTAATCTGCCTACCAAGTCTAAGTTCCTCATCATATGTTATATTTTTTGAATCGAAGAAAAAAGTAAATAGCAAATTTCTTGAAACTTAAATAAGTAAATAGTAAGTCTTAAAAAACTGGACTAATTAGAATTTTCACTGGGTATATATATTATTTATCTAGTAAATATATATTTACTTCAAAAAATTAAAAATACTAATAAATTTCTTAATTTAAAAGAAAATTTCTAGAATTTTTGCTTATAAATTTTATTTTTTTTTCACTTTTTCTTACTTTCCTCCCTAATTTTATAATTTAAAATTTTGTGAAAAATATTTTGATTTCATTTACTCCCTTAATTTTACTTTTAAGCATACCATGTTACTTTAAGGTTTTTGATTATATCCGTAGTTTCAAAAATAAAAATTCAAATCAACAAAAATTATCATACAACACTACTTAAGCTTATTATATAGGTTAAAAAAGAAAAAAAGAAATAGAGAAATAGTTAAAAAACAGTTTAGGAAGGGTTTTGATTGATCAAAAAGAAGCATCTACTTCAACCGATATGCCCTTAAGCATGGCCATACGTAACATAGAAATCACACTTGGAAAGGATGGACAATTAGCTAGAGTAACAGGTGCTGTAGAGAAACTGATTGCAAAAAATGAGAAATCGGCCACAATAAAATTACCTTATAGGGTGGTTTGTTTGATGCTCAAAAATTGCTCAGCAACAATAGGACAAGTAGGACATGTTGGGGTGAACCAAAAAAGTTTGGGTTGAGTTGGATCTAAATGTTGGCTACATAAGCGTCCTATAATAAGAGGAGTAGTTATTAACCAGGTAGACCATCTCCATAGCAATGGTTAAAGGAGGGCCTCAATTAGTAGAAAAAAATGCCACAACCCCTTAGGGTTGTCTTGCACTTGGAAGAAAAAATTGAAAAGGGAATAAATATAATAATAATTTGATTCTTCGTCGCCGTAGTAAATAGGAGAGAAAATAGAATTTGTTTTTTCGTGTTAAAAAATAAAAATAAAAGTAATTAATAAATTTAATTTTAAATTAATGGGTATAGGCAAACGACGGTAATGAACCAGCACATGGTAGATTCACAATCTACTGCGTTGATCCATTTGGTTATATCTGCCCCGATACTATTATTGTTATAAAACTTAGTAATAATACTTCAATTTACAACATTTACCTTTTTTCTTCTACAATCAAATATAACAAAAAATAAACGAAAACGTTTCTTTTTTATTTAGAATGTCAAATTAAATAATGAAAAAAGATTAGAAAACATATACATATATAAAAAAAACGACACAATTATGAAATTTTGACATTTATCACGCTATTTAATTAGTTTAATATTTTGATTTAACTTAAATACCTTAAATAAATATTTTTTAGCTCTGCCCTTGTCGACCAAAAAAAAAAAAAAAGGTACTGTAAGCTGTCATAATGTTATTAGTTTAAAGAACTAACAACCAAAAAACCTAAAGATAAATGGATTGTATCTTTTAATTTAATTTTTTTTTCTCTTTGGCCACGTTCGATGTTTTTTCATCATGGAATGTGAGTCATGGAGTAGTAGGATGGACCAACCACCTAGTAGTACTTCACAACAACACAAAACTAAGCCAACATAAAATAATAGCTAAATAGCCAAAAATAACTCTCATGCATTCCAAAGTTTCTAAAAATTAATTGTTAAGTTAAGGGCCATGATAAGCCACGGTTTTGATGAATAATATGATGGAGTGTTTCGGTAAGCAAAAGTACTATATGAAAAGGCCCGTAGTCAATCATACGGTAACCAACTTTATATGATCTGAAACTTCGTCGTTTGGCTTTTAATAGCTCCCAATTTCATTGTCGTTAAGTGATGATGAATAGTGATTGGATGAGCCAAAAACATTCCTTATTTATCTATCCGGATGTTTGGGATATGTTCTCTCTATTATTCCTGTCTGTTTTCCCTATGGAGTTTCCTCTTGGTTTTCTCAGCCGAAACTGAGAAAGCTCGAAAGACCTTGAGATTTTCCCATAAAAACCACCACCGTAATTTCAATAAAAATCTCTTTAAAAAAACAAGTAAATATAATCATAGTTCCATTTTCATTTTCTTCAAATGGGTTTTCCTCGGAGCCTCGTTTTGGTCACCCTTTGTGTGCTTTTCAGCGTTGCCACAGCTTGCTCCGATGGGAAGTGCCGGGTAATTAGCTTCTCTCTCTCTCTCTCTCTCTCTCTCTCTCTCCCTCATATGAGTAAATGAAGCGAAAGACTTGCGCATAGGAAAGAAGTTCTTTTTTTTTTTTTTTTTTTTTTTCTCTCTTTCTTACTATGCTGTAGTTTGATTATATTATATATTGTGTAGCTGCTAGAAGAATGTTCAAGTGATGGAGATTGCGAACCTGGGCTGTATTGTTTTTCCTGCCCACAAGGATTTTCAGGCACTAGATGTGTGAGATCAACAGCTACGAACCAGTTCAAGCTCGTGGTAACTCTCTCTCTCTCTCTCTCTCTCTCTCTCTAGAATCTCTAATAACTGTTAGATACCCTTTTTTCAGTTTAGAAATTTTATGATATGATTAATTGCACGGTACGAATAGAAGAAGAGGCATTAGTTTGATTGGTAACAAAAAAAATTGAGAGAATTAGTGTAAAGATATTGTGACATGCTCCTTGATATATGGCAAATGAGAGGAAATAATTTTGGTGAAAGATTTCAAATTCTTAAAAAGAGTTGGAGTTTTAAATCTTTTATTGGGTGTCTTGTAGAAAAATTTAAACCATGATAGTTTGAAGCATATATTATAGATGTAATTTTTTATTTTACTAAACTTTTATTTTATGCTATAGTATATAAAAGGTTTACATTTCTTATAGATAGAATTTTGGAGTTCAAATCAATCTCTCAAATACCTTATTAATACAAAGAAATTAGGGAGGAAAAATCAATACCAAATAAATTAAGGGAAAAGGTTTTACATTTTCATTAATCTCTTGGTTTCCAAACAAAACTTGGGCCGAAAAAGTGATTGGGTCCAATAGGTAGGGACAGATATTGATGGGCCATCTTTATCAATCAAGACAAGAGACAACTAACCAAGCAAAAGTGACGTTCTACCTTCCCTGTGCAAAACAAACCAACTTGACGTCCGGGTAACTTTAGGAGGCTAGGCTTCTACCTGCATGTCACGACTAAAAACAATGGCCCAAAAGGGGGGGCCACGTTAAAATTAATTTTTTTTAAGTCCTTAGAAATTTTTCCTGAAGGGAAGTCCTTACAACTTTTAACTTTTCATTCTTAATGTTTTTCAAATTTCTGTTGGGTCTATATATACAAACTAGTCGAAAAACGTGCTCTCCGTAAGTCTATATTGAGCATGTTAACAAAAAGAAAAAATTTTAAGAAACTAAAAAATTAAAAAAACATTTAAAAAAAAGAAAAAAAAAAACAGAAACAAAGAAACAATTTCGAGCTTCGAAAGTCTTGAAAGTAACACTTGATATAAGGGGAGGGAAAATGCTATCACTTTCGAGTAGGGCTAAGCGTGATTTAAACTCTCAACCTATGTTTAGGGTAGAGAGACTTACAACCAATAAAACTGTCCTCACTTGTCATGTGAAACTTATTGTCTCTATATATTTATGTTAAAGACAAATATATGTGTGTAGATAATCACATCATATACCTCATAGTTTTCATTATCTCCTAATTTGTCCTTCTATTTTTAAAAACCACAAAAGTATCTTTTAAATTTAAGAAAACTTATTTTAATTTTATCCTTTATAGACTCTTTTGACTTAAAAACATGCAGATAACATAAAAATATCCTTAATTAAACCTAATTTGTTTGTGAAATATATGTTTGTTTTTGAAAAAAAAATTTAAAAAATATATTTTAAAATTTAAAAGTCATAATGACCTAAGATTTTTTTTAAAAAAAAAATTTGATGTTTTGTTTTAGGATTTTTTAAGTTTTTAATATATAAAATATTTAGCATAACTATTTAAAGATAGTCACGTTGTTTTGCTCTTTTTTTTATTTATAGAGATAAAATTAGAATAAGTTTTTAAATTTTTAAGAATATTTTTGTAGTTTCTAAGAATAGATAGACAAACTGAGAAATAGTTAAAATTAGGAGGTATAATTATATAATTAATTCTAGATTATTATATCCCTAATCTCTTACTCAATGATTAAAGAGAAAAGGAGGTAAACATTCTTTATTTCTGAAAATAAAAATAAGATACACAAATTTTGGTAAGCAGTAAATAAATGCGAAATTAATTTCAAGAAAATAATTAAATTCGAGATCTATCTAATTTATTCCATTGTTAAATTTATGAAAATAAAGAATTTCTTGGATTCATTCCCCCCCTTTTAAGCAAATTCGAGATTTACGATATTCATCTCATTTGCAAATTTGAAAATCAGTAAATTTGAAAAATTTGGGATTTAGAAAATTTATCCTATGAAGTCTCAGATTATATATATGTTTTTGTCAATATTGACTATTAATATCACTAATTTCGCATTGTCATTTTCGCTATGTTCTTACTTCAGAAGAAATAAAAAGTTTAACATATCCCTAGATAATCATCCAATGACTTGATGGTGTGTTTTTTTTTTTTTTCCAAGTCACTCAGATAATTCCGTGAGTGATGATATGGCATATATTTTGAGCATCACAACAAAAGAAAAAAGAAAAGGTTTTCTTCCAATTCCCAAAATTAAATTTCCTGGTTAATTTTTTTCTTAGCGAAAATAGTCATGTTATTAAAGGTAATAGGCATAGTCTAATAATAATCCTCGACCACTAATTTCAAACAAGAAAAAAAAGAAGGTCTTCTTGTTTATATTATTATTATTTGGTAGGACGTGTTGCTAATTGGTGATTGATTGGACCCTGGCTTCTAAAAAAATCTGGCTTTTTTTCTTTTGGATATTTATCAATCAGAAGTGGGAAAATAACCTATAAACCACAACACCATATGAGGGGACGGTTCATCTTAAAGGGGGAGGCCCCAACATGGCAATAGACAGAGTGTGGGCCTGTCCTCATGTGTTAGGCTCAATAAATATATATATATATATAATACATGTATATATATATATATATTAATTTTCACACTTGAATGTGATACAAATCAATAGTTAGACCATAAAATTGGTAAATAACTTAATTCACAATTTGTAAGAACGTAACATTTCTATGTTTTTCATCATTTATTTTGGCTTGAACATTTCTTATTATTATTATTGTTCAGTTTTTTTTTTTTTTGGATTTTCAATAGAACAATTCTCTTCCTTTCAACAAATACGCCTTCTTGACAACCCACAACGCTTTCGCTATTGATGATGGAACACCTCGATTAACCGTAACAAATCAAGAAGACACTGTCTCTCAACAGCTAAATGTAAGTCATCTATATATATAATATATATAAATATATACATTTATATCAAGAGGAAGATTAACTATTTTTTTCTTCTAATTCATTTTTTCAATTGACAGACAATTTTATTTTATTCAGTTTAATACATAATCATGTAATATTTATATCATTTATTCATTTCAGAACGGAGTTAGGGGCTTAATGCTTGACACGTATGATTTTCAAGGAGATGTCTGGTTGTGCCATTCTTTTGGGGGGAAATGCTATATCTATACAGCTTTTGTACGTAAAATTACATACCGTCTGTGAAATTCCATCTTTGCCCTTTAATTAGTCTGCAAAATTCACTATCACCCCTTTGCAACTGCCGGGAGCTGAGCTCTTATCGTATGATATGCGTTTTTATCATGTTGATATATTTTGTTATTTTAATCGTTAGATTAGCTATGCAAGGGTCTGTGAGACTGTGACTGTCTATATAAAACATTTACGGCACACGAAGTAAAACTATTTCCAGTCATAAATATTATACATTAGAAGATTAATCTAATAGTTAAAATAACAATACCATGATATATCGATGACGTCAAAATATCTATTCTATTGTTAGTTTTGCCCTATTATATATTGCTTTTAAGATTATATATATGTACGTCAATTGCAGAGACCAGCTATAGATACACTCAAGGAAATTGAAGCGTTCTTGTCGGCAAATCCGACAGAAATTGTGACATTGATCTTAGAAGATTATGTTCATGCCCCAAACGGATTGACACAGGTTTTTACACAAGCTGGGCTAATGAAATATTGGTTTCCAGTGAAAAACATGCCCAAGAGTGGCCAAGACTGGCCGCTAGTCAGTGATATGGTTGCTAAAAACCAAAGGCTGATTGTCTTCACTTCCATCAAATCCAAAGAAGAAACCGAAGGAATTGCTTACCAATGGAACTACATGGTTGAAAATCACTGTAAGATTTTTTTTTTAAAATAAAAAAAAACCTATGGGGTTGCATTTAGTTCTAATATTACATATTTTTTCTAGCTTAATCTTTCATTGAAATTGTAGATGGGGATAAAGGAACGCAAGAGGGAAGTTGTTCCAACAGGGAAGAATCACCACCACTTGATGACAAAAGCAAGTCTTTGATTTTGGTGAACTATTTTAAGAGTGCTCCCATTAAGCTAGTAACTTGTGAACAAAATTCCGCGGGTCTCATTAACATGCTCCACACATGTCATGGCTCCGCCGGCAACCGATGGGCTAATTTCGTCGCCGTCGATTTTTACAAGGTTTCCCCTTTTGTTCTACTTGTTTTTTGTTTCTTGTTTCTTTTTTTTTAGTGCGTATTTGAGTTTTCTTTTAAAGTGCATGGTCTACATTTTTTTTTGTCAAATCATTGTTGGCTTATAAGCAGAGGAGTGAAGGAGGAGGAGCATTTCAAGCAGTAGACACGCTTAATGGGAAGTTGTTGTGTGGATGTGATGACATCCATGCATGCATGGTTAGTATAATATTGCTTCTAAGCCTATATCATACTTAATTATCGACTAATCTATGAATATGTATGTTTTGCCATTTATAAAAAGGGATACATTCCTACAAAGAACTCATCAGTAATGCAAGTTTTTAAACCATTAGATCTAGTAAAAATTATTTTCTTTTGAAGATATGACAGGTAAAACTCAGATAGTAATCAATAGGGTACGAAAAAAACATTAAAAAAAATTTCTTTTTGTCAACTTTTGCGAGTTAATTATCTACTGCCCAATTGTGATTTTCTTACAGGTAGGATCAACTTCCGGAGCCTGCGGTGCCTAGGAGGAATGTGCATTATGGTAGTGGATCCCAAAATGTTGTATCAAGGTATGATATTGTGAAAAATTCAGAAAAATAAATTCAAAGGCATATAATTATATTCTTTTTTAGCAAAATTTGATTAAAATTGTTTATCACAAGCACTTTAATTGGCAAGAGTGAAAGAAAGAGACAGAGGATCTCGTGCATGGAAGTACTAAAGATGGTGATTAACTGTATAATAAAGAGATAACAAAAATGTTGACCATGCACAAATAAAACAGAGAACAAAAATTGTAAAACGACAAGTCGCTTCATCACACGACATGCCTCAAAATAATAATGAGTTGTCTCCATATATTAACGCTTCATTTTGACACACTCCCATTCAAGGACACTCGATGTTTACAAATTGATTTTTTGCCATTTGGAAGTCCAATCACAAACTAAAATAAAAAGCTGGGACATGGTAGAAAATAGCATTTTTTCAAAACTAATTGTGTAAATAATAGATTTTTGAAATATTTATAGTAAATAATAAATTTATAGCGTAAATAATTTAATTTCCCCGTTATTAACAGTGTAAATTATTTTTATTTACCTAGTAAACAGATAGATGCAAATAATTTATTTACTACCTTATTTATAGTGTAAACAATTTTTATTTACACAACAAATAATTTATTTACATGATAAATATGTTATTTACTACAAATATTTTTAAAGTCCGCTATTTATTTCAAAAAAATTTAAAAATCTGCTATTTTTCTCAATCTTCCATAAAAAGTATTGGCTTGAAATTCTATCCAAACCCGGAACGGAACCAAACCAAACCAAACCAAAAATTCAATCTAACCCAACTCAACCCAAATAATGAATATATTTTTGCGGTTTTTTTTGTACCTTATAATTTGGGCTTTTGAATTTCAACATAAAGACTTATTCTAGCACTAATAGAAGAAATTATTACAAGATAAATAAAAATAAATTAATACATTACAATAAAATTAGACAAATATAATGAAATTGTTACAATGACCTACTTCTATTAGAAAACAAACTAAAAATTAAGAAAAATTATAATAAGTAATCAACAATATTACAATCCATAAAGAGTTTAACAAAAACCAGAACAGGGGTTTCCTTTTTCTTTATACGTCACGTCGTTTCTTCCGACAACTTCCTTAAGAAAGCCAAGTAACCAAAAAAAAAAAAGGTATATTGGGACAATATTGGATATTGGCAGCTCGCATAAACAGAGGAAAAATAGCCGATATACATATACTAGGATAATGTTAGGTATTAGTATATTATTGAATCATGTTAAATCTTTCTCTTCTAGTCTTTTTATTATTATTATTATTTTTAAATTTGCTAATCCATATATATATATATATATATATATTCCTAAAGATCACTATAAATAAGCTTTTTATAATATATATACATATATAAAATTTTATCATTAAATCACATAAGATACTCAATACTATGAAATCTTTAAAATCAAAAGATATATCTCTATTTAAAAAATATATAAATAAAATTAAAACTAGCTACTAATGAAGGTCATATAAAATACCATTAAATGGCTTTCCCTAGAAATGCATATTTCAAGCTTGTAGTTAAACATTAACAATGTTGAATTTTTCCAATTATTATTTATCCACACGATTACTTATCATGTAGCGCACACATGAAATTAAGTGTTAATGTATAAAAACCAATATCTAACCAATCTCCTTAGTCCTGAGTTTTTAACAGAATTGATTACATAGCCACAATCATCAAATTGGGCCTAACCAATGCCATCAAATTTACTTCTTTTTCACTCTTGTCTTTCAGACCATTTTCCCTATAAATATTAACGTGAATGTTATATTTGACATCAAAAAATACAAGAGTAACGTATATATTATATTATTTTATTTGGTATTCTAATACATAATAGTATATTTAAAATGCTATATTTATTGTTTGTTACAATCATTAAATTTTGTAAAAATAAACTTTTAATTTTATTATAACTTGAAACTATAATGTATCCAAAATTTAGCATAAAAAATAACATTTGGTTGATGGGTAATTTTTCTATTCAAATGTTAAAATTAACTATTGCATGCATTGGAGATGCTCTCGGCTACCTTCTTTCTTCTTTTTTGCAATGTAGATATTTTATTAATGTCTCTCTTCATTATGCGTTCTCACATAATTGGAGTTTTCTTCAGGTGTGATCTTTGGAGAGTACGTACAGGAAAACTTATTAATTATTGCCTGTATAAATCTGATTACTTGTGATATATACAAAAGTAAGGGTGTCAGTGACTCACAAGTGAGAAGTAAAGTAACGAATTAATAAGATAAAAGGCAATAAACGCGCCTGTTCAGTTCACCTAATCTATATACGTTTTAAGATAAAATATTTTATAGTACTCTGAGCACAACATATTTTATTTGATTAATATGCTCTAATGGCTATAAATTTCTCGTATATTAGTAAGTACCATTCTAAAGCCCACGAACATATGTAGTGCTTTCCAAATGTTAAATTTGTTTTATATTACAGAAAAAAGTAAAAAATAATTTAAATATGGAATCCAGATACAACCGTACTAGTAGGAGCATTCTTTCTTATAATTGTATGGTTTTCTTTTGCCAAGTCATGGAATCAAAAGGTTGAAACTCGAGAACTTTCTGGGATTAAATACATATCCTAATCTCAATTAATTAACAATTATTATATAAATCTTCAAGTTACTATATATTGGCTAATTCTGTATTTATATATAGATTAAGCATATGGGATGCAGGTTTCAAGCATTAATGTTTGGAAATGTGTTCCAACTTTCAAGACAGCAATTACACGGTCGTATTATTGAATAATATATTACGTTTGGTTAAGTAATAGTGATATGTTATTTGTGCAGAGAAATACCACTCTCTTTTTAGTTAGTTATTACTTATTATAATAACATATATTAGTGTTAAACAGTAGGCTACAGGCTACAAGTGGGAGGCCGATGTCAATCACGAGTGGGAGTAATTAAATTAAGAATTCAAAAAAACTTGATCATGTTGATCACTCATATGGAAGGCAAATTATAATTTCAAGCATTTCCTCGTAGTAGATTTTTGAGTTCCAATAATTGAGTGTGTTGTTCATGTATATCCAAAATTATATTGGTTTCATATCTTTTTTTTTTCCTGGGGGTTTTCATGTCATGTTGATTATTCTTTACTGTTTTCAGCAAAATATATTCCAAATCAAGAAGATACACATATTAACACAAATAATCTCGCAATATAAGAAAACTTAATCTCGACTTCAATCTAGCTTCACCAGTAACTTTTAACAAAACGTACAAAAAAATCAAATATACTCCAAATTCTAATAATAGAAATCCGAAAAAGCGCGATAACAATGGAGACTAAAAGACTCGATGCAGAAAGGTCACACCCACAGGACCACAAAGAACACACATAATTTTTGATACACGCACCAATAGAGAAGTTTCAATTATATTACAATCACTTGTTTTCATATATATATATATAGAGAGAGAGAGAGAGTCAAATTTATGTTTATGGTAGTACCCGATTTATATAGCCCCATTTCAAGCAAAAAGTTGCAGAATAAATTCTCATATTATGTGGTTTTTCATGCATTAGTCAATAACTCTTGGGCCTCTAAACACTTTAAGTGCCATCATATTGAGTCATGACCTAAACGTTTTGTCACCTTCAAAGGAAAAACAATTTCCACAATGGCAGCTCAATAATGCTCCAAATATTCTAGGAGAGTAAGAGAGATCTACTAGATTACGTTTACTTTGACTTGAAAATGGCCACGTTAAAAAGGATCATTTATAAAAGGAACAAATCGGAACGTGTGAATTGAAAAGAAATGTAATTTAGCGCTTTTAAAGCTTTAGCAAGATTATTATTCATGCATGCATGGTTCTAAAAAGTGTTCAATCACGCTCATCATGATGAAAACTTTTTCAAAAAAGTGATGAAGACGTAACTTACTATACTTATCAGTTATCATGTGAGTTACTCTGAAAAACTTGGGCGAGTAAATTGGATTGTGGTTTCTGGTTGGTGTTCGGCTATTTTTGGGCCATCTAACTTTGAAATTTATTCATCACCATGTGCAAAGTTGGATTAAATCAACGTTTTCTTCCTGACAAACTTAAGTCTAGTCCTTGTTCGTTTTCCTTTTAAAAAAGTAAGAAAACGAAAAAAAAAAAAAAAGGAATCAAAAGAGCTTATTCTGTTTATTCTTTAGCTAGATACAAGACATTTTTTCCAAGCAATCTCTAGCTAGAAACTAAGGGTTCATTTAACAAATGAGTTCAAATAGTGTGGTTTTAAACTGGTGGTTTTGAACAATATAGTTTAAATGGTGATTTTGAATTGGCGTTAATAAAACATTACATCAAATTTAAAACGGGAATTAGTGTTTAGAAAATTGTAGTTTGTAAGGAAACGAAAATAAGAATAGCTTTTACTGTATATAAAAAAAAAAGATTCAAACCATATGAAATTGAAGGAGGCAGGGACAAGATTTAAATTTTGAGTGGTTTGTCCGGTTTAAAACCATCTCATAAAGTTTAAACTGCTCCACCAAACATTAACTTGAACTGTCTCTATAGTTTGAACTGGGCTAAACCCATACAACAAATACCACACAAGTCATTTAATAAGATTTTTATTGCCGTCATCAATGACTGCATGGATAATTGTAAAATAGAGAAAATGTTAACGGCCTCGTTTGGTTTTGTTCTCAAAATTTTTGGAAATAGTTTTGCATGTTTTTCAAGATAAAAATTTAAAAACACTTTCAGTACAATTATCAAAAATTTTTCGTTTTTCAAAACAAAAAAATTTTCACCTATTTTAAAAACAATACCAAATAACCCCGTTATTATTTGATTTGAGTCAAAAATTTTAGTCAAATATATAGGTTTTCATTCTAGTAATATTTTAATATATATTTAATAGGACAATTGATTATAGTGCTAATTAATCGGTGAGGAGCATGTGAGTTGGTAGGTTAGAAGGTATCTAACACATGCTAGCAATCTTTGAAAGCAGCAAAAAAAACTAATAATTAGTATATATTATTTACAATATCAATGTCATTAGGTACAATTCTATGAATGAAATACGGATATTAAATCCAAATGATTAACCAAATAATATTGCATTGGGTATGTATTGTCCATATACATGCTTCGATGTTGCTTCGTGCGAGAATAATGGGCTTCATGTTATTGGTTTATGAAACAGTTTACTAGGGACCTATTCTCTTTTCAAGGGACAATAATTAGAAGAGAAATAATGATCTTCTAGATTATTTGATTATACATTATATATATAATTTTTGTTGATTGACTAATGTGGTTGTGAACTTTTGTCCTTAATATAGCAACAGTCGATAAATACATTGATCAAGGTCGTATAATTAAAATATTGCCTCGAAAACTTCCCAATCGCTACAAACACACATTGATATAAGTAAAGAATGAAGCTTATTTCAAGGCATTGAACAAAGCATCGAATGATTATCAAGATAATGACTACCACATGCTGTGTGAATAATTAAGATTAATACTAATTAATGGATTAGAAGGGTAATTAAATAATATTAATGCGGGTTATATAATCTATGCATGCTATAAAAACCTAGCTAACTTGCTAGCTATTTTAATTATTTGGATATAGGTAGCACAAGAAATTATGTAAATTCTATCTGTAGCCAGGAAAGCCTTTAATCTTTTCTTCTTCTCCTCTTTTCTCTTTTGGGCTTGTGAAAGAGACAAGTCTTTTTTCATCAAACAAAAGCAAAAGCAAAAAGCAAATAAAGACTCTTGCTTTTTCAGACGATTATCAACAATACTCAAGGTGAGCCAGAAAGTCTGGTATTATACTGATCAATATCTATATATGTCGTCAATGCATATGCAGAACTCCTTCGTAAACTGAAAGGTTATAAATTATAAAATTAATTTACAACTGCCCAAGTTCATATTATAGGTGCATTTCTCTCCCTCAATAATAACTACAAGCCCTACAAACATCAAAAATACAACAAGCACTGCTTTATGTGCCCCTCACTTTATAAGGGACCAATTTCTATATAATTAAAATCTTTGGAGATATATAAGTGTATATATATTAAGTATATCCAGATAAACTCTCAGAATAGCTAGAAAAAAGAGTTTTTTAAAATGCCCAAGTTGACAACATAATTGATTATGCTAGTGAAGATATAATTAATAAAAGCAGGAAAAAATTATTTATGTTACAAATCAAAAATTGTCTAATATACCACCTACAAACTACTTGGGACATGAAATCTTTTGAAATCATGATAATGGTTTTTTTTTTTTTTTTTGGGCTTGGTTTCTATATATTCCAAAGAGGAAAAACACACCAATATATAACAAATAAGGATTCAGAAAAATTCAAGGCTTTACTTGTTGGGCTCACTAACCGTCTGGTACCTGTCAACATTATTTTCCACCAATGGACCAAATTTATAAGGACGATTGTGATGTACCCACGAGGGGGTAACATGCAAAAGAATTGATCAATCGTTTCTAAATTTTGTTTGCTGCAGAAAAACCAAGTCGGACGGGAGACCCACAAGAGGTTTTGTGTTTCAACCCCTTGTATTGTGGACAAGCAGTCACCAGATCACATGGGTTTTGGTATCCTCTTTTTTCTTTTTTCTTTTTTTTTTTTTAAAGTGTTTTGTTATCGTTGTATAGCATAATGTTACCTAATCTGGGGTTGAAAGGAAAAAGAAAAGGAATTGTTTTTTAAATTGAAGTAAATCATTTGGTGTCCAAAATAGCGTCTAACCAACTATATTAAGATACATAATTTAAAATTTTTGAAATTTTCATGTCTGTTATTATTGATATGGTAAAATATGTTGTCTAGACATTAAAAATTGAACAGATGATCTAAATATTTTTCAAATAAGAAGAAAAATGTAAAAATAGTGGGAATTAATGAAAGAAACAACAGCAAAGACATGCACTTCTTGTTGTATCAAAACAAAAGGCAAATGTGGGGGACCTTTACACATGGGGTGGGGATGCTTGAAGGGAGCTTTGTGAAGTGGAGCCAACTTAAAGTTAAGAATCTTTTGCAAAATGTTGGTTGGAAGCACACACTTGGGGGCAATAGCTAATATATATATGTTGATCAATCGATTATTATCTCACTCTTTTCAATATATATCTTGAACAATCTTTTATTTTCCAATTTGATCCCTTTTGCTTCTCTTTGCAAATATATCCTTTATATTAACTATATTTAATTGCATACGTATATGTGCTTTAATTAGGGATATGTATGCCTATCGTTGAAGGAGAATTATAATCTGACAGATAATATATACAGAATAAATGATCGAATTGCACTTTTCATCATTATGAGAAATTATATATGTTGTGCGGGAAAATGATGCTAATGAATGTTGCTGAAAGACACAAAATTGAAAAGGATGTATTTGTAATAAAGTTGAGATGCCAGCCAACCATGATTGCGTATTTTGTTTATTTTCTGGATTGACATATAGGTGCAATCTCTCTCTCTCTCTCTCTCTCTCTCTCTCTCTCTCTCTCTCTCTTCTCCCTCTCTCTCTCCCCTTTATTTCTTGAGATTCCTACAGCTTTTGCAATAGTCCATATATATATATATATATATGTTAGAAATCAAAGCAATAAGCAACAAGAAACAGAGAGAAAATTACACACAAAATTTACGTGAAAAATCCCTAATAAAGGGTGAAAAAACCACGAGCAGAGGAGAACCAATCCACTAATCACAAAACAGAAATCACAACGGTGTTTAGAGCGTTCAAATACAGAAATTCATTCACTCAATCACTCACAAACTCACAAGACTGAGTTCTCTGTATCACTCTCAACACTATGCTCTCTATGAAATTTTGTGACTCTTTGTGACTCTCTAATGTGTCTCTCTAATGTGTCTCTCTAATGTGTCAACTATAAACTATAGAGAATATGACGTATTTATATGTATAGGGACTCAAACCCTAGCCCAAAATAACCTAAAAACGAGAGAAAACGCAAAATATCCAATCAGACCGCATCGGAGCGCCGGGCCGCTGGTTTCACGGATTGCAGTGCCGCGGCCCTGCTTTCAAGCGCCGCGATGCTGCCTTTCTGTCAAAGGATTTGAGTGGGTTTTGGGTCACAAAATAACAACTCCACCTTGACAAAAAATCCACTATAAAGAACTTCAATATGTAATTAACCAAATTCTCCACCTCTTCCACAAAACCCCAACGGGCAATTAACCGACACAAGCATGAACTCCAACCAAGTTCAAGCAATGCTTAAACTTAGCTGTAGGTAACGACTTAGTCATCATATCAGCAAGATTATCATGTGTACTGATTTTGCTCACAACAATATCACAACGAGCAACAATATCACGAACAAAGTGATAACGAACGTCAATGTGCTTTGTTCTCTCATGAAACATTTGATGTTTAGTGAGAAAAATAGCACTCTGACTGTCACACATCACCACAAAAGTCT
Source organism: Artocarpus heterophyllus (assembly GCA_025403435.1). Classification (NCBI taxonomy): domain Eukaryota; kingdom Viridiplantae; phylum Streptophyta; class Magnoliopsida; order Rosales; family Moraceae; genus Artocarpus; species Artocarpus heterophyllus. Next base: position 6,678,807 of record CM046347.1, on the reverse strand, counting down.
TCAAATCTTCACTGAGTTCTCCAAATAGGCATTTCAACCAAATAGCTTCTTTGAAAGCTTCTGTAATAGCCATATATTCAGCCTCAGTAGTAGACAAAGCAACAACAGCTTGCAAGGTAGCCTTCCAACTGATAGCACAATCACCAACTGTAAACACATACCCAGTAAGCGACCCCCTCTTATCCAAGTCTCTAGCATAATCAGAATCAACATATCCCACAACACTAACTCTAGTCCTCCCAAAGTGCAAACAAACATCAGTAGTACCATTCAAGTATCTGAGAATCCATTGCACCATTTTCTAGTGCTTTTTACCTCGATTAGCCATGTACCTACTAACTGCACTAACTACATATGATAAATCTGGGTGAGAACATACCATAGCATACATCAACGAATCGACTGCACTAGAGTATGGAACACGTAACATGTACTTAATCTCATCATCTGACTGTGGAGCTAACGCAGCTAAAAGTTTGAAATGTGTTGCTAACAGAGTGCTCATCGGTTTTGCTTTTTGCATGTTGAATTTGTGCAAAACTTTTTCGATATAGCCTTTCTAACTCAGATAAAGCTTACCTGCCTTTCTATTTCTCAAAATCTCCATGTCGAGAATCTTCTTGGCAGCTTCCAAGTCCTTCATCTTAAACTCTCTACTAAGTTGAGCCTTTAACTTCTTAATCTCTCCTTTATCCTTAGCAGCAATCAACATATCATCAACATATAAGAGCAAATAAACAAAGGACCTATCATCACCCTTCTTGAAGTAGACACAACTGTCATAGCTACTCCTCTTAAACTCATGAGTGATCATAAATGAGTCGAATCTCTTATACCACTGCCTGGGAGACTGTTTCAAACCATAAAGAGACTTTTTCAACGAGCAAACATAGTCTTCTTTACCTGTAACAATGAAACCCTCAGATTGCTGTATGTAAATGTCTTCCTCGAGCTCTCCATGCAAAAATGCAGTCTTTACATCTAACTACTCAAGCTCAAGATCATAAGTGGCCACAATACCAAGCAAGGCTCGAATTGAGCTATGCTGAATCACAGGAGAAAAAACATCTATAAAGTCAACACCTGGAACTTGACTGTATTCTTTTGCAACCAGTCTAGCCTTGTACCTAGCATCTTCAACTCCTGGTGTACCTTCTTTTCTTTTAAATACCCATTTGCAGCGAATAGCTTTCTTCTCTTTGGGTAACTTCACCAAATCCCATGTGCCATTCTTATGTAGGGATTCCATCTCCTCTTGTATAGCAATCATTTACTTACCATAGTCAACTGAATTTACCACCTCTGAATAGGTAGAAAGTTCTTCACCAGACTCAATACCTTGTGCCACTGATAAAGCATAAGCCACTAAGTCAGTCTCAGCATATCTCTGTGGAGGCCTAACATCTCTCCTCGGCCTATCCTTAGCAATAGAGTATTGTGGTGGTGGCGATGATGGCGATGGGGAAGCACTATCGTCTTGACTCTCTAAACTTGACTAGGAAGTAGAATCGGATTATATACCTGTCTCTATTGAAACTCCACCTATTTGCCAGATCTGTCCTGATCAACAACACTAGATCCCGTTGTAGATGTCCCACGTAACATAGAAGTCTCATCAAACACAACATCTTTACTGATAATAACTTTCTTGGTTTCAGGGCACCATAACTTGTAGCCTTTAACACCAAGCTTATAACCAAGAAATATGCACTTCATGGATCTAGGCTCTAACTTTCCATTGTCAACATGAGCATAAGCAGGACAGTCAAAAATTCTTAAATTTGAGTAATCTGCAGGTTCTCCTGACCATATCTCTTGTGGTGTCTTATTGTTAATAGCAATGGAATGAGAGTGATTGACCAAATAGCAAGCTGTAGAAGAGACTTCAGCCCAAAATGACTTAGGTAGCCCAGCATTGGAGAGTATGCAGCGCACTTTCTCCATCAACGTCTTGTTCATCCTTTCGGCCACACCATTTTGCTGCGGAGTACGTCGGACTGTTAATTCTCTTAGAATTCCCTCTGATTTACAAAAGGTATTAAATTCATTCGAACAAAACTCCAAGCCATTATTAGTACGGAGACGTTTAACTGGCTTACTGGTCTGCTTTTCTATCATGGTCTTCCAATCTTTGAATGTAGCAAAGACATCATTCTTCTGCTTCAAAAAGAATGTCCATACCTTTCTGGAATAGTCATCAATGATGGTAAGCATATAATTAGCATTACCATAAGAAGGAACAGTAGATGGTCCCCAAAGGTCAGAATGAACATACTCTAAAATATCTTTTGTATTGTGAATGCCTTTGCCAAATTGAACTCTCTTCTGCTTTCCAAAAACACAATGCTCACAGAACTTCATCTTGCCTATGCACTGTCCATTAAGAAGCCCTAGCTTACTTAACTCTGCCATCCCAAGCTCACTCATATGCCCTAGTCGCATATGCCATAACTTAGTGAGATCATCATCAGACATAATGGATGTAGTAACTTTTGCATCACTAACAACTGTAGTACCCTACAGAACATACAAACTAGTAGTCTTCTTCTGTGCTGTCATCATTACCAGAGCGCCTTTACTGACTTCAGAACTCCACCTTCACCGGTGTACTTATACCCTTTAGCATCAAGAGTACCTAAGGAAATTAAATTTCTCTTAAGATTGGGGACATACCTCACATCACTTAGTGTCCTCATTATGCCATCATGCATTTTAATTCTGACAGTACCAATACTAGCAACCTTGAATGGGGCGTTGTTTTTCATCAAAACAGAGCCCTTAGGAACCGTTTCATATGTTGAAAACCAGTCCCGGTTGGGACATATATGAAACATACATGTCAAGTCAAGAACCTAATCCTCACAGGGTTTAGAATCACCCTCAAAAATTACTAAAAGCTCACCACCAGAGCCTTCTTCAATGACACTAGCCTCACCTACGTCTGGTTTCTTCCCCATCTGATTTTCAACCCTCATGTTTTTATTTTACAGCTTATAACATTTAGTTTTAATGTGTCCTTTCTTCTTGCAATAGTTATAGAACTTCTCCTTATTTCTGGATTTAGACCTACCTCTATTTTCAGTCCCAGAACTTCTCTCTTGGGTTCTACCTTCAACAACTAGACCATCTCCTCGTGTTTCAGATCCAGTCACTAACTGTTTCATCTTTTCTTTAGAAAATAAAGCCTCATAAACCTCATCTAGGGTAAAAGTGTCCCGACTATACAAGATAGTATCCCTAAATGTGGCATACGATGAAGGCAGTGAACATAATAAAATTAACCCAAGGTCTTCTTCATCATACTTAACTTCCATAGCCTCTAAATCAGACACAATTTCCTTAAACACAGTTAAGTGATCCTCAAGAGACGTACCTTTTGACATTCGGTGCGAGTATAGACGCTGCTTTAAATGAATTTTGCTAGTCAGACTCTTGGTCATGCACAATTGCTCCAGCTTGAGCCATAAAGCAGCGGCAGTCTTCTCCTTTAGTACATCTTGCAAAATCTAATTTGACAGATGAAGGTGTATTTGAGACAGAACCTTTGGGTCCTTACGCTCTTTTTCCTCATTAGACCATGATGAGGGCATCTTATCGAAACTTAAAAGCGCATCATCAAGGTCCATATGCACCAGAACAGCCCACATCTTTACTTGCCATAGAGAAAACCTCGTTGTGTGATCCAGCAGTGAAATATCGAATTTCATGGTTGCCATTGCAAATCAAAGCCAAATCTCTGATACCACTTGTTAGAAATCAAAGTAATAAGCAACAAGAAATAGAGAAAAAATTACACACATGATTTATGTAGAAAAACCCTAATAAAGGGTGAAAAAACCACGAACAGAAGAGAAGCAATCCACTAATCACAAAACAAAAATCACAACAGTGTTTAGAGCGCTCAAATACAGAAATTCACTCACTCAATCACTCACAAACTCATAAGACTGAGTTCTCTGTATCACTCTCAAAACTAAGATCTCTATGAAATTTTATGACTCTTTGTGACTTTCTAATGTGTCAACTATAAACTATGGAGAACATGACGTATTTATATGTGTGGAGACTCAAACCCTAACCCAAAATAACCTAAAAATGCATAAAAACGTGAAATATCCAATTAGACCGCATCGGAGTACCGCGGCACTGGTTTCCCATATTGGAGCGCCGCGACGCTGGATTGTAGCGCCCCGGCCCTGCTTTCAAGTGCCACGGCACTGCCTTTCTTCCAAAGGATTTGAGTGGGTTTTGGGTCACAAAATAACAATATATATATATATATATACACACGCACACATATATAAGGAAATTTATAAAGTTCTGGGATAATAACAACTGTGATGACATATATATTTGCGAGCTAACTAGATATAACCTTTCGAGCCCTCAACAAGAGAGATAGAGTAGTTAAGTCACATTAATTAATATGCTGAATTATAAAGCCAAGAAAATAAAAATAATTAGATCCTTTTGAAAATACACAAGGACATACTAATCTTTCTATATCAGCTAGCTTATTATTAACCCAAGAAATTAAAAATAATTAGATCCTTTAGGAATTAAAAAAATGACAGATTATAATAATATTTCTATACGAGCTAGTCCTGAGAGCATGCTTGAGCTACAGTTCAAGATTCCAAATCCAGTTATAGGGTTTTAGAGTCTTAGGGCATATATTATCTGTAGGTTAATAGGATGTGTTTAGAAAGTGTGGTTAGAATAAAAACTTTTGAACTGAAAACTATTACACGTGAGAGCTTTATACTATAGCTTTATTTTTTCTTATCACCGTAGCATGTGATAGCTTTATACTATAGTAGCTAAAAGTCTTAGTTAGAATTAATTTTGTCAAACATCCTTTAATTTCTCCATTCTCTTGTATATTTTAAAGTGGAAGTGTGTATATAATTGTATATATGTGTGCTTCATTTATATGTATTACAAATTGGCGTATGTATATGATTGTAGATGGTTATTGGTGTTCTAAGCTTCATTTCAAGTGCCTCTAGATCAAAGATCAAAGAGAATCATCATCAATTCAACGTGATTAGAGAAGGTTTTGGAAACACCATTATTAGCCCCATTATTTTGACTATCCTGGCCAGAGAAATAGCAATTGATCTATTCTCTTTTTACATGTATCTTCTAGTTTGTTAATACATGTCTTCTGTATATACATATATTTGTCATTTATCCACAGAATTGCATTACTATAAAATTCAATTGTTTAGTAAAAAGCATTTTGAGACGTATGGTACAGCTAGCTATTCGAAGGAGCAATTTCGATTGTTCTGAAATTAGAAAATCTTAAGCATGGCATGTTTGTCGGAAGAAAAGTAGCTTAATTTTATTTTAAATAATTTCCTCCTCTTGTCACCACGATAGATGGTACATGTTATATATATGTGTGTGTATCACGTTATGTTACTCATGCTGCTATATAATACAAACTGTAGGCAATAAGTACGTCAGATCGTAAACTCAGGAGGTGTTTGACAGTGGTGGAAACCATTCAGTTATCATCACAATCTCAGTTATGAACAGTGTAAAGCTCTCACATGCTACAGTAACAATAAAAAAATATACTACAGTATAAAATTCTCACATGCTACAATAAAAATGATTCCCACCATCCTTCCAAACACTCTATCAATATTTAGAATTCTAACCTTATAAAGTTACATACATATATATATATATAGTAGAGAAGCCAAATCTCATCACTTGAGTACTAGCGTTAATAACAGATCACGTACATGGGATTATAATTACGTCATTCTAGTCACGTAGGTGTGCATGCTTTTGAGGAACAGAATTCTATGTTCGGCCGAACAGCAGATATTAAGTACAGTGTCAATTTTTTTTCTTTTTTCTTTTTTATTAAGTGTGACTTTCTTACTTTTGCTTTCCTTAAATCAGGCCACATGCATAAGCAAGCCTAAAAAAATATTTCATCTTTTAATGATTCAATAATATGTTCATGGTGAAATACATAATTATTCTTTCTTTTAAATAAACGGAGAATGTAATTGATAACTAAAAAATTAACACATTCCAATTAGGTTTATTGGCGTCCATTAAGCAATTCATCTCAAAATCTGACTCTAATCTCTTAACAGGAATTTTTTTTTTAAAAAAAATGAAAGAGTAAAGAAGTTCAAAATCCAGCCTTCATAACAAAGCAAGAAAAATATGGACAACAAGAAACAATCATAAAAAGGCCATAATTTGGTTTTATTTACTCAACTTGAAATCCTTTCCATGTCGAGCACAAATAGATTCATTGCTAACCTCTCTTTTAGAAAAGTAATGTATATTGTCAATACTCTCTTATCTTGTTAATTTTCTGCATTTAGCATTTGGTTTATAAATTGTAACTACAAATCAAAGGACCAATAAGACTTACCTCTAAATTAATACCTAATATTGACAATGATTTGGTTACTAATTTAGTTTGTTGCCTTAGAATTGTTGGTCTCATCCAAGTTTTGTCATTGAATTATGTAATAAACAAAAACATTTTGTTGGAATTTTGTTACTTTTTGTACCATACATTGGAGTGTGCCCTTGGTTTTAAATCATTGCAAATACATACAGTTCGACTGCATTCAATAACCAAATTTATCATGCCATATACAGTTTTGATTACTAAACTGACCAAAATACCCTTAAGAATAAAAGAAAAGGAAAAAAGAAACTATAAACCCAAAATCATAAAACACTCATTTTGTATTTATTTTGTTGAATTTTTTTAGGTTTTTTACCATTCGTATTTTGGTCAATCTTGTGGTCAAAAATTATGGTTGATAAATATATATATGCATATATACACGTTTGAGCTATGTTTGCTAAACCATATTAAAGCACCTTAATTAATAACAATATACTTAATACAATATTGGGTATAATTATAATACAGATGGCAAATTAATTCGATCTATATTGTAGTATAGAATACAATATATTTTCAGTGTATTATGTTGTATTATTTTATATTGGGTTTATAATTCTTGTCAAAGTTGGATCCAATATGAGGTTGGGTTTAGGCTAACACAAAATTAGGTCGAAGACTATAAATTTTGAGAAAATTACATGTTATGCCACACTTTTAAAATTGTGTTTATTCATGCCACATTCAAAAAAAAGTTATGCCACAATTTATATTACATGTTAAGTTGTGCCATAATTAAACATGTGTAATACTTGTAAAAAGTAAATCTCAAAATAGCACTTATGAAAATTCCCTTTAATATTCTAAACTTTGCGGGTAAAATTATATTTTTAAGATTCAAGTTAGCCCCTCAACTCTTTAAAAAATATATTTTGACTCCATATTTTTTAAAAATTATATTTTGACCCCATATTTTTTTAAATTTATATGTTGACCCCTTAATTTTGATAAATTATATTTTGACCATTCAAACTTTAAAATTACATTTTCACCCCTTACATGCTACACACCAAACTGTATTGTATTTTGATAATACAATACAATGCAATCCAATACACTTTATATTATACAATACAATACAATTTAGTATACCAAACATAGTTTTGGTTATTAAATGCAACTTAATGATATAACTAGTTTTGGACGGAAAATCAAGGTTTTTAATAAGGGGGGGCAAATGAAATTAAACTCATTTTATTGTTTATTCTAAATGAATTAGCAGTAAAATTCCTAAAAAGAAAAACAAAAAAAATAACCAATAGAGAAATGCAAATGTCTCTTTTTTCTTCCTTTTTTTCTTTAAACTAAAAGTAGGAGAATTCACACTATTCACCTTGATGGGGTGAGTGTGGACCAATATTGATTTTTTTTAAAATAAAATAAAATGTTTACTCTTAATTAAATCTTCAAATTACGAAATAGCTGTGCACGTGTCACCCTTTATTTGCTTAACAATGCCCATAATCACACGTGAGGGGGAAGGAAAAAAAAAAAGAATTCACGCAAAATTCTTTACAACAAATGAAAAAAACAGAAGCGTGACGCTTCCCTGCGTGTTCTAAAAATGGAAAAAAAGAGCAGTAAAACTTGTTCGAACAGACTTTAACAGAAATTGAAAATATACAGTGGAAATGGTACTCGTGATCCCTTTGGAGACCTGTATTGTGTTTATGTTTGGTTGTCTGAAGAGTCACGCGAGTTTTTACCATGGTAGGTAAAAATAAAAAACAAAAAAAAAACAAAAAATAAAAGAAAAATTAACATGGTCCTGTTTTCTGAAAGGAGGTGAAAAAAATATCAGAAAGAAAAATGAGTTCGAAGGAAAGAGACAAAAATCTATCAATTCAGTGAATAAAACAGATGCACGTGGACAGACCTGCCACACGTGCACTCAATCATCATTCTCTGGAAGGATAAAGACGTCAAGAACTAAACAACAAATAAGCAGACATCTTCAATCTTTATCTGTGAACTGTGAAACTGTGAAATTGGGGTCCTTCATTTTGCAGAGCAGGACAATATTGTGCAGTGCCCTTTGAGGTTGCATTTACAATTATTTATTCATTATTGTTTTCCTTTTTTTTCCTTTCCTTTTATTCATTATTATTTTTTTCTTATTAACTTTTATTTATTTATTTATTTATTTTTTTGCTTTTATAGAGTTTGGGAACTGAGATTGAGAGTCTCAAGAAGCGTCTCATTGAATACCTCACCCTTTTAATTAGTTGTGGCAGATAAGTTATTCCCAAGGTGGTCTCGTTTATTATTTTTTTAAATTATGATAAAATAAAAATATATTAGTTTGTTGGTAATGAATTTTAGCAAGCTGGTAGATTACATATTAAAATCATTAAGGAAATATTTTTTTTTCCTACTGTTAGGAACTACTAATACCGTATTTCAAAAAAATTATATTGAATCATATAACAGAATTTATTTCACGTAAATATCTCTCATATAGTTTAATAGTAATTTTACAATTGACTTCACCATAAAATTTCAAATTCACATCTGCCCACTTCAAAGTTAAAAAAATTCACCTCTTCAAAAATATAGAAGGATAATGGAATTTGTCAAAGATTGAGTTTAAAATCGCACGAGCCAATTGTAAATAGATTGACGGGAAAGAGAGGAAAATACATGAATGTTTGATATCCTTGTTGCCAAAAGGAATGCTAGCCAGTAATGCATATCTTTGTGTGGTGGGGGGGTTCAATAATTTAGGGGAAATAATGTTTGGGATCCCATTTCTGGCAGGAAAAAAGCGGAAAGGAACAAAATAGAGGCCCTCGTGCAACTGGTGGTTTCAACGTACATCACAACTTTGTTGTTTTCTTTTCTTTCTTTCTTTCTTTTTTTTTTTGGGTTTATTTTTTATTTTTTTTTATTAATATTAGTGAAGCAAATTAAAGCAAAGAGCATAAGCTGCACGTGCGGGTGTGGGTGGACATTCCTTCGCTCTTTCTGCCCCCGCCCCCTAGCATGGCCTTCTTCTTTCTCTCTCCACACTTATTATACGATCAAAAAAAGAAATAAATAATTTTGTAATTAACCTTTTTCCAGTCTATGAATGTATTATGTAACATTGTAATTCTCCTTTTGATTATTGCATTCACTTATATGAAATATCCCTTTCCCTTGTGTTTGTTCCCCATCATCCTTTTTTTCCCTTCTTTTTCTTGTACGTACAAGACAAATAAGATAAAACGCGAAAGACAAAAAAAAAAAGTCGAATAATATCAAACTGTGCCGGCAATATTTCTATCAAAAATCAATCACTTGAATTTAAACCCAGTTATATCTCTACAGATATAAATTTAAGGGTGGTTGTCCTGCCATTTGTCACCTACATCACCATATTATATCCTAGTGCAAGATATATACACATTCATATATATATATATATATAATATGTTTATATATAAATATGTATGTATATATCCATTTCAGAAAATTCGAAGAAGTTTCGAGCAAGCAGGCATAATACCGTGCCGTGCCGGGCGTCGTGAATATTCAAATTGGCCTAAAAAAAAAAAAAAGCTGATATATCAAAACATGCAAAAATAGAAAGTTGATATTAGCAAATAATACTTTTTGGCATTTGGGGAGATATTCATCGTATTAAATGTTGTCTGGTTTTATAGATAGCTTTTTCCTTTTTTTTTTTTTTTTGGATTCTCTCTATCTAACCAGATTAATTGCAAGGCCACTTGAATATGACCCCTTCACGTTTGAAAATCGAATTTCTTGCCAAAGTTATCCCAAAGATAAATATTGTCAGACTGTTTCGCAACACAATTGAAACTAAAAGATGGAACAATTCTGTTGTAATATATAAAAGCCTTACACCATGGCTTATTTTTGCTTTATATTGTAGCATATGAGAGCTTTAAAAACTATAGCAGTTCTAATTATATAGTTAAAACAACGTCGTCAAACACACTTTAAGAAGATTTGAGTACCTACTATATATCAAAAAATGAGATGAAGCGTCGAATTCTTTTAAACCGATAATTTTCTTTTCAATGTTTGATACTATTTTTTTTTTTGTTAGAACCACTTATAACTAAGGCCAAAAATAATAGAAAAAAATACCTTTTTCTTATTAGTTAAAAAAGGAAATCTTGCACGCTTTTCCTTTGGTTTCGGGTTTCAGAGTTTGAAACAAACAGTTTAAAACACATTAAAAAGACATCTACCTGTCCACATATTCCTTTGCCCTATTTGGCTAAGCTAGCTAGGTACGTTTATCACGTCTCTTGCCACATACCTGAGCCTTATCAACAATGATCTTTCATCCATATATATATGATCTTATAAGTTTGGAAAAGATGTCATACCAATTAAATATTTATTAGGAAATTCTTTAAAAATATATAATAGAAACTAAAATAAAATTAAACCCATCAATATTAATTGTGAATCTATTGCATCTTTTGCGTCAAATCACTTTCCAAGGATCCCCAATGGATCCACTCTTTTGTTCAAGTCGCAATCCAATCCACCTTTTGTGTCCACTCCAAGACGAAGCCATCATTTTCGGTTAGGGCACAGTCAAAAAAACAAAACGAAGAGTAGAAAAAGAAAAGAGATAATCAGAGAAATTACAAGGGCCAAAAACACTGTCTCATTTACAATCATATAACATGCTTGATTAGACACATCTTCATGTACACGTCTACTTTACGGAGCCGCCCCAAATATATATGAGTGTGTGGCGTACGCCATGACCATATATAAACCCTAATATTGCCACACACTTGCACTTTGATTGTAGCATCTCTTTTGTATCATTCCTCTGATACGTATGCTTGTGGGGCTCAACACAAAAAGAAAAAATTAGAATCATTCACCATACTTGAATTATATATAGGAGAACAAATACGATATTCGATTTTCCTGTCCCCTTGGCAACTCCTCAGTTGTTTAAGTATTTTAAGGTATTGGTATTTACTACAAAGATAAATTCTTAAATGTAGTATTGGAGGATAATCAATGGAACACGAAAGTCGGGACAACCAGTAATAAGATGTTTAAAAAGTATGGTTTAAACCAATTTTAGTTAAAAATACTATAACATGCGAGTACTTTAATCTGTAACTTATTTACACTATAGTAACTAAAAGTCTTGATAGAAATTGAGATTGTCAAACACACTATGAGTTTCAACATATACATATAATAGATTACGAGTTTATGAATAATAACATGATATATTCATTGAATAAGATGAGTATATATAATAAGCCAAACTATGAAAGTTTTCTAATCTCATTTGACATAATTAAAAATAGAAACTTTGCAAACATAGACCACATATGTTACGTCTAGACTCTAATAAACCATTGGAATAGATTTGAGTGAAGTCAAGTCAGAGCCGTCGTCATTGTCTCCACCACATTTCTTTTTGACTGTATTGAGGTCGAAATCAAAGATGTTTTCCAAAGCAAGTTGGTGGTGGAACTGAGCATCAAAGATATCGGGGTTATTCAAATTCCTAATATTAAGAGAAAATAATCGAGAATGTTCCTTTTATCCAACTTAACAAAATCAAGATAAAGATAATCTTGGAGATAAGCTGATCAAGAGAGAAATAACTAATCCAAATGCAGCGTAAACTCGGTTGTTCAACAACTAAACGTGTATTAATTTAAAGGTGTAGATAGGCTAATTGATCAACAATATTTAGAAAAATCTTAATTGCAATTTCTGCATTCATGTTGTCTTTGTAATCTCTTTCCTCCCGAATTTATTCCAACAATATTTTAAAGTAGACGTAACTTTCATATTAAAACTAAAATATTATATGTATTCTTATATATTCTTCTCTTTAAAAAAAATGTTGACTACGCGTGAGATTAATTCTGCCTGAAAGATCAGGCTAGATTTGCCTCCTTTTAAGTGAGTGTTTTACTGTTAAAAGTTATGTATATAAAAGCAAGCTTGGTTATTTTAGGTTCACATATATTTCTCTTTCAATATTTTTGCTCAAATGCTACCTTGTTTTCTTAGATTTTGCCCATGACAAGAGGTTGCAGATGGCATGTTCCTCATTGACGCACTGGACCTTTACATTTAAGAAACACACTACAGAGAGATGTGTACTTTCCCTACTTTAAATGTCAATAACTCTGTATTTTAATGGCAAAAGACAATCCTTCTGCACACAAACCAACGCACAACTCTTTCATTTGATCTTCGGAAAAGCCTATTAATGACTGATAAATAAAGTTCACTTTAACAACTCAAGCATTTTTTTTTTTAATTTTATCATGAGCAAGCAAATAGATCAAATTCTTCTTGCTTACTTATAATTTCGTTCCATTGAACATTGATCCTATAGGGTTTTACAAAAAAACTTTTTGCACAAGATTGAACTCCAATATTATAACATGTAAGAGTTTTATATTATAATATATTTTTGCTTTATAGTGTAACATATGAAAATTTTATATTATTTATTGTTCAAGTTTATAAGTTTGAATTCATTTGCTAAACACAGGGTTCAAATTCTTCTAAGATAGTCTCATGATTTGAATCATATATACAGTGATGGATACGTAATCATTCAAGTACAAGTGTAATTTTTTTTTTATGTATATAAATTACTAATTTATAACTAATTTGTAATAATCAAGAGGATTAATGGCCACAAATTCCGGGACATATGAAGGAAAGTTGCTGGTAACGGTTGGTGTAGTGTAAATGTTCATGGGAAAAAAAAAATCCAATCATTGAAAGAAAAAGGTCAATATTATTTTCATTATATATCACTTGTCGAGGGAAGCACATTTTTTGCTATTGAACTTTATAACAGTATACCAAAGCAAAACTCCAAAAAATCTCAAATGATTTTGTGTCCACTGATGTGATTTGCCGAGAGCTAAGTATTCATCTCATTCTCCTGAAAATTCGAAAAAGGTAATTTACTTGAATAATTATACTAATATATTATACTTGTATATATATATATATATATATATATATTCATTTCGACTGATGAAGATCAATTATTTGAAGTGTTTATCTCATTCTCACATAAGGCTCCAAAAAATTCCTGTTATGGGGACATATTTGTTGATTGATATACGTGGGCTTCTTCTTAACTCTTTTTCTTTTACTTTTTTTTGGGTTTTTTTTTTAAAGTCTCAGGTCTCTACCATATCATAAACAGTCCAAAAGTCAATACAACTATGGTGGTCTTCTAGGAATTACTGCCCACAGCTTCAAGCTGCTCTCCAAGGGACAGTGAGTCCAGTCCAAGTTTTTCAAACTTGCAGTTAGAATTGAACCAAAAAAGAAAAGACTTTGTTTTGTTTTTTTTTCTCTCTCTCTCTCTCTCTCTCTCTCTCTTCTGTTATTCACATGGTTAACAAGGGAGTGTCTTCTTGTGGGTTTTAGTTTTGTAGAAATTCCCCATTAGCAGATCTTGTTGATGGACATGTGAAAGACTGTTTTTGGAGTCACCATTCTATTAGGTCCAATAGGGTGGCGCGCATGTGCAACTTTTTTCCTTTTTTTTTTCTTTTTTTGCCTTTGAAATTTTGTTTTAAAATAATAATAGAAAAATAAATACCCTTTGAGGAACCAGCGTCTAGTTCCATCCATAACAATAATACCTTAGTCATTTCAGCCAAAACACAAACACTCCCTGGCCCAAAAACAAAAACAAAAACAAAAATATATAAATAAATAAATATATAAACAGTAAGTGAAAAGGAAAATCATAGCAGTAAATAGTTCATATCACTCATTCCCATGTTACTATCAAGTTATCAACGTCCTTCCAACTAACTATTTTCCCCTCACTCTCTCTCTCTCTCTCTCTCTGTAACAACACGTTTGGTTAAAACCCTGAAAGAGCTCCATGTTATTAAATTATATTGGCTCAATTTGGTATTATTTTAAAAATATTTAAAAATATTTAAAAATATTTTTTGAAGTAAAAATTTTAAAAATACTTAAATTTTTTTTTTAAAACAAAACTATTTTTATTCATTTTTAAAATATTGCCAAACGATCATTAATCAGTCTGTGATAATTGGAGGGTTTTGAGAATTTCAAATTATTGTCTAGTCAATCAGCGGTTTGGTTTGGTGAGTAAGTTATTATTATTTTTTTCTTTTACCCTCAAAAAACCAAATATATTCGTAATTTGATTTTACAGTTTACTACTGAGGGGTGGTCTAATAGACTGGGGTCCCCCTTTTGTAGGGTGTGCATGGTTTGGCCTATGTGCTCTCTCTCTCTCTCTCTTCCTTTCTCTCTCTCTCTCTAAGGCATATGGTGGTTGTTCAGAGTCCTCTATATATATGCACAATCTTGGCTAAGTTAAAAACTGGAGCATGCCCATACATATCCATACCATTTACAGCTCTCTTGAGGAGTGTGGGCATTTTTTCTTTTCTTTAGAAACTTGTTCTTTTTTCAAAGGAGCATCATCAATGGCTGTATTCGTGGTTGTTGTTGGTGTTTTGCTCTTTGCGCTCTGTTTTTGCTCTGCTTCGTTAAGATGGAATGAGGTCAGACACAGGAAGAAAGGCCTCCCTCCTGGCACAATGGGTTGGCCAATCTTTGGTGAGACCACAGAGTTCCTTAAACAAGGCCCAAACTTCATGAAAAACCAAAGAGCAAGGTGATTTTTTAGCTCATTTTTATTATCTCTTCTTCCAAAGGAATTACTCTGTTTTCTCTCTGTTTTCCCCCTCTTAAAATCCACTGCTCATGGTTAAACCTCTAAAATGCAAATCCCATTTAGAGAACAAAATGAATCCCTTGGTTAATCAAACAAAAAACTTTTTTGTTGGGTCTTTTTTGTCAATAAAATAAAGTTCTTGGTGTGAGGGGAAGTGATGTACTCAATAGGGGGAAGGGTTACCCAATGATAACACCCCAAAAAGATGATAATATTGCATCAGTCAGCTTTCTCATATCCGAATAATCATATAACTTTTTTTTTTTTCTAAATTTTTGGTTGGTTTTACTTTGTTCACCAAAAAAAAACAGGTATGGTACTGTTTTCAAATCCCACATACTTGGGTGTCCTACCATTGTTTCCATGGATCCGGAGCTCAACAGGTACATCCTCATGAATGAGTCCAAAGGCCTTGTTCCTGGCTACCCTCAATCCATGCTTGACATTTTGGGAAAATGCAACATTGCAGCCGTCCATGGCTCCACTCACAAGCACATGAGAGGCGCCCTTCTTGCCCTCATTAGCCCCACCATGATCAGACATCAGCTCTTGCCCAAGATCGATCAGTTCATGAGAACTCATCTCTCTGATTGGCATAACAAGGTCATTAATATCCAAGAAAAGACCAAAGAGGTTTGTTTCTTTGTTTGGCCCAATATTATCCTGATTTCTTTCTCTGATGTTTTGGTTAACATTTTGTTTTATTAATACATGCAGATGGCACTTCTCTCCTCTCTAAAGCAGATTGCTGGTATTGAATCCGGATCAATGTCTCAAGAATTCAAGCTTGAGTTCTTCAAACTGGTTTTGGGAACTTTGTCATTGCCCATTGATCTTCCTAGCACCAACTATAGACGTGGATTCCAGGTTAGTTTGACCAAAAATTTAAAAAAAAAAAGGTTTTTGCTTTAAAGCCTATTTACCTTTTATTATTATTTTTTAATCTAAGTTTTGGTAATTTTTAATTGATGTCGATGTTTTAACCATGTTGTTGAATAATAGGCAAGGAAGAACATTGTTAGGATGTTGAGGGAGTTGATAGAGGATAGAAGGGCTTCCCAAGAAGTTCACCATGACATGCTTGCCAGTTTAATGAGAAGTGATGATAACAGATATAAATTGAGTGACGAAGAAATCATTGATCAAATTATTACAATCTTGTATTCTGGGTATGAAACTGTTTCAACTACTTCCATGATGGCTGTCAAATACCTTCATGATCATCCCAAAGTTCTTCAAGAACTTAGAGTAAGTCGAAAAAGATCCTTGGTTGAACCGGAACACTGTTAGTTCATTTCAAAATCATATCAAAATCATATCAGATTATAATAACGGAATATAATGAAAAATGTGATGGTTAAAAACTGTATCAGACACTACTAAAAAGATATTCAAAAAGTTGATGTTCAAAGTATTGAGTCACTCTTGTTTTCCTAACTTGTTGTGATAAAATTTTCGCAGAAAGAACATTTGGCCATTAGAGAGAGGAAAAAGCCAGAGGATCCGATTGGCCTGAATGACCTCAAATCAATGCGGTTTACTCGTGCGGTAAGCGATCTTTCCTTTTTACTTTTTGACGCATTGTCTTGTTTGTTAGTGATAGAGAATTTTCAGTTAAAAGTTATTCCACCTTTTTTTTTCAGGTGATCTTTGAGACCTCAAGATTAGCCACCATTGTTAATGGGGTTTTAAGGAAAACCACTCAAGACATGGAACTAAATGGTGAGTTGTAAGACTCATTGGCAATGTGTGTATATATATATATATATATATGTATGTGTGTGTGTGTGTGTGTATGTATATAAAATACTTCCTTACAACTTCTAAGCTCTGTCGTGTTTTTTGTGGGCTCAAGAAACTGTTTGTGCAGATAGCATTTACTTTTGTCAACTATTTTGCCGTAATAATGATTACAATAATTATGTGAAGTAGTTCATAGACATGAGAACTATAATGATCTGCATGGAATTATGTATAGCTTAGACCATTTCGGTTAAAGAATGATTTTTTGACAAAAGGGAATGTCCTTCTTTTTCTTAACACGAGGAGAAAGACTGCCCTGGATTCATTCCTTACTTCCCTGCAATATTCGATTCCATTTTTCAAATGGTTCAGATTTAGTTGATCTGATGGTGTGTGGGGCCATGCTTTACACATTAAAAAAAAATCATCAACAATGACTGATCATAGGGTCCTTTCATGTTCTTTTATTCACATCACAAATAACGATCCTCTCCCTACGTTATTGACCTCCTTTAAAAAAAACCCAAGAGGCACAACAAGCAGTGTACTAATTTCAGCCCTTTTTTTTTTCTGATATGTTTTTTTCAGGATTTCTGATTCCAAAAGATTGGAGAATTTACGTTTACACTAGGGAGATAAACTATGACCAGTTTTTGTACCCCGAGCCATTAACATTCAATCCATGGAGATGGCTACAGGTACTTGACATTTCTTCGAGCTTTTCCTACCGGTAGTACGTGTTTTTGACGTTGAATTTGGTCAAAACAATGTCCTAGTAGTAGGGCATTTTTTGCGTACCCTACCAAATAATTCTCTTGTTCTTTTGATTTTCTTTTCCTTTTTTTTCCTATTAACTAAGAAAATTGGTTCCCAAATAGCTATAACTAAATTTCTTTGATATTAACATACAGGACAAGAGATTGGAGTCACAGAATTATTTCTTTATATTTGGAGGAGGTACAAGACAATGTCCAGGAAAAGAACTTGGAATAGCAGAAATTTCCACTTTCCTACACTACTTTGTAACTAGATACAGGTGACTACTGATTCACATGACCAAAAAGAACCATTATTCTTTCACATGTTTAAATAAATAAATAAATAAATAATCTTTTTTGTAGCTTACATAATTTCCTTTCTGTAATTTCAGATGGGAAGAAGTTGGGGGAGATAAACTAATGAAGTTTCCAAGAGTAGAAGCACCAAATGGGCTACATATTAGGGTCTCATCTTACTAACCAACCTAATTTATGTACAGAGAGAAGAAGTATAGTACCCACCAAAGGAAAGATTGATGTGCAATAATAAGTCCTAACAAGTTAGAAAGTGAATGAGATTGAGATTGAGCATTTTCCCTTTTGTCGGCTAAGTAAGTTTTCTGTCCATTGTTGAAGGAAATAGGACTGACAAGTATGTAAATTTTTTTTTTTTTTTTCTGGCTCTGCCATGGCTAAATCAACCTGTTTTCTTCTTGCACAGTTTTGCTCAACTTTCCTTGACCCACATAATAAATGCCAATCCCTGTTAAAGCTAGAAAAGTGTTCAATAAGCACTGTTGTATCAGAGAGTGCAATTCAATATATATATATATATATATATATATATATATATGCATATATACACATACATATTGTGTGTGTATAATGCAAATGCATGTCCATGCATGTGCATGTGTAGGTGTATATATCATGGAAAGCTAATATTATCCAATAATTTGACTGTTGTTGTCAGAAGTATGCAAAGATCAACTCTGCTATATATCTTTTTTTTTTCCCATAAAAATGAAATATTTTCTAACTCATGAAAAAGCAACCACACTAGCATAGCGATCGATTCCAGAATAAAGAATCTTCGCTATTTATTATAGAAAACACCGCACTAACAAACAATCGATTTTTTCAGTAAAAGAACCTACACTATGTAATATATTTAAAAATAAATAAATAAATAAATTAATGTCAACCCAAAATAATTATTGTGTCTCTTGAATGCACGTATTGAGGCTTGAACTTCATATCATAAACATACACTGCAACTTATCAATTGTATTCAAAGTCAAAAAAAAAAATTTACAAAAATGATGAAACAAAGAGGGGAATTTTGACAAAGTTGATCAAACTTTGTTGGACTTAATTTCAAGGCCCAAGTAAGGAAAGAAGGGGCTGGATTAGAAGAGAAGGGCCCAAAGGGAATAGTGGCTTATATGGGCCCATCTAAGGTTCCCGAGATGACTTGCGGGGATTAAGGTGGTTAATTCTGAATATTCCGAGAATCAAGCTTTGTCAAAAAGCCGCCTGGCTGTGTGATTGTATCACTGACTAAAGGCAATGACCTGTTTTTTTTCTCAAGCCACGTGTGACTTTCTAATTCCACACGCTTTCTTTCTCTGTCTCCTTTAACCGACTTTTCCTCCGCATTAAAAGATTTAAAACAATGGCACCTTCGTTTTTGTGGCTATTGAGATCGCAATTTCTTACTTCCCTTGCTAAAATCTTGGTAGCATATTCTTTTATTTTTCCTTTCATTTTATAGCTTGTTTAACAAAATTAATTCTAACCAATTTTTCAGTAAAAAATATTATAAAACTCTCATATATTATAATAAAAAGAAAATTACAATATACAACTCTCACATACTATAGTGTTTACAGTTCTAACCAATGATTCTAACCACCATGCCAAACACCTTATGACAAATATAAAATAACCTTTTCTTTTAACTATATACTTCTTTTTGAAGAACTATTTTAACCATATCAAAATTGTCTCTCTTCATTATTTAGTGGCTGAAATTTGAGTTACATCTTATATTTTTGAAGTTCATAAATGTTATATTTTGAAAGTTATCTTCTATAAATATTATATATGTTTAAGTGTAACACAGTTTAAACATGAAATATAAGTAATAGTATGACACAATTGTTTAAAGCATAACATAAATGCATAGTTTTTAAAAAATGGCATAACATATAATTTTTTCATATTTTCGCCATAGTTTTCAAGATAGGGAAAATGTATGAGAGAATTTTTGGTTTGCTTTTTATATTCCTTTTATTAAAAATTAAGCAAGGTTGAGAACTTGAATCTTAAGCTTTTTGAGTGTCTAAATCTCACACGTTACTAGGTTCTTAGTATGGAAAACGTGAGTTCCCCATATTAATTCAATCGAACGTATTTTAGAAGAAACCACGTGGAAAAAAAATTATTAGTTTGCTACATTCGCACATAAAGATCTATCTTGATATATTCGAAAAATAAAATAAAAATAAAAAGATCTGTCTTGATAAGGTGATAGAAATCAATGCATTTGTCTTGTATGGTAAAATTTCTTTAAAGCATATTTACCACCAAAAATTGACTTCTAGATAAAATCGTAACCTACTTTAATTTTACCACGTATGGAATGGAAAATCTACTCTAGTAAAATGGGATCCGATCTTATATCCCTATTGCATCCAAAAGAAGAAAATAATACATCCATCCAACTAAAATTTGTTTGACCTCTATAGTCATGGAATATTAATCACAAATACTCTTTTTACAAAACTAAATTGAAGCTTAAGTGATAAAAGACATAATTTTTTTTTTTTTGAAAAACTAGAATTAATTATTACAATTTACTTCATATTTTAAGATGTAAGGGAAATAATTAGATAAAAAAAATCCTAGTAACAAGGAGGCTTTGAGGCGTAAAGGTGATCAGTTGAAGAGTTTTCTAATAAACAAGAGGCCATACTAAACTGCCTTAACCCGGCACCACTTATTTCTCCATATATATATATATACCCGTCACGAACCCCATTTCCTCCCCTAAGACACCATCTCTCTTCTTTCTTTTCTCTCTTAATTTCACTTTCATTTCCATCTCAATCCAATGGCTTCTCCTGCGAAGACGACACCGCTTCTCAAAGACGAGCTTGACATCGTGATCCCGACCATAAGAAACCTCGACTTCCTCGAGATGTGGAGGCCTTTTTTCCAGCCTTACCATCTCATCATTGTCCAAGATGGTGACCCTTCCAAGACCATCAAAGTCCCCGAGGGATTTGACTACGAGCTCTACAACCGCGACGACATTAACCGAATCCTCGGCCCCAGGTCCTCCTGCATTTCCTTCAAGGACTCTGCTTGTCGCTGCTTTGGCTACATGGTCTCCAAGAAGAAGTACATTTACACCATTGATGATGACTGCTTTGTAAGTTTCTTGTAATTACGATTTCCCTTTACATACCTTTTCTTTAAGGTAAGTGAAAAGTAATAAAAAGTAAAATGTTTTTTGTGTAGGTTGCGAAGGACCCATCTGGGAAAGACATCAATGCACTAGAGCAGCACATAAAGAACTTGTTGTCTCCATCAACACCCTTTTTCTTCAACACCCTTTACGATCCATACCGAGAAGGTGCAGATTTTGTGCGTGGATATCCTTTCAGCCTCCGGGAGGGTGTCCCAACTGCTGTTTCCCATGGCCTCTGGCTCAACATCCCTGATTATGATGCCCCTACTCAGCTTGTCAAGCCTCTAGAAAGAAACTCCAGGTTTAGTCTTCATCATCTATCAAAAAGAGTGAAAATAATAATAATAATAAATCTCCATTTTTCACTTGATGATTAATCTGTATTTTTTTTGTTTTTTGTTAGGTATGTTGATGCGGTTCTGACCATTCCAAAGGGAACTTTGTTCCCCATGTGTGGGATGAACTTGGCATTTGACCGTGAGCTTATTGGCCCTGCAATGTACTTTGGACTCATGGGTGATGGTCAGCCAATTGGACGCTATGATGATATGTGGGCGGGCTGGTGTGTCAAGGTCTGTTTGTTGTTGATCTTTAATATAATTTAAAACATTTTCAAATTACAGTTATAGACGGCATTAGTGGTATCAAAACCAGACACTAATACGATGTGGATTCTACGTACAGGACCTATTTTCTATTAAAAGTAGTGATTGACACTACACAGAATTTTACAAAATCCAAGAGTTTAAAAAACGCGTGTTTTGGAATATCCTTTTACAAAATTCCCTGTCTCTATAGTTTTATTACTCAACTTATAGATCTCTATAATCAACAAGTATTTCATTTTTTCAGGTGATATGTGACCATTTGGGGTTGGGAGTGAAGACAGGCTTACCATACATCTGGCACAGCAAGGCTAGCAACCCATTTGTGAACCTGAAAAAGGAGTACAAGGGCATTTTTTGGCAGGAAGAGATCATCCCATTCTTCCAATCTGCGGTTCTGCCAAAAGAATGCACCACTGTGCAAAAATGCTACATTGAACTCTCTAAGCAGGTCAAGGAGAAGCTTACCCTGGTTGATCCTTACTTCGACAAGTTAGCTGATGCCATGGTCACATGGATTGAGGCTTGGGATGAGCTTTGCCCAGCTGCAGCTGGTGGATCTGCTGCCAATGGCACTGCTTAATTCAAACTTTTTTGTTTTTTTTTTTTTTTTTTGATGAAATCCCAAATTCCCTTTATTTTGAATTATCATTATTATTAGTTGATTTAGTCATTGTATCTTTTTTTTACGTTGATTATGTTTGTGTGACCCCCTGCTTTGCATCTTGGTGGGGATGTAATTTTAGTTATTAGCTTCGCCCTAAGAGCCTTCAGCAATAAAAATTCAGCACTTAATCTAGTGTTTTTGAATGCTGCTTATGAATATGATTTGTTGAATGGTGATTAAAAAAAAAAAAAAAAAAAAAAGTCCTTGCCTTTTGGGAGGCTGGCCTTTTGCTTTGTACTTTCTATCTTTATGAGGTTTTTTGGGACTTGAAATTAAAGAGTGAAGTTGAAATTTTATATGGACTTGATTCAGTGGCTCCACCATACAAAATCCATGTTGAAGAAGCAATATGACCGCAACCCAAATAATAAATAAAGCAATCGCCGTTGCCGGGGATCGAACCTGAGTCGTCCGCATGACATGTGGGAATACATAGCACCATACTACGACCCTGCATATGCATACAATGGACAATTCATGTCGTTTGTGCGTTTTCCATTAATCTAGAAAACGACATGTTGAGCATTTGGAACAAGATGTCGTTTTTACTTTGAAAAATTTGTCGTTCATTTTGGGGAAAATTATATCGATGTTCTCAATTGAGCGCTAAACTTTCACACACAAGTTGAGCGATTTTTTCTTGAGTTATTTCTCTTTATATATAGTATATTATTCAGAAGGTATACCCCTAGATTTTAAACTCGTGAAATATATAACTTCAAATTATATTTAATATATAAATGTATTTTTTTAGTTAATTACATAATTATATCTTCTAGTTTAAACTATTCATTAATTTGTCCATCTATTTTTAAAAACTACAAAAATATCTTTTAAAAAACTCTCAAATTAAAAAATAGTTAAAATTAAGAGGTATAGTTATGTAATTTCATAGTTATATATTTTGTGGACAAAAATCACATTTTAACCTAAAAAACACTTTAGATAGATTTTTTTTAGAAAAAAGAAACTCTAAAAAAAATCTAAACTTGAAATCACCCTGTCAGCGCCTACAAAGCCAAAGATCTGATGAAGTTCAAAATATTTTGGAATTAAAAAAAAAAAAACTCTATCATATCAAGGAGAAAAGAAAGAATTTGCTATCATTCAGCCCTCTATGAAATATGATTATCCATTGCACAGACTACATGCCCTCATCGCCCTGACCTATAACGACCACCACCACTCAACCATTTCACGACGGCACCGCCCCTCCCGAGCTAGATGTGACATATACCCCCTTCCCCTTCCCTCATGGATCTTAAGACGCCCAAGGCCGATACCATGGATATCGCGATGGCATAATCTCCTGCAACGGCCCCTGGATCTGGCGATTGCACCACGTTTCCCCCTCCCCAGATCTCACAACGCATCCACCAACATATCTGTAATGTTTTGTTATTTTCGTTTCTTTTCCATAGGTTTACTTTGGACACTTAAAAGTTTGTCAGTTTTTACCAACGAAAGATATAAGTTTACCTATTAAATGTAACTTGAAAGTATATATTTGACGATATTAAAAAGCAAAGATATACCGTAAAACAAAATAAAAAAAATAATGACACGAAAGAGATGCAAGATTGAGGGGAGGAAAGTCCAAAGAAAAAGATGCAAATTGAAGTTGGCATTGATTTTTCCCTTCACGGTGAGCGCTATGCCTCAAGTAAACTTTAACGATTATTCAGCCAAAAAAAAAAAAAAAACATTATAATAGTAACAATACTAACTTAAATTATTCTAGCAAGTTAACATTTTACGCTACACTTTCCATAACCAAAATTTTCGTAAAATTCTCTTCCAATTCCATGCGGCTCCATATATCCATGGCAGTTTTGCTTACAAATTGAAGGTTGATAATAGAACAAATCTCCCATCCGCTTCTTTAAAACAAAGCAGAGAACAAACTCTTCTTTCTTATGGAGCCGCAGACGAGCTTCGTTACATTGACGTACCTTAAAGACGCATTTCATGTCACGAATCCAAGTTCGGCTCCTCCATCTTTTGACGCTTGGCTTCAGGTTCTTCACCATCTTCCTGTTCTTGGGTCAGAATGCCATGAACAACCTCTGCACCTAACAGAGAAATGTGCTTGGTAGTGATTTGACGACCCGCCCTGAGCTTTGGACCCCAATGCCTCTCGGGATTAGGAAGGAACCGAGCAACCTTCTTGGCTTGCGCTTTGCTGAGCGACGCAACAGCTCTCGCAAAGTTAGCCTGTCAAAAGAGGAATGTAAAACACATATATAGGCCCCAAAAACAAAATGGCTGCAACACTAAAAACTGCAAAGAGGATCATCAACAAGGGCAGCAAAACGTACTTGAAGCACCGGTTCTTTAGCGAGTATCACACTACCTGGTTGTTCTGGTGGTTGAGCTTTTACAGGGTGGTTTTTGACCTATAAACATTTTTTATTAAAAAATAATTCTGATTATTATATCATTTGCAACAACATTTTACAAGCATCAGGTGAAAAAGAGGTTCTTACCCAGCAGCGCATGATATCCCAAATTACATCCATGGGAGCATCCGATTTCAGTCCCAGTGGGTTTACATGAGTTCCTGAGATACGATATCCAGCATTGATCACAGCAGATCGAAAAATCACTGCAGATGGGGAAGTGCACTTGAGAGTGGCACAGAGATTGTGCAGACTCAAGAACAATGGAACATCAGGCAATTCCTGCAAATGGTTGCAGATCAGAAACATAACTTTTGACTTAGGCAACAGAGATGTATAGCAAGATAAATTAGACATGGACGATTACAAAAACTAAAATCAGACGTTGTTCCATTCCACCTTTTACTTGAAAGTGAAACATGCATTAAATTCTTAAAGACATGCACCTCAGAGATTGTCGTTAGCAAAGCAGAGATGCGATCATAAGCGGGATATCTTTCCTTCATAGATTTCACATCTGCTAGTATGGAAGCAACCCATTCTTGATCGTGAATAGGAGCGGACCATATAGGGCCACCCATGTTGAATTTCTTCCCACAGTAGCTGCATTCTTGAGGAACAACGGGACCAAAACCTGGTAGATACCTTACACTATTATTCTGCAAAGATCAAAACTAGATTTTGTCAAAATATTGTCACAACCTTCAAATCAAACTTAACAAACACAGCTACTTTTTGGTATTGCAATTTGGCATTCCGTACTCCTTTGGGTATAAAAAAGGACGAAAGATAAGAGCATGTAACATGCAGATCAAATACTCGTACTTACCTTGGAGATCGTCCTTCCAACGGGCTGTAGATGGAAAGAATCACAGCCGGTGCACTGATACACATAGGAAAGCTTGAGGGGAGTGTTCTTCATTGCACTCGCAGAGCTACAACCAATTTTTTTGATATTTCACTCAACAACAGGACACAGAAATAGACAAATTGCTAATTTTGAACATAATTTGGAATAAATTGGCCACCTACGAGTAGATACGAACAAAGACTCGAACATAAAAGTCGATCTGAACTGATAGCACGGGAACAATATACCGCTTATAACGGTTGGCATGACTCTGCAGCAAAAATAAAATACAAGAAAAATGCATATCACAGCATAATATATTGTAGTTTACATAAAGAAAATATCGAAAGAGATGGATTCAGACAGAGATTTGGAAAGAAGCAAAACTCTGTATCTGCATACATGCAAGTACATTTTAAAAGTATACGAGGAATGTGAATGACGAAGCAACAGAGTTTATCATGACATATAGAGACAACTTTCCTTTAGAAAGATGAATCACGGCAGGATAAGCCGTAAGGTACGGAGAACAAATGTACCAAGAAAAAATTGTGGTCCAATTCATTATTACAAAGGTCGCGCGCACAGTTGAACACCGCTAGAAAATATCTCAGATAATAATTGACAGTCAAATATCCATGTTTAAAATATAGCATGTTACACTTCCAATATCAACCCATTCTTCTAAATACAAGCAAGTACTTTAAACTAAATTAGCACGTTCAAATTTAAAAGAGATGAACCCCATCAAGGACGTAGTGATGTACCTCAATGCAAGCTAGAAGGATCCTCAAGGCCATTTCATGGCAATATTTTCCTCTCAATGGATAGGAACCATATCTAGTACAATAAAATAGTCGTTCAAAATTAAGTCCCCAAAAAAGAAAATCATTTCTCAATTAAAACCGTTAGTAAAAAAATTACAAAACCCTACTTTGAATAGCAAACCTCCCCATTTCCCCCACAAAGCACTGCCATATCTGTTGCTGTACACATCAACATGCCTCCATCAACAACTGACTGAACTGCAGAGTCCAAGAATACAGAAGGCGAGCCATAAGGATCAAGATCGACCTGCAACTCAAATGAAAATAAGATTACGAGTCGTGATTCAAATAAAAGATTTTGAACATAAGCTAAGCTCCGGCAAGAATCTCCAGATGCAAGGTTTCTGCAACTTTCGTATGAACACACACAGTCTATACATACCATATCAAATTCTTTTGGATGGGTAAGCATGTATACACGAGCATCAGCAAGATGTGATTCGACCTTTGAACATGCCACTGAACCATTGAACTTGATGTTTCTCTTACAAGCTTCAACCGACACTGTAGAAATGCAGTAGAAAATAATCAATCACTTCTATAATTAATAGGTTATTTAGGAGATAGATAGGAACCACCTAATCGTTAAACATAGGCAAAATCTCTGAATTACAGGCCGAGTATGAATTTTTATTTATTTTTGAAGCTAGCAGACAAATCAAGTGCCTATAATATATCAATGTGCATCTATGCAGTAAAGAAATCTCAATGCACGGTCCCTGCAAAGTTTTTTCAAAAACATATACAAACACACACACAGAGTTTTAATTGACAACGAGCAATATAGGCAGTTCTGGAGCTCAAGTATCATTTATGCAAAAGCAAATATATTTCCATCAAACTGTCCGAAGTTTGGCAATAACCTTTATCATTGTCAAGAGCCACAACTTTACCAATTCCTTCCACTTCACGAGCATATCTCAGAGCTCTTAGACCAGAAGCTGATAGAGCCTGTCAATGCACATAGAAAAGGAGAAGGTTAATCAGAAAACAATTGGAAAAATGTGGGTTGTTATTTTCACCATATATTGGGGTATAACAAAAGAGAAAAGTGACAATATATCAAACAAAAGATAGCACAATTTCGAGAACCTCAAGAACTTTTGGAGGCTTCAGTTGTGCTGGTCCTTTTCCCTCTGTTGTCTTCACATGCTCGTCCGAAACACCACAAGGTTCTTCATGAGATACTTTTTCTTCTTCTTCTTCTTCTTCACAATCTCCATTAGATATTTCGCCATTTAGAGAAGATCCATTAGGTGCTTCTTTTGGAACATCTTCTGAAGCATCCTTTTCAGTTGCTTTTGTTGCTGATTTTGTTCTTTTTAACAAATGCCCTTCGTGTTCCTCTTTTTGTTTAGCTATAAAAGTCCTTAGGACAGCAATGGATATATCCCTATTATTAACCTGACCATTAAAAGATGAAACCATCACAACCCCTTTATATGCAAGAAAACAGCAAACTTAGCCAGTACAGACAAAAACAAACTAGTACAAAATCCTTCAAATGATAACTCAACAGCCCCAAACCTAATCAAATGGATAAATGACTGCCAAGGTAAAATCTTATTATCTTCTCCGAGGTAACATCTTTAACCGTTCCATCTTTCCTTGTCCATTCTCAATGCCATTACAGTCCCAAAAAAGACAGATCTCTTAATTCACGACAATACGAATTATACCATATGTAATTAAGGATATGCAATACAAGTAATTGCATTACTCCCCATTCCTTAAACATGGCGAAACGATCACTAACCAGATAGATTTGCAGTTACGCACCTAAGTGAACTAACCTGAGAAACCAAAATCAAATGTTTTCTTCTTAGTTAACTCTAAAAACCAAGTTCTTTGCATTCTAGAAGCCTTCTACGCCTGTTCAAGCAATTACTCAGAAGTTTGGAAACGTTTATTCTACTGATAGAATTTGTTCCATCAAGTTCATCCAATCAGCAAAAGCATTTGGAGTCTTTTTCCTTGTCCAGAAATCTAATTAAAACATCATAAAAATCATAAACTATGTAAACATAAAGAAATCAACTGCCCAAAACTAAACTCTCCACATCTATGACTTCACCACCGAGAGGGTGATTCTCCTCGCCGAAAATTAAGAAATAAAACTATGCTTTTGGCAAATTCAATATATAATCGTTCTCGTTCCTAAACTATTCTACCAGCAACCAAAAACCCACTTCCAATTCATAACCGCATTCCAAACAGAAAACCCACAAGAATTCCAACTCAGAACCACCCATCAAAATAATCAGAACAACACAAAATCATCCAAAAAAAAAAATTCGGCACCTGGGTTTTGTTGTAAAAGACTTCATTTTTTGCGTGCATCAAAATCTCAGCCTCTCCTTCCTTGATGATGGTATAATCACCGAGATCCGTCGACATTTTCTCGACACTTTCATGCAAAGGAAATTTCCGCCTCTCCTCCTCTTATGTCGCCCCCTTGTTGTTTTCGTTCGTCTTGGTAAGAGAGCCAACAACACACAGGCCGTAAAAAGCAAAAGGGCTTGTATGGTTCTTCGTCTAGTTCAAGTTTACACCTTCATATATGTTTTTTTTTTTTTTTTTGTTCTGTTACATGGAACCCTATCCATGACTATTACTGCGTTTATAAATTTGCTATTTATTATTTTTTTTTTTAGTCGATTTAAGAAATAAATAAAACAAAATAAAATAAAAAGATTTTTTTTCAAAATAAAATTTTGGGGTTTCTCCTTAAACCTTAATTCCTGACGCGGTACATGTTAGACTATGTTAGTATTTTGTTGCTAAAAGGAGCTGGCGGCAGAAAAAGTGGGTGGGTGGGTGGGTGGGTGGGTGGATCACGGGTCAGGCGGATATTTGCAATGATGGGTCCAATTATGAGCCAAATGAGAACGCCCTCAAATATTTTTAGTTTTGTTTTATTTTATTTTTCCATTGGGAAGACATCTGTACGATTAATTGGATTTGAAATGGATGATATGTCCCATTTAATTCTGATTCCATAACTATTTTTTGCTACTGTCGAGATAATTAATTTGAAAATGATTTGTAAACAATGTTGGCTGGCATGTATTTTCAATTATTATTATGAAATTCAACATAACATTTAAAATATCTTAAAAATAAATTAATTATATAGTAATTATTTTAATAATATTATATTTTATATTATATAATTACATAATAATTATCTTAATAATATTATTTTAAGACATATGTAGAATATTTACAAATCAAATTTATATTTTAATTCAACAAACTTAATTAGGCCCTTTGTCTCATTAGCTTTTTTCTTTTCAAAAAATTACAACACATTACTAAATTATTGTTATAAAATTAAAATTCAACAAAATATTTAAAATATCTTAAAAATGTCTATAGGAATATATACGTAGAATACTTACCGATTGAAGTCGCCATTTCTCTCCTTAACTATTTTCTTTTTTATTTGACTTTTTTAGGGCTTATCAACAATACTAAGAACCAAAGAGCATTAATATAATAATGTTTTCCAATAGACCAATTAATACAGTAATCATTATTTAGTAATATTCTATTAATTACCAACATACTGATTATTCTTTTCTTGTTAAGTAAACAAAAATCATGCACTCGATACATATTGTCATAAACATAACCAGAGAGAGTATTGTTTTTTGTATTATGAAAAATTACTAACCCAGACAATTTTAAAAACAGTTCCGACATTATCCTTTGATAAATTGTATTTTTATTTCTGTATATATATATATATATAGAAAACAAAACCATTTATGAGAAATGCTCACAACGTCCTTAAATTTTAAAGGATTTTTCACCTGTGCTTCGACTTCTTTTGGTCGAGCTCAACATGGTGAAAATCATATGGAAATCGCGTAGAATATTCCCTTTGGTTAAAAAATCGTGAATATTTATTTCGCCAACATGACAAAATTGAATTAGGCATCAAGTGATTATGACATAATTGAATTTTTCGTCACTATCATTTCCTGCTTTAATTCCTATTTCGTTTGATCTGTCCAATGCTTTTCCAAGGAATTTGCGGATGCATTAGTACAATAATAATAATAATAATGATGATGATTCAAGCTCAAAAGAGCAAACATAGATTGGTAAATTGAAATTTATTTACAACTCGCATAGGAATAGTATTGAAAGGGCAAAGAAAATAAAAAAATAAGGATATGAAGTCCAAACAGACACTGCGTAAAGAGGTCATTTATGCCAACATAATACCAAGCTCGACTTATTTGGTTATAATCTTATATCCTCCGAACCACCAGCCTCAACCATCTTCTTGGCATCCAGCTCCGTACCATCGAGCCATAATAGAACCGGCCTAAACCCGGCTCTGGCGAACCGAGCCATCCACTTTTCATATCTCACGTGCCTCTGCACCCTTTCCAACCTCTCACAAGCCACAATGTTCTCAATCTCTCTTTCAAACATCTCCTCCAACGCTAACTTCTCTTCACTAGATGAGGAGGCCCCAAAAGCTGAGTTTAATGAGTCGAATGCCGCGCTGTAATAGTGCAAGCTTCCAAGAAAACGATTCACCAAACGGTTTCGATAATTGTCGGCTTCTTGCTCTGCTAATAGTACTAGTATTGGGCACATTGACCTAACCATTGCTAGAAATTAATCCATTTGCTTACAGTCTTTTATGCCCTTTTGTCTTTGTAATTCGTGGCCCCAAAATGTGAATCTACTCCATCGTCTTCGGTCAATTACATATGCAAACTTGGAAAATTGAGGCTAAAGCCTAATCTTCTTCCGGGCCTTAGTACTTGAACCATTTCTGTGGCCAACTCACTCAGTTTGACCTTTAGGGGCGTTTGAATTGAAAGCCCAGCCCTAAGGCCTCTGCCTTTTTGACAAGCTTCTGGCCCAATTTATCCAAAATTGATTTGTCACAATGAACATAAGTGAAGCTCAAATGGGGAGTGGGCCCATATCCACGTGACTTGACTGTGAAGCTCTTCATACGTGGGACCCACAAGCTCGAGTCGCCAGAACCCAAGTCAACGATGTGAGCCAAGCCATTAACAAGGAGTGAACCAAGGTTTGGACAATAATTGACATAGGCCAACCTGAGGTAAGGGGCGTGAGTTTGGCCCGGTCCAATTTTGGTCCAGGCCACATGGCACCATTGACGGTAAAAGCTCGATTTATAGCCTTGTAGAGGCCGGCCAACGCCAACGCCAACGCCAACGCTTGACAGGTGAGGCGAATCGGGCCACGAGGCATTGCAGGGAGTCACCGTCCACGGAGAAAAGTTAAAGAGATTTGGGTGAGGCATGAATCGGCATGACGTAGGTTGCCCGATGCAACATGTTTGACGCAGTTGAAGAGAAATATGCCTCTTTCTTCGGGCTTGATTGATGCAGCCTGGGAATAATGATCACTTGGAGATGATTTTGGTGATGATGATAAGGTGAGGGAAAGAGTTACATCGGACGTCTTAGACAAATTAAGGCGATATTGATGAACTCGTATGGGAATAGGCTTGTGTTTTTCCCTTCTTTTCTTTTCTTTTCTTTTGTTTTTGTGTTAGGGAAAATGTTTGAGAAAGATATGGTAGAAATATATATATATGCATTGGTGGAAAGCGAGGTGATGAACGATGAAAAGGTGTTCTGCTCTTGGAAGTATGTGACAGCTTCAGATGAAAGAGTACAAGATTGTGTTTTAAAGAAAGAATTATTAACTGAGAATGTTTCTTGTTTCGTGTTAGTTGACTCCAATTTTTTTCAAATAAATAAATAAAATTGGTCAATAGAAAGGTGATCACGGCATGTTGATGTTTTATCTCGCGGTTAGAGAGAATATTTACCCCTGTTTAGCAAAGTAGTTCTTACAATTTTTTCAGTTATAAACAATGTAAAGCTCTCATATGCTATAATAACAATAAAAAAAAATCGTTACAGTGTAAAGCTCTCATGCTACAGTAAAAGTTGTTCTAACAAACGGTTCCCACCATCCTTCTAAACATTCATAAAGTATTTTATATCATTTTGATCATATAAATAACAGTGTCAAGAAAACTAAAACTAATTAAGAAGGCATCACGAACTCTTTATTTTCGGTTAAGCTGATCTATAATTGATCTTTTGATCTCTTCTTGACAATGGGTTTTCATTTCTACACAGTACGCTAAGAGATGTAGACTTATATAACTCAGATATATAATCTAACTTGAAATGTAGACTTATATAAACTCATACATAATCATTGGTCAAACATATTAGTTTAATTAAAATAATTTAAATACTCAATAAATATGATGCGTGATTTTGAGTTTACATTGGAATAATAATCTTTATTATGTCACACAGTTTGCCTTCCATGATATTATCGTTATATTCTCAAAAAAGATTAAATATTATTATTTAATTTTGGTTTAAGTAAAGGTGGTTTCTTTAGCTTTTAACAGATTAACTGTAACATGGAATTTTTCAGGTAGAGAACAATGGGAACGACACGATGTCGGTATATCAAACATAAAGAATCTTGAGTTTGATATGCTTCGTACTTATTCGGATATGATTCAGGACACATTAGGCAAATAGCTAAAGAAAAAGAGACATGAAAAAATAAATAAATCCAAATAATAGGAAACGTGATATATATATATATATATGTATATATATAGATGTAAGAAATACATTTAGCGATCGACACGAATATATGTTATATGCTGAGAAAGTTTATGATATGTCCTCTCTTTCTTCTTAGTACCGTGTATTTATGTATCTACATACTTTCAAATTTAAAAATGCCAAGTTCTAGATCTCCCGACGTTAATTATTCATTGGAATTGTAGTAAATTTCACATTTTCCTAATTATTTAAGTAAATAACAAGTTTTGAAAATATTTGTAATAAATAACGATATAATAGAAAATTTATTCGGTAAATATATTTATTACGAGTCAAAAAAAATTTTACTGGTAAACTTTTTTTTTACTATTTACTATAAATCTTTTCGAAACTTGGTATTTATTTCAAAAAGTTTAAAAATTCTAATGATATTCACAAATTTGATAAAGTCTACATATGTATACACACACACACTGGCAATGAAGCTAAAAATATATATATTGAATAGGAATGCTATAAAAAAGGTTTTTTTTTTTTTTTTTGCATCGATGTCTCTAAACTTGTCTCCGTTTATAATTTCCCCTTAAACTTTTAATTTTGACAATTTTACTCTTGAACTTATAAATTTATTGTCAATTACCTCATTGATTAATTTTTTTTTGCAGAAATTAATAGCATAACAGGTCTTCTTTTAATAACGGTTAACCCAATTTCAAAACTTTCAAATTTGGTAAAACTTAATTAAAGATCTTAGTTGCAATAAATTTAAGTTAAAATACATAAAAATGATTGTTGATGCCTGATTTCGGCACAACGCCGCGTGCGGGGATGCAAGGTGGTCGGGTTCCCTGTTCTGCCCAGCTCGGCCTAGTCTGGTCAGATCTATAAGAGGAGAGAAGGCCTCGGAGTATGGGGACACCGGTTTGGTGTCTGCCAAGGGCGCTCCGACGCTCAAGTCAGTGTTCTGACCGGGAAGAGCTAAGGAAAGGCAGAGTAGGCGAGGGAAGAATGCCCGTACCTTTGTGGTGGAGTTGATGCTCTTATTTATAGAGTTTAGCTTGGATCCGGGTATGGACCGGTTTGGCCCGTAACCCAGGTGTCCAGCGACAGGTGTCACGGTCTCCGGAGAAGGAGGATTGCCCAACGGAGGGTTGAGATGGTGCCACGTGGTGGTCTTTGGGTAAGTCAGACAGATCCTAGTCGGACAGGTCCCTGGTCGGGCAGATCCTGGTCGGACGGGTCCCTGGTCAGACAGGTCCCTGGTCGGGCAGGTCCCTGGTCGGGCAGATCCTTGGTTGGACAGGTCCCGGTCAGACAGGTCTCTGGTCGGGACAGGTCCCTGGTCGGGCAGATCCTTGGTCGGACAGGTCCCTGGTCGGGCAGATCCTGGTCGGACAGGTCTCTGGTCGGACAGGTCTCTGGTCAGACGGATCCTGTCCTGGTCGGACAGGTCTCTGGTCAGACAGATCCTATCCTGGTCGGACAGGTCCCTGGTCGGACGAATCCTGTCCTGGTCGGACGAATCCTGGTCGGACAGATACCGTCCTGATCGGATTGGTCATTTCAACCAACCTGTTCGGGTGCTCGGTTTTAAGAGGGTATGAACTTAAGATGATTTTCTCATCAAGAAGATTTCCCTCAACAGTAGCCCCCCAAGACTTTGGTGGTGGAGGTCATCAGCATCGAAGTCTTGATGTAGTTGGGAAATATTTTTTGTGAGCATATCCTGTCGGGACTCTTCGTCCTAGACCTAGTCGGCCTTAGCCTGGACCTGGCCTCTCTGGTCGGCGTAACCTTCTCGGACTCTTCGTCCTGGACCTAGTCGGCCGTAGCTCGGACCTGGCCTCTGTGGTCGGCGTAACCTTCTCGGACCTGGTCGGACTCTTCGTCCTGGACCTTGGGTCTCGGTCGTAGCCTGGTTGGACTCTTCGTCCTGGACCTGGTCGGCCATAGCTCGGACCTGGCCTCTCTGGTCGGCGTAACCTTCTCGGACTCTTCGTCCTGGACCTTGGGTCTCGGTCGTAGCCTGGATGGACTCTTCGTCCTGGACCTGGTCGACCGTAGCTCGGACCTGGCCTCTCTGGTCGGCGTAACCTTCTCGGACCTGGTCGGACTCTTCGTCCTGGACCTTGGGTCTCGGTCGTAGCCTGGTTGGACTCTTCGTCCTGGACCTGGTCGGCCGTAGCTCGGACCTGGCCTCTGTGGTCGGCATAACCTTCTCGGACCTGGTCGGACTCTTCGTCCTGGACCTTGTCGGCCATAGCTCGGACCTGGCCTCTCTGGTCGGCGTAACCTTCTCGGACCTGGTCGGACTCTTCGTCCTGGACCTTGGGTCTCGGTCGTAGCCTGGTTGGACTCTTCGTCCTGGACCTGGTCGGCCGTAGCTCGGACCTGGCCTCTGTGGTCGGCATAACCTTCTCGGACCTGGTCGAACTCTTCGTCCTGGACCTTGGGTCTCGGTCGTAGCCTGGTTGGACTCTTCATCCTGGACCTGGTCGGCCATAGCTCGGACCTAGCCTCTCTGGTTGGCGTAACCTTCTCGGACTTGGTCGGACTCTTCGTCTTGGACCTTGGGTCTCGGTCGTAGCCTGGTTGGACTCTTCGTCCTGGACCTGGTCGGCCGTAGCTCGGACCTGGCCTCTATGGTCGGCATAACCTTCTCGGACCTGGTCGGACTCTTCGTCCTGGACCTTGGGTCTCGGTCGTAGCCTGGATGGACTCTTCATCCTGGACCTGGTCGACCGTAGCTCGGACCTGGCCTCTCTGGTCGGCGTAACCTTCTCGGACCTGGTCGGACTCTTCGTCCTGGACCTTGGGTCTCGGTCGTAGCCTGGTTGGACTCTTCGTCCTGGACCTGGTCGGCCGTAGCTCGGACCTGGCCTCTGTGGTTGGCGTAACCTTCTCGGACCTGGTCGGACTCTTCGTCCTGGACCTTGTCGGCCATAGCTCGGACCTGGCCTCTCTGGTTGGCGTAACCTTCTCGGACTCTTCGTCTTGGACCTTGGCTCTCGGTCGTAGCCTGGATGGACTCTTCGTCCTGGACCTGGTCGACCGTAGCTCGGACCTGGCCTCTCTGGTCGGCGTAACCTTCTCGGACCTGGTCGGACTCTTCGTCCTGGACCTTGGGTCTCGGTCGTAGCCTGGTTGGACTCTTCGTCCTGGACCTGGTCGGCCGTAGCTCGGACCTGGCCTCTGTGGTCGGCATAACCTTCTCGGACCTGGTCGGACTCTTCGTCCTGGACCTTGGGTCTCGGTCGTAGCCTGGATGGACTCTTCGTCCTGGACCTGGTCGGCCGTAGCTCGGACCTAGCCTCTCTGGTTGGCGTAACCTTCTCGGACCTGGTCGGACTCTTCGTCCTGGACCTTGGGTCTCGGTCGTAGCCTGGTTGGACTCTTCGTCCTGGACCTGGTCGGTCGTAGCTCGGACCTGGCCTCTGTGGTCGGCATAACCTTCTCGGACCTGGTCGGACTCTTCGTCCTGGACCTTGGGTCTCGGTCAGTCGTCCAGGGAATGTCTGGGGGGAAGAGCTGAGGCTGCTGGAAAGGCGCGGGGCCCTCCTTCTAGCGCCAAAATGTTGATGCCTGATTTCGGCACAACACCGCGTGCGGGGATGCAAGGTGGTCGGGTTCCCTGTTCTGCCCAGCTCGGCCTAGTCTGGTCAGATCTATAAGAGGAGAGAAGGCCTCGGAGTATGGGGACACCGGTTTGGTGTCTGCCAAGGGCGCTCCGACGCTCAAGTCAGTGTTCTGACCGGGAAGAGCTAAGGAAAGGCAGAGTAGGCGAGGGAAGAATGCCCGTACCTTTGTGGTGGAGTTGATGCTCCTATTTATAGAGTTTAGCTTGGATCCGGGTATGGACCGGTTTGGCCCGTAACCCAGGTGTCCAGCGACAGGTGTCACGGTCTCCGGAGAAGGAGGATTGCCCAACGGAGGGTTGAGATGGTGCCACGTGGTGGTCTTTGGGTAAGTCAGACAGATCCTAGTCGGACAGGTCCCTGGTCGGGCAGATCCTGGTCGGACGGGTCCCTGGTCGGACAGGTCCCTGGTCGGGCAGATCCTTGGTTGGACAGGTCCCGGTCAGACAGGTCTCTGGTCGGGACAGGTCCCTGGTCGGGCAAATCCTTGGTCGGACAGGTCCCTGGTCGGGCAGATCCTGGTCGGACAGGTCTCTGGTCAGACGGATCCTGTCCTGGTCGGACAGGTCTCTGGTCAGACAGATCCTATCCTGGTCAGACAGGTCCCTGGTCGGACGAATCCTGTCCTGGTCGGACAGGTCCCTGGTCTGACAGATACCGTCCTGATCGGATTGGTCATTTCAGCCAACCTGTTCGGGTGCTCGGTTTTAAGAGGGTATGAACTTAAGATGATTTTCTCATCAAGAAGATTTCCCTCAACAATGATCATTCATATAATTGATCATTAACGACCTATGTACAATTCATATATCAATTTTTGTCAAAAGATTAGCGCTGTTGTCGATGGGGTGTATGATTTGCAATAGTTCAAGGAATAAATTGCTAAAATTAAAAGTTCAAGACTGAAAGTCACAAATGACAATAAGTTAATTTGGTGTTGGGGAATTAGGCGACTCCTAATTTCAAGGATCGCAAGAACGAACAATTGCAGAAAATAAATAGGAGAAAAGAAGAAAAAGATATACCAAATTTTTATACAGGTTCATCCAAATTTGAGACTACGCCCTGTTTCTGCCACTTGCAGATTCCACTATGATGAAGGAGATTACAAATTACAAGAGAAGTTTCTCACACACTCTCAAATTGTGTTTACTAAAACTCTCTTCTATCTAGCACCCTATGGGAATTTTTCTCTCTCAAAGATGAAGCTCTCAAGAATTTTACCTCTCACAAAATAATGTCACTCTCAATCTCACACACACACAACCCTAGTCACCTTATGTCTATTTATACCCAAAGGAGGAGAAAAATAGCAACTAATGAGAAACCCTAGTAGTTTTCCGTTTTTGGGGCGTTTGAGTTCGACTCTAACTCAAAAAACATCGCGTAACACAGCCCGTAACGAGCGGTGCGGCGCTCTCCTGTAGCGCCTAGGCACTATGCTCCTAGCGCCTAGGCCCCATCCACTCGCGGCCTAGGCGTTTTGTTGCTGGCGCCTAGGCGCCCTTGTCCCAGCGCCTAGGCGCCCTTGTCCCAGCGC
The DNA here is from genome assembly GCA_025403435.1 of Artocarpus heterophyllus. Classification (NCBI taxonomy): domain Eukaryota; kingdom Viridiplantae; phylum Streptophyta; class Magnoliopsida; order Rosales; family Moraceae; genus Artocarpus; species Artocarpus heterophyllus. Next base: position 6,640,566 of record CM046347.1, on the reverse strand, counting down.
CGCGGTGCTCTCTTGGCAGAGCCACGGCGCTTACTTCATGCCTTCGAGAACTGTTTTTCTCCTTTTTTCTTCCTTTTTGCTAGGATGTCGACTTGATTTGGTTCTACATTTGCAACATTTGGGACACACCTATGAAACATCAAAAAATAATTCTTTAATAAATAAGGATATAATTATATATTTCAACTATTGAGTATGAATAAAGGTTACAATTTTTTTTACAAAGCAAGGTGAACTGAAATCAGAAATGATTGGACACAAAAAAAATAAACAAAAATCTAAATTCTAAAATGTGACATATGTACTTCGCCGCTACTCTCTCTCTCTCTCTCTCTATATATATATATATATATAATGCCGCTTATCCAATAAAAAATATCATTATTGCCTCTATGCTAGCATCTTGGTCGAAGCTTGCCGTGGGAAGATACCTGCAAAAGTCATGATCCGGCTATTATATATAAGCGATACACATGTACATGCATGTATATATATGTTTGTGTGTGTGTAAGTCCAGCCTAATGCTTAAAAAAAGTTAAGAATCCCATCTTAAATCTTCTTCAATAATGTTGTTATTAATCGCCATAAAATAAGATCTTGACAATTTTGGATGATAAATGACGTTACTAGCTAATGCTTTCAATCAAGTCAGCCATTTACATGTTTATGTGTGTTCAGTGTATGCAATATTTATTCTTAGAAGGAAATAAAAAAGATAAAAAAGTACTGAGTAGCATGTTTCTTATGTGATTAGATTTAATTACATTAGGTTTGCAAACGTGACAAAGACTTGTCGTTGGCTTGGATGACTAGAACACAATTTTAGTTTGAACTTCTCTCTTAAAAATAGAAAGAAAAGAAAACAGAGAGAAGGGAGTGTATTTGGCACTTTTATTTCTTTGTAAGATTTATTATTTGACAAGTTATCTTCCAAGCTTTTGATTTGAACAAACTATTTTCTAAATTTAGAAAAGTGTTACAATGTTTACAAATCAAGACAACTATTAAAATTAAGATAGAATGAGCTCGTTTGAAGGCAAAAAGACTATAATTTTGAAAGACGATGGAGCATATCATGTTAATGTTTCTTAACAAATTAATTTTGACATTGTTTCATTATTTAGTGCATAAAATTTTATTAAATTTGTTTGTAAAAATGAAAAGTTCGGGGAACGTTGCTTGATAGAGCAAAAATGCCAAAACTCCAAAAAAAATCATGCCTTCTACTACGGATTTCTGCAACCTTGGCCATGCAAGCTAGTGAAAATTTCGACTAAAAAGATATTTAAGCACTTCCCAATTTGGAACTTCACAACGTTAATTTGGTCTTCATCAGTTAAACACCAAACATCATCGTACTAATTAATGTTGTAATTTTCCTTTATTCTCAACTCAAATTTTTCTCGGTGATCAAACAATATAATTCCGATATCCAAATTTATGAGTAGAAGAAAATCATCATATTTTCTAAATCAAAGTGATCTCGGAATTTTGCCACAATTAAAAATTCTAGTATCTTCCGTAATTTTTTCTAACAATAAATTATTTAAAGAAAGCCAAGAAAACATAAATTACAATAATTAAGATTATCTATCCCCATCCGTGGCTAAAAAAATAATATTACATATGCAACAGACTCAAGATTACTTATTAAAATTTATATGTTCATGATGAGACTGTAAAAGTGTACATTTTCTAAGGCTTAAATAATTTATTTACGCTTTTATTTCTCATTAAATTCTCTAATTAATAGCATTTTGTGTTAATAAGTATTTTCGTGTCTTAGTGTGTAAATGTGTTTAAAAATATGTTTTTAGTGTGTTTTTAGGTTTAATAGAAATTTTAGTAATTTTTAGAGTCATTTCAGTGTGTTAAATAAGTGTCTAGTTTGTAAATAGTCAAAACCGTAAAAGTAATGCGGTTATTTTATTTTGAGTTTTAGAGTATTTAATAGTGTGTTTTGAGTTTGTAAATATGTTTTATTATATTTTTAGTAATTTATAAAAATATTTTCAAGTCATAAAAATTATATCTGTGCCAAACCGTAAGAGACTAGGAATTTTAGGAGTTTTTATTTATTTTTGTGTGTTTTAATGTAAAATAAATATTTTAATATTTTTGTAAATATTATGTTTGTAAAATAATGTGTTTGTGGTTTTTAGATTTGAAATTTGGAGGAAAAACAGAGCAAAACGACACCAAAACGAACAAAATCGGACATCAAATGCATCAAAAAGATAAAGAAATTCGAATTTATATTAAATGGGGCATGTGGCGACTTTCTAACCGTTCGATCACCTGCCAACTCAATCTCAGCCGTCCGAGGAAGATACGCGTGTCAACGCGTCATCCGGTGCGTAAGCGGAATCTCAGGGACAGTCCACGTGTCGAAGAACGATTGGCGCGTGTTATTCACGAGCAGACAAGCTGCAGACGCGTCAGAGGGGAGTCTCAGGCCGTGTCTGCTCGCGTGTGGGTGAGTCTACGTGCAGCTGTTCTTCCAGCCGTTGATGTAGTGACCGTGACCAATCTGACAGTCCAAAATTGCTTTCCCACTGGCCCACCTGGGCCCATTCCCGATCGCCTCTGCCAGCCATTGGATCGTACGTTCAACGGGTCAGATTGTGCCTGTTTCGTGCTACCATGACCTGTGAAGCACAGGATCCTAAACTAAAATTCCCATTTCAACGAACTCGGATCAGCATAGAAGAGAAGAAAAATATTAAAACGATTCTCGCGAATCATAATTGAAAGGGGGGGCGGGCCTGCTCCTGCCGAAGATAAGAAGAGAAAAAGAAATAAAAATAATAATAAAAATAATGAATAGTAAAATTCTTTTACTATAAAAGGGGCTCTCCTCTCCTCATTCAGGGCACCACCTCAAGGCCTTCGGGCCTTCCTTTCCTTCTTCTCCAAATTTTTTCTTTTTTCTTCTTTTTATTTTTTTTTTACCCTTTAGGTAAAATATATATATATATAATAAAATAATGCTTAATTTAGTGTAGAGAGTCTGGTGAGACAGAGAGATGATATTGTATGCGTAGTACTTTGGTATGGGTTTTAACTCTATATCTGTGTGGTAACGCTTATATTTTTATAGAATAAATTATATCTTTATGTTTTCAATAATTATTGTTACCGTTGTTATGCTGTCAATTTTTACATAAATTCAGTCATGCTTTCTTTATGTAATTTAATTGTGTTGCGTAATTAATATTAATAATACTGAAGTCATGCTCGTTTATTAAGTTGAGTTTCTGTTGCATTATAGACATAAACTGGCATAGTAAATGCTTGGTAATTCTTGATTTATTGTAGACAGAGGATGGCATAGTGTATTCTTAGACCATTTAATAAGTCGAGGTGCTGCCGAAATTTACGTAATAATTTATTCCATAAAAATACATTAATTTTGATTTGTTATTATCTTTTCTATCTTAGAATTATGTTAATTATAATTGAGTGACAGCAGTTATAATTTTCATAATTAGTGCACCAAATCATTAGTAACAGATGATTATTTTGCTAGTTTTTATAGGAAAACCTTTACTGCATTATGGCTTGCTATATTGTCGATTTAGGTTGACCTATATAATTAGTAAAATGTGTTTGCAATTAATGAGAAAAGATATAATAAATCAAATGCTTTAGATAATTATTATTTAGAGTTAAAATTCTATATCAGTTGCGAAACACACAAGGGATTCTCAAAGCTTCACCGTTTTAATTTTACGCTTTAAATTTTGAATTAAATAAAATAAAAACCACAAAAATATTTCTTTGCTTTCAAAAATTGCTTGCCTCTTTGACCGTTTATTTTTATCAATCTCTCGAGTTACAAATTTTTACCTCCCTGTGGATACGACAATCTTTCTATACTATATACGTCCGCTGTTTATTATTACAAAGAATAAACATTTCTTGGGCGTTACCAGTTCATTAGACCTAGTATTTTATATTTGGTTGGTAGATGAACAGCAATCATATATTGCGTATACCGACATTAATCTCTAAATAAGGAACTATTGAACAAAAGGAGAACATAATAAATTAGGAAGAAAGCAAATTCGGTATTATATATATATATGCTTCTTGCACTATTTTTACTTTAAATGAAAGAACCAGAATCGTCAAGAGAAAGTTCATGGGGGGAGAAAAGATTACCCTAAAGAAATCCACGTGTGGAAAAGGAAATTAATATTGGAAAAGGACTGAAAAATTTTAAAAATAATAATAATTAGCATTATTCTTTGTGTTTGACATTGTAGTGAAGTACTTGAAGTTCTGGTAATCTTTCTAGTATACTTGTTTATATTGAAAGAGTTATAGGGGACCATATCGAGACCATCATAAAGGGCGCATATATTATATTGATGGATTAACACCCGTGCGCATGTATAAAAGGAAAAAGAAAGAATATGATCATCATGTAGTAAGCTAGCATAATGTTTCTAAATACTGAATATAATAACTTGAATAATGTAAGTAAAATCTTCAAATATTTTGTCTTCAAATATCTATCGGCGGCCTTAGGCAAGCAACTCAAATAGCCCTTAAAATTATAAATTAAAATAAATTATAATAGGAAAATTTTTATAAATACCGTTTTCTATAATTTAATTTTTATAAATATTACTCGTGTTTAAATGTGACACGACTTAAACAAGTATATTATGGATGGTATTGTGGTGCAACTTTTTTAATTATGACATGAATAGATATATTTTTTAAAAGCATGGCATAACGTATAATTTTCTCTAAATAATATTTTAAAGACAAAAGAATTATAGTGATGTATTTTTGCCAGAAAAAAAATGTAGTTATTAATTTTGCAGTACGTGTGTGATATTTTTGGAAGCCAACATATTTTTTCGTAATCTTGAATAGAAATTTCAAATAATTATGACAAAAAATGTTATAATAAAAAGGTTTGACTTGTAATTCAAACGACAAACTAAAGATATACAATTAATTTACAATTAAAAAATAAAAAAGATCAATCATAAAAAGTCTTATCATTTATCTATTTAAAACCTGAATGAAAATACTTTGTTTTATTTATTGTATTAGTTCTAATAAATATGAGTTATATATACATGAACGCCTTAAACAAACCATGTCAAGTTATTACAATCAAGATGTCCTTATTTTACTTTCTTTTTTCCTCAGTTTTATGGTAAGAAAACAAATTAGCAAAGACTTAATTTCCTTAATATATTTCTTGTTTCAGACTTGAGTCTCTTTTGTGTAGTGAAAATCTTTGTGATTCGTAATAGAGGTATCTCATTTACTGTAGCATCCTCTCTTTGATCATTCATGTAAGGCCATTACCTTTTCATCATCATCTTTTGTAACGTCCCGAAATTTATTTAATGTTAATGTAATGTAAATGATGAATTGGTGTGCCATAATTAAAGTTTTAACTTTAATTAGATTATTTGGTTGGATTTTGAGTTTTTGGTTGTTTTGTTAAATTGATGTGTTCAAATGATTTCTTATTGTTTTAAAATGATGTTTTGAGTTTTAAAACACAACAATTTGTAAAATGTTAAAAATACTCCGTTTTGCAAAACCGTGGGCGGCACATGGTTTTCGCACAGTAAAACCGCCCACCGATTTTCTCTATTTATTTCCTTCCTTCCTCTCTCTCTCCTCACTCTCCCAGTTTCATTCTCTCTCTTCTCTCTCTCTCTCTCGGCAGCTCACTCTCTCTCAATCTCTTTCAAAAATTTTTGAAACCACATTCGAATCCAAGCTTCGGAACAGCAAGGAGGAAGCTCGGGGACATGATTCGGCAACCGAGAACGCGGATTGAAGCTTCGATTCGAGGTTAGATTCGAAATTTCTAAACTTTTTACAAAATTTTCAATTTTGTGTGTTTTTGAAATCTAAGTTTGTTTTAGCTTAGAAAACCGTGGATTTGTGTTAAATGAGCTTAGAACAACTAGAATCTAAGCTTAGATTGAAGAAAAACGGATTGAATTCAAGATTTTTCATTTTTCTCCTCTTTTTCTCATTTTCGGATTTTTGAGGATTTCGAGTTTAAATGTTGTTTAAATGATTCCAAACATGTTCTAGAATGTTTTTCTATCAACTATAGTTGTTTTTCATGCCTGGGATTTGAGAAAAACAGGTTAGAAACAAGATTTGGATTTTGGGGATTGAGAAACCCGTGGCTGGGATTTCTGGGTTTTCCCAGTTCGGCAGGCCGAAGTTCATGTTCGACAGGCCGGAGTGATGATCGGCAGGCCGATGTTCTTCCGACCGGCAGGCCGAATCTGGGAAATGTTCGGCAGGCCGAACCTTGTTTCCGGCAGGCCGAACTGTGCAGTTCGGCAGGCCGAAGCAGGGCGTCCGGCAGACCGACCGAGGCATGGAAAATTTTGTGATTTTTACCCTTTTTCACTGTTTTGAACCCTGATTTAAATCCCAACCTTATAGGATGATTTTAATGATACAAATGGCACACTAGGACATCATGAAATGATTTAGTAACATAGAATGTCTCGAACTAGATATTGATTGACTTAGTTTGTATCTAGGATCGTTCGTGGTTCCGTGGAGCTAACGTATAGCGGACCGGGATTACGGTGTGGGGTACCGGCACGAGTATTGAGGTAGGACTTCTATCCTATTTCTTTGGTAGCCTGGTTTTGAAATGTTTTGGCTTTGAAAATGATTTCTATCAAAATGTTTTCAACGGTTGTTTGAAAATGGTTTTATCGGTTATATTTTAATATACCGTGATTATGAAACGAACTTCATAATAAATGTAACTGACAACACTCGGTAATTGGGTTTTGAATGACAATGATAATAAACACTAAGGCATGATGCCATATCAGAGATCGGGTCGTGTAGCGATCGACCTTGGGGGCAGGTCCCGAAACCCAACTGGGCCACTACGGTGGTGATATCATGGTTTGCCTAGGTAAAAGTAAATTGGTGTTTTGATTTGACGAGTAGACTGTTCTGTGTCAGGACGGTTCTACTCAAATTGTTTATCTATTTATTTATTTAAGTTTCCTTTGAATAACTTCTAATAATGTTGTGTTCCTTTGCGTTAAACTATTTTATAAAACATAGTCCTACTGAGCCTTTCGCTCACGTTTTATTGTTTTAAATTTCCCCCTTCTAGGTGGTTTCCCATTTAGGTTTGGAGAAGATTCTTCGGACCGAACTCAGGAGCAATAGGAGAATTTATTTATATTCTGTATTATTAATCAAGGCATGTAAGACTTAACTTTATTTGTACTTGGACTGTAATTGTATTTATGATATTGTCAGAACCATGTGTGTGCACAAGTTGTGGGTTGTGGAACCCATATTCGCAGTTTTTATTTAATTATTATTATTTGCTTAATATTTATAAATTCTTTTATAAAATGTGGTGGAAAATCTTCTTAATTTTTATTTAATTGATTCTCAAACTCTCAATTTTTAATTAAATTCTCTTTTAATTAATCTAAATATTCCGCCACGTCACTTCCCGTACTCCGGGGCGTGACATCTTTACGCATTCTAACGTGAGTCTCATAAACTCTTTGACAATCCCTTTAAACAAATAAACTACTTGACACTGTCCAACCATATCGCCATTTTTCATCCTCAATTGCTCCTCGCTTGACTATCATGTTGATTGGAAGAAATATAATAACAGTTTGTTACCTATTGATAATTTGAGCAAAAAGAAAGAAGCTTTTTACATTCGATAAGAATAAAACAAGACAAAGAACTGGTTTTTAGTTTCTACTATCAGTCAATGAGGAAACTTGGATGATAAATTGACATCAACTAAGACACGAGAAAATTTCCTTGTTCAATATTCGAATTTGTTTAATCTATATCTTGAGTAGAACCCAATTTCTTTGGCAATGTCTACTATAATTTGAGGATGCCAAAATTGTCGACCAATATATATCAATATTTTAATCCATAAATAAGCATTTGTTGATTTTTGTTTATAATTAAATATTGCATTTGGATGTCTAGTGTTGGAGTCACATAACTCTTGGCTTAATAGCGATTTGCCTGAGCAATTCTATTTAGCCCCATGTAGTTATAACCTTGTTGGTAATAAAACAGTAAGACCCATGTGCTATTTGGCAAGAGTAGTTTTAATCACTATCTTAGTTATGAACAATGTAAAGTTCTCATATGCTACAGTAAAAAGAAAAAAATTGCTACAACATAAAAAGCTCTCACTTGCTACAGTAAAAACAGTTCTAACCAATGGTTCCTATCATTATGCCAAACACCCTTCTAGTTTAAAAAGTACACTACATACTAGACTGGGATTCATAGTTTTGTGAGTAGCGGGGTCATAACCTCATATGGATAAAAACGATTTTTTGATTTCCCTATATGCCCAAAATTTAGGCCTATTGTATTTTTCAAGATCAAAGTACTAATTAGTATTAAATAACAATTAACTATTTAAAGAAATTATTTTCCATTTACCATGTATTTTTATAACTGATTGAGCTTTGATTTCAAATTAATAATAATAACTATAGTTCTTCTCATCAAGTTTAGCTGGTGAGGCAAGTATCACAATGTCTGTGATCGTGACCATGGCAGCTTGAGTGACATTGAGCCATGTTGAAGATCGCGTTGGATGTTAAGTATGCGACTATACTTCAACGAAGAACAATGCTGGTGGGGTCAACGTTGACCCTGGCTCTCAATGGTTGAGCATCACTTGACGACGGGTAGGACCCCACAGGAAGTGCCCAAAACAGCTCCCTCATTAGCTAGATGATTATGCTAAAAACCTAAAAATCTTTGCAAAAGCTGGACAGGGGAAAAATACTTTTCATACAGAACCATACACCCAGTTACATCTATAATCTTTCTCAATAGGTATAATTATTTATTTGTTTTATATCATTAAATTACTTAATATATATAAAGTTGATATATTAATTAATCAACAACATAAGTACGACTTTTTTTTTTAAGGGTACCCAAAAAATTTTGATTTAACCTTTTTTCCTGTATTGCTTTCTGAAACAGAATTTCAAATAAAGTTATTCCTCTTCAAAATTTCTTATGTGCATCAAACCAGAATGTTTACAGAATTCTATATTTTCTCAAGTGCAGATTAAATTATTGGAATAAAATATAGGATATCAATGAGGTCGCAACAGATCCTTCTAGAAGCCGTATAAAATCTAAAACAGCACAAAATCTTCTCTATATATGTGCATAGATAAGAATATATATATATATATATGGATGAGGTTAATTCAATAGTTACTTTCCTAGTAGAATGTTCGTGATATCGTTGGTTCTAATTTATCAATAATAAAATAAGTTAATTGGTCTTCGTGGCAATTGATTGAGTTATCCTGTTACTCAAGGGTTTAGTTCGATTGGATGGACAGCAGCAATTTAAAACATGTTTTGTGCACATCTAAATGTCCCCCAAATGTAAAGCCTTAATTATGAAAGAGAATTGGTCTTCTTTTTTTCATCTTTTTTTTTTTTTTTTGTGGGTTATATGAAGCTGGAGAATCAACCAGAGGGGTTCATTAGTGAAAAGGGAGATCTAAGACCATAAAGCTAAACTAAAAATTTCTGCGCATGATCTTAAAATCAAAAAGAATCTTTCCCCTAGCTTTAGCAAGATTATTTAATGGTTTTTGGTCACCATCAATACCTATACATAAGCATTCCACGAATTAAAAAATTGAAATAAACCAATTAAACAATGTCCGACTTTCCCAATATGTTATTTACACAGAGTCCAAAAGCCACGTGTAGGATAGGTGACTCACCAAAGTCACTTGTGCTTTCGCATAATTTTAATACCCCATTACTCAAATGGCATCCTAGAAGCTTCTGCCTAATTAAAAAAATAAGTCATTGCCAATAGAAAATGCACAACGTAATGCATTTTAAGATTGCGTATATCAACACTTGTTGCTCTTTCATTGGCCAAGAAGCCGTTTTCAAGGAGACACCAACAACCCATTATGGCTAGCCTCTCTTGCTTTCCTCAGCTCATGAAAATTGAGAATATTTTTATGTCTTAGATAATATATATGGTGTTTAAAAAATAAGTTAAAACTTAAAGTTAGAGTTGAAAATATTATAATATATGAGAACTTAATATTATTATATATTTTTTAAAAAAAGTTTATATTGTTTAAATTAAAACTAATGAGTTAAAAATGAGTTTATTAAATGCTCTAATAATATTATACTAAAGATTGTAGAAAAGATGTGGCTTGTATTATGTTTTAGAATCGTAGGGATTTCAATATATATTAAGGTTCTAAAAAAATGTGGCTTGTATTATGTTTTGGAATCGTGGGCATTTCAATATATATTATGGTTTTAGTTGAAATCATCATCATTCTAGTACGGAAATAGCGTTTGGACGATCCACTTGGTCTGCCCTAATTGGGTAAAAAGAATATTAGATGTTCCCTCATCAAAAAGAAAGAAAAGAGAAAGGGGATATCGAATGAGCTGCACCATGTTCCAACACGTGGCCTAAACTAAAGAAAAGGCGCGTGCGGGTTGTTCTTGATCATGATCAAAGTGATCAACTTCGATTCAAAAGCCCTTACAAAAGATTTTAACTAGCTTGATTGTGAGATCATCAAGGTGTACATATTGAATAAAAATATTGAAAGTGACCGATCATGTACATGAATATATGTAGGGTATTTAAGTGTGCAATTAATTGTGTCACACAAAACGGAGACAGAACATACAAGGTGAAGTTGATAGCAAGTGTAGTATCATAACGAGATCACCAGTGAAACTATTGCCTTCAAAAAAAACAAAAAAAAAAGAAAAGAAAAAACTAGTGAGAGTATGGTACGGATGAATAATAATGTTCAAGAGCAAGGATGGAGGAAAGGCCCTTGGACTCCTGAAGAAGATAAGCTACTCACTGAATATGTCAACTTGCATGGTGAAGGACGATGGAGTTCTGTGGCCAGATGTGCAGGTAATATTAGTTTTTAATGTGTTGAGTAAGTAGAATTATTGTGAAAGTACTATATATATATATATATATATATATGCAGTGCTTAACTCCGAACTTCTATGTGTGTGTATATATATATATGCACAAACACTAATTAAAAGCTAGAAGAAATTATAAGAATAAAAAATAAAAGCAAATTTAGCTGCTATTGATATATAGTGTTTAAAGGACTATAGCAAAATTCTTATCTTTTATTTGCCAACTCAATTAAGATATGTTGAGAGTTATCTTCTCTCAGCATCATATCCTTAGAGAAAAAATTACCTTTCTTTTCAAGCTTTTGTAGTTGTGAGTTCATACTCTAATCTTTGCTTATATTTGTTTGGTTTGTTAGGATTGAATAGGAGTGGTAAGAGCTGCAGACTAAGGTGGGTGAATTATCTTAGGCCTGGCCTTAAGAGAGGCCAAATCACACCCCAAGAGGAAGGCATCGTTATCGAACTGCATGCTTTGTGGGGTAACAAGTAATGATATTGCGTATTCAACCTTTTTTTTCTCTCAAATAATTTTGAAAATTCGAACTTTATGATGAAGTCAGGCGTAAAATTAACACCATACTATATCCGCACCCACGACTCTCTTGTTAATAATACACTCATTCTTGCATGTCATGATTTGTCTCTTAATTCTTTGTGTAACCATACACGCACAGATGGTCAACTATAGCAAGATACTTACCGGGGAGAACAGATAACAAGATAAAGAACTTTTGGAGAACACACTTCAAGAAGAAAGAGAAGTCCTCTCTCAAGCAACAAAAGAGAAGATCTCAAATTCTCAAAGACGAGCTCCAAAAGGATCAGCTTCAACCTCAGCAAGAAAACACCAACAATACCAAAACTGCAACCAGTGAAGAAAAAATGAATAATGATCAGTCACAAGATCAAAGTACCGCAAAGCATGATCAAGTGGTTTTCTCCGATCCCACTTCGAATCACAACACCATTAACGGTTCTGATCAACAGTACTTACCCGTGATGTATCATAATGAAGACCTAGTTTCATATTATAATCCATGGTCCGACGCTACAGCTGATCATGAATATGTGCTGTGGGGTGGCCTCTGGAACCTAGATGATCCATAAAATGGTCCTGCCGACAACACGAACCCGCACTACGTGAGCAAATTAGCAACCACGTCTCAGAATAATAACAATAATCAAGCTACAAGTGTTAATTATAATGGAGTATTTGGGGATAATTACTATTGTTCAAACAATAATGATGACGATATTATCCCTATTCAAAACCAAGCTAGAGCTTTCTCTTGCGGAGGCTACATCTTCTAGGGAGGTTGCTATAGGCTAATTACTAGGCTAGCCAGCTAGATGATTAATTAATTGGTTGTGGATTTAATGATGGAGTTTTATCAGTGTATAATATTATAGATATAAATGTATTGCTGGCCACCAAGTGTATTGCAATAAAATCTTTGCTCTTGTTAATCAAACATACTTATATGTGATCCTATTTTACAAGATATTTTTCACTCAGCTAGCTAGGGATTTTTCTGTTTGGTTGTTATGAAAAGACAAAATTTCAGCTGGCTAAAGTTCTTATGGAATATTGACGAATCTTTTGATCAATTTATACACAAAAAATCCAACGTTGTTTTAGCTTATATATTTGTAGTAATGCTCAGTAAATTTATGTCTGACATATTAGTTACAGGAAATAATAATTCCAATTGGTGGGCATCGAATTGAAGTGTTTGCAAGGTCAGGTGACACACCATTTATCGGCATAACAAGATTATTAGCACAAGTAATGGATCAAATTTCCCTTGTAAATAATTATAATATTGGTGTACCACTATGATCTTGTGAGCAATATATATGTCAACTATATTGTCTTGAAATTAGATATAAGTTCAAAGTTTATTCGTTTGAAGTGATTACATAATTTGGCAATAACCCATTTTAAAACCCGTCCAATACTGAATAATATAATTCCGTGTATTTTTTAAAATTAAGGGTTAGTTATTTTTTGATTATTATGATAACATTGCGATCACTTTATTATATCATAACCATATTAGTATGTTGTACAAAAACACAGCAAAACATTTCAAATTTTTAATGTTATTTCATTATCATAAAGTTGTAAATTTTATGTTGATGTTTCTTTTTTTCCCCTCAAAAGAGGAAAATCTTATTAAAGAGAGCAAAAGAAAAACAGAGTACAAAACACAGACTCAATCAAGAGAATCTGTAAAAAGGTAAACCCAATGCATCCCTATATATATAAAAATAAAAATAAAAAATAAAAGAATCAGGACGAGAATTCCACCACATCTTGCTTCTTTCTTATCATCCCAAAACTAGCCACGTATTAGCACAACTGTTAGCTTCTCCATATACATGAGAAAACTTGATGTTTGTTTACAATTATTAGCTTAGTTTAGGAATCTAAAAAATGCAATTTTAGTGTTTGATAAAGTTTTACAAAGCATTTCACATAGAAAGTAATGAACTTTTAAAGCTATTTGGAGAAGCTAAAAATTGTAGATTTTGAATTTTGCTTTTGCTTTTACTTTTGTTTTAAACAAAATTGGGTGCTTCTCCTAGAAGCACATCAATTTCAAACTAAGCCATTGTATTATTCGATTTTGGTTGATTATGATGTTATTATTAAGTTAAAATTTTTATGATAATTAATAACTGTATGTGCATATTGTACTAAAGCATTGTGGATTTGTGGACCTTTTCGTATTCCATTATTGTGAAATTGGAAATTTTATATTCCTATTATTAGGGAAGTAGTATTGTTGTTACATACATTATGCGACAGTTTTCAAATAATATGAAATTGTAAACAGCTTTTAAAGTGAAACTAATAATTAGACATTATATTATCAACGTTGGCCCATATATAAATAAGTACTTTTCATCAGTCTCTCCTCTTCTACGAATGGAATTTTTCTAAAGATTGATAAAAAAGCACACCAATTGATACATGGAACGTATATAATGTGACTGCACTATTGCTATTTGCAAATATTTAAAAGTAACTGCTTAATTATAGCTATAATTTATAAATTGTGTCCAAAACTTCGTATACATCAGTTTATGAATAAATATATATAATTGAATGAAGTTGGTGTTATGGCTGCACCAACTACTCTTTTGCTGACGAAAAAAGTTTCCTTAAATGCTCAAGTACACATATATTCGCTTATATATACATACATATGTGTGTATATATATCATTATCTTGTTTATGGATTAATTTTTTATATAGTACTAAGTAAAATAAAAACATCACTATAAAAAACTGGATTTTTAGTCACAATAATTTTAGTAAAATTTTTAGCCACAACAAAATATTGTGACTAATATGTAATTAATCAATTTTTAGTGCGAGAGTGGAGTTAATTGGGAAAAAGCACGTTACCTTAAGCTGCAGCAAATGTGCTTTATTTATAGGCTACAATTCAAACCGGATATTAGGTGGGCTTGACCCATAACATGTGTGTCACATCAAGACTTGTCAAAGAGCAAGTGATAGATGTTGTGACCTCCACTAGAGGATTGGTCTCCATCTGAGGCTGGAAATGAGGCCAAATGTCAACTTTCTGTTGCGAGTTGCTGTTTGGTTACAGGCTCTGACAATTTGACCCGAGCATGTGTTTTTCCTGAGGAGGCAATGCCTTGTGCCGTAGCCAGAAGGGCCCTGTAGACCACCTTGGGAGGAAGAGCTGATCTCAGGAAGTTGCGGATACTCTTCTCAGTGATCTTGTTGAGCAAGGCTGCCAAGCTGCCACGCTGCCAGTCCTCGGGATAGCGCCAAGCACACCCCCAATAGTTACAAACTTTAATTGAATTTTTGTTTTAATTAAAATTTTTAACCACGGGGCTTTTAGTCACGAAAACAAGTCCAATTTTTTGTAGTGCATGAATATTGGTAATCACTACTATGACTATGGCCATAATTCGAATTGACAGGTATCAGACAACAAGAAACTAATCAAATTAAAAATTCCATTTTGAAATAGTTTTATTTTTTAGTCCTATAAAAGAACTTCTCTCTTTCTTTTCGTTCTAAACATGATACTGTTAAGCACGTACGTACGTAGAATTTAATTACAAGTGTCGGCAATATGATATTACGCTGATTAGTAGATAAATACTGAATTAATTTGCTAAAATTTATTGTAGGACAACACATTTGGGTCATATATACACATATCATTAACTATAACATTATAGTAACTAGACTTGTGTATCTTCATCTCTTAACTTGCTTTAATTTTGTTAGATTCTTATTTTTCAACTAAACAATTTTGTCTATTTTTATGAGTATAATATATTTATTCTCAAAGCTGTCGTTGCGTGCATGTGCCATGCATGGAAGTACTTCGTTGTTAATAGTCATTCTTTGATTAGCTTACTTTTACGCTTATTTTTAATATAGGAAACTATATTGATTTCTATCTCATCGGATAATTAACTAGGGTATTGCAAAGTGGACCATTAGCTAAATTACTTAATGATTCGCTTCGACGTGTGTGGTCACGCATGTACAACATTGTTAAATAAAACGTTACCTACCTGCTACTTCCCACACCGATTAGAAAACATGTTTTAGAATATACACACACGCACACACAATTAAAAAAAAAAAATGTTATGGATGGATTATGTGTAGATGCCAGAAGTTGACATTCTATAATCTACACACATGACCTTTTATTTAGATGTCATTATCTCTCTCTATTATTTTCCTGCATTTTCTCCCCATAATTTCTCTTCTAATATTCATTTTAACTCGTGTAATTTATGTGTTTTTCTATTAACTTCACTTGTTATACTTGGCCTACATATAGAAAATTAAATTAAAAAATAAGATAAAGATGGAGAGACGACAGGGATTTAATGTGCTTTGGCACTATGCTTATAGCCAAGGATTATAAACAAAGAGAGGTAATTCACTAATAAAAGGCATTATGGATGGTGCTCCATATAAAGACAAGTTACAATCACCAGAATCAAAAAAGTTACCTACTATCAAATCATAAATACAATTAAATAAAAATACTTATAAAGGGTAAGTATATAATAAACACTAAATTTCCCTAATTAATACTATAAACAAAAGTTGTAATTTGTATGGACATACATTTTTACCACTTGCAAGAAAATAAAATAATAGAAAGTGAATTGTCTCTCCTTTTTTTTTTCTTCTGTTCTTTCCCCCGTTCTCTTTAGTTTGATAGCGCATTTTGCTTTTTGAGATTATTTTATATCAGAAAATAGTTAATTAATAAATCATAAAACTAAAATATATAACTTGTACCCCAGAGTTAAAAAAAGAAAAGAAAAAAAAACCATATTTGGATTTTAATATTAACGAATTTGAACAACGACGCAACCATATAACATTCGAGGTCAAATTGCCGCTTAAAAAAAGACGGAACAACGACAATAACCAAAAGCATACGACGTCAAAGGAATAGAGAAGCGATAAACAGCATACGACAAGAATGATAAGAAAATGACGAATAAGCAAACGACAGCAAAACGGGAAACCACGCTGATGAAACTTAACAGAACACGACAAGAACGTTAAGACAACGACGAAAAAGATAAAACGGTAACAAAATGAAAGACGACGTTGAATATAATACAACAATAATAGAGAAAGTCATAACACGAAAGGAATGTCGAGAAAAACGACAATAATAAAAAACGACGACAAAAAAGAAGGGACCAAGAAACTTCCATCGACAATAATGTAAAAACGACAATACGGTAAAAGAAATAAGATTGAAAGAACAACCAAATAAAAAGGAAAGCAATAAAATTAAAGACGACATGGAATTAATACATTAAATTCAAAAAATAACTTAAAAAAATAAGGCACTGAGAATAACAAAACAACATAAGAAAGATAAAAACGACAACCAAATGAAGAACGACGACAACAAATGACCATAAATAAATAAATAAGGGGAAACGACAAAGAATTGCAGGACGATGATGAAACCAAAATTTCATGGATCCATGCCCTGCCAAAAGTGTGTCAGGAAAAGAAGGAAAAAGGCAAAGGACAGTAAAAAGAAAACGCCGACTAAGTGAAAACGATAACTGAAATGACATGAATTTCGAATTGATCACACCGAAATAAACAAGATATTAATGAGAAAGAGAGAATTGAAATTCGAAAACGACATCAACGACAAACGACAATGAGTTATAGGAGAATCTAGAAAGGTCAATGACAGGAAACTAAGGGAAAATTTACAAGGACACTAAATACAATAAGACAATGATAACAAGTGAAGAAAACACCATTTTTTCGGGGGTCTTTTTTTTTTTTTGCCTTTTTTAATAGTTGAAGTCAGGAGATTTGAAATTCCAGTTGTCATGTGTAAAGTTACCGTTATACTATATTTACAATCACAACACCGAATTGAATAAGACAAGGATGTAAAACGTCACAATAAAAAGGAAGAGACCACAAAAAAAAAAAAAACAAAACAAAACAAAAACAAAGATTTGTTTAGTAGTGTTTTCAAAATAAGTAAAAGTAGCTTTGTTTTAAAAATAAGAATTATTTAAAAATTGTACTAAGAGACTACAAGATAAAAAAAATGGGGACAAATTGTAAAAGGGAACAAAAAAAGATAACAAAACAAATAAGAACAAATTGTAAATAAAAGAATAAAAAAAATAAAAAGAAGGAAGATGACAAAATGAGAAACGACAAGCTATGCAAATACGAACCAAATTACGAGAGCGCCATGTGAAAAAAGATAAACGACAAGATAATGATAATGGCCCATGCAGGTCTCGAACCTGCGACCTTCGCGTTATTAGCACGACGCTCTAACCAGCTGAGCTAATAGGCCGTTGTGGAAGTCTTCTCACAAGAAATTATTTTTATACGTTTTCATAACAAAGCTTTTTGAACTACGGATAAGATGAGTTCCGAATTCAGAGTATCCACTATCCAGCGCAAGCAAAGCAGAAGAGAAGGGAGGAGCAATGGAGAACATAACGGCAAGCGAGCTGGCAGGTTTCGGAGTCGGCACTTTCCTCCTCTGCGCCACCATTGCCGCCCCCAGAGTCGACGCCTTCATCTCCGCTTCTCAGCGCAGGTTTTTCTCTTCTTCTTCTTCTTCTTCTTTTTTTAAAAGTTGATCTTTTTTATGTTTCAATCAACATATTATTACTTTAGTTGGCCTATTAGAAGACTCGAAGAAAGCCAATTAAATATGAGTTCTGTTCTTGAATTTGACATTGAAATTTTGATTAAACAAAATGAAATAGCTACTAGTTTTTTGTTGAATAAGAAGAAGAATAGATAAGATTCACATTTCAGAAGCTTAGGAGAGAGAGAATTAGGCGACTAAGGAAATGAAACCTTGTATATCATAACGCAATTTTGAGAAGCTTATAAAAATCCTTTTTTTAACTCTTTTTGGAAAAGGGATCTTGATAATCCCATTTCAACATATATATATATATATATATATAGCTGAATTAATCTGAGGGGTCAACAAGTAACTTTGGACTAAATCCACATATCTGCCATGTCATTAATCCGTGCCACGTCAGAAACGCGTTCTGGAATGACGTGGACAATTTGAGCAACAAATGAAAAATAACTTAAATGATCATGTTTATTGAATTGAAAGGTCTCATCTAACTTTGGTTTTTGTTTCTTTTATGGTGATTCCATTTCTTGTTCAGATTTTATTGATAACATATTCCACTAATTGCTCTTTGGATTTCATCTATATTGGTAATTGTACATTTCTTACTTAATCAAGGCAGACTGGTCTTTGAATCTAAATTTCCTCATCTCTTCAGGAAACAAAAATTATCCCTTTCCGTCAAAACATATTTTTGAATCTACATACTAATCCACCAATTTTGTGCTATTTACATATGACCCTTTGCTCAGTTCTCTTGGTATGTGCAAGAGATGTGGGAATCTGAGGATGATAGCATGCAAAAAATGCAAAGGGGCTGGATTGATCAGAGAAGGCTCACCATTTGGTTTAAATCTACTGGATGGCTCAAAACAAAGGTCTACTTCATGCACAAATTGTCAAGGCAGAGGTCATTTTTCCTGCCCTGAGTGCTCTAATTCATCTCTTTGATCATCATTTTTCTTTATCTTTTTTCATTTTGTGCTTCATTTGAGACGTTTATGTTACTAGCTTTTAGCATCAAATGGTCCACTTTGGACCACTTTTATGGGACAAATAAGTTCATAGACTGCTTACGGTACCAAAGAGGCTACAATATACTGTTCTTGGTTATTGTTATGTTCATTCACATCTATTTATATCTTGCCATTATAATTGTACTTGGAACAATACTTTTCTGTGGTTTGGTTTTATTATGTGTCGTTTTCTTTTCCTATATATTCCGCCTGAATAAGGATTCTGGAATTTTGGGAATGAAATTGAGTAATTCTCTTTATTTTCTGAATAGCAAATTACATGACTAAATCGAGAGGAAGAAGAGAACCTCTTCTTCAAATTAAGAAAATAAAAATAATGCTAATTTAGCAAAGCCAGAATTAGAAATTAACAATTGAGAGGATTGGGTAATCAGAACCCAAATCCTTTTATTCTAGGAAACAAAATAAACTAAATCTTTGCAATTAATTCATAGAAATAAGGCAGTGAATCACAAATTTCCACACTCCCCCTCAAGCTATGTTGTAGATGTTCAGTAAGCCTAGCTTGGAACTAAGATCCTCAAACGTCTTCCTTGGCAGGGCTTTTAGTCAAGATGTTTGTTGTCTGTTGGATGGTAAGGATATATAGAAGTGAAATGGTGTTGTTCTCTATCTTTTCTTTGACAACATATCAATCAATCTCCACATGTTTCGTCCTATCATGGTACACTGGATTCTAAGTTATGCTAATTGCTAACTGATTATCACAAAACACCTCCATGGACCTCGAGATAGGAACTCCTAGCTCATAAAGTACTCTTTCCAGCCAAATTCCCTCACATATGCCGTGTGTCAAGGCCCTGAATTCTACTTCAGTACTGTTGTATGGCATTACTAATTACTTTTTGCTCCACAAACTAACCAAATTACCCCAGACATAAGTGCGGTATCCTGAGTTTAATTGTCTATCAGTTATAGATCCAGCCCAATCAGCATCAGTAAATGTACCAACCTTGTTGTTTCTTGTCTTCTAGAAGAGCAGTCCTTGACCTAATGTCATTTTCAAGTATCTCAGAATCCTACACACTACCTCCATGTGCTCTTTTTTTGGACTATTCATGAATTTACTCACCACACTTACAGCAAAACTAATATCTGGCTTGGTATAAGACAAATAAATGAGTTTCTCGACTAGCCTTTGATATCTCCCTTTGTCAATAGGTGCACTATTGTCTTTGCTTCCCAATTTTGTAGTGGAGTCCATAAGGGTGTCAGCTGGCTTACATTCAAGCATTCCTGCTTCTTTTAAGAGGTCCGGCACATACTTCTGCTTAGAAAATAAAATACCTTTTTTAGACCGTGCTACTTCCATGCTAATGAAGTATTTGAGATTACCCAAATCTTTGATCTTAAACTCTTTAGCTAGAAATCTTTTGAGTTTTAGAATTTCTTTATCATGATCTTCGGTCAGGATGATGTCATCAACATACACAATAAGTATTGCTTTCTTTCCTGATGTTGAGTGTTTGACAAACATGGTATGGTCTGTCTGACATTGATCATGCCCAAACTTCTTTACTTCCTTGGTGAACCTGTCAAACCATGCTCTCGATGACTGTTTGAGTCCATACGATGACTTCTTGAGTTTGCAGACTTTGTTGGTATTGGCTGGAGTGTCAAATCCATAAGGGAACTCCATGTATACTTCCTCTTAAGATCACCATTAAAAATTGTGATCTTCATATCCAGTTGATAGAGAGGCCAGTCAAGATTGGAAGCTAGTGAGAGCAATACCCGAATAGTATTGAGTTTGGCTACAGTGCAAAAGTCTCCTAGTAATCAATCCTATAGGATTATGTGAATCCTTTAGCCACAAGACGAGTTTTAAATCTATTGACACTTCCATCTGAATTATGTTTCATAGTGAAAATTCACTTGCAGCCTATAGGATGTTTTCCCAATAGCAACTCAGATATCACCCATGTTCTATTATTTTCTAGAACTCGAATGTCTTCCGAAGTAGCCTCTTTCCATTCTGGTATGTGAAGAGCTTCGTGAATTGAATTGGGAACCTGTATTCTATCAATATTACTAATAAAAGCACGATGATCGGGTGATATTGTCGTGTACGAGATAAAATTATAAATAGGATGATTAGTACATGACTGTGTGCCTTTTCTCAAGGTGATGGGTGTTAAATATGTATGCCTTAAGGAATAAAAATGTAATATGTTTTTGGAGACATTTTTATCAATAAAGAATTCATTCATTATTTATACCAAATCTTGTCCTCTTTACGTTCATATTTGTTAAATGTATGTTAAGCAAATAAATAGTCTGAGACTGTAGGTCTAAACCTTTAAGAATTGGGCATATGATGGACTATTATGTGGAAAACACGATTCTTAAGGTGATGATCTAAAACATAAAATCCGCAATCGAGGGAATAAAGTTGGGCGCTTTATTCATGTAAAGATTGTTGTATTGTCTATATCCCTATTGGGAGATGGTCTGTCTTGGGCGTCGGAGGTGGACTCTGTAAATAGAAACATTGGCACATTGTCATAGATGACGACATGTTTGATCGGGACATAAAGTGAATTGATTTGGATTAATAATTTTATCTCAGCAAATCGATTCACTTTAGATAATCATTTGTATTGTATCTTAATCCTGAGATAAATAATGGGCCCGTTGTCTTGACTTGTGTCTTTTGATGTACCAAAGGATGACACCCATAATTTAATAGTAGTACACATGCCGGTACGTTGGAGATATGACTCTTGATAGCGTAAACATGTTATTCATAGATATGGAATCTATAGCTCCTCTTAGGAGTAGTGATATCCTCTTAAATGCGTTATTCTGTAATTGAAAAACTGGAGCGCTCAACCATTTGGATACATAGGTATAACCGAATGGTATACCGTCTTTAGATGGTAAGTTTTCTGATGGTGAAAAAATAGAACGTAAGATAAAAATAATGAGGAAGGTAAGACAGAACTTGTTCTTAAGCCAATTATAGATAATTATATTAGGATATGATATACTATGATATGTCATGAAAACTTAGCTATTTGGGCTTCATAATTCTATATAGTTTGAGAGTGCAGCTCTATGCTTTTAGTGGAGTAGCGTTGAAGTTGATAATTATGAAATATATATCTGGGATATTGGGTTTCATAATTATCGGGAGCTTGAACTAGATAAGTCCATCAGGTTCCATTTGCTAGCTCACAAAAATCCTGTAACGATACGATGTGCTTTTCTAATAATTAGTGACTTATGTCAGATTTATTAGATAGGTTGAAATTCGAAAGAATCAAATAATTCATGTCTGTTTATTGGTTAAATTAATTTTGTGACAAAATTAATTCAAGATAAACTTGTTAAATTATCAAGATTAGATAATTCATGTTTGTTTATTGGTTAGATTAATTTTGAATTAATTCAAGATAAACTTGTTGAATTATCAAGAATTCATTTATTTTGTTGAATTATCAGGAATTCATTTACTTTCCTAGAGATTATCTAGATGAAGTTGTTTTAATTTGATAACTTCTCTATTGGGCTATTTGAATTAAAACTGAGACTTTATCCTATAGAATCTCGGATGAAAAATAAAAGATTCATTGAGATTTTATCAGCAGTTTGGCATGCCGATCCTCAGGTTCGGCCTGCCGATGGGGCAAGTTCAGCATGCCAGTTAGACAGATCGGCTTACCTATCGTGCGACAAAAAGATCACGCGCATTTCATCAGATATTGATCCAAATTTGATTCTGATTCGAATTTTGAGGCATTATTTGATAAGGACTGACTCCGGGCCCAACCTCTATAAAAAGGGAGTGAGTCTCATTATTATTTAGATTAATTGAGAGATTAAGAGTGAAACTCTGATAGTGAGATTCTAAAACTCCCTGAGAGCTCTTATACATAAATCACAAACACTAGCTTTGGGTTCTTTCAATTGGTTGGAAGAAGAGTCACCTGGTGGAAGAGCTGTACGTGTGAGCCCACACTCACTTTGATCGTGGATAGAGAATAGCAAAGAAGGCTAGTTGGTTAAGGTTCTTCTGGAACATTACTTCTCTACACTGATTGAAGAAGCTTTTCAGCATTTACAATATTAGTAAGATCTGGTTAATTTATGCACATAACGTGTCAAACTTATGTTTTAAAAAATACTCTGATATAAAAAATTTTAAAATTCTGCTGCATATTATTTTTCCAACAATAGGTCTGTCAAGATCTCCATTAGGTAGTTTAATGGGAGCAGAGTCGAGACTAATATTACCTGGTGAATTTTGTGATTCCAGAATCAGGTTGGACTCATGACTGTGATCGGTTGGCAGTAGTTCTTTCCCTTCTCAAGTCTTGTTCCTCCTAGTATAGACGCGTAACTCGCTAGTTTCCACAAGCTGTGTGGGAATGGAATGCCGAGGGGTTTGGTATTTTATTTGGGTGTCAGATTCAGGCTAAACATCTTTGTCTATATCTATTTAGGATGGTTGATGTGACCTGGTTGGAGGTGTATCATGACTATAAGACAAATCCAAGACATCAATGTCCCAAAGCTGATATTCTTGAGTGAAATTTTCCCCCTGAATACCATTCTTAGGATAAAAGGGTTGATGTTCAAAGAATGAAACATCCATGGTATTGTAGAATTTTTGAGTAATTGGAGAATAGCATTTAATTGGAGCTCATCGACAGATTTTCGACCTCATACGGCTCAGCAGTCAAGTTCTCTGATTTGAGGAGTACTGTATAAATATGCATTTGAAAGCTTTAGGATCAAGTTTGCTGTGGTGTTAGGCATGAATATGAACAAACACTAAACAACCAAATACTTCAAGGGAATAGTAGATAAGACACGACTACTAGGAAAAAATTGAAGAAGAACATAGTAAGATGTTTGAAACTTGAAGACTCGAGAAGACATTCTGTTTATTAAATAAGTAATTGTTAAGGCTGTCTCACCCCAGAAAAATTTTGGAACATGTGTGGTGAACATAAGTGAACGGGCAACCTCAAGAATGTGTCTATTCTTTCTTTTTGCCACCCTATGTTGTTGGGGTGTGTCAACGCAAGAACTTTGATGAACAATGCCCTGGCTCCCAGGATAATCACCTAGAATTGTTTCAAAATATTCTCTTGCATTGTCAGTTTTCAATTCTTCTACTTTAGTTTGGAATTGTGTTTGAACCATAGTATTGATCCTTTTAAAAATTTGACCGACCTCAAATTTTTCTTTCATGAGAAACAACCATGTAATTCTAGTGTGATCTTCAACAAAAGACACAAATGACCAAGTCCCAATGACATTTTTTATTCTAGATGGCCCCCTACATATCGTTATGAATCATAGAAAAAAGATGAGATGCTTTTTATGGTTTAATGTGATAAAAATTACAAACATGCTTTGAAAATTAACACACCTCGCATTGTAACAATCTCAAATTTTTATTCATAAATAAAGATGAAAACAATTTTTGAAGATAAAAAAAATTAAGATGACCAAGACAATAGTGCCATAACATGACTGCATTATCCTTATTGGAATTTTCAACAGCAATTAAGCTTTTATTTGATTGACTGTTGGACTCAACACATACTGCTTTGTGAGTTTTTCTTCTAGGAAGTTCATCAACTTTGAAAAGAAAGGCCTGAGCACACCCTAGCACTGCCAATCATCCTCCCCAAATCCAAAACCTAAAATTCACACAAATTCCAGAAGAATTTAGCAACGCAGTTAAATCCTTCAGAGATTTTACTCACTAACAAAAGGTTGCAGTTTAGGAGGTTGGGAACATGAAGTACTAAATTTAATGTTAGGATCTTTATGAGAACAATAGAACATGTTCCAGCCACTTTGGAAAGAGTCCCATCAGCTATTTTTATAGTAAGACCTTCTTTGCATGGATTGTAATGGTGAAACAGTGAGGCATCTCTAGTCATGTGATTAGACACACTAGAATCAACTATCCATAGGCCCTTGTTTTCAGAATTAACTGTGAGAGCACTCAACTAATTACCTTTGTGTACCAAAGATCATATTCCAATGATACTCTGAATAGATATTTGTTGTGAGAACATCTTTTGAAGTGCTTCAAGTTGTTCCTTGTTGAAAAGACTGGATTCTATGGAGGCAAAGGTTCTTTCTTCGGCAGCAACATGATTTCTATAGATTTCTTTATCAAGAGCAGGTCTCGAAGACTTAAAATCTGTAGCTTTGCTGTGTATCTTCCAGCATGTCTCATGGGTGTGGCCTGGATTTTGACAGTGATCTCACCATGGTCTCCCCTCCTTTGATTGATTGTCATTGTTGGCGTTTAGACTCCTCGGGCTGCTAGGGCAGATGAATTATCTGTGGCAGGAGCGATAGACAATTCTTCCAACATCACTTTCTTCCCACTCTCTTCTCTGCACACCTCAGAAAAGACTTCTCGGTTGCTCAGTAAAGGTTTTGTCCTTAGTATCCTTCCTCGCTCCTCATCTAAGTTCTTATTGAGTCCCATCAAGAACTTAAAAATTCTCTTCTTTTCCACAAAATCTCTGAACTTCTTGGCATCATCCAGGCAAACCCATTTATGGTCTTCAAACATGTCTAGTTGCTACTAGTGACGAGTGAGAATATTGTAATATTATGTGATAGATAAATCTCCTTGTCGAAGATCATGGAGTGTGGTCTCTATCTCGAAATTTGCTGTGGTATTCTCTTTGCTCAAATAGAATTCCTTTGCAGTATCCCATATTTCTAGAGTCATGCTATAGAGCAAAAAATTTTCACCTATCTCGTTGGTCGTAAAATTAACCAACCATGATATGACCATATTATTCTCTATTTTTCAAAGTTTAAATTTGGGATCTCCTACGTTTATAGGAACGGCTTCGTCTGTAAGATATTCATCTTTCCCTTTTCTATTGATGTATATCATGATGGACTGCGACCATTGAAGGTAATTATTCCCGTTCAGTTTGTGCCTTGTAATGGGAAGAGAAACACTCTGCAACGGCATGAGTGCTGGTGACAGAAGGTTCAGAATCCGAAGTAACTTTGGACGAGGATGAGGTTTGATTTTCCATGGCGTATTTGGTCATCAGGAAAAAAAATGTTGAAGTGGTTCAGAGAGGGCTCTGGTACAATGGAATTTTGAAAATGAATTTGAGTAATTCTCATTATTTTTCTTAATAGCAAATTACATGAGTAAATAGAAAGGAAGAAGAGAACCTCTTCCTCAAATCAAGGAAATAAAAAAAACATGCTAATTTGCTGAAGACAAAATTGGAAATTAACAATTGAGAGGATTGGGCAAATCAGTATTTAAACCTTTTTATTCGAGGAAATAAAAATGAACTAGATCTTAGCAATTGCTTCCTAGAAATAAGGCAGTGACTCATGAATTTCCACAAGGACTATAAATCTCTAATATTAGGCGCACAATAATCCTGCTAGAACTTATCGCGTGCCAAAAGATCTCAAATGCTTATCGGGTGTCCACTTCTATGGTATAACAGCCATCTCAAAGCGGTCAAATTACTCCATGGTGATGCTTTTGTCATAAATTGGCTTGATATTATTGTAATGCATATGGCCCAACTTTTCAGATCCTAGATAGTGTGTTACTTTTACCAAAGAATGTTCCGTCTTGTCATGCTTATGTGTAGATTTATGCTAAAAGAATACTTAAAAAGAATTGGGAGTAGATAGAGGCTTGAAGTTCAATAGGTGCACCTTTAAGATGTACCTTCACTTTTTTTTGAATCCAAATATGGTAATAACAGCTTAAAAGTTACTAGTGTATTTGGAAAATTTTCCCTTGGAAGTAGCTTATTAGTCTAGTCTTTGAATGGAGGCCAGGTTAGCATAGCAAATATGCGTTTCATCCATGGTGGAATACTTGAGATGCACACAAAAAGTCTGCAGAGCATTGTGAACAAAACAAAAAAGTGAAAAGATAACTTGGACAAAATGAAAACCCCGGCATAGTAAAAATGCAATCATCAGTGGCACCAAATAGCATTTCTATATGCGTGAAAGAAAAATGTTAGTGGTGATAAATATGGAAACAAAAAAGATGGTCCTGGATTGGGTCGTCTTCAAATCTTGAGATATTTTTACTTGCAAGAGTTTTGTGTGATTAATTGGAAACTTAACCAAGAGTTTTGCAGCAACGTATCTATATTTGAGTTAAGAAACCCACTATTGATTTTGAAGATCAATCCGTCGTGTGTGAGTGAGAAAGAGCATAAAAAGTGGGGACTTTGCACCTTAAAAAGTGGAGACAAGATGAATTTCATTGAGATGACGTTCCAATATATACTGACGTAGAGATATTGGGAAGAGACAAGGGATGCTGACTCACTCCCCTTGACTGAGTCCACTTTTTTGCCAAAAGGATAGCAGCTTTTGTGGTTAGAAACTTGGAATGGAAGTGGAACACTATGCTTTGATATGGACTTATAATTGGTATGCATGTTTATGGAGTCGGAAATAGTATTGGTATGTTTCTACCAATTTTTAAGATTTCATGGTGTCCAAATTGACACTTCAAAGTAGACTTCAAATCTTTAGTATGGTTCACGGGGGAAGGGGTGTACCCTGTACGTTCTTGTTTGGCCTCATTGTTTGGTAGATCAAATCGAACCGTCTTTGACGGTGTGGGAAGAAGACAAACTAGAACAAAGCGTTTTACAAAAGGAAACCAAACTTGACCCTGTATAGTTGTCCCCTTCAGTCCAGGTCACATTTAAAGCTTGCTTGACATCAACGGTTAAAACTAATGTGGTAGTAAAAAGCTCTTCACACTTAAGAGTGTAAAGTAAAAAAAAAAATAAAATTACGACGTAAAACTCTCAACAGCTATAATATTTTAAACCAATATTAATTTTAACCACAGTTTCAACCATAGGTGTCAAACAAAAGATTAAATCTTATTGAGTCTAATTTTTACACTAAATAAGAAAAGTGAGTGACTTCCTAAAAGTTTTTTTTAATATTTTTTGTGACTTTTTTTTAATAATTTTATCTTTTTTAAGCTCTTAAAAATGTAAAAATTTGAAAATACCTAGAGCATTTGTGAATCAGATTCTAACCTTAAAGTTTCAGTTGATATAGTGTAAACTTCTCATATGCTATAGTAGAAATTAAAAATATGCTACAGTATAAAACTCTCACATGCTACAATTTTAAGTTCCAAGTTCAAGTTTCAATTTAGTTCCCAAATACCCTCGCACATCAGTAATACTACATTGTATATTTTTAAATTTGAAGTCAATAAAAATTATATTTGAGTTACCATAAATACTAACAAAAAAATGTAACAATAAT
Source organism: Artocarpus heterophyllus (assembly GCA_025403435.1). Lineage (NCBI taxonomy): Eukaryota > Viridiplantae > Streptophyta > Magnoliopsida > Rosales > Moraceae > Artocarpus > Artocarpus heterophyllus. The sequence goes on along the minus strand of CM046347.1, from coordinate 6,612,098 downwards.
AATATCATCTAAACTCACCTTGTGTTTAGCAAATCAGTTTAAACTCATAAGTTTGAATCGTCCACATTGTAAAGCTCTTACATGCTATAATATAGAGCAAAAGTATGCCATAATGTAAAGCTCTCACACTCATCTGCTACAGTGTTTGAAATCATTTCTGAAGATTCAAATACTCTTTTCAATTTTTGGTGTTTTAAATGGTGTTTAACCAATCATGTTATTAGTGTTTAATAACCAAGTTAGAACTTCAAATTAGAACTTAGACAAGGTAGCATGTGAAAGCTTTATACTTAAGCATACTTTTGCTTTACATTGTAGCATGTGAAGTCTCATTTGGAATGGTTTAAAATTAGTTGCTTTTGGCTCATTCAAACGAAAAGCTGTTTTTAGACATGTTTGGATGGACAAACTATTTAAGCTTTTGGCTTTTATAATGTAACACCCAAGATTTTTAATGCATTAAAAATGCATTAAGTTGAGGATTATATTAAGATAAAAAGTATAGTTTAAAGAAAAATACTGTATAATAATACAAGAAATTATACGGTATTAAAATAATGCAGTGTAAGAATTAGACTGTTTAAGGTCATGCAGTATAGAATTGGACTGTGTTTTGTGTAGACCATAATTTTTTTTATAAAAGTGCAAAAAGAAAAAAATTAAAAAAAAATTCGGCTCTCTCTCTACTTTCTCTCTCTCCTCAAATCTCGTTCAAGATTTCGGCGTTTGTTTCGACACCTCCCGCATCAATGGAAAACTCTCGACGAGCTGAGTCCAACGAGGTGCCGTGCCGCCCAAAAAGCCGCTAGAGGAAGCCACACGCGCCGCCCAAATTGACGGAGGAACCCAAACTTTCCGGCAAGATATCTTTGCCGTTCGACGTCCGATCGACGTGATTCTTATTCCTACACGACCACCGTGATGAGAGGAACAAAACCCATCCTTGGTGGCAGCTCAACAACGGCCGGATTACTCCGCCCGCCTACCGTAGTTGTGCGCCGCCAGCCCACGGTGGAACTTTGCCTTGCCGAAGGAGGTGGCCGACACCACCCCTCCCAATGGATTCAGAGGATCAAGGGGAATAAAACCACTCAATCAATTGCATCGAAGGAGCCCGTTTCGTCGGAGAACGGCCAATGCCGCCGTCAACCATAGCGGGAGCCTCCGTTTTTGCCCTTCTCAGCCACGTTTCTTCAAATTGAGTAAGGGGAAATGCTCATAGGAGGATGGGTAGCAAAATCCCTCAGCCAATTTCAGGTTTCCATCGCCCGAAAGCCATCATCGGAGCCTCCATTTTTGCCATCAATATCGAGCTCTGTCTTGCTATGTTAGAGGCAGAATTAGGCAAAATTGACACAGCCATTGGACTCAAAAGGGTCAATTTAGGGGGGGTAGGCCCGAGCCCAGCTACCAACGGACCCCGATTGAAGCCGGTCAACGTCGGTCAAAGTCAGTCAACGGTCGGTCAACGACGACTTTGGATTTTTGTGATGCGAACCTCCGATTGAAGATCCGAGACCGCCTCCTGACTCGTTTCGATGCTCTGAACACAATGGTGACCTCCGTTTGAGCTAATTTCACTCTAGTGAAAATTATCTAGTACCAACTGTACGCGGATCGAGGCGATTCAAACTACAGTAACGGAGTCCAGAATGACATTTCTAGTAATGTATGATCTCCAGGAAGCATTCCTAGTTATTCATGGTCGCTCGAGGAGCACTGTAGAGGATGCTTCGCATGCTGTAGATACAGCAAGGTACAACTGGACCTACTTAGCTTGGAGTCCAAGTAAGTAAGAATCTTGCCTACAGTATGAACCGTTTTAAAATAATTTTTTATATGCTTTCATAAAAATTTATGAAAATGCATTATCAGTGATGGTTACACTGTTTTATGTGAGAATGGGTTTTATCAGGTTACTAGGGTGACGAAAAAACCTGTTAAGGGTAAAATCGTCATTATCAAGGAAACGGCTAGAACAGAGTCGAACACTCCAATTTAGCATAACATTCTTAGACGAAAAATGTTCCATAATACGTTAAGTAATGAAATCGCCAGTAAGACGGGAGATTTAATAAAGGATGTTTAAGTAAACGAGAGGTAAACCGATGGGTTACGAGGTTAAAAGGAAAAGTAACCCCGGTGGGTTACAAAGCTAAGTGAAGAAAAGGTAAACTGATAGTTTATAAGGTTAAGTAAAGACAACGGTAAATGAAAGTATACTAGTCAAGTTAAAAGAAAAGAATGGTTAATGTTTACGTTTTATTATCAATTGAGTAGATTGATAATAAAGAAAGTTAACTAATAAGTCAGCTGTCGTTTGATCATGATGCAAAAGCCGACTAATGGAAGGAAAAGGAACAGAACAGAGAACGCTAGAGCATAGTTCGGGTAAGTTTCAAATCTTACCTACAGCATGAAGTAAATGATTTTTAAATGCTTATTTATATAATTTGTAAATGAGTTTGCAATTATTATGCAAGTTTCTTTTAAAGTATGTTTGCATTTATTATGCAAAAAAGTTTTAAAGTTCAAGAAAAATATTTGCAATGAATTTACAATTGTTATGTTTAAAGTCTATTTGCATATTGATATGCATAACATTTTTTAAAAAAATTCAAGTTATGATTTTCAAAGTATTTAAAGTATGTTTTGCATTATGACAATGCGTAATGTTTTATAATTTAAGTTATAATTTATATGATGCATTGATTATGCAATAAGTTGCATTTGTTGTGCAACAAGTTTTAGAATAAAAGTTGCAATTTGTAAAATGTGATTTCGTTATATGTTGCATTGTTATGCAATAACTGTTAGAATACAAGTTATGATTTGTAAAATGTGTTTGCGTTTTATGATGTATTTATTAAGCAATATGTTGCATTTGTTATGCAATAGGTTTTATAGTACAAGCTATGAATTGCAAGTGTGTTTGCATATGATGTGATTGCATTTGAAATGCTCACTAAAGTTAATAAGAAGGTAACATAAAGATAAAAAGAAAGTGTCGTACCAGCCTCTTTGTTATGAGGTACTAAAAGTAAAATTAAAGTTTGACCTCCTAGATGTGAGGTACAAGACCTCAATGTTTGATGGTCTCAAGTCTTCCAAAGGGAAGCATCATGTTTATGATCTCATGATTAATGAGTTGGTACGAACACTAAAGTAAAGTAAGAAAAATAAAGGTAAGATAAGGAACTAAGATAGAAAGTTAAAGCAAGAAAAGAATGTTCATAAAATGCTCATAATTGAAGTTAATAATTGAGCATAAATGGAGTCATGTATTCTGATGTTGCTTGAAGAATGCCTTTTTATGAAATATTTATATGGTATGTTATGGAAAACATTCAGAGAAATGTTTTATGATAAATATTTATGAAAAACATTTTCATGTTTTCAAGAAAAGGTTTATGAGTGACGTTTTAAGCAAAACGTTCAAGAAATGTTTTATGAAAAATGTTTATGCAAAACGTTTCAGAAATGTTTTATAAAAAATGTTTATGAAAAATGTTTTTAGAAATGTTTATGGAAAACATTTATGAAAAATGTTTCAAGAGAAAGGTTTTTATGAGAAAAGTTTTAAAGCATGATTAAATGATTTGTGAGAATATGTTTGAACTTACTGAGCGAAAGCTCATTAAAAGTTTCTTCATGCTGTAGGTAATTTATTGGTGACCAGAAGGACCTATTAAAAGAGCTGAGTGCTGTGGAGGACAGATGCGAAGATTTAGGTATGGATACCGTCATTGTTTGCTTCCGCTACGTAAAGAAAAAGTTTTCCATTGTTTAATGTTGTGTTTGTGAAGTTTTAAGAAAATCAGAGTTCTAAGAATTGTATTCAAAGTTTTAAGATACAGTTTACGAACTATTTTATGTAATTATAAAGTAAATTTTAAGCTATGATTTAATAAATATTTCTTATTAAGTTTTAAGAAACAATTTCAAATGATTTTAAGGGCAAGTGTTGAGTGAAGTCTCAACTTAAAATGCGACAGAGGTCACATTAGTTTTTAAAGAACGTTTAAAGAAAAAAAATTATTTCAGTATTTTTCTTACTAAGCAAGTAAGATTACTATTTACGTGACAATGTTTAAGAAAGTAAAGTGACTGCCCAAAAAGGTAGGTCGTGACATATAAACGCTTTTAAAACAAGCTACCTTTTTTGTGCATATAAAAAAGTATGAAAAGCTTTTTTTTTTCTTTTTTTTACCTTTTAACCTTATATTTATGAATATCAAATTAGAAATTCCGTTTATATCTTTATATTATACTACTTTTTATAACAATATAAAGAGCTTTTGACTTATTTAACTAAATGGGTTTAAAACCTTTTTACTATTAAAAAGCACTTTTCCATAAACTCTCTAAAACACTAGTTAAAAAGCTCTTGTTTTTGCTCTCTTCTTCTTATACTGTTTAAAAATAAAAGCACAAGCTATCCTAAACATGCCCTAAAACTTTTACACTGTAGCAGTTGAAACTTGATTCTCAAACACTCTATATAATACTAATTTAATGAAATCAATATAAAAGTCAATTAAATATTATTTTTAAATTTTTTAGTGATGTGTCATGGTGTTCTTGGTTAAATACTCTTTAAGACACTAAAATTAGATGAGTCTTATTTTTTGAGTTCAAACTTATTGCCATCAAAGTAAAGAGGAAATTAGGCTGTTATCAATTAGGAATAAAAATAAATAGACCAAAATATAGTGTTTAGTAAATAGCCCATTTACATTAAAATGAAATTTATTTTTGTACAAAATGACATAAAGAGAACACAAAGTAGCATAGAGAGAACAAAAAGGGAAAGAAAAAAATTAAAAAGAAGAAGAAGAAGAAGAAGGTAGTAAAATTAAAATTCAAATATTTAAAAATAACATCTAATTTTAGAAATTTTATGTATTTAAATATTTTTAAAAATATTGTATGAACTTACGTTAAAAATTAAAAGTGTGGTATTGGGTATAATTTTTTTTTATTTTTTATTTTTTAACTAGTTAGCCCAACAAGCAAAATGAAAAAGGGCAAACTAGTAAAAGCACTACCTCGCCCGCGCATGATTGTGGAGAATTGAGTGGGGTAAAAGAGGTCAATGCTTTTATCGCGCATGAGTTCAAATCCGAAAGACAAGATCACCGCAGATATCTTGTGGGGTCCGTGCTTCTGCTGTCACATCACGACACGTGACAGGGTTAGAGAAAATCAACTCCTATGTTTTAGGCGGCCATGGCCGAGTATACGTTTTGGCTGGCCAATGGTTCCATAACATTACACCTGGAGCACTAAAATTAAGACCCAATCAAGAGCCGACACGTGGTGAAGGAGAAGATAGATGCTGTCACACGCCAGGTGACCTTAGAAATCGGTGAAACGACAACGAAAGCGGATCCGACAAAATGCTCCGAACATTAGTAAAGAGACGGAGTTCCCATTGAAACACGTGTTTATCTAGTAGATTATACCTTTCACCTTGGGGCTCTGGGGAGAAAAGTGAAAACCATTCGATTAGGTCCCTTTTTATTTTGGCAATTTCTCGCCTAGAGAAATAATAATTTATCAATAAATATTTATTTTTTACAGAAAAAAATAATTTTAATTAAGATGTGTTGGCAAATGATTTAAACCGTAAAAATTAGTTTAAAAATTATAATATATAAAAATTTATATTATTTTTTATTTTATATTATAGCATGTGAGGTTTTACATTAGTTTTAAATAGATTTGTTAAATAAAGGATAGATCAAACACTTTGAAAATATGCATTGCCGTGGAGTCACTGCTATAAAAACATCTTCTATTTTATTAATTCTTATTTTTCTTTCTATGGTTGTATCACCTCTAGACGTCCCATCTTTTGAGTTTTTTTTATATAAATTATAAAAAAATTATATTCAGATTATCTCTCTTAAGATATTGACATTTTCTTACCCTATATTTTTGGGTTTTTTAAACCTTATATTTTGAATGTTTTATATCAAATTTTTATATTTTCTAAGTCAATTGTTGATTTGACCTCTAAATTGATAACCATACTTTAATTGATAAGTTGCACGTTTCAACTCAGTTTAAAAATACAATTTTCATTACTTTTTTCTTTTATTCTTTTTAAACAATACTCCTGATTCATTTTTAAGTACAAATCATTTTTAAGGTTCAAAAGTTAAATTGTGGATTCGATGGTCAAAATTTGACTTATAAAAATGTATAAAATTGACATTAAGTTACAGTCAATGGTAATCTCTTACTTTCACCAGCGGTTTCGCGGAATTGCTCGTGCAACTATATGGATTGGGATCAAATACATGGGACAAAATTAAAAATTACCCATTTCTTTTTCGACGCACTAAAAAACGCAAAAAAAAAAAAAAATCAAAAACAAAAACGATTCCTTTCTTTCACCCAATCACTTTGTGGCGACCGAAATAAGCCTTGCGTTTCCCAAATGGTGTGTTGCAGTGGTTGATGTACAATTCTTAATGAAACTTGAAAAGAAAATCACCTATCTATTCTTGTTTTGGAATAGGATGCTTCTCCGTTTAAACTTGCCTTATTTGGTAATTGTATTTGACATGATCTAAATTGACCAAATTACCTATCTCAATGTCCATCCTTTTTTTCCCTTGGTCATATAAATTCTTTTGAATGGTTCACTCATTAAATACTACAAGTGGGTTTTTTTTTTTTTTTTTTGTGACCTTTCTAAATTTGTGCCACTTACTACACCAGGACAATGTGTACAGTATGTAATTTGAGGTAAAAATAACTTTAAAAGACCATAAAATTATCAGGGCCTATTCTAATGTAGATTGAATTTTTAGAATATCATCATAAAACTTTGGCTAGAAGACATTGGCTTTTTTGTGTTGGAAATAGCTAAAGAACAATAGCTTTTCTCCATAAAAGGGGAAAAATAATACAATTAAGGAGGGTTGTGAAGCTAGTATATATTACTTGCCTAGATGCCTTATGTTTGAGAATTGGTTTATTTTTTTTATTCCACCAATAAAAGGTATTTTTTATAAAATAGTATTAATTAGTTGTGATTATTTTTTATGTCACTATTACGTCGTAATTACAATAAATAATTATTATAATTACCATGAGTAGTATAAAAGTAAATTATTATGATTTTTAGTAATTATTATTTGTACTAAAATGATATGAGGTGCAGATTAGATAAAAAAGTCAAGATTAATGTTTTTGGAATTTCATTTAATTCAATGTAATCCTTGCAGATTGCAGTTGGATTCCATATTCTATGCTGTGCACATCGACCCATGCAATGCTATAGCTAACGCGTTAAGTATCCTATATGGGGAGTACATATGCAAGAATGAAACTCAAAGAAATTGACGGGCGATAACATGGGCTGTGCTAAAAGGGGAATTCTATTTCCTAAAAGAAAAAGATCAAGGAGATACATATATAATGCAATAATGAAGGTGATTTAATTATCAACCTAAAAGATTAAATGACTTCTAATTCATTGAAGTGCCTTTTCTCTTTCCTTCTTTTTTCATGAGATATGCCAATGTATACATTTGAGAGGAAAGTAAAAAGCACACGCGTGGAATTCAAATTGAAAGAAAAATGAGACATGTAGCAAAAGCAGCTCACATGTGTTTTTTTTTTTTTTTTTTCCTTATTACTTTGCTTGCTTTCGAGTTCTCCACTAATATCATGCCAGTTAATTAAAATATAAAAAAAGATATGATTTTTTTAATGACTGTGACATGATTTTTTATTCAACATGGTATTATAATTGATGTGGCATTTTATTAATGAAATGCCATAAAAAAAGGGACATGAATTAAGAAACACAAAACTAGAATCCGTAAAAGTGGCACTAGGTTCATTTTATATGCATGCATGAAATTGTAAACTTTAAAGAACTAAACTTTCAACTAAACTAATGACTATGTTTAATTTAAAGAGTCTTTGACAACAATATTATTCTTTTTCCTTTTGGCTATACAAGAGGGATTCAAGTTCCAAACAATGGAATGGCAGCTTTAATTTGCCAAATATACGTCGTTTGTTATCAAATTCGCTTGTCAAAAATATGTTGTTTCCCCTTTGTTCCATAAATATTGCTTTCTTACTCTTCTGCATAACTTTTCACCTTTTTAGCTTCAAAAATACAAACACATACATATATAATGTCATTGTTTAAACGCTATCATAATGTATCATTTTCATAGCGATCCAATCGTAAATCTTGGTAACCAATTAAGAAAGTTGCTTCATTTAGGCCATGCACTTGCATAAATTGCTATCTTTGTAGCTCAGAACTTTGTGGGATATTACTTATTAACTATGCCTTAAGATGTCACCCTTTTTTCCTCCTTCCAATTCATAGATTAGAGTACCGAGTACCCGTTGTGGATTAGCTAATTGTCATTAAACACTAATCTTATGCCAAAGTTTTGCTGGTTTTGGTAAATTAATCTCTGTTAGTCACACAATTTATTTTTTCCTTTTTTCTCTTGTTTTCCTTATTTTGAACTATAAGAAAGAGTAGAGAAAAATTTTTACGAAAAATTTCCAAATCCATTGAATTACCGACAAGTGGAGTTCCGTTTTAAGGTTGGTGACGACGTTCTGATGCTTAATTAAACCAAAGAAAATCACAGCTCACATCTCTCACTCGCCGTTTTAGCGCGTGGCATGACGAGAAGTCGAACAAACAAGATCCTCGATAACTTGCGAAATATTCTTTTTCTTTTTTCCCGTTCTCCACACACGCTCTTTGAACGCGCGTGGTGGTGATGGTTCTTTGACAAATAAAGAACGACGAGGGGCTTGCAATTGCATAGGAGGCTTTACACAAAAGTGGGAAGAACACCAAACCCTAAAAAAGAAAAAAAGAAAAAGCTGTCATTTTTGTTTTCCATTTTTTTCTCTAAAGGTCTCAGATTTCTGCAAAACCTAAGGTTAAAATCCAAAGGCGAAAAGAGAATCCAAAGAAGCCCATTAAAACCTCTCCTTCATCTTGCTCTCTCTTCTTTGCCCCTCTCTCTCTCTAGGGTTTCTCAGTGAGTTTGGGATCAGTAATCCAACTTTGTGTTGCGTTTCATAGATTTGGTTACAGTTTGGTTCTGACCCAGGAAAAAGGAGGATCAGGAGAAGGAGAAGAAGAAGAAGAAAAGAACAAATATTTATATAATTAAGGAGATCTAGAAAAGAAAATTAGTAGTAATTATATATTATAGGAATAAGGAAAATATGGGGAGAGGAAGAGTGGAGCTGAAGAGGATAGAGAACAAGATAAACAGGCAAGTGACGTTTGCGAAGAGGAGAAATGGGCTTCTAAAGAAAGCCTATGAGCTTTCTGTTCTCTGTGATGCTGAGGTTGCTCTTATCATCTTCTCAAACCGTGGCAAGCTCTATGAGTTCTGTAGCAGCCCTAGGTAATATATTAGTAACCAAACCCGTATATATTTCTATATAATTTTTCCCTCTTGATATATCTTGGATCTGTTCAAAATTTGTTCTTTTTTGCTGCTATATTTTGATATATATATATTTATATATTCATGTATAATAATTTGATTATTGTGTGTGCGTGTGTTCCGGCTTTCCATGGAGGGGTTTAAAAAATTGGTCATTTGATCTTTTCTTATTTGGCAAATGTTTTTTTTGAAAAATTTTTGTTTGTTGCAGAGTGAAATTAAGCTTTTTTGAGGCCCGTTAATTGTTTGTAAATATTTGTTTTCTTTGATTAGTTTGTTCTTTTTTTTTTTTAATTATTGTGGATCTTATACACAAACAAACGGTTAGTCTTTTTCTTTCAGGTAATAATCTAGGTTTAAATATTTATCTGTCTCCATGAGATCTAAAGAAAAATGGTTCCCCTATTTTCGTCTCTTTTTTTTTGAAAAAAAGAAAAAATAAAGTAATATGTGCATATATATATGCATATGTGTGTGTGTGTGTATATATATATATATATATATTTCCATGCTATTTTGGAAATGTTATCTTTTTCATTAAAGGGTAGTCCTTGATCATGTGTATAATATTGAATTTCCCAGTACTCCATATTTCTATTTTAAATAACAAATCCAAGATCTTTTTTTAATAATAAAATTATCTTAAATAATGATCCATCATTGTCTTCTTTATTTTATCTTTACCTGGCAGACGGAAACAAAAATGGCCCTTCTTATATATGTAACTCTTCGTTAGGGTCTTTTTTTATTAATATTATTTTCGTTTTTGAAAAATGAACCTTCAAAGTTTCTTCTTTGATTAGAATTTGGATCGCTTTGTAAGTAAAATTTCATATACCTTCAAAATGTCATACTATAAAGGGAGAGAGAAAATAGGCTGCTCGGATATCTAAGTCTGTAAGTTAATTGTAATATAGAACCCTTTTGCATCAAAATTATAATATTATAAATGTGTTTGTGTATACACACACTTTTGTCCTCGTGTAAATTTCTGGATTGCATAACATTTTTCACACGCACGCATATATATATAAACAATAATTCTATATTAAGTTTATATGAACAACAGCTAATTATTATTAGCGGAATCCTATAGCAAGGCTTAAGAAGTAAAAAATTATAAAAGTGTGTTGTACAATTCATTGATAATGGACTAAGAAATTAACACATTGTCTTAATCTGTGTGCCTCGGTGACTGCAATTAGCCCTATAGTGTTTTTGGAAGAGTAGTTCAAATGACTGATTTGAAATGTGAGCAATTGAAACTCTCACATGCTATAGTAAAAAGCTATAGTGTAAAACTCTCACATGCTATAGTTCTTAAACCTAAACCAATGGTTTAAACAACTCTCTCAAAGACCCACACTGATGAGTATAGAATTGTTGGAATTGTTGCTATTCATATCATCTTCTAATTTGTTGAAAGAAGAAAATTTTAGGGATTTGGGAGTAACTGGTAGTTTTTCAAGTTTTTTTTAGTAAATGACCTAAGTTTTGCAAAATTAGTGAATTGATCGCTTTTTTTGAAATGGTTAATCAGCAATCTTAAATTCTTAATCAATTATATATTGAATTGTGGCTTATCACTAATTAACTTGATAGTTTCTCTATAATAACAAATATCAACTGATTTACCTATTTCACTTAACAATATATCAGTTTATGAATGATAAATTATTAATAAATCACTAATAAATCAGTTCATCATTGATTAACTTTTGTGAAAAATGTCTATTTCCTAATGTTTAAAAAGTTTGGCCATTTTGTTAATAAATAAAAAATGTGACTATTTCTTAAAAAAGATGCTCAAATCTGAACATTTGCCTAGTTTTCTCAAAATTTTAACAACTACAAATTGGAACCATGGTATAAAAAAAAAGATTGCCCTTGTGGATTTTAAATTTTTCAACAAGAAGATTAGTGCTAGCTGCTAGGTATTTGAGTGGACTCCGCTTGTTATGTCCAATTTAGTTTTCAATTTACGTGACATATTTATTAATCTGTTAATTAAGATCCATTTTACTTTGCGACTGTTTGTCATACAGATTAAATGATCTATAACCGACAAATTTTCCCTTTATTGTGAAGGATTAGAAACATTGGGATAATCATTTCAAAAGAAAAGATAAAATAAAAAAGAAGAAGAAGAAAGAAACGTTAGGATGGTTACTTTGCAAAAAAAAAAAATTGGGATGATTGGCCGAAGTGGTGGATGTTTAGGGTCATTAGGAAAAAGGGGATTTTTCAGATTGGAAATAAAAAATAGCCGTTTTTGGCAATTGAGTAGGTAAATTACATATTTATAAGTATATTACTTACTAAATATTTCTTAATCTCATTTACTAAGTAAACATTATATTTACTAACTAAAATAATTAGTACGTACATAATGACCGAGTAAATTTGGCCAATATCATACCAAAACGCAAAGAATAATAGGTTAAATGCTACAGTATTCATATGTTCAAAATGATCTTGGTTAAATATGTTAGATTAATTATGAAAATATTAAGGTTTATATCATTATCCTGAGTACTTGAATCTGAGATCTTTCAAGGGAGAGAAAGACTAATGTTTAAAGAGTACTATTATTAGAACGATATTCAAACACTACTGTAAATTATGCAATACATAGCATCTTATATTGCCTTTATATATGGTTATGGTAGCTGTGACAAATTCACATCAATAAATATATATATATATGTATATTTAACTTGTAAGAGTATATTTACACTGATTGTAATCAAACTTTGATGGTACTTGTTTTGTAAGATTAAAATCAGCTTCCAATAATTAATGCATCTTTTTGTGATTTATTTAACTTAATTAGTATGGTCAAGACACTCGAAAGGTACCAAAAATGCAGTTATGGCGCGATGGAAGTCAGCAGAACAGGCAAAGAACTTGAGGTAATTTCTTGGCCCAAAACTGCTTTGATTTGAACTTAAATGTTTGGTGGCGACTGGCTATAGCATAGCTCTCTTTATCAAAAAGACAAAGGAAAAGAAATAAAAAGTCGGATCAATGATAAATGGGATTTTGACATTGATGTGTACCATATAGCAGAGCAGTTACAGGGAGTACTTGAAACTGAAAGGTAGATTTGAGTCTTTACAACGAACTCAGAGGTATGAATCTTCATTATTAATCTTCTTCTTCATGTCAGTTGTTACTGAAAAGACCAAAAACAAAACAAAAAAAAGGAAAAAAGTGTAGTGTGCAGGATTTTTTAGTCGTTTAACTAGGGGTCTCCTCTTTTGTTTGCAGGTTTCGAATTATTTGATTTGAACCATAAAGTCCTAACACTATAATTGAAATTGCTGTCTAAAGTAACGTTTGATTTATGCAGTTAAAGTGTAAAATCTAAATGTATGTTCAATTATGTGTTTAACTTTAAAATATAAAAATTGTGTATTGTAGCAAATAAGTCAGGATAAAAAAAAAATCTAAAATATCTAATTTGAGACGGTTTAAATCAGTTGTCCAATTCGAATAAAATAACCCCTTTTTACCTAACAAACATTTACTTGAATTAAGCTTATGGGTTCGTATTGATTGAACTCTTAAACTAAACAACACTTAAATTTTAACAGTCTAATTTATAAATAAAGGTACTTTTGTATTAAATGGAGTATTACTTTTAACATGAACACTAATAAATCAAAATATTGAATATAATCAAACGGCGAATAAAACTTGACTGGCATTGCAAAACAACGAGCTCCACCGTAAAATACTCACCACTTAATTACATGGATTTTACTATCGGTCAACTTGGTTGCAACTCTAGTTCTGTATATGAGTGTGCAGTCATCTTTTTTATTTTGTCCGTTGAACGTACATACTTTGTGGCAGAAACCTTCTTGGGGAAGACTTGGGTCCTCTAAACACAAGGGAGCTTGAACAGATTGAGCGTCAACTTGAGACGTCCCTCAAGCAAGTGAGGTCAACTAAGGTAAATAACCAGAACTACTTTTATAAATAATATATGCGTGCATGTATATACGCACATAATATTAAATTTGCCCATGATTTGAAATTAATCTAATCACATGGAAACCCATGAACTATTTAATTTCTTACTTATATGTTGATTGGGAAATTGGGATGAAAGAGGTTAATAATTCAAAGGAAATTAAACTATACATCCTATTTTCTTGTTAGCAAGTTGTAATATAATACATTGACTATAATAAGCACTCTTTATCTAAAAAATCGTAGCAGAATTTGAATCTTAATTGCGAAATTACTAAAACTAACATCAGAATAAAAATTTTGCAAGAGCAAATTATTATAAGTTAAGATAAATAAGTATAACCCAAATATATTTTGCAGTTTTGAGTTATCAATTTTTACTGCTACTTTGAGCTATGATTTCCCCCCCCTCTTTTTGATTGCTTTGCAGACCCAATTCATGCTTGACCAGCTTACTGACCTACAAAACAAGGTATGTACTATATGTCACAATACACACACATGAGAGCCTGTACTTGAAAGCTTTTTTATGCTTTGATTAACAATTCACCATTTCCCTAAAACTCAGGAACACATGTTAATAGAAGCAAACAGGGCTTTGACATTAAAGGTAATGTCATCTATGTACTGAGTTACACTAATATTAGGTTAAAAAAGTTTTATATTGGATCCAATAATGAAGAACATTTCACAAACAAATGTCCACTTATCTGAAAAATGTTCCTTTCGATATGATATTATGTGCTAGTTTGTGCCCTTTGATGAATATTGACTATTGAAATATGGATCCTATGATCCTATCTTATGATTGTTTTTGGCAGCTCGACGAGATCAGCTCAAGGAATAACTTCCGATCTCAATCATGGGAAGTCGGTGATCATGATCAGCAAACTATGTCGTACGGTCCCCATCATGCCAATTCTCAGGAGCTGATCTTCCAGCCTCTGGACTGCAACCCTACTTTGCAAATAGGGTAAACAACTACTTATTCTTTACAAAGGTTTCAATCCTTCACAAAAAACCGATCCAAAATGTAAAATATGAAAATAGAAAATGTGAAATATGTGTTTTACGCAATGGTGATCTTAAAATACGTAACAACGAACGATGATGGAGCTAGGATTTATTTGTAGGAGGGGCAAAAAATTTTTTTATCAAGATTATACTAACATGTAGAAAACTATTGATTTAAGGGGGGGGCAAGTCTAATTTATACATATACATGCTACATTAAAATTAAAACCACTATATGTAATAAAGAAAAAAAAAAAAGAGCTAGGTTGCCATGGCTCCCCCTGCCTCCTGTCTCTCTCATTGACAACGAAGAAATTTCACCTTTTTAAAGTCAATTTTACATAGAAAAATTAATATATTTATACACCTGCAATAGAGGACTTGTGTTTTATGAATGGCTGAAAATAAACCCTTAATTCTTCCCCTTATCATTCACTCTTTGTAATATGCTAGCTTAAAATTTAATGAATTTTTTCTTATAAAATGAAAGCAGGTATAATGCTGCAGTATCTGAGCAAATTTCTAGCACAAGCCATGCTCAACAAGTCAATGGCTTCATTCCTGGGTGGATGCTTTGAGTTTAGCAATTCTTATGCAGAATCTCAATCATCGAGCATATATAACCAAGTAGTATATGAGTTTTTGTGTGTTAGCTCTTTATAACTATTTGGAAGTGGTTTTCATGAACAATATGTAATTTATGTATGTTGACATAAGATCAGCAGTGACTGAGTTTCAGATATGACCATGGAAGGACATATGCTCATGCTTTGAGACACATTTATAAATCAAATCTGTTGGAACTTTTTTTCTTTTGGCTTGATTATTAACTATGAAAATGTCTGATATCTTTGCTTTGAACAATATCTTTTTTTTTTATTACTATGAATGAAACGTTTCATCACTTCTTATAAATATTTATAGTCAGGCAGTACTTATAGAGCTGTTTTCTGAGTTATTTCTGTTTATTCTTTAAAATTGAGTCTATTGGCGTTTGCATGATCCTCCGAACGCAGGTTGTAACCAAGCTCCTGGTCCTGTGAGCCCAGATGAGAACCTCAGAAAGATTTGTTTGGGCCTCCAGTCTTTCATGACAAAACGAAAATGGCCTTTGAAAGCAAAGCCCATTACTACTTTTACCTTTAATGAATTGAAATATACTACATCAAAAAACTATTTGAAAAAAAATCACATTGCCCTATCAATTTATTTGGTGTACTTTCCAACTTACCTCTTCCCTTAAGATATAATTTTATTCTACGTGAGAAACTGAAAAGAAACCCTAGACTAATTTGAGGAATTTTAGTCCATACAATCACTTTTTAAAATTATTATAGCAACAATTGCAAAAGTTTTCTTTTCAGCTATGGTATAATTCAATCCACACCAAAAATTAGTGGCATTTCTTCCAATTATCTCTCTAATCTATCACTCCCCAAGGAAGAGTTACCTCAGAGTAAATTAGAAAATTAAGGCTCCCCAACTCATTTCTTTAGTTTTGGACACGTTTCCGAATAGAATTCGGACCTCTTTAGTCTGTAGTTACTAATAAATGAAAAAGTGAGGCTTGAAATCTCTAGTACGTATTCAATATCCACGTACGTCGACCAATGTCTAATCAACGAGTTTTTAAATTTTTTTGATAGAGTGAATATTAAAAAAAATAAATATAAAATTGAAAATAAAACATCTTGATACCCTTAAATTTTATTATGGGACTTGAAGCCAAGTAAAGGCAGCATGCCGTTGAGTTATAATCTCTACTTTAAGATACGGGACTTAGGCGGGAAACCTCAGTTACATACGAAAAGATCTACAGATAGCAGGAGAATTTACCAGCGAGTATTTACCAACTTTATTGAGAAGGTTACTAAATACTCATGGCGGGATGTATTAGTATATTGGGAGCTCAATATTTAGATAATACTAAATAGATACCACGTAACTCAAAAAAAAAAAAAAGTCTTCAAATATGAATGTTGTTTATGCCTTTCAAGTACTGAATTTATTGTGAAAATCGTAATAAAACTAATGAAAGAATTATTTGAGGAAAATATATTATATATATACTTTGAGAAACCTGTGTTTTGTTCAAGTTTGGTCGAATAAAAAATAAATTAAGGGGTAAGAAAAAAATGTTTTAAGTAGATTGCATGGAAAAAATTTTAAGTGCGAGCATATTCAAGAAAAATTATAAGTCCGTTTAGTTCGAGTATTTGAATAAAGTATTTGAATGAAGATTTAGGGTCCGTTTGTTTCTTGGTTCGAATCACGGTTCGAATCATTTTGCTATAATATTTTTTCTCATAAAAATTTAAATCTTTATTCAAATACTCTATTTAAATACTCGAACCAAATGGGCTCTTAAATTTTTATAAGAGAAAATACTATAATAAAATAATTCAAACTGTGATTTAAACCATGAAACAAACGAATTCTGTGTCACCAGGAGCAATTCAGAAGAATCAAGTATTTCAATAAATACAACAAATCTTACAAAATCTAAAACATGATTTTAGCGTTTGCTTCAGTACAGCAGAACCACCAAAACTCCAGGGACGTGTCACTGTAGAAAACCGTCCTTATCTGCGGCAAATCCAGTTGCAAATCTTTTGAATATATTCTGAAAATTTTTGTCAGAAAGTTGAATGTTGAACTAGACCTCCAACGGAGAGAAACCAATTGCAAGTCGTAAATGATTTTTTGATTGTGAGATGATCTAGATAGCGGGACTTTATTGTTATTGTACAATGATTTGTGTAATTTGTAAGAAAAAAAAAAATGGTGGATGAGGAGAAAAACGACATGATAACATCACTTTGATAAGAGGAACTAATGTTATTGCGAAAG
The DNA here is from genome assembly GCA_025403435.1 of Artocarpus heterophyllus. NCBI lineage: Eukaryota > Viridiplantae > Streptophyta > Magnoliopsida > Rosales > Moraceae > Artocarpus > Artocarpus heterophyllus. The sequence continues at coordinate 6,594,801 of CM046347.1, read as the reverse complement.
GAAGTAATTGTCCGAGTTATGAGGTGTTTAGAAAAAAAAAATTGTAGAAACAGTGTAGGGTCTAGGGTATTCAGGTTTATTAAAACTTTTTAAGAAGGGGAAGAGTACTGTATCACGTTTTGAACTGTAAATTTTTAATATTAGCAAGAGTTGTAGTATTCATAAAAGTAGTTTAGGAGCTGAAAATATAAAGGACAATTGCAGAATGTATATTTTGTATGTTTACTACTGGCATGATTGATTTGGTTTTATTGTTTTGCTTGCAAAAGTAAGGGAAGGGTGTAGAATGAAGAGTTGGAAAAGAAAAAAAATAAAAAAAATAAAAAAAAAAACACACGCACACACAAACATGTATCATAGAAATCATGATCAAGTTAATAATTTATATGTAATGAGGTAAGTGGATTACCTGATATTGTTAGACTAGTATCTTTGTATATCTAAGTTTGTATATGGGTGAATGACACTTACAACAATAGTAAAGAACAAAACATTGTTGATTTAGTCGAAAGCGCTTACGGATGGAGAAATGAAATTTAATTTTGTTACCATTAAACAATTTTAGTGAAATGCAAGAAAAATGAAACTATTGACAAGCAATTGAATTTTTATGAAATGTAACGAAAACGAAAGTAATTATAATTGAAACATGCAGTAAACAAAAATGTATGAATAAATGACAGGTCTATGTTACAAATAAGTAGCATTAATATAAGAATGATTGTTAAAAGCGAAACAAATAACACGATGACTCGAGAAGTGACAATTACACATAATCTTGTCTTAAAAGTTCATAATTGTGGCAATAAACCTATTATATGAATCAAAGTAAGAACTCATTGTCACAGTAAAAGCTCTCATCATGTGTCCCCGTATCGGCAGCCAAAGGGAAGACAAATTAATTAGTCCTTAATTATGTCAGCTGTTGTACACAGGGGCGTCGACTATGGCTATGTTGACGTCGACATTTTGGCCAGAGTGAGGAAATTGATCACGTTGCATGGACCTCAAAGCTTTAGTTGGAACGTGACAGAGTATTTGTTCTTCTATTACGTTGAAGGCTGCATGTTGCCTTGTTGTGTTCATGTTATTTGCATATAGCACATTTCGTTCTTCTGCTTATGTTAAGTTCAAACTTATAAGTTAAGTTTGCCAACTCAGTCTTTACCATTTTGTATAAATCCTTCGACTTTGTTGCATAATAGGCTATCTTGTTGAAATACAATGCAAAGAAGCGTGCCTTGTGCTCTCCCATGACTCGGTCAGGACGTTAAGAAATTGGCTGATGGTAGGATCCAATCTTGTTTTGCACACATTGTACATTGATGAACACATAAAAATGCACATTTTTTAAAGCTAAAATCATTGGTTTTGCATTATTATTTGTCATTACCTCAAATAAAGCATTTTTGTGTTTTATATTATTTTTGAGTCTTAGTATGAAAATGTGTTTATATATGTGTTTTTAGTGTGCTTTTATCTTTAAGTATTTTTTGGGTACTTTTTAGAGTAGTATTTGTGTGCAAAATATTTATTCTGTGTCTAATAAGCAAAATTGCTAATTTTTGTATTATAATTTTATTCTTAATCTTAATGAGTTTTTTAGTGTGTGTTCTAAGTTTATAAATATGTTTTAATATATTTCTAGTAATTTTTAAAAATATTTCCGAGTCTTAATATTTCATCTATATAAACCATTACGGCCAGGAATTTTAAAAATTGATTCCTATTTTTAAGTGTGTTTTGTGTGTTTTAATATAAAATAAGTATTTTTAAAAATATTATAAATATTACGTTTGTAAACTAATAAATTATGTTTTAATTTATTTGTTTTAGAGTTGAAATATGGAACAAAAACAAAGCAAAACGATGTTAAAATAGGCAAAATTGAACAACAAAGGTTGCATCATCGTCAAACGGGGCATCATTTACACTTGTTGGATCACCATGAGCAATACCCATCAGCTTACGTGCGTGCCACTCCAGGCAAGAGGAGCGTGAAGCTCCGTGGGCCCCCGATGCTGGAGACTCCCATGTGTCTGATCAGGTGCTTCGTGCTCTACAACAACTTCCATGCAGCCTTGCTTCTTGCCCATCCATAGCTTTCCACATCGACAGGTTTCAACATCATTTTGCTTCAACGAGTCTTGTTGTGACAAGTGTGCTGCGTCCTTCAAGATGCATTAACGTAGAATTTCTTTTCGATTTTGCGCCAATCATCAGAGAAGTTGCACAAGGAAAAATCCTTTCACTAAACTCTAACATAGTTTCCTAAGGCTAATGATTGCCTATATGCTACCTATTATTGCTTCTATCTTGCTTACAGCCCTCGAATTGATCTTAATGGCTATAACTTAATTAAAGTTTTGATCCTTCAGCAATGGGGCGTCCGACTGTAGATACCCCGTATGATTTTGAGGGGGAAAAGCAAAAAGAAAATGTAATAACAAATAAATTAATAAATAAGCAAAGCATTTTAAGAAAAAATATTCTGGTCACTGGTTAGAACAAGTCAAATGAAAAACCAACTAGGGATACATATGGGTAAAAATAAAGAAAGTATTCGTGAATGTCATGTTTGAACGAATAATATTTTAGAAAAATGTAAAGAAAATGAGTGGGGATATATTTAAAGAAACTATATATCAATAGATTTTTTATCTGAAAAAAAGAGACAAGACAAGAAAGTGAGAGAGAGTCAGGGGAAAAAAAGAAAATGACAAAAATAGTTGAACAAAAATGGTGACAAGAAAGGAACTCCCGTTAATATGAGGAATTTGGTACACGGATTCAGAGGGAAAATGCAGATTATGCACATAACAAGGGTGTGTGTTTGGGAGAGTGTTTAGAGCCAATGATTTGAAACTTTTTTAGTTTAAAATATCAAAAACTTTACAGTGTAATTGTTTTTTGTTTTACATTTTAGCTACTGAGAGTTTTACATTATAGATGATTCAAATAGACAACACCCTAAATAATAAAAAAATAAGAAATATGTATAACACCATATCCGATGTAAATGCAAATGCAGATGCCAATGTTAATATTATATTTGCCACCAAAAAATATAAAAATAACACATATGTAGGCTATTTAAAAGAGCGGTTTTAAACATACAAAACAACTATGAACTAAAGCTCTCATATGTGACAGTTCTTAAACCAAGACTATTGGTTCCAACTGTTCTTTCAAACAGCCTATCGATGTGTTATTTTATTTTATACTTCAATGCATAATGCTATTTAAAATATTGTATTTGCCTTTTGTCATAATTATCAAATCTTGAAATTTGTAAAAGTAAACTTTTAATATAAAAAATAACAAAAAAATAAAAATATTGTAATTATTAAAACAAAAAAGTCAATCTATCAATTGACAAGAATTTACAAATTTATTATATTCTAAACTTTATTATAAATTTGGCAAAAAATATTTCATTAGAGAGTGTTTTTCCCTCAAATATTAAATTTGTCATTAGTATATCATTTTAGTGTGACATTAAAATGCTATAACCAAAATTTTCTTGATGACAACAAAATTAAGGATCACTTCGTCAACTGAGCTATAGCTCAAACTAACAACGAACATTAGTCATGGCATGTAGGATGAAAATTAAAATATGAGCATGAGAATCTTTTGGGCGAAAACTACAAGGGGTTGGTTGTAAAACGAACCTTTATAGTTTCACTTTTTTGCTTTAAAAAAAAATAAAATCCACCTATTTTTAATAAAATATGCCCAATAAGTTTTTTTTTTAGTTAGTGTATTACTATGTCTCATAGTTTTCATTATTTTTAATTTATTTTTTTATTTTTAGAAACTATAAAAATATCATTTGAATTTAAAAAAGTTATTTCAAGTTTATAAAATACCCTTAATTAAATTTAATTTGTTTATGAAATAAATGTTTTTTTAAAAAAATATTTAAAAAATATTTTAAAATTTTAAAAGTTGTAAATTTAATATCTTTTTTTGAAATTTGATGTTTTATTTTCAAAATTTTTTTGTCTTAAGATAAATATTTTTCATAGCCTTTTTAAGAATAATCATGCTTTTTTGTTTAATTTTTTATTATATTAAAATAAATTTTTAAAATTTAAATAATAATTTTATAGTTTTTAAAAATAAAAGAATAGATTGGAAAAAAAAATCATTTGGTATTATTTTTAAAATAAGTAAAAATATTTTTATTTTAAAAAATAAAAACTTCTTAAAAATTATTTTTAAAATATTTTTAAAATTTTTATATTAAAATAATTTTAAAAATTTTAAGAATTAAACCAAACGGAAAATGGGCTCAGTGAACCCTTTTTCACGCACACAATTATTAAATTCTTGAAAAAGGCTAAATAGAAGGATGGTCCCCACCCTTTAGCAGCTCCCATAGTACGGGATGTCTGTATCAGCGTGACTATCACTCGTAAGCTGGTTGAGCGATGACTGCTTTCTCATATCTCTTCCCCCATTCACCAATCACAGCTCGAAACGTTTCCTTCTCCTTTCACCCACCACCCTTCCGCTCTAATGACGCAAAAAGTTATTTCTTTTCCTTTCCTCAACCCCACAGGAAAAAAAAAAAGAGAGAGTTTTTGCTAGCCCTTCTTCCTTCGTTTCTAACTTTTCAAAAATCTACCCCTCTCTCTCTCTCTTCTTTCGGTGTAAGGAAAGGAGAGAAGTGAAGATGATGGAGAACAAGATTAGGGCGTGGGCTGGATTTTATCAAGAGGAAAATTGCTTATGATATTGGATTTGTCTCTATGAAAGCTCTACGTGTAAGTATGAACTTATATTCGTGCTTCTTTTTTTTTTCATTATTTATGCAAATTTTATTTTTTGCGGTTCTGTTTTGTAAATTCTGTAGATTTAGGTATTTTCCGTTATGGGAAGGAAGGGCTACAAAGTTTAGACTTCTGCTTTTTGTTTGCTTGTGTTTGGACCCAAAACAATGATGAATTTGAGCATTTTAAAAATATATAAATTCTTCCTGTATGTACATGTTTTTCTCTTCCATTTCATTCCCATCTTTCTTTCTTTTTTGTTCATTGGAATTTCGAAAGAAATATATTAATAAGTTATTTGTTAAAGTTAGAAGCCATGAAACTCTTGGACTACCAATTGTTATTTGTTAAAGCGGTGCTTAGCACGAAGGTGTTATATAGCGTAATATAAATGCTACATAACTAATAACCTTTATGTTTAGTATATTGGTTTATTCCTTCCTACAAGCCCTTAACAATTATAAGGTAAAGTAAAAATTATTTATAATTTAAAACTTTTATATATTATAATATTTTTAACAAAACTATTCGATTTGACCATTCTTTCAAATACATAGTAAATTTCCTTTCCTTTGAAGCATTTTGTTATGTCAAATGGTTTCATGTGTCGAAATCAATATAGTTCATATTCCACTTTGAGATTACATGATCTCCACACATATATTATATCATGTAAGAAAAATTGAAGTGTTATGAAGATTATAACCAGTTTTTAAAGTATTTTAAAGCTAGGTAATATCATACTATTAAACTCAAGATGAGTTTTTTAATCTTAATTATTGTTAGCATTAATTACAAATATTTCCCTCGAACTATAGTGCTCATAACATTTTGCCCCATGAATTTTAAAGCGTAACATTCGTTCCCCTTAAAGTATGAGTTGTTAACAAAAATAGTCCTTCTATTAGAATTTTAACAAAAAATTAACAAATAAGTTTAAAATTAGGGGTAGCTTGGTAATCTATTTAAAAAAATAACTACAAAAAAAAAAATAGTCTTTATTGATTATTAAAAACAAAAAAATTGAAAGAACAAAAAAATTAAAAGAACCCTTTTTTTTATATACCAAAATTTTTATAAAATATTAATTAATTCTTTCACGTTCAAAAAGTATTTTGAAATTTAAAAGTTATAAATATCAAGACAAACTTTGAAAGTATGAAAAAAAATTTATTAAAACGATTTGTGTTTTTTTCCCTTGTAGAAACATTTGTATTATTTTTGTTTGTTATGTTAAATATATTTTTGTTATATTCCATTGGTATCAATGACTTTTAAAATTTCAAAATACTCTTTGGGCGTGAAAAAATTAATAAAATTTTAAAGAAAAGTTAGGTATATCAAAAAAAGAGAGATTAAAATGGTATTATAGTTTCAATTGATTTTCTTTGTTTTTAATCATCAATAAAGACTTTTATTGGATTTTTAATTTTTGTTGTTATTTTTATAAATAGAATACTTAAATACCTCTGGTTTTAAAATTATTTGTCAATTTTATGTTAAAATTCTAACAGAAGAATCATTTTTGTTAACAACTCATACTTCAGAGAAAACATATGTTACATCTTAAATTTTAAGAGGCAAAGTGTTTCAAGGATTATAGTTCGAGGAGGCATTTTATAATTAATCCTTATTGTTAACTAGCACATTACTCGAGAGTATTTGGTAGAAAAGTTGAAGTTGAGAGTTTGAACTTCAAGTACTGTATTTCAAGCACTCTATGTGAAGCTTTACAATATAGCTCAAGTTTGCAGTATGTTGTAAGATATTAGAGTTTTATACTATTCATAATTGAAACAATGAGTTTCAGTTCTTCTATCGGATACCACATTTTTTGAGGAAAAAAAATATTAAGGAGAAAGTTTGATTAATATATACGTAGTGGATATTCTTTTAATGAGCTAGTGCTACGTGTCACTTGGCGTGCATATAGCCTTCTTACTTGATGTTGTAACCTAGTATTTGCTTAATCTAATGTTGTTGATGGCCAAGGAGAAATCCCTCCCTAATGATTTCAGTTGAGGAAACAGCTGAATAAACAAATCTATAGATCTTCAATTTAGGGCAATTATGTCCTCACAAAAACCAACAAAACTAATTGGCAACTTAAACCTTGCCGGTCCAATAAAAAAATCTTTATGTTTCACAGTAGGAATACATTTACTTGTACGAAATACATTTATGTTGTCCAGCACTGAGTCATATACAGGACTACTAATAAATTATATCGTTTGTTTGTCCAGCTTGTGTTTCATTGTGTTGTGATTGACCTTGTAATTTTAGTTTTTTTGATCTTGATTGATCATGATAGCCTACCGTCTGTAGTGAGATATTTGAAAGCTCCTCTGGTGTGTTTGATTAGTTGTGTATTTTTTTTAGTTTTTTTTTTTTGAAACTTGGCACACATGTTCTTGAGATCTACCGGTAGATTTAATATAAGGTCGAGGTTGAGTTGCTAATACATTATGGTTTTGTGTCTGAATAAGTGTCTGTATTGTTTTAATTTAGATTATGATTGCGACTTTACTTTGAGAAAAAATATATATTGCATTAGCACCTTCTCACACAGTTTAATATTTTGCTAATATGATATTGTTTGTTGATGTATTTTGGTATAATTATCCTCAACAACAATATTCTGATAAAAAACTACTAGATTTTGCCAATTTGTGAACGATTGGCAGTTCAATAACGGTATAGCCTGTTTTTGTTTCTCATCACAGAAAACTAGCTTGTTGCTGAACTTTTTTCAATACACAATTGGAAAGTGCTATGGCTTTCTATAGGTTCTCTAACAGGTATTAATTTCCCTTTACATCTCTTGTGAAAATATTTGTGTAAGTAGTTGTAGGCCTAGTGTGATAATCCTTTACGCTAAGGTAAGAAAAAAAGAAAAGAAAATATGTGTGTTTAAAAAAGCATATGAACATGTGAATATAAGATTTGATGATCAGGTTCAAAATACATATATATATATTTATGTGGTATATATGTATAATATAAATCGGGTTACTCTTACGGGTATATTTAATTCACATGAATGAAAAAAGAAGAAGAAGAAGAAGAAGAAGAAAAGTAGTCTTCTTTCCCATGTAATCATGCGTCACGATCTGAACCAAAGAACGTGATGCAACAATGCTCATAAGTTATTAGTATTATAGGCATGTAAGGCCTCAACCAAAATAGAACAAATATACTCACAATTTTCTTCAAGATAATAGTTGGAAAAACAGAAGTAACCCTTCAAATAAGCCAAACATCCAATCTCAAAGCTTCAACTGCATAAGATATTACCCAGACCTTACTGGATTATCGATGGTATGTAATGCCCATACAATTATGTTACAAATCTCTGATTGATCCAATCACCTGTCAATATAAGTTGTTCAGCTTAAATTTGAACTCATCTACTAATTGCTTCCAAGATATGGTAGGGATAAATAAAAGGACGAGCTAAGGAATCCATTAAGTTATCAATATATTCTTTACTGTATTATTTATTGAACAGGCATATTATGCACGTTAAAAAATAAGTTTCAGATAAACCACACTCAACTCCAGTGGTTAAGTCCAAATCACATAGTTTACTGAATAGTTTTAACAAAAATATTCTAGGCCATTTGGTTCACCTCTTCAAACTGAAAATTTAAATTGAAATTTAAAATTTTTTATTTCCTATTTGATTCAATAATTCAAACTGGATTTTTCAATCAGGTGGATAAACCAAATTCAAGTCTATGTTTAGTAAGTGCCCTGTCTAGATTTTATTTCTCATTTAAATTGAGCTTGTACTGTCGAATTTAGAGTTTTAACTCCCTCTATTACAATATTTCAAACCAATACTGAATAGTAAAATTATGTTCATTCTCTCTACTCTCCACACTTGTCCAAACTCAAATTCAAATTTTATTCTCTATACAGATTTGCACTTTAACTGTATATCCAAAAGTTAGTTTGGATTGTAATTTAAATATACAGTTCAAATTTTTATGTTCAAACAAAAAAGTTAAAATCAACATAATTCAAACTAATGAACTAGGCATGTCGAAATTTTTTTTAAAAAAAGCACCATAGAAAACCAATTATAGCAAAACCTTTCGATTCAAACCGGTGAAAAAAACACTATATGACAACTTCAATTGTTATTTTATACAATATTAACATTAAATAATAATATTAAATTTTGATAATATTATAAATATTTAATAGTTTTTATATTATATTATATTATATATTTATTATCATCATCATGGAAAAAAAAGGTAAGATTCTCATAGTTTTGAGAGTCCTGAGAATATGAATACCACCTAGTTAAATAGGATTCAGATTACCCAACATAGGATAAGGTGAATCCTATAGGATTGAGTTTCCTAGGAATTAAAAATCAGAATTCTTGTACCAAACGTGAAAATCTTGCAGATTCCAATTCCCACCCTCAGGATTACTGGATATCAAACGCCCCTTACATGGAAGTGTGCATTTATATTTGTGCTTCTTTTTTTATTATTTATACAAAATTTCTTTTTTTCTTTATTTTATTTTTTGGGGTTCTGTTTATGAAATCTGTAGATTTAGGTATTTTCCGTTATGGGAAGGAAGGGCTACAAAGTTTAGACTTCTGCTTTTTGTTTGTTCGTGTTTGGACCCAAAACAATAATGAATTTGACCTTTTTTAAAAGATATAAATTCTTCCTGTATGTACATTTTTTTCTCTTCCATTTCATACCCATCTTTCTTTCTTTTTTGTTCATTGGAATTTTGAAAGAAACATATTAATAAGTTATTTGTCAAAGTTAGAAGCCATGAAACTCTTGGACTAGCAATTATTATTTGTTAAAGTGGTGCCTAGTACGAAGACGTTGTATAGCGTTATCGTTGAAATGCGAAATTGTAATGATATATATAGCCTAAGTTTTCCATGATTATTAATACCTATAAACGGGATAATAGGACTACTTAGTTTTGCAAGAGTAATATAAATAGTACATAACTAATAACCTTATGTTTGGCATATCGGTTTAAACTCTTCAAGAGCTGTCGTAAAGCTCTCAATAAGTATAATGTAAAGTAAAAATCACTTGTAATATAAAGCTTTTACATGTTACAATGTTTTAAGTAAAACTATTCGTTTCAGTCATCCTTTCGAGTACATCGTAAATTTCCTTTGAAGCATTTTCTTATGTCAAATGGTTCATGTGTCAAAATCAATAGTTCCTATTCTACTTTGAGATGACGTGATCTCGACACATATATTATATTATGTAAGAAAAAGTGAAGTGTCTTGAAGATTATAACTAGTTTTTAAAGTACTTTAACACCGGGTAATATCATACTATTAAACTCAAGATGATTTTTTTAATCTTAATTATTGTTAGCATTAATTACAAATATTCCCCTCGAACTATAGCACTCATAACATTTTACCTCTTGAGTTTTAAAACGTAACGTTCCTCGTAAAGTATAGGTTGTTAACAAAAATGGTCTTTCTGTTAGAATTTTAACGAAAAAATAACAAATAATTTTAAAATTAGGGGTAACTTGGTAATCTATTCATAAAATAACCACAAAAATTAAAAATATAATAAAAATAGTCTTTATTGATGACAACAAACCAAAAAAAGAAAAACAATTGAAAGAACCCTCTTTTTTTATATACCAAAATTTTTATAAAATATTATTAATTTTTCACACCCAAAAAATATTTTGAAATTTTAAGAGTGATAAATACTAGTGCAAACTTCGAAAGTATGAAAAAAAAAATTATTTAAGCCATTTGTGTTTTTTCCCTATGTGAAACATTTGTATTATATTTCTTTGTTATGTTAAATATATTTTTGTTATATTCCTTTTTTCCACTGGCATCCATGGCTTTTAAAATTTCAAAATACTCTTTGGGCCTGAAAAAATTAATAAAATTTAAAGAAAAGTTTGGTATATCAAAAAAAGATGGATCCAAATGGTATTATAGTTTTAATCGATTTTTTTGATTATCAATAAAGACTTTTATTGGAGTTTTAAGTTTTGTGGTTGTTTTTATAAATAAAATACTTAAATATTCCTATTTTATTTTTTTTTTCAATTTTTCGTTAAAATTCTAACAAAAGAACTATTTTTGTTAACGATTAATACTTTAGGGAGAACAAATTTTACCTTTTAAATTTTAAGGGACAAAGAGTTACAAGAGCTATAGTTCGGGGAAGCATTTTATAATTAATCCTTATTGTTAACTGGCACAATTCTCCAGGGTGTTTGGTAGAAAAGTTGAAACTGAGACTTTGAACTTCAAGTACTATATGTGAGAGCTTTATAATATAACTCACATTTGCTTTATATTGTAGTATATAAAAGTTTTATACTGTTTACAATTGAAACTACGAGTTCCAACTCTTTTCTGGAATACTACAGTTTTTTTGGGAAAAAAATATTAAGGAGAAAGTTTGATTAATATATACGTAGTGGATATTCTTTTAATAAGCTAGTGCTACGTGTCACTTGGCGTGCATATAGCCTTCTCACTTGATGTTGTAACCTAGTATTTGCTTCATCTAATGTTGTTGATGACCAAGGAGAAATCCCTCCTTAATGATTTCAGTTGAGGAAACAGCTGAATAAACAAATCTATAGATCTTCAATTTAGGGCAATTATGTCCTCACAAAAACCAACAAAACTAATTGGCAACTTAAACCTTGCCGGTCCAATAAAAAAATCTTTATGTTTCACAGTAAGAATACATTTTACTTGTACGAAAAATATTTATGTTATCCATCACAGAGTCATATACAGGACTACTAATAAATTATATCGTTTGTTTGTCCAGCTTGTGTGTCATTATTGTTCTAATTGACCTTGTACTTTTAGTTTTTTTGATCTTGATTGATCATAGAAGTCCAACGTCTATGGTGGCATATTTAAAAGAGCCTTTTGTGTGCTTTAATTAGTTATGTATTTTTTTAGTTTTTTCTTGTTAGAACTTGAAACACATGTCCTTGAGTGTTTCAATCAAATCTACCAGTAGATTTGATATAAGGTCGGGGTTGAGTCGCTAATACATTATGGTTTTGCGTCTGAATAAGTGTTTGTATTGCTTTAATTTTTGGATTATGATTGTGATTTTACTTTCAGAAATATATATATATATATATATATTTTGCATTAGTCAACTGATCAATAGTTTCAACACAAAATATATTAGTCCTTTTGGTTCACTTCTCCAACAGAAAGTTTGAATTGAAATTTAAAATTTTTTTATCTCCTATTTGATTCAATAATTCGAACTGGATTTTTCAATCTGATTGATAAACCAAATTCAAACCTATGTTTGAATTGATAAACCAAATTCAAACTGAAAGTTTGAATTGAAATTTAATTTTTTTTTATCTCCTATTTGATTCAATAATTCGAACTGGATTTTTCAATCTGATTGATAAACCAAATTCAAATCTATGTTTGGTAAGTGCCGTGTCTAGATTTTATTGCCCATTTAAATTGAGCTTGTGTTGTCCAATTTAGAGCTTAACCCCCTCCATTTCAACATTTCAAACCAGTACTGAATAGTAAAATTATGTTCATTCTCTCTACTTTCCATGCCTGTCCCAACTTAAATTAAAATTTTATTCCTTGTATAGATTTGCACTTTAATTGTATATCCAAAAGTCAGTTTGGATTGTAATATAAACATGTAGTTCAAATTTTTATGTTCAAACAAAAAAGTTCAAATCAACATAATTCAAACTAATAAGTTAGACATGTCTAAAATTTTTGTAAAAAAAAAACACTGTAAAAAGACCATTTGTAGCGAAACTTTTTGGTCCAAACCGGTGAAAAAAACACTACATGACAACTTCAATTCCAAAGATGATCTAAATCACGTCAATAAATTCAATCATGTCAATATACTTTAAATCTACTTTAAACCACCAATAATGTAGAAGAAACCAGTAAGCTTGATCCAAATTTTCAATATAATACAATTTATCAATTAAGATTCTTATTTCAAAAGATAATCGTTGTGTTTAAAGAATTTGGTTTCAACAAATGATGAAAATTTCACAAATGTATTCCAAAATAGCATACAATCACAATCTTTTTAGGGCAATTGGTACATATGGTCCCTAAACTAGTTAGTAGGTAACACTTTGGTCCTCAATCTTTTAATCTTGACAAGACACTCCTTAACTCTTTAATCAGTAACAATAAATCACTTTTCGTCCAATTTTGTTAATAATTTAATAGAAAAAGTGATGTGCATTGCACATGAAAATTTAATCAAGGTTATTTAAGTAAAATGATGATGCTTTATACATAAATAAAACTCGCATATACTCTAAAAAACTACCTCTTCTAAGTCTTCTTCCTCACGATCCCTCTTGTTGAGGAAAAATCCTAAATCTGAACCACTTTTACTTCCAGCTTTTCTTCTTCTTAGAAAAGGGCGGTGGGCCAGCATGGACTGCGATGGGCAGATTTGCATTGAAGTAAGATTTCTTTCTCTGGGTTTGTTGGTATTTGTCTTGTAAGATTTGATTTTCACTAGTTTGTTTGTTTGTTTTTTTTTTTTTTTTGTAAACGTTTTCCCTAGTTTGGTTGATTGTGATTTTCATTGGGAAGGAGAAGTTTTTTTTTTAACTGAACTATGATCTTGTGTATACTTGTCGTTCAAGTTTTGACGATGGCAGCACGCTGGGGTGGGGGTTGCTAGAAGTGGTGGTAGGGGAACCGCCGGTGTCATGGGTGGCGTTGTTGCCGGCCAATGGGGTGCTAGCTGGGGAAGAAACTGTGTTTTTGTGAGTTTGAAATCTTTTTTTTAAAGGTTGAGCTTTTTTTTTTTTACTTAGATAAAATTATAAAAAATAATTTGAGCGTATTTTGGTCTTTTTGTGAAGAAAAGGGTCACATAGCTAGTCATGTAAACAGCTCCATTAGAAATTTAATGGATTCTTAACGGAAAGGTATTTATTGCTACTGGAGTTAAGATTAAAAGAATGGAGACTAAAGTATCACCTAGTACATAGTTTAGAGACTATTTATGTCAATTACCTATCTTTTTAATGACACTTTTTTTTCTACAAAATCCATAAAAAGAATATTTAAAGATAAAAGTTATAGTACATTTTACGAACCTCCTTGGCTTTTGACAAAGTAATCTAAAAATTCCAATAGTCCTCTCAATCACCTATATTATCATATGCACCTTATATGAGCATCAAACAATGGATATTAAATAAAAATGAGGATGATTTTCTCTCCTTATCTTCCTCTATAGGTCATAAAAAATCCATACTTCAAACAACTTAATGAGGTTAATTGTGTCTCTCTCTTCTCTTCTCTCTTTTTTTTTTTTTCCTTCTCTCTCTAGATATGTGGTATCAATGCACTTACTTATAAATTAGAAATGGTAGTATGGTTTATCCCACAAAGGGAATGAAGAAAGGGAAATTTCTTTTCAAAAGAATAAACACCAAATTTACTTCTATAATATTAACAAGTTTACATGCTATGAGCCAATGTTTATTTAATCATGTACAAATTTGTCATAACATTGATAATGTTCATGTTTATAAGAGTAGTAAATGCTGGAAAGGAAGTTAAATGGTTGGTTTCTCGTTCTACGTTTTGATAGATTAGTATAGATTAGAAAGGAAATCAGTGATCCTCATACTCCTTTAATTTCTTTTTTCTAAACCCGTTACCTTTCCTGTCACATTGTAAACATGTCCTAATTGTAATGCAGAATTTATAAGAAGTGACAATCAAGATATTGAATTTATTTAATACACATGTCAATCGCCAATAAAAAATTCCATATTGTTGATAAGTGAGCTAAGCAAATGCATGAATTTGGGTTTGATACATTTAGCCTTCATTTGGTACACAAAATTGAATGATATTGGGAGATATTTAGCCTTCATTTGGTACAAAATTGAATGAGCGTCTGAGAGCCAAGTTGAAACTTGAACATTATAGCATGTGAGAACTTTATACTATAACATATTTTGGCTTTATACTGTAGCATATGAGAGCTTTACACTATATCAGTTGAAACTTAGTTCCTAAAGACTCAATAATGTTGGGAGATAAATGTTGTTTAGCATTAGACCGAAGTGGATTATCTATTTTAGTAGTAAATATTTTTAGAAATGGTCATTTGTGTTGCAAGTTGTGCCAAATTTAGTGTAAAAAAAAAAGGTTGTTGAATTATTAGAAGCTAATCTTATCCTTGAATCTGGTTGCCGCCGTTTTTGAGTGATTAGTTAAAATTTTGCTCATATAAATGCACAAAAGGGACACATATTGATAAAGATAGGATTTGGATTGTTTTTAATATTTAAGTTTGATATTAAATACTTAAGTTTGATTTTAGGATTATGCTTATCTATTAGGATATTTCAAACTTATTTATGTCTTATCTCCATTATTAAATTAAGGTTAGGATTTCATTTTCTATAAATAGTTAGTGATTGTAATTTTCAATTCAGTTTCCGGTTGATTAATGAATACTGAATTTTTAGTTCCTTCTTGTGCTCTTGTTCTCCTTCTAGAATCCATCGTTACTATTTATTTTGGTTGTATTTCTATTTCTCGTGTTTCTCTGTCCCTTCTTGGTTCTCTCTTTTATCTAGATTCTATCTTTTCTATCTTAACCCTACACCATTTGTCTATTAAACAGTGACTAGTTAACAGTTGTCAACCTGTCCATATTGCATAGAAATTACCAAAATAAAACATATGCAAAAGACAACACCAGAAATCTGTCCACAATCATCTTGCACTCAAAAAGTTAAAAAATTTATATACATATGCATATCACCAAAAGACACAATTATGTCGTGGTAGTAGGTTACTTCTTACTGCTTGAAAGGGCAGAAAAATTTTATGTCATTTTGAAGTTGTACGGTAAGTCTCAATCATATGACATTGTTAATAACTATTTGTACAGGATAAATTCAAATTTTCAATACCCAGTTTTCTAATCGAGTAGTAATATGAATAAAATGACCAGATTTGATATAAATTGCAACACATAGACCATTTTTGGATAGAGAAAGAAAGTTCAAGGGCGTTTAGCTCCTAAATACCATATTTCTATTCACCTATTCAAGAGCTTTCATGATTTTAATCCTCTATTTTAACTTTCATGAATATTCTTACTTTTCTCTCTGGACGTACGGTCTTCATTTTTCAGTTTGATAGCAGCATGGAAAGGTTTCATAGAATGATTAGCATTTGCGAACAGAGAGCTGGCTGATTTTGTTGCCCCTTGGTAAGTGAAGCAAAGCCAACTAATCAAAACAAAAATGTTGCACCTTAGTTTTTGCCATGTCATATGCTTTGCTAGAAGTTTATGCATGTCTAGCATCTTGTTTTGTTATTTGCACTGCATATTTTAGCATTATCACAGCAAAAAGTTCAACAGAAAGTATGTACATATATCCCTTCTTCAAATCAGTATTCTCCTCTTTGGCAAATAAGTACCAACTGATAAATTTATATATTATTACTATATTAAGAGCAGGCCTCCAAATATATATATGCTATGTACATTTATATATAGCATATTTTATATTGAGTCCTCTCACATGACTTTTGAACACTGGAAATTCAGACAAATGTGATATTGTAGAATAAGTGAATCACTATTCCCTTGTAAAGATAAACGGAGCCAAAAAAATAAATCAAGGAAGGGGCATATAGTCAATTTATTAAAATGGCAATAAGAAGAAAAAGAAGAAGTTGGCCTATTATGAGGTGGGCTAGATATATGGATGTTAAAATTTGAGAGGGGAATTTCTATCAGATTTTATATATAAAATTAAAAATATATATATATCATGTAGGGGGACAGCCTACCTAGACAATGTGTAGACTCTGTTTTAAATCATTAAATCTATATCAGATTTTGTTAGTTTCAAGTGTTTTTTCATCTTGATAGGATTTTGATAAGATCTAACACTTACAATAGACATGCATTACCAGTGAACTATACCTTACCGGAGAACGTTTTAGAAAAAAGGGTACACTTGAAATCTTCCTTTTAATGCTTCCTAGGGTTCAGCTCAAATACCGATGCATATAAAAGGTTGTATACCTATGTATGTGTATGTGAATGTGTCTCTCTGTGTGTGTGTGTGTCTATATAGTGTACATACGATGTTGGCAATACTGCCAGAGATTTATCAACTATTTGAATGATTAGACTTGTCTTAAGTGCCAGAATGTCAGGCTGAAACTGACCCAACTGAAGCCGCAAGGGCCATTAGTCCCATGTTCGTTACTGTTTTGCACGCTCACATGAATCATTAATGTTTGATTTCATTTGCTAAATTTGACTTAAGCGGAAGCCAATGATTATCAGCGGACTTGATGTGATCTGTATTCATATTGATACAGTGGAACATTCCAGACACGAGATACATACATATATATATATATATATATATATATATGCGCAAGGTATTTTTATGTGTTTGAACTAATTTTGAATAGGATGCTTGTGTTTGGGAACTTCAACAAAAAAATGTTCACGTTTTAACTTTAACTTGCAACTTGGTTCTCAAACATTATCCGACAGGAAAAAAAGAAAAAAAAAAGGTGCGTGGCATATGTATACATGTGTCGTAACGAGAAACAAGATAGTAACTGGATGGTCCATAAACTAGCAGAAAAAATAAAGGCAATGGTTGAAGTGGATCGAGAAGTTTTGTGAAAGAGTGAAAAAGTCGTGTGATTATGCTTATGCACCAAAGAATCGCACATTATGTGCATATTGTGCATATATATCCACATGCGAACGGTGAATGGAACAAAAATGTGAAGTTCAAATATATAAATGCTTAATTTATAACATACATATGTAATTTGTAAGAATATTCTTGGGCCATTGTTACATGGGGTAATTACATGTAGCTGCGGTGTCACGTAGAAAGGAGGGTGGACGACTGCCCTAAACGTTTTTTTTTTTTTTTAATACATAAAATTATATAAAATTTATATTTTGTTTCCTTTAAAATAACATTTTGTTCTTTTGAAGTTATATTTTATTCCTCCTAAAATCAGTTTTTCCTCGCACATTATTCGTTTAGCCGCTCATCCATCCTCCCTCATTAATTTTTTGGCTCTGGCTTTTGATTACATTTAAACATGTCATTAAAGTGTTGTTGTTTTCATCGGAAATTAAAATGGTTGGTGTGACCAATAAAGACTAGTACTGCTGTAATAAATTGTATATGTGGTCTTACTTATTTTCTCAAAATGGGTCAGCAGAAATTCCGGTGTACAAAACAATTATATATATGTGTGTATATATATATATATTTTGAGAGGACAAATGGCTACCACAATTAGGATACGTTTGGTAAATGTATTCAAATTAGTGATTTTATTTGAGTTATATAATTTGAATTAGGATATGAATTAATAATTTGAATTATTATCCGAATTGAAATTTGGATATGTATTAGTACTTTAATTTGAATATGAAATAAAATTGGAGTTTGTTTGGAGGGATTGTGAAAATAGTTTTTAATTTAATAAAATCTTAATGTAAATGATTCTAAAAAATGTAATATGGATCTTAATTTTTTTATGCTTTTCATTAAGAACACAATGAAAAAAGAACCATCTTAATCGGATATCAAATGAAGTAATGTTTTTTTCTTCAAATATAAGAAAGAGAATTTCAGCATTTACTGTAGCAAATATATTCGAATATCAAGAGTTTAAGGGGTCAAAACTCTACAAACTTGAATTCAAAGGACTTATTTGATTCGGATTTTGAGGGAAACAAATATGTATCTAGATTTGTTTGGTAAATAAATTCAAATTAGTGATTTGATTTAAGTTAGTGTGATTGGAATTAGGATTTGAGTTAGTGATTTGAATTGTTATCCGAATTGACGTTTAGATGTGCATTTAAGTTTTAATCTGAGTATAGAATAAAATTGAAATTTTTGTTTGAGAGGCAATGAAAATAGTTTTTAATTTATCAACAATTTTAATAAAATATTAATATTAATGGTCCTAAAAAAAGATGCAATATGGATCTTAATTTATTCCTCTCTTCATTAGGAACATAATAAAAAAAGAATCATCTCAATTGGATATCAAATGAAGAAGTTATGATTTTTTTCTCTCAAATATAGGAGAGAATTTTTGTTTTTACTGTAGTAGAAATATCCGATGCCTATTTGTTTCAAGTATTATTTGAACTCAATAAACTCAAATTTGAATTCGAGTATCAAAAATCCTTTAGATACGTGTTTATTTTTTCTAAAATTTGAATCCTTTGAATATCAAGAATTTAAGTTTTTAGAGTCTCATCCCTTAAACTTTTGATACTTGAATATCTCTGCTATAATAAAAATTAAAAATTTTCTCTCCTATATTTGAGGAAAAAAATCATAACTTCTTCATTTAATATCCAATTAAAATTGTTCTTTTTTCATTGTGTTTCTAGTTAATGGAGGAATAAATTAAGATCAATATTACATATTTTTTAGGATCATTAACATTAACATTTTATTAGATTTGTTAATAAATAAAAAACTTTTAATACTCGAGGTCCGTTTAGTAAATGGATTCATATTAGTTTTTGATTTATTACCAATTCTAATAAAATATTAATGTTAATGGTCCTAAAAAAAATATGCAATATAAATCTTAATTTATTCCTCTCTTCATTTGGAACATAAATAAAAAAAGAATCATCTCAATTGGATATCAAATGAAAAAGTTATGATTTTTCCTCTCAAATATAAAAAAGAATTTTTGTTTTTACTGTAGCAGAAATATCCAATGGCCTATTTGTTTCGAGTATTATTTGGACTCAATAGACTCAAATTTGAATTTGTGTATTAAGAACCCTTAAATACGTATTTGTTTTCCCTAAAATTTAAATCTTTTGAATATCAAGAATCCAAGTGTTTAGAGTCTTGTCTCTTAAACTTTTGATACTCGGATATTAAAAACTAAAAATTTTATCTTTTATATTTGAGGAAAAAAATCATAATTTCTTCATTTAATATCCAATTAAGATGGTTCTTTTTTCGTTGTGTTTCTATTGAAGGGATGAATTAATTAAGATCTATATTGCATATTTTTTAGAATCATTAACATTAACATTTTATTAGATTTGTTAATAAATTAAAAATTATTTTTACTATCTCTCCAATCACAAATTTCAATTTTATTCCATACTCATATTACATCCAAATGTTAATTTGGATAATAATTAAAATCACTAACTTAAATTTTAATTTAAATCACACTAACTTAAATCAAATCACTAATTAGAGTTTATTTACCAAACGGACCCTCGTTAGACACCTCCTAATCTTCTTCTCATTCCTGATTTGACGCGTCACTTAGAAAAATGGAGGAACAAGGTACTTTTTCCATTATATTATGTAATGATTTTTTTCCCAATTATTTTGCTTGTACTAGCAAAACATAGCAAGGCTACTGGGTCCGGGCCATAAACTTCTACATCACGCTTTAATTATGTGAAGGATGATTTGATATCCATTAGGAAAAAAATGGCTTTTGTCTTAATCATCTATAAATGAGAAGTTTATCATAAAACCAACTGTTTTTTCTCCCTTAAAATTGCGCTCTTTTAACGGCAAATATAATCAAAACAAAACGACAATTTCTCATGTTTAATGCAACCAAGTTTCAGTGTTATGTGCGGATGGATACAGACGCGCATACGTTAGCACTATTGTTCCATTCAGCGCACATACGTACGTCATCATTATTATATATATATATATATATATGTATGTGTGTGTGTATACTGATTTTAGCCCTCATTCTAATCTTGTTACGGGAACTCTCGTTATAACTTTGGATTCTTTCCTGGGGGAGCACCGACAGTTACATATATATATATATATATGTATGTATGTATATATGTATGTATGTATGCATGTATGTGGCATTTTGTACAGAGGATCTCTCAGACTGGGGAAAGCCCTTCATGTACAAGAGAGACGTATCTGGTCGAATTTCTTGAAGCACAAAACATAAGTATATATGCACTCAAAATAATATATACACATGTTTCTACCAAAAAAAAAAAAACACATGCTAATTAATCTTGTATCAGAAAAAGGAGACCTAATTAATCCGCCAACTAGACAATTAATATTGTATTGCTTCTTTTTAACTGTAACTGTTCTCAAAATTTAAACATTGGATCTCTCATTTCACCCACCTCATCCATACCAACTATCAACCAGGCTAGCACTAGTTGGCTTACCTTTAATTAACTTGGTTATGAATTACTAAACAATAAGGATTTAACTTTTGATTTGGCTCTTGGATGAGGGTTTAAGCTATTGGCCCTTGCTTGATCTTATGTATGGAACAAAGGCAAAAAAATCCCACAATTTCAGCGGCAAAAACATTGTGATTCAAGAAGCATGTCCATATTAATTAATTTGTGGAGAAAATGATACTGCCCTATGCAGGCACAGCCATCAAGAAAAAAAAAAGATTAGGGACTTTAATTTCTTGTTTATCGCTCTAATCTCGCGTGAATCAATTTTTTCCCTTTTTTTTTCTCTCTCTCTCTTTTCTTTTTATGTTTTTTTTTTTTTTTTAAAGGTTGGCGTTTGTGTCTACATATGGTCCCCGTGGTCTTGTTAAGATAAGTTAATACAAGAAAATGCAGTTGTCGAAATAGACATTTAATTACGAGCCCCACTGGGGCTTGTTGCATATTATGGTCCCCAGCATCTTGGATTAATTTGAGGATAATTAATAGATGAAATTAGATTTCCGCACCTAAAGGGAAATGTGTAAACACTAGTAGCCAAGTTTTGATGGGATCACCTTTTTGTATCAGAATTTCTAAGCTTCCGTACCTGAAATATTAGTATACTAATAATCCCACTTGCCAACAAATTATGATTTTATAGCATATGGACCACATTGTATATCATGTTTTCATGAGCAATTCCACAATGCACATAGTCCCTTTCTTGTTATACAGATGGGAGCTAGATATTTCACATCTTCAAGACCAGCCTTTTTTTTATTTTCTTACTTTTTTGAGTTATTATCTCCTATTTGAGTTTGGTGTTTTAAATAGTAACCAACCAATGTCATTATGTCATATCATTTAATAGATTCAAACATTAAAACATATTAAAGTCTGTTAAAAATTATTTATTTTTTTAAATGATGTGTCATAATGCAGTTGGCTCAACGAGAAATCAAAAATTAGTGATATCTTAAAAAAAAAAAGACAAATGATTTAATTCTTGTGTGTTTTAGAGATTTAACGTTTTAGTTCAAACAAGATTAAAATCCATTCAAAATTTTTGTTCAAACCCATGAGCTAACCCACTATTAATTAATCCATCCTTTTCTGTCATAATATATATCACCTAAATAGGAAGCTTGTTGGAGCTCTTGGACCTCTCTATTTATTGATAGTTTGACCCCCTATAGACGTTGTCTTAGTCAAAAATATTAAATTGCTTTAATATTTTTGGTTTTTCTTTATGCCTTACTTGAGATTCTTTATTTACTAAATTGTGAATAAATTAACAATTATGTCAGTTTCCATTAATTAAAAAACATCCAAAGCATTTTTTTGATGCAAGTGGTTTCTTAATCACCAAGCACTGATCTTATCATGAATAAATTGAGATTTGTGTCAGGATTTTCCGGGTAAATTTTCGAATAATAGTACAACGAAGAATGTTAAAGAATGTGGCATGAGAATTTTCAATATATTTTTGTTTATTTGAGTAGGCAATTAGCAAGGTCGAGAATCACCGGACTTAGATAGAGAAAAGGCAATAATTGAAAAGGGAAATGCTTTGGCGAGGATCAATATTCTTCTAACAATCATATATGCTGCGAATAATATCATAGCGAACCATATGTATATATATACATACATAAGTCAGATCCAGATGGTTTCCAAAAGTTAGTATACGAGTCAATTATATAAGGAACTCAGTTGGAACCAATAATTGTAACTGAAAGCACTATAACAGTTTAAATTTTATAATAAAAAATACTATAGTAAAATTAGTTTGAATTGTAAATTATGGTTTAAACCATGGCTCTCAAACATGCTTTATATGTACATGTATATTTTATGAGTTTGTTTGAGAAATATATTGAAATAACAAGTTTCAATGCTACAATATTAAGTTTTTACAGTGTTTAAATTCTAACTTCAAGTTTCAATTAGGGTGTTTGGAAAAGTAGTTTAAACCAATAGTTTAAACTGTAAACAGTGTAAAGCTCTCACATGCTATAGTAAAAAACTACAGTATAAAGCTCTCACATGCTACAATTCTCAAATCCAAACTGATAGTTTAAACTACTCTCAAACACTTAAAATATTTCTCAAACAAACTATATATATATATATATTTATATTCGAATGAAGGTGACAACCGAATATATTATGGCCTTTTGTTGCACAGTCTTACAGTTAATTCAATATATATATTTAGATATATCATTCTTCTTAACCAAATATTAATAGGTATTGAAGTTAGCTTACGTAAAGAACCGAACCAAGTTTTTATAAAGGTTTGCTTTTTAAAAAATAAATAAACAGCGAGCGAGGATATTGATGATATGAGAGGAAATTAGAACGTTCCAGTTTATAAGATTTTAACAAAAATATCTTATACTTTATTGATACGATATAATGATAAATTTTCTAAGAACTTAAAATTCCAGCTTAAAAAGTCAAATTGTTAAGCAGAGGGAAAAAATATAGACCTTCTAAATTTATGTCTATTTTTATCTTTAAGTAATATAGAACTACGATTTATTTTACTCTTCACACTATTTATTGAAATATGCAAATTAATTATTTGTTTTCAAAAATAACAAAATGCTCTTATGTCTTAGAAAGTCACTTAAAAGTATTCCTACATTTAACGACATGGATGTGTGGATTTAGGAACACTAAACTTTAAATCATATAGTTTCAAAGTTATTTTTTTCCCCTAAAGAGAGCATCAAACATGATTCCATTTTATTTTTATTTTTTGCAAATGAGAAAAAAAAAAAACATATATAAGCGGTGAAGAAGTCGGTTATAAAAAAGCCTAGATCTCTAATGTAATGAAACATATATGTAAATGTAAAACTAACAACTAAGTTATGAAAATTTTGGAAAAGATCAATAGTAGCTAAATTGTTATTAATATAGCTACAAAAATTAAGAGATATAAAAGTCCTTGTAAACAAAATAATTATAGACCTAGATGTCAAATAATCTCTAATCAACTATAGAGTTTTTGTGGAAGCAAAGTATAGAAATAAATATTACTTGTAGGAACAAATTCACAATCTCACCCAAAACCCTCTACAACCATAAAAAAAATCACAAATAAGAAAAAGTGACGTTTCTGAATTTGAAATGTCGTGGTTTGAACTTTTTTATTTGAACTATTAAGTCTGAAAAGCATAGCTTCCGAACTAATGTTTGGATATGACTTAAGTAAAAGTTTGAACATGAAATAAAGTTTAAACTTGTGTTCGAATGTGTGTTGAGGAAACCATGCATAAATGAGATTACTGTTTTAATTATTACTGTAAAAAATAGTTCAGAACAAGTTATAATTAGTGGTTCAAATACTGGTTCAAACTTAACTTATGGGTTCCATTCAAACCCATGAGCTAAATGGGATAAAAATCTGAAGGGACAATGCAAAAAATAGTAGATTTTTGAAAATAGTTTAACTAAATAATAAGTTGTGAAAATATTTATAGTAAATAGTAGTAGATTTATGATATAAATAACTTATTTATCTACTGTATGAATAAGACTTATTTACATTGTGAACTAGAAGGTAAATAAATTATTTACACCATAATCTATTTACCGTGTAAATAAAATTATTTACACTGTGAGTATAAATAAAAAGGTAAATAAATTATTAACACTATAACTTTAATATTTTTAAAATATGATATTTACTACAATTAATTTTAAAAAAATGCTATTTACTACTGTTTCATTTTGCAACATCATTTTAACTGTATCGTTCCACTGCTATAACTATAAAACTCTTATATATAATAGTGTAAAATAAAAATATAATATAATATAAATCTTTTTATATACTACAATAAATTAATTCAAATTAATTTTCCAAACATATTATGGGGCCTCCCAAATTTGCTAAAAGCTTGAACTCAAAAACAAATCAAAGAAGACAAACGTTTTCAAGTAAAGGATAACCAAGGAGGCAAAGACCAAGAGAGGTACGAGGAAGTGAAGAGGTAATGTAGAGGTATACGCCGTCATGGTGTGTGTGTGTGTGTATATATATATATATATATATATAAGGAAAGACTCAGCTGACAAAATCCGTGGCTCAAATTGGTGCTCTTTCTTATCACACCCTTCACCGGCACTTGATCTCTCTCTCTCTCTCTGCTCATCCCATTTGCCCTTTTTCCCTTCATACGGGCACGATTCAAACTCAGAAAGCCTTTTGCCTCGAGTTTAATCTTCCACATATTCTATCCAAAAATTAGGGAGATTAAAAAAAAAAAAAAATCTTCCATAGATAATAACTCAAGTCATTACTAGCACTTCCCTGTTAAACAGAACACAACAAAACAAACAATATAAAAACCCACAAAAAGCAATCTTAACCCACAACACAAATCCTGACTTCTTTTTGGGTCTTCTTCTTCTTCTATTTCATCATGATATTTAATATCGGATTTTATATCTCCTCGGTGTTCTTCTTACAAAATGAACCTAACTTAGCTCTAGCTAGCTATTCTACCTAGGGTTAATCCTCTGAGGCTGGTCTCACTTTCCCTCTTCTTGTTCTCTTCTTCTTTTTTTCTTTCCTTTTTTTTTTTTTTTTTAAAAAATTTCCTTCTATCTCTTAGCTTGAGATTTTTTTTGCCCTTTTTTACTTCATAATTTTAAAATTAATAAATAAATAAAAAGAAGAAATAACAAAATG
The DNA here is from genome assembly GCA_025403435.1 of Artocarpus heterophyllus. Taxonomy (NCBI): domain Eukaryota; kingdom Viridiplantae; phylum Streptophyta; class Magnoliopsida; order Rosales; family Moraceae; genus Artocarpus; species Artocarpus heterophyllus. The sequence goes on along the minus strand of CM046347.1, from coordinate 6,569,062 downwards.
GGGAGAGGTAGGGTTCAACTGAAGCTGATCGAGAACAAGATCAGCAGGCAGGTGACATTCTCAAAGCGGCGGTCAGGATTGCTGAAAAAAGCACATGAGATCTCTGTGCTTTGCGACGCCCATGTTGGCTTGATTATCTTCTCTACCAAAGGCAAGGTCTTTGAGTATTCTTCTGATTCCAGGTAATTTATTTATACGGTTTCCATCTATACGCATATATTTACATATAATAATCAATATTAGTGTTTCTGCTGTCTATTTTTTGCTTTGGTTTCAGTAATTACTCCCAAGAAAAAGGGAAATAATAAAGAAAAGGAAAATGACATTTTTCTTTTTTTAAGCTTATACATATATCTATTTTATTTTCATCATCTGGGTATATATACACACACATGTTTAGCTATTTTTATCTCCATTATTACTTATACTGGCTAGCAGTACGGTACAATTCTTTTTCTTTTATGGAAATTAGTCTCTTGATCTCTCTCTTGTCGCTTTCCATACATTTATATATATATATACATATATATATTTTACACACGTTCATGTGTGCCATTGTATGCATACATGACATCAAGTACATTAGTATTGTTCCTTAGCAAAAAAAAAAAAAAAGTACTCTAGTATTGTTGTTCGTTTTCCAATTCAGTAGCACTGCTTTTCAGTTTTCTGAGCGAATAAGTCGTTAAAGAAATTGAATACAAATATATATATATATATTGCGAAAAATAGTGAATAAGAATACACATAGATTTACTTGAAAACTTAAGAAAGGAAAAAACCATAGATAAAGGAGAAAAAAATCATTAAACTCGAAAAAAGATTACAAGACGGCGGCAATTAGGACAACTAGAAGTCACACCTCTAATGTAATACATCATATATTTAGCTATAAACAAAACCCTAATATGTGGACCCGATCCCTCCACTACCACCACGGATTTTATGAAAAATTTTATATTTATTCTTTCACCACAATTGTTAATGCAAGCTTTTCGGATTGAGCTAAACTAAATTCGGGTCACTATACTCTAACAATATATATATATATATATATATATGTTGAACACAAGTACAGACACATACATACATATAAATCGAATACATATCTATACATAGAAAATACTATATGATGGCAAGGATCAGTCCGGCATTTGTAAGTTTTTTGTTCGAAAATGTAACTCTATTCATATTTTCATATAATTCTCAAATTGTTCGCATGTAACATTATAAGTTTACATTTAAATAAATTGAGTGTTATAAGACCACATGAATGGAGTTACATTCTCAAGCAGAATATGTTATAAACGTCAGACTGGTCAGGTACCGAATTTAAGCTAAAGACCAATGTATATGTATATGTATATGTATACACATATATGTATATCAGATTGCCTAAAAAGTTTATTTTTGTTTTTTTTTTCCTTCGTACAAAGCATGTTCATGTTAGAGACATGGCATTGCAGTTATTGGTCAAATCAGAAGTGGAAATCGTCCATGGATTTGGAAATCGTGATCATCATGTAATATATTTCAAATAATCCCAATTACCCAAAACAAAAGGAAATTAAAAAAAATATTAATAATTTCTTGTTTATTTTTTTGCTTATAAATAGTATCAAGTCTAAAATTACCAGCCTATTAGTAGTTGCAGTATTGCTTTACATAGCTTGTTAATTTTCAGGTTGGACTTGGAACGAGGGTCCTTGAGCCACGTGTCATTAGGCATGGCGTTTTGGTTTTGCAAACCTAGTATTTTGTGTAGATTAATGTTGAGATATAGAAAATTGGGAAATCCTCAATGTTAAAAGTCGTTGAAAGGGCTGCACATCAAGAAAAGTTGATGAGAGTGTTTATATCATAAGTTAGTTATATTTAAGATTTCCACAAAGATCTTCCACTTACATAGGGACAATATGATTGTTTATACGTATTTTACCATTGTATTTAGGTCCTAATTATAGCTTTTCTTGTTTATTGGTTTACTTTTACAAATGTATTAAAAAGTATATTCTTTTGATATAACGATTGATAAAAACTCTGTCCTTATTGCATGACACGGTTTCCTTTTGTCCATTTTTTTTTAAAAACTTAAAGATGCAAGGATATGTACATCCATCCAGACATACATACATACAGAGAGAGAGACAGAGAGAGAGAAACATTTAAACTCTATCCTTGTTATTTTATGTTTTTAAGCTGATCAGGAGGTATTCCAAATTTCTGACATCAATTGCATGCATGTTACTGATTAATGCTTGCAGCTGGCACACTTCTTAGTTGAAGTTTCAAAATAGCACATCCATAGAATAAGTAATTAATTAACATACATCTGCTTGTTATTATCATTAATTATCTTACTAAATCGGATTTTGAAAACAAGTACTGTCTATTGATTGTAGAAGTTGAAGTGCAATTTAATTGGTTAGTTAGTATGTCGTGCATTAAATTTATGCAGTGAATCATTTTTTTCTTGTTATATACGTGTATATATATATATATTTATATGTATGTATACATAAATATATATATGTCAATGTAATTTAGTAGTATTAGGTACTTAGGTTTCTATACTTTGAAATTATGTTAGAATGACTTCTAAAAAACTGTATTAGAATAGAAAAAGGCGGATTACTAAAGTAGATGAGGGGAAAAAAAGGATGCTATATGGTCATGAAAACCTATGGCTAGTTTATCAGGAGATGTTTTTGAATTTTCATACATATATATGTATGTATGTATGTATGTATTGATAAATAGAAAACAGTCCCGAATGACCTTGTATTAATTAGTTGTTCATGCTTAGAGCTTGGTATAAGAAACCAATTGAATAGCTCCCTTCTGTACAGTACTGGTCAAGTTTCAGAAACTTTTTGGTTGTTATGCCAGTGTGATTTAAATATGAGATTTCCTTCTAGGTTCAAAAACCTATATGTGATGGACCTTCTAAATGATTTTTTTAGATTAATTACTAAAATTACCCAGCTCTTGTAACAGCATGTCCTATTTTCAAAACGTGGTATTCAAATTTATGAAATAGTAACAAAAAAAAAATTATGTTATTAAGATGTCACACAAAGAATAAGAATTTGTTTTAACAAAATTAGGGTACAGTTACTCTGATAGCTCCTTCTCGTTAAGTTACACATAATTAGGAAAAGGAAAGCGTATAAATTTGTAAATTTTATAAGGTTTTAATTCAATGTATTTCTTAAATTATCAAAACTTTAAATTAACTTTTAACTTCATATTAGCTTTATATATAATAGAGTTACCAAAATAATCTTTTATAATGTATTACATGCTATGATTTCGGTTAAAAATCTTGAAATAGAGAGTTTTTTCGTTACTATTTTATGAATTGAAGAAGAATTGATGCTTCGTTTTAAAAATTGGGAGTCACACTGTTACAAGGATTATGGTTTTTGTGAAAATTTTGTAATTAATCTTTTTTTCGTGATTTTGGCTTTTTTAAATGGCAATATATATTCATACTCTATAAATTCATATATTACTGTGTTCAGTGAACGGTGATTCTTGAACATCCAAATGGGAAGTAAATACTAGCTAGTCTCTTATATTTCAATCTAAATTTGATTGAATTGTACAGATTTCTAAACCAATTAGCATGATTCGATTGTTTAAATTACAGCTGTGAACAGACAATGCACACCTTTTTTTTTCTTTTTGAGAATTAGAGTACATCTTCTTAACTTAATTACAAGAATAATTATAACATATAATATTCTTATTTAAGTAAAGAATTACATACTTCAAGGTTTCAAATAGTAGTAATCTGACATATATGATAGTGCTTTCCCATTAACAAGATAGAGCTACTTTTTCTTTTTCTTTTTCTTTTTTTTTTTTGTTCTTTTGAACAATAAAATACACATAGTTATATTATTTGATACCGGGCTTTGAATTCTTTACAAATTCTGAATGACTCATCTTTGAAGCAAATAATATGTTCAATTCGCTAAGACAATCCTTTTTTTCATAGGAAAAATAAAATCATCAACTGTGTCAAATTCAAACATGATTTTCTTTGAGAACTAGCTATAAATTGAAAAGTACTATACAAGAAGCAAGAAAAGAATTATCAATCACCAATGGAAAATACTCTTCAATGGTGATTGTGCCTGATTTAATATCAGATATTTTCTTCAGTCTTTCATCAAAGATTGGAGTAAAATTAATTTGCATCTTCGAATGCTCTGTAATTTTTATCAAAATATTAGATCAAAAATATTATGCGTTTCATTTTCTTCTTCATTGTTTCTTCCATCAAAAATTGGATAAGAACTAAAGGGATGGAATAAATCCATAATTTCTTTCTTCTTTAAACTCTTCATCCATGGATATGGAGCCTTGTTTCATTGAGTTAAAGCAATCAACTATTAATTAAGTTAGAAACTCAACTTATTGTTGTAATCATGTGACATCATCACATTTTTTTGTGGACCTTTCTTCGTGGTTATTCGCAAGCAATAGGACATCTTTTTGGCAACATGTTGATGGAATGTATATCACATTCTGATACAACTGATGCAAGGAAGTGGATAAAAAATATGAAAATCACTTGTGAAAACACAACATTTTTAAGGCTGTTGATTTGCTTAAAAGAGTGAAACTCGAAACATCAAAGTCTTGTTGATTATTATGAGAATGTTAGGATAATAGAATATAAGATAAAATTACTCTCTTATTTAGAAGAAAGTACAACTCACTATCTCTTGGTTTCAAATGAAATTTTACAAAGTTACTTATAAATACTCAAATCCCAACAACATTCTCAAAAACCATTTAACTTCTAAAGGCCCCTAGATAAATCTAAATGTGTTTAGACTTCCTAATGAGTTATATAATTCCATCATTTTATAAACGCATATATATATATATATATATATATGTTTCTTTTTCATAGATAAGTGTGTACTCAACACGCACCATATTCCAATAGTATTAGGATTTGACAAAAAAGTGCCCTCCTATGGTTTTTCTCCTTTCTTTTTTCCTTTGGCCCTTTTTGTAAGAGGTCTTGAGGGGCAAGAGGGGTGCCGGTCTTTGGCTGGACTTTAGACTCCCGGCTTTTTAGGGGGCTCTTGTTTGACGATGAGTGTATTTTCTCTGGTGTTCATGTGTTTGGTGCTCGAATGGGAGGAGGCTTGCTATACTTTTTTTTGTGTGTGTGTTGGGGGGGGGGGGAGGTTCCCTGCTTCCTATAGCTGGGTGGTCCTGTGCGGTAGTTGGATGTTGTATAAGAGTTGGTTTGGTTTATTGTCTCCTTGCAAGCTGGTGGTTTGGTGGCGCTCTAGGGCCTGTTCTCCGGCAGATCTGGATTTTTGGTTAGAGGAGGGTTCTTAGGGTGGCGCCATTACGAGCTGGCAACAGAAGGGGGCAACAAGTAGTGGTGAATGGTCATCATGGGTCAATGGTTTGTTTCTCCTCCGATGTCTACTCCATTCACGAGTATGGTTGTAGACCTCTCTCTCCTCTGTAAGCGTGTTTCAAACTGTCATCGGAATTCTCACTGTTGTTGATTAGGTTGTACCCTTCCCTTTTAGTTTTTGCTTTTGTCAAATAAAGGTATTGATGTTTCCACCATGTTTGTTTTTATTGTTTGGCCTTTCGGTTGCAATAATGGAAGTGGTTTCCCCACCTCCAGTCTTGGTTTGGTTTTTACACTTTCGGATTAAGCAGCATCGTGTGTGGTGTCTAATGGCTAGTTTTGAATCTATGCCGGGTTGTATGCGCCCTCACTACCATAGGCCGTACGTTTAATTTGGTCAATTGGTATCATCCATTGACTATAGTGGTGTCTTGTAATGAGCCATTGAAGAGCTTTATTCTGAATGTTGAGCGGGTCATTCCCTCTGGGTTTCGATGTCAACTTTTATCCCTATGATTTATTCAATTTTTATTAGTGGATTTAGTCATTGTCTGGGATCTTTTGTGCCTGTAGTAGAAGATGTGTAGTAGAAGATGTTATGCAACTTTGTTTGTACTATTTTTAGTTAAATGAATTTTCATTTAAAAAAAAACCCTATGACTCAATATTGAAATCAAAAACTTTGCAATTTTTAAAGGCCACCAAGTAAATTAAATGTTTAGACTTCCTAGTTAATTATATAACTCCATCTCACCAGCCTTTTTACATATATATTTGTTTTACATGTGTAAATGTAGGTGCGTATGAATAATTCTAGAACATCAACTACAATTTTAATATCATAGTTGTCATTTTTTTTATTAATTGGTATATGATTTGTCTTTTTTTATTAATTAAGTGTTTAAAAATATTGGCGTATCAACAAATAATAAATATTATAGTTGCTAATGAAAATAGGACAACCCAGTGCTACACAAGTTAATTGATAAGAAAAAGTTGATTTGAGTTGATATTCTGTACATATGTATAGATATGAAATTATTAATAGAGCAGTAGTTAGTCTTTTTTTTTTTTTTTTTTTTTGGTCATGCAGGTACTGGGACTTAATTAGGTTTGAAAAGGGCCCAGGTTTCATTCCACATTCTAAAATATATATATATATATATATATATTTTTTTATTTTTTTTTTCTGTGATGCAGAAACCTGTATAAATAATTTCGGTAATTATTTTTAATAATAGTGGAGTCTTACATGTAGCTATTCTTTGCTTCATTCATAGGGATGTTCCTTTCTGATATTACTGCTCTTCTCGAAAAGTATTCTTTGCCACACCTCTCTGTCTCTCATAGTTTTGTGTTTATGATCCCAAATGACATTTTGTTCTTATGAAGCCTGGAGACAATCCTGGAACGGTATGAGAGATACTCATTCAACGAAAGGCAGCTTGTTCCCACTGATTCTAAATCACAGGTGCTTGATATATTTGTACACCTTCCTGCTTTTCAATATTGTTATGCATAAAGATCAAAATAGATGCTCACTCTCCGTGATGAAAATTACGTTTCTCAAATTATTTTCAGAAAAATAAATCAAAGTTTCTCGTGGTTGGTTTGGTTCATAGTTTCAAACAAAAATTTGAACAATACTATCATTAAAAAGGTTAGAACTATAGCTGAAACTATAAAATATAGTTAAGGACATTTATAATAACTAACATGTTCAGAATTTGCTTTCATTATGCTTACAATATCGCTTATATGTAGACTTATTAGCTTGCATTTTTTAACAAGCACATTCTTTTCTTTTCTGATTATATTAGATTATGGTTTAGTAAACATGCCCAAATATATAGCATTGATAGTTGAAATTTCTTATTATCTAAGTATTTGGAGTATGCTCATGCGGAAAATATGTATTGGTCTTATAAAGTGAACATCCAATGAGGGATTAAATATTTGTAATATTTAATGATGATCATTTTAATAGCCATTCTCTTGAAAATTATTGATGCAATGTAGGAAAGAAACATCTCGTCTATAGATCTCCCAAAGCTCACGAATAGAATGGAAGTCCTGCAAAGGAACCTAAGGTACTACTTTCCTTCTCGACTTTATCAATCATATGCCGATTTATTGCATTAAGAGCATGTTTAATTTACGTCAAAGGAAAGAAAAGTAAGGAGTGATTTCTTTTTCTTATAAATAATATATTTACTTATAAAATCAGTAATGAAAGTTTTGTAGGTCCAACACAATATAAGAAATAAAGAAAGGGAATACCAATCCTCCCATACCCTTTAGTTGATTCCCTATCAAAAGGAATGAATACAACAAGTAAAAAGATTGTTAAAAGGATTGTTCTCCTATCAAATAAGTAAATACTAGAAAGCGAATAAATGATACTCACTCCCAATACTTTATTTACCTTTCCAATCTCATTATATTTTCCTTTATATTCTTTTATGGTTTAGTAAATATGCCCTAATTAAAGTACATAGACTACTTGATTTTTAATTAAGCTACAGCTTAAAAGTCAAATGCAACTTTTGTGCCATGTAATAGTACTAATATATATGACCAAAATGTATGATTAATTAAGAGTGACGAAAAAGTAATCATCGGACCATGGATATGATTGTTTATCACTTACATGTATTAACCAAATTGATTGTTCACCCAAAAAAAAAAAAACTTTTAGTCACAAGAAAATGCCGTGACTTATTCTTGCGACTAAAATTTTATGACAAAAAGCTTTGGTCACAATAAAAATTTAATTAAAGCTGTGACTAAATACATAAAAGTCGCACGAAAATATTGTGATTGAAAATTTTGCTAAAATTCGTTACGAGTAAAAGTCTAATTTTTATAGTGGTTACATGTATCTAGTTATATCACGCTACAAATATCAAATGGGGTTGCTACTTATACTTTGCTGTCTAGCACCAAGCTAAATGTATGAGTTTTATGCATGTTCTTGGATGGGGCTTGAAATATGCCAACAGTTGTTGAAAAATATGGAATTGTTATTGACTTGTGTAGGAACTCTATGGGGGAAGATCTAGACCCCTTAAACTTAAGAGAACTTCAAAATCTAGAGCAACAGCTTGATTCAGGTCTTAAGCGGATACGAGCAAGAAAGGTAATAAAAATATAAGATGACCTTAATACACAATTTTCATGTTAGTTTATGGAATACATTTTTTATTTTGTATTTTTTTCACTTGGGACTCTAATTACGTGCTTGTGGAATTTACAGAACCAACTCATGCATGAAGCCGTTTTAGAGATGCAGAAAAAGGTAGGTGCATGTGTTTGAATGTGATTGTATTTCGAGGTCGGCTACCAGCTAGGTATTTGCCTAATTGATAACTAAAATAGGATTATCTTATCAAATCTACTGTTCTCTTTGTCGTGTTTCATTGATTGTCTTTCTGGTCATATTTTGACATGCCTTATTCAATTGTTTGAGTATTTTTAGTATTTAGTATTGAAGTGACAGCCAATGAAATAACAAACTAGGGAGAACAGATTTAAACTCGATTGTTTGTTCAACTATTATGATCATATGAGTAACCTATCTAAGTTAATTCCTAAGATTAAGAACAATTCTATCATTGTCAAACCTTCGCTGATTCAAACATCATGATAAACAAGTTATGGGAAATGGTTTTTTATTTTTTTGGAACTTGAGACGGGGGATTCGAACTCTTTACTTTATGGTGGAATCGGATGTGGTTTTACTGCTAGGGCATGCCTGCAACCACCACTGGAAAGCAGACATAATATTTGCTTTAAGTTGCTAAAATGTGAAGATCCGCAAGAAATGTCAACTCACATTGTTAGCTTATGACAGGCAAAAGCACTGGAGGAGGAAAACAACTTAATGACGAAAAAGGTAGTGTTTGTTTGTTTCACTGTCCAACAAAATTTTGTTCAAGCTTCTACGGCTAGCTCTTCATGTGTGCATATATTTTGCTCTAAAATGAAACAGCTGAAGGAGAATGAAAAGCTGTTAGCTGAACGTACAAACCGGGAGCAGCAAACCAATAATAGTATTGGTCCAAACTCATCAACCACTTCGTTGGTTGTTGCACTACCTCCAAGACCACCACGTCCTTCTCAGTATATATCTCTTTCACACTTGAAAATTTTAATTCCCATATGATAATATGTGCAATATTAATAAGCATATCCATGCTGCATTCTATTACAAGGCTAGTTCAAGTGGTTGGGTGCCTGCGTGAATGTGTGCGTATGTTCGAATCATGGTGATTTCATTTCTTCTTCATAACAAGTAGGAGCTATATGCCCTTAAAATATGCACATACATATAGACATATGCTGCATTCAAAGAGCGAATTGTGAAGTCTCAAATATGCTTGATTAATTACAACCATTTACGCAGGAACCTTATATTCATAGCCCCCCAAAAAAAACGCTCCAAGGGCTTTGTTGTCACTCAATAATATCCATTTGGCTTCTTATAAATGAGCTAATTTAGGCACTAATTATGCTTATGAATTGTGCAGTGGGACTCTTCAAGCAAGAGGAGTCGTAGAAGAAGGTAGCGGAAATCAAACTCGGCCTACCACCACCAACATACCACTATGGATGCTTAACCATCCGAACCGATAGCAAATTAATGATCACTTGGGATTTTTTCCCCCCTAATTTCCAGGCTAATGAAGTCGATCGCATAATTTATCACTCAATTTTAATAAACCCTGTTATGAGGCCCATTCTTGCCCTGACAACATATAACGAAGAGTGAATATCTTGTAAATGTAGTTGTCTCATGGCGACTGTGAGATGAATTTGTTAATGGCGGGCAATAGAATTTAAGTGGAAGGGATGAATTTTTCTTAACAGGGTAGTTTAGCCATAAGTTTGGAGGAAGGCTTACCAAACCTACCCCTGCTGTGATGTGTTCTTAGCTTGCATTGATTTTGCAATAAAAATGAAGATATATGTTCTCTTATTTTACGGTTTGTGTAACTACAAATGTTAATTATAAGCATTTCAGAGTAGATTGCCAACCTTGCTATCGAAAACTCCCTTGGAGGTCCTAGAGCACTATGGGTGTGCGCAGACACTTTTCACAAGCAGCCTTTAGCGGGCGAAATAGAAAAAATGTTCAACTTTCTCTCTGACAACAAAATCAAAGATAATCCTGAAACCCATTTGGAAGGTAGAAACAAGAACAACACAACATGATGTCCTCATCATTGACTACTAAAGCAACAACTTTTGGCATATGTTCAAGTTCACCAACCTACAGAATGCATGTCTGATGAGCATTTTATAAATACAACGCTAGCATCACAATGTAGATTTTTTTTTTTTTTTAAAGTAATTGACTTACAATGTCTATGTTTTAGGGCCAAACCGATATGAATGCACCAATCAGAACGTGTATACTTCGTTCTCACCGGATGATAAATATTTTTTAGCAGTGGCATGACAACTGCAAGAGCCTCCAGAATGTAATTTACAATTTTGAATTATTAATCACATTTGTAATATTATAAATGATAAATAGAGAAATAAATCATTGAATCCTACGAGATCAACATTTCTCGTCATCTTCACATCCATAATCACCACCATGAAGAATATGCTCCCTGAACCAAAAAAGATTTACGCGGCTCTTTCATCAATAATAGAGTAGAAAAGAAGCACACAAAAGAAAAAAAAATGCAACAAGAAGCTGAGACTGAGATGACATCTAGTCACTTGACTAAAAACTGAATCAAAGTACATTTAATATATATATATATATATATATATATATATGCATTCAAGACTAGTAAATATCAGGAAAAAGTGAGAGAATCGGATCCCTCTATATATCAGGTAACTAGTTAGAATAATACGGTACGAGGTGACTCAAAATGTGAAAGGAAGTTCACTGTGCCCATTTACTGTATTAGTAGTGTATGTGACTCTTAATACAAGCAAAGAAATGGTACAAAAGAAAAGAACACGGATCCAGACATGAATTTGCACAGAATATGCAAGTGTCGTAGCAAACAATACCTTAATCTTTCACAAAGGCGTGCTAAAGCATCTGATCCAGTTCTGGACGCAACGTCCTCAATCTCAGAAGCATTTCGTAGAGTCGCAGAATCTGCCAGCCTAAATTCGCACAACTCCTTCAAAGAACAAGCGTCAGTTAAAACAGCAGAATGACCACCACCAGCTGCTAGTTTTCGCACCTCCCCAACGCACCTGCAGTGAGGGAACCTCATTAGTATAGAAAGCCAGAAAATCGAGAAAAGCTCTTAAGAAATTTAGTTTCACCTTACCAATCAATTGGTGATGGATACCAAGCATGGTTGGACTTCCCATTAGCTGCCTGACCATAGCTATTGTAGCCCCATCCATGAATTCTTCCATCTCTGGTGGCGATAAGCGTGTGCGAGTGTCCACATGCAACAAGCCGCACACCGTTCGGAATAACCAAAGCAGGAATATTTCGCAGAAATGACTCAGACTTGCTAAGACTGCATGAAAAGAATCCAGAATGGGGCCCCAGGCCTAATTGCCCTACTTGACCACCACCCCAGGCATAAAGAGCTCCTTTTCCGGTCACAGCACATGTATGTACACCTCCACACGCTACATCCTTTATAAATATCCCATCAAGCGCAACCACTCTCCTTGGTATCAACTCTTTATCTCCAGCCTGAAGGGAACAATGCCCAAGTTGACCCATGCTTCCCAACCCCCAAGTATACCTACAAGGTCCAAAGCAAATAATTGTGATCAATTATAAATAGGAAATAATACTAGGTAAAGACTGCAGCTTTTACTAAAAACACAGGTCTCCGCAAAGTCTTTATGAGTAGCATTGCTGTTCACTGTTGGTTATTTTTATACTAGAGAGATCACTAGCACCCAAGAACAATTCTCCATAGATTTTCATGTTATTACCCAGCCATCAACTAGAGTCATAGTCCACTCAGAATTAATCTTATAAAAGTGAAACAAAATATGAGTAAATAGAATCTATATTTTGCCAGTAGGAATAGCTCAGCAGGGAAGAGGGACTTGCATAATAAAATGCACCCAATTTCCACGATATCCTCTCTTTTTTCAGATGTGAGATTCCCAACAGAAGATTTTCCTAAACCTTCCAAGTAACATGTGCCATGCGGATAACCACATTCTCATGATTAAATATAGAACCTAGTCTCCATTTAAGAAGTCCCTCATGACACTTACACCTCGCCATTTTCGGATATAGCTGCTGTGTGGTACTCCCCGCATGACACTTGGGTAACCTTCACAAGCTCAGGGGCTTCATCAAGGAACTTTGCATAAGCATTTATTACACGAGCCCCCTGTAAACCTTCACATGTAATTCCTCTGCCAAGCTGACCGTATTCATTGTAGCCTGATTTATCCAGAACAGTAATTAAGTACCAGTTATTATGGCAGAAAACAATGAAAAAGGCTAAGGTTTTCCTTACTAAATTAGTATAATCTATAACGAAATTGCACAAGCACAGATAAATACACCAAGACCACCAGATTGGCAATAAGTAATTCCATTTCAAAATCTAAAAATAAAGATAGTGAAGAAATCAAGATTAATAAATACCCCAAGCTTGCAGCAGGCCATCCTCTGATAGAGCCACCACATGAGCTGCACCACAAGAAACTTGACGGATAATCTGTATAAACAAACGAAAAAAAAAGGTGAAAAGAAATTCATCCTTATCGTGACAGTAGCAATAAGTACACCAAATTTATTCAGCTCAAGCCTACTGATAGCACTCGTACTGGTACCATTGGTACCACAGGTCCATAACAGCATTTTGTCTATAGGAATTCAACTTGCTCCTATTTTAACCAAATCAGAAAAAAGTTTCTGATCATAGTTAGCACCTCCTAACATCCCAAGCCAAGAGAGACGCCAACAAAGGAAAATGACTTATCTATAGGAAAAAAAATGAAAATTTAACAAAATGTTCAACTTTACAAAAGCTACTATTCAATGTTCTAGACAAAAGCAATGGGGCCTGCCTGAATAAGTAAGTATGTGGTTTTCAAAAGAAAATTTCCATATACTACAACTGATAAGCTCAAACAGCTAATCTAGCATATATCGACTCTTAAACGTTTTTTTTTTGGGGCCTCAACGTAAATCGACTCACTAACATCACTATGAAAATTCTGATCCCCAAGGAAAAATTACCCAAAAATAAAAACACCCCACAACGTACCGTATTTGGAGTAAATGCTCCCCAAAATAAACGTGGAAAATCAGAACCCTACAAACAAAGTAGGGAAAAGGGTATCGGTTATTATCTGCAGAAAACTAACAAAATAAATGTTTTATTGTAAAAGGCAATAATAACCACCTGATTTTGGCCCCAAATCCACAGTCTACTTGTTGAAATAGTTCCATCATTTTCATGAGGCTCTGCAATAGCAGCAGCACAATGTGCTCCGCAGGATACAGATTTCACAAATTCCGTTTGCAATTGCTTCACTTTCTTTGGATACTTCCTAGCCTCTTCAGTTCCATCTCCCAATTGACCAAATTCATTAGCCCCTGAATAAACATAAATAATACCATTTCTTTTATTGTTTATGGCCACACGTAACACGAAACAAGATATTGGATGGACTTACCTTTTTCAATTAGCACACACAGATTAAGATAAAAATTTAAACAATGAAGAACAGAAAAAGAAGCACGAACACGAACCAAAGAGATTGTATCCAACCAACAAGCACATCACAACCCTTAATTATTTCACACTACATGAAACAAATATTGTTCAGTTATTCATTTAAAGGAATGTGTCTATGTGAAATTGAGCCATACCCCAAGTAAAAAGCGACCCATCTGAGGCCACAGCTGCTGTATGCTCACGGCCACAAGCGATATCGAACCAGCGGGAGTTAGCCCCAGCAGGGCATCCGAAAAGCTCAGGTGGCAGCTGCTTTGGGATCCTCAATTGGCGACCTTTCCCCTGCCTACCCGTCTGTCCCGAATGATTGTAACCCCACACGTAAATTGCACTCTTCGTTGTAAGGCTTACGGGTCGGCTCATGCCAAGAATTTCATCTATATCCATTTACAACCCTAAAAACCATATACTATGTCAGGAGCTACATCAATAAATCATATTAATTAACAATATACATCGAACAAAATATTGAAAAAAGGGAAATTAATTGGGTTACAAACAAAATTTCCAAAGGAAATCAGCATTTCGTCTTTGAAACGCAAAGTTTCAAAAGGTCAAGAATCAAATTTGATGATCAGTATTCCGAAATTTGGTTGCTAAGAAGAATGATCAAATTCCCGTTTCGACAAAAAAAAAATTAAAAAAAAAAGATAAAAGCAAATCCGAATGCGTAAGAAATCGGACAACAACAAAGAAAATCCCGATTCTCAGCAACCAAACAAAGCAAATGTGAATGAAAATCGTAGAAAAAGTTTTAAAAAAAACTGAGATAGGAATTGGATTGAATCACGAAAGACGTACCAGAGAAATGATAGGGATTCGATTCAACACCCAAGGAAATCCCGATACGATGCAATTGAATTTTGCCGCCGAAATTGCCTGTAGATTGGCAAGCAGAGAGAGAAAAGAATGAAAGAGATGGGAAAAGTTAGAGAGAGAATTACAGTGTTGTCCCTAGTCTCCTCGAATGTGGAGAAAGGAACGGGAATTGGTTCGGGTTCAAGTCGGTGCAATATTGTCAAGTCCATAAAAATCTGATGGAGTGTTTGGCAGTGGTAAGAACCACTCAGTTTTTACCACAATCTAGTTATAAACAGTATAAAACTTTCATATACTACAATAACAATAAAAAAATATGTTATAATATAAAACCTTTACATAACAAAAATGACTCCTACCACCTTTTCAAATACTCAAAAAGTTAAATTTGAAGTTACATTAAAGGGGAGAAGTCAATGGTCAACGGTCATAAAACAACATA
The DNA here is from genome assembly GCA_025403435.1 of Artocarpus heterophyllus. Lineage (NCBI taxonomy): Eukaryota > Viridiplantae > Streptophyta > Magnoliopsida > Rosales > Moraceae > Artocarpus > Artocarpus heterophyllus. The sequence goes on along the minus strand of CM046347.1, from coordinate 6,553,707 downwards.
CATCTCCTTTTTAATTCTATTTATTTTGTTCTTAACTTTTAAAATATCTTAAAATCACTATTAATCTATTATTATTTTTTTATCCACTTGGCCGTTAAAATCTTAAAAAAAAAACACACGTAACAATCATGTACGTTCTTGTTAAGGTTAATTACATTGTTTTTTTATCTACCTTACTGCTAAAAAAAGACACGTAACAATCACCTGCGTTTTAGTTAAGGTCAATTTTACAGTTTTACATTGAAATGTTGCTGTAATAAATGTATATATATATGTCTTGTACTATTGAACTTGTAACAGTCAAATAAATAAGAATAGAATTGAGAATTTGTTCTAGAGAATTTAAAAGTGAAGGAATAAAATAGAATTGATTTAAGAGTAGGGTTAATTGTTACGTAAGTCAGCAACTTTGGAACCAAAGAGTCAAAAAGCACGTGCTTTGTGCGTGCATCTGAAACCTGTTAACAAAAAAATAAAAAGAGAAAAAAACTAAAAAAAAAACTTTTGTAAAGGAAAAAATTTATTAAAAAAAATATTTCTGGAGAAAAAAAGGAAAAAAAAAATTTAGCAGCATAAAATTGAAAAAAAAAACATTTCAAAATAGTTAAAAAATCTTTTGGTTGGAAGAAAAAAAAAAGTTTTATAAAAAAAAGACAAAATGTTTCCAATTTCGAACATCTAAAAAACATTATGTGAAACTTATCCTCTATTTATATTTATGTTAGATCTAATTACACGACAAACTGTCAAAACGGTGGCGTATGGTCAAAGAAAAAGAAAAGGTATAATTCCATTTATTTATTTATTTATTTTGAGAAAATTCATTTTTTATGTGATTGGTCGAAGGATTGTGAATATTCGTTAGCGGCAGCGTTCGAACCGTACGTTGCGTTAGAGACACGTGTGGAAACCTCAATTTTCCACTTTTTTTTTAATTTTTACTTTTTTACAGAAACCAACAATATTTTTTGAGGTCCCAAAAAAGACCAAAAAAAAAAAAAAAGACATGAGATAAACATGCCGACCTTTATATAAGAAGTGGTCGGTTTTGCTCGGGGCCTTTTCAACATCTCACTATTACTACTTGCCTCCTCTCATTCTCTACGGTTTTCTTTCCCGGGTGAGTTTTCTGTCTTACCAAACAAACCCAGATTGCAATTTTTTGTCTAATTTATTCTTTTTCATATAAATCTTCATCCGGTTATGATGTTAGCTTGTGTCATCACAATACATGGAAAAAGGAAAAAAAAAAAAAAAGTCATTTTCTTTGCTTTTTTTTTTTTTGGCTATGAAATGAAAATTCCCGCCCACTGATAATTGGTACTACTTTGATTATCGTCTTGCTTCTTTTGTGATTCTTTCCAAGTCCGATTCTGCTTGTTTGAAGGGTTTTTTTTTTTTTTTTTTAAATAATCATCATAAAATTGAGCACTTTTTATGCCCCTAATTTAGGCAACATCTTGGTTCCAAAACCCTTTGAGAAAAAATTTTAGCATCATCAAAATAAGAAGCTCCTTTTTCTGTGTGCTTAAAAACCAATGAAATTGAGCATAAGCCTTATCAGTCGAAAATTCCAGGGTCCAGTATGCTTTTGCCTGTGTTGAACTCAAAATGTCCGGATTTACGACTCATCTCAAAGCGGTGCCTCCCTGCTAGGCTACACCCGTATAGAGTAATAGTAAGTAGCTTTTGTTTGTGTCATGAATGGGTGAAATTCTCCTATGTAGGAAAGGATCTGGAGCCCGTTGGAAACACGGTGTGGGTTAAACTAGTTGTGGTTCAAATTTTATGAGAGAAAATATTACAGTGAAACGGGTTTGAACGCGGTTGTGGCTCGAACAGCATTCCCAAACGGGCTATTAGTCAACTAGAGAACAAATATGTGGGAAAAACTGATCAAGGTAAAGATCTTAGGAATTTAGAATGGGGAGTGGCTTTAACAAACATAATGCCCTTGCTTATGCCAATTGGATAAGTTTGTCCAGAATTCAACCCGTTTAGAGTAGAACCGTATTGTATAACAGTGAGTTTAACACAAAGAAAAGTAATTATTTGAGATAACTCCAGAGGAAATGATTGTTACATGGCATGATTGATGTGTTGGTTTTGTACTAGACTGTGTTTAACCTTCAAGTTACAGATTAGGGAAAAAGACTGCTTGTTCTCTTCTTCAGTTAAAATCTTGATCAGATTTGATAAGTGCATTGCAGAATAATTGCATATACAAAGGGATCATGGCTGGGTCAGGCACTAGTGACAATGCTGGGAAAAAGCTAATTCAAATCGATATCAGTTCAGACACTGTATGCCCATGGTGTTTTGTGGGCAAGAAAAATCTTGACAAAGCTATCGCTGCTTCCAAGGATCAATATGACTTTGAGGTTTTCCCTCCCTACATACCACTTTTTTTGTTGTTAAAATTCACGTGCTTTGTTTTCTTATTCATGTCCAATCACTTTTCAATATGAATTTGCAGATAAAATGGCATCCATATCAGCTCAATCCTAATGCACCCAAAGCAGGCATTGATAAGAGGGAGTACTACCACGAAAAGTTCGGGCCTCAATCGGCACGGATGGAAGCTCGGATGTCAGAGGTTCTATTGTCAAACTTGATTCAGCATTAAGCATGTTTCTTGGGGTATTGATCGCGTTATCTTTAAATATAAAACATTTACAGGTTTTCAAGAAGCTTGGGCTGGAATATAGCCTTTCTGGACTAACGTAAGTTCTAAACAATTATAAACTTTTTTTTCCTTATTTTCCTCACTGCATGATCAATAATATATTGGTTTAGATGCTATCATATAATGTGTGATCTTGAAGGGGGGGAAAAACATTTTCTACTTGTAAAGAATAAGAAAAGTAAATCCAATAACATTGTCTTGGACTTGTCACAGGGGAAATACTCTAGACAGCCACAGGCTTATATATTTTGCTGGGCAACAGGGTCCTGATAAGCAACATAATCTTGTGGAGGAAGTGTGCATTGGATACTTCACACAGGCTAAATATGTTGGTGACTGGTAAGCATACCATGACAGCTTTTACCTTACCTGAAAAAAGAAAAAAAAATTGCTTTTATTTTCCAAAATCTTTGGATTGTGATGTCATTTTGCTTTTGATGATTAATAATAATAATCTTCACCCCAAATTGGCTGCAGGGAATTTCTTCTGGAATGTGCTACAAAAGCTGGTGTAGAAGGGGCAGCAGAGTTTCTTCTAGACCCCAATAATGGGGTCAAGGAGGTCTTTTTCTTGACTAATTTCTTTGTGCTTCTATTGAAATGCCAAAAGTGTTTTTAGAAGACATCAATTCTTACTATTACTGAAAAAAAAAAAGTCTAAAACTCAGTTTGCTTTTTTCTGATTTTTAAAGGTTCAAGAAGAGCTTGAGAAGTACTCGGCAAATCTTGCAGGAGTCCCATTTTACGTGGTAAGAAATAAAAAATCTTGCTTATCCACCCTAACATTGAACTCAAATTTCCTCTATAATTTTGTGATCCAAATAGTGTCAAACCTACCACATTGTGCTATGTCGTTTAAGAAGAATGAAATTATTTTTTATTGAATTATGTGTTTCTGGTTTGAGTCTGTTATATAACTTCCATTTGGTTCATAGGTTTAAAATATGATGGTTTGAATTTTTTTTGTTTGAAATGAGAGTTTGAAAAGTGTGGTTTAAAACTGTAATCTGAATTGATGTGTGGATGTTAATTGATTTTGCATTTGAAAACATTATAAAATCTGAAATTGTATTTGGATATAAAGACTTTTGTGAGAAAATGGTTCAAAATATGAGTTCAATTATCTTGAAATTAAGGGGGTTGAATCCGAATCCGCCCCAGTTTTTAAGTTCAATGTTTGAAATTGAGTTTGAGTTCTTTTGCCTCCAAACTCTTGCTCGGTTCAAGAGCTAGATTCAAATTTATTGAACCCTTGAAACAGACTGTATAATATGGTTGGTTAGACACATTCTGCCCCTTTGCATCATCTTTTTCTAGGAAGAAGAATGCTTTGGGAAAGGTAGTTCACCAGTAATATTCGATATTTTGGCAGATTAATAATGGGAAGCAGAGACTGAATGGCGCCCAACCACCTGAAATATTTTTGAAAGCTTTTGAAGTGGCCTCAAATTGATACGAATGGACACAAAATTAATAAGCTTCTGCTTCTATCAAGTTTGTCCATTGACTACAGTGTGACTTCTGTTGTGTCTTGTGTTCTTAAAAATATGTATATATTAAAAAAAAATCTCTGTCGTTCCTTATGTAAAACATTGACACATTGAGAAATAACAGATTTCTGTTTAGAATTGAGTTTGGCAATGTAGAGACGGATGGTGCGGAAGCAAATCTAATTATTGGAGTCCATTCCTTTGTAATAGTGAGGCTTATGTATTTGAATGCTCATGGATTTCTGCGAATTGTTTCCATCATCATTCAAGCCTCCTTTTCACACAGGATAAGGATAACATTGGACGAGTGACAAACCCCTTGTTTTAAAAAAAATTTAAAAGTTACAAGGGTTAAGTTCCAACTGTGAACTCTACATGTGGGGGCCATTTATACGAGTTATAATGTCAGGCATTGCTGGTCTTAAACTGTTGATTTCGAATAGTTTGACGACTGAAACTGAAGATGTTGATTGTCAACGGAGAGAACCGCACCATCAAATTCATTTCAATTTTGCAGTCGGTTTTTGTTGGCATTTAGCGCATTCTTGACTTGAAAAAGAGACGGGCTTGCAATGGTGGTATGGACTCACTCCCAGGGCACGAGAAGAACACGAACGAGTGGGGGCTTTTGGGGCTTTGTTCAGATGTAGGATTTTCTTTAACCATATATGTTCAAAAAAGACATTGTTGGGAACTCCATGCCGAACCAAACTGCACAACTATGGTTCAGCGTAGAGTCAACACCATCGATCAGTGTCGAGTGGTCCAACTCATGCCCCTATGAACACCAGTAGTCCAACGCCACTGATGCTAAATAACACAAACGCCACATACATATTTTTTAGTGTCAAAAACAAAAAAGAAACGGAAAATAATCACGTCACAACAATTGGTGCTAAAAAGCAACGGGAGTCCTGGTCTATTTACAATGCAAGCTTTCTATGTACAATTCTGCTCGTCCAACGAACTGTGGCCAAGTAGGCGATTAAAAAACGCAAAAGAGGCTAGAAAACAAAGAAGATGTGAAAATAAATGTTAGTTGTAACAATCGTTATGATAACAACAGTTTGTTTATATGTACCATAACATCATGTTTATATGTACCATAACATCACACTTTTTTTGCATCTGATGATATTCACAGTAACATGGCTATATTTTCAGTGTTTTCTGTCTCCTGCTCAACGGCGCAAGGTTCATCCACGACGCAAACTTTCATATCAAAGATTAAGTCGTTTCATCGAATTCCATGACCTAAACAGAACCCAAAACAAATAATCAGTACAGAAAAGACAAGATAAACATATAAATGGTCATAAATCTTGGTTTCTCTCTTTTCCAAACGATATTAGTCTTGCAATGCACTAGAAGTAAAAAAAATTTGTTTCTATCTTAGAACAAGCTAAAGGAGACAACTTTGTGTTTTGACCAGATAAAACCTCAATGGCGTTTAATTGAAATTTGAATCATATGAAACCTTAAAAACATTAAAAAAAAAAAAATCGATTCATTTGAGGTGCATAAACGGTATAAAATAACAAAACAGAAGTAGTCCGAAATTAAAGAAATGTTAGGCTAACAGAGGAAAATATGTAATGCAAGTTTTATTTATTTATTTATTTTATTTAAGTGGTGAAACGATGATGTGCCAACATCAAACAAAAAGACCATGGTAGGGAAAAAAAACCTTGCCGCAAACAGGACAGCTTTCACTTCTCTCCATCCACTCGTAGATACAACCAAGGTGAAAATGATGCGAGCATTTTGTCACTATTTTGGGGTTTTCTGGGGTATATTCTGCATGGCAAAGATAAACATGGATTATGGACTACAAAACCATGAAGTACCATCTTCATAGATAATAAACCAATTAAATGCAACAAGCATGATGGATCCGCAAAATGGTGTTTTTGGCTTTTTTGGCTTTTAATTTGCATTTAAGCCCCAGAATAAACTAAGCTAGAACACTAAACTACTTTATTTAACCGGCAAGAGACGAGAGAAAATCAAGCTAATGTGAAAAGCTTGCTGTTCATTACTCTTCCTTTGTTTCCTGCTTTGGGGGAAGAGAAAAGTTTGCCCGTTCATTTTCACCAGTACTGCCTCCAGAATGGTCATTTTCACTTTCTTTTATTTTTTTTTTTTTTTTGCACGTAAGTATCTGAAATTCCTCTCTCAAATCGTTTCCCCAAAGAGAGCCAGTCGAGCACTTTTTGTTCATCATACGAGAAGAATACCAAGTACAGACAAATTCTTGGAAATAAAAGCAAAAGAATAAATGGAAGGCTTATTTGGCATATAACATCACCCAAGAAGTTTTACTAATTATTGCAATTAGCAATCAACAGGCAGCAGTACAATTAAAGAAGGATTAACAAGATGAAACAATAAAAATTCAGAAAAGGTTAGTGACAAAATACCTTCAAGACATGTAGGGCAGACATCCTCCTCTTCTGATGATGTATAAATGTTGCCAAATCCAGCTGTTGTTTTAGTTACTGAAAGCTTTAGTATGGATTTAGAGCGGTGTTCTTTTGATCCATCCTCGCAAACTGATTCATTCCATTTGTCAGCTGTACTCAAACTGTCTGGATCTGCATCGGTACCACTTCTTAGAGGTTCTGACTCCTCGTGGGAATGGCTCGTGCCTTTCTCACGCCTTGAAATCAGTCCATCCCGCTGTAAGCAGAAGTATCTGGGGTCAGCGTCATATGGCAAAGGCCTCGGAGGAGAACGATACATATCAGCTAAAGAGTTGTCAAGTGATGCCGTAGAAGTCAAAGATGCTGCCCCCTGAATAGACGAAGGGAGGGAATGCACTTCGCCTCTTCGGAATAGTGACGTATACTGCAACGAATCAAGAAATAAATGAACAAGGGAATCATGCTTCCATCCTCCCACCCAATAAAGTTACCGTTTTAAACTTCTTGTAAAAAAAACGAACTCATACAATATAAATTACGAACTTTCAAATTTCAAGGAATATCTAAACTTGGTGTATGAACTAGAAAGTAGATCTTTATTAGTCCAAACAAGGAAACAAGACGTGTAGTGGTGTTTCAAATCAGGTTCTCAACCAAGTATCGTAATTAAAGCCAAAAAGCAACCTACAAAATTGCAGAAGGCATATTCCTTTCTTGGTTGAATTTAGTCAAAAGGTTGCTTATGGAAGGTTACAAGTGAAAACATAACAATCAGTAACTCAAATGTCACTTGTAAAATTTAATCACATCACTAAGACCTAACAATGCAAATTCATAAATCTCCTGTTTCCTTTCCTTTCAAAGTTTGTACATGAGACCTTCATTGATGACTCCCGAAACTAGCCGCATATGACGGATAATGGCAATCTATCAGCCATGATCAAATTATAAAGGAAAAACACATAAGGCTTCAAATAAGATGAAAAACTAAACGTGCCAAAAAGGAGTAATCCATGTTATGTAAGTCAAAAGGTTAAAGTTTAGAAAAATTATATGCATACATACAGAAACATAGAAAGATCTAAAAGACATACCACATTAATGAAATTCTGAAGAAAACAACTAACGCAGGGGCAGTTCCTATATACAGGACTGTTTGGATTCACGTAATCTTCAAAATCCTCCACGCTCAAACAACAACAAACAGCTCCCATTATGCCAGCTTCAGATTTTTCACTCAAAACGCACCACAACTATTTTCTAATCTCATCCACAGAAGCTAAAAGGCCTCAAAACTCGAAAGCGCCCTTTTCCACACCTATAATCTTTTTTTTTCCCCACCTATAATCTTTTTTTTTCCCACCTATAATCTTTTTTTTTCCCCAGAAGAAGAAAGGACTTGAAGCTCACAGACGGGTCACGGCCTCCGCGAACCAGTACCCTCCCTCTTCTCCCTGCAAATGCTGAATACCCTTTTTTTCTTTTTGATCAAGTAAAAGAATCACTTTACTTTTATCACCTGTCAACAGAACGGAATCATGTTCAGGAATGACTTTCACAAAGAACAAACACCAACTTAGTTGTTTCGTACAAAGTCATGAACTGAATTAACTGAAAAGGAATGCGCGTACATCCAAGCTGATTGGCTGAGCTGAAAACAAGTGTGTATATATATATATATATATATATATATATATATATCAATTATATATATAGGTAAGCTATGAATAGAGCTGTCACGCGAGAGTTGCCATGGAGTTTAATGACTCGTTGGAGGAAAAACATAAAAAAGCATATCAAATTTGGAAGAAAGTGATCGCACATTTGACATATAGATAATTCACAAAAAAAGAAGAGGCTTCCTTCTTTTCTTTTTCGTTTCTTTTGAAATTTTTTTCCTTGTTCGACATAAAAAGTGAAAGATTTTCTTCACATGGAATTCCAACAAAATCATGAAGATTGTTCTTCAAAATAAAACAAAAAAAAAAAAAAGGAAAGTTCGTTCCTTAAGAAAGAAATCTTTCCTTAAGAAAGAAAAAAGAATAATCAGCCCACACGAAATTCCTTAGACAACGGAATTCTGAGTGGAATTATGACCCAGAAAATATCACTCCACGAATGTTAAGAGAAAAGAAATAAAAAAAAAAAGGATCCCATTCCAGCTAAAAATGAAAAATAAAGAACAGGTTAAACAGATGATCAACTATATCAGCTACAACAAAAAAAAGGGTGATCAACACCAAAAAAAATAGAAAAAAGTAACTGATCAAAACAAAAAGAGACCCAGTCAGAATTTAGAAAGTAAAATAGAATAAATTTGTTCTGCGTCAAGAAAGGTTCGTAAAACAAAACCGATTATCAAATACTGAATTTTGGTCCAATAATCAATTAAAGAACTATATATTAAGGCCAAAAATTAAAATACGTAATAAAGCGATGGATGATCAAGTAAAAAAAAAAAAAAGTTAAGTACCTTTGATGAAGCTGAGAAGTGGAGAGAGAAGAGCGGGGGCAGAGAGAGAGAGAGTGTGTTGATTTTCTGATGAAGATGGAGGCTGGGAAAAGACAAGGAGAACCAAAAAAAGTGCGAAAATAGGTGGGATTGGAATTGGATTGGGTAGATTCGATCTTGGGAAAGTAAATTCTACAACTGGGTTTATATAAAAAAAAAAAAAAAAAAATTAAGTCTCTAATGGAATGAGCGCGTGTTCTCTGGAGTCCTTCGGCGAGAATTGCTATGAATGAATGTATGTATATGCGCAAGCAATGCATACACAGATACATTAATGTTAAATATAAATATAAATGAAAAGGCCGCCTTCTCTGTCTTTCTCTCGATGGGTGGAAGAATCTAATCCTATGATTACATTTTTTATTTAAAATTAAAAAAAAAACATATATATATATATATATCTTCTTTAATGCTTATTTCTTTTTCTTTTTTTTTTTTGAGATTTGAGATATATCTTCAAGGGAATTTGACCTGTCTTTTCCTTTCTTTTCCTCTCCTTTTTTTTGAATTTGAATAAATAATTTTTTTCAACTTCCTGTTTTTCTCTTTTTGGCTAAAATGATTTTTCTCCGATGGGATTTGAGTAAAATATTATTGGACTATTGTTTTATAGGATATGAAATAAATGATCTAATTATATTTAATTATGTTTATTGAAATAAAATACGGTTCTAAATAAGTATTTTATATATGTCTTAAAATAATTATTATATGATTTTATAGTATAAAATATGATTTTATTAAAATAGTTGCTATGTAATTAAATATATTTTTAAAATATTTTGAATATTATGTAAAATTTTAATTTCAAGATAATAATTTGGTGATATATTATAATTTTTACTTTATTTAACACTGAACAATCTTTTTTTAACGAGAATATATTATAACCCAACTATCCCAATTGTATTACGATTTTGGAGTTGAGTCTTTTGACTCTACCTGAACAAAATTTCAGTTCTCTTTTAAAAATTAAAAAAAAAAATGGAACCACTTTGAAAATTTTACTTAAAAAAACATTTTAGGGTGCTTAAGCATTTACTTGTTGGTTTTTTTTTTTTTTTTTTGATGGGGGACTATATTTGATTCAAAAAATCATTTTTATTTTCATAAAGTTATAACCTTAATATTTACAAAACTATGAGCCTGGACTGGGTCAGTGTTTTGCTAAAGGAAGAATGAGTGAAATAGTCCAAACAAATCAAAAAAAATAAAAATTACTAGATCAAAATTTAAGCATGATTAATAAATAGGCTATTAAACTATAAACCTTATTTATTAAATAAGATAATGACTAAAAAGTCCTAAATTAAAAACAACAATCAATTTAATTTCTCATCCTTTCTTTTTGTTGTTCTCACCACCCACCCACCTCTCCCCCCTCCCCCTTTTCTTTCTCTCCCCTCTGTCCGGCAGCCATCTTTGCCCCAGTTCATGGCACCGGAATCATGACGCCTACGACGGCATCTAGATCGATCACGGCGGAGAAAAAATCTAAAGGTAGAGGTTGGGCGGGTAGCCATCGCCTGTCGCGAGAGTCCTTGTCGAGCAGAGCAGGTTGTTGTCTAATCGTTGGAGTCACGTGAATGCCCCGAGTCTTCGGAGCAAGCCGTTGCCCAGTCGACGTCGAAATTGTGACAATTGCGATAACATTTGGATCGGCCACAGTGGAGAAAAAAAAAACTAAAGCCCGAGGAGTCGTCGCCTATTGTCATAGTGCTATTTGAGCGGAGTCATCGGAGCAGGTCATGACAAAGGTGTTCTAAAGATTTTTTTTTTTTCCTTAAAGCATGTATTTTAGAAAGTTTGAAATTGAGATAGATGATTAAAAAGTAAAAACAATTTCTAATTAACCCAATATTTAATTATTTGTTAATTTTCTTTCTTTTTTAATGACAGAGTTATAATCCTATGAGATCAAATAAGATTGCTCATTTGATTTTTTGTAAATCCTAGTTAAAGATTATCACTATCCAATGGATAATTTTCAAAGAAAAACATGTTGGAGAGCATACTAGACTTTTTTCTTTTCTTTTCTAGAAATTTTTTTAAAGATTTCAAGAAAAAATTTGAGCAAAAATTGAATATCTGTCAATTAAAAAATCAGTTTTAATGTGAAGTTTAAAATGAATGTGAGGTCAAATATTAGCTAATCTATGAATTGGCGTTGTACTAGAATACAATCTCTATTTTCAAAAAAGAAGAGACACCCAAAAAAAAACAAAAAAAAAAAAAGGAGAAGACAAAAAACAACAACAACGTAGTAGTTGTACATAAGCCCCGTTTTCATTGCTTTCCTAAAATTTACATTCCACTTTGTGATACACTAGCTTATAGAAAAATCAAAATCATCTGCATTTGTTTTTTTATGATTTTTTTTTTAAAAATTACATTAAATAATACTGTTTTAATTTTTAATATAAGCAAATAATTTACTTTTAAAAATATTTAAGTACATAGCATTTTTAAAATCACATACTTTTTTTAAATCTTGAATTTTAATTTTACCTCCTCTTCTTTTTTCTTTTTCTTCTCTTTCATTTTGTTTTAGTTTTTCATTATCTCAATGTTGTTTTGTGTTTTTCTCTACGTTATTTTATGCCAAAATAAATTTTGTTTTAATTTAAATGAGTTATTTACTTAATATTGTTATATTTTGGTCTATTTTTTAATCCCAATAAATAGTGATTTAATTCTCTTCTTCTCTCTTTTTTATTCAAATACAGTATTTTCATTCAATTAAAACAAATACTACAACAATGCATGTGGTGGAAATACTAAGATAAATAATTCTTGTTAATCCTGATGACTCAACAAGAATAACCTCCTCACTCCCTGACAATTTTTTCAGATACCTTATAGTTTTTTTTTTTGGAACTTTGAAATAAGATTTTAAACTTTATGCCTCAAATCAAAATAAAATTGGTAAATTTACTCCCAGGCTATTAAAAGCCTTTAGTACTTTATCCAATAAAAATTTTGGAAAAGAAAACCATTTGATTAAACCATTTGTATATTTGAAAACTCATATCATCATGGGATCATGGGACCTAAATAATTCTACATACAAAAAAAAAAAAACAACAACAACGACAAGAACAACAATTTACTTCTAATGTTTTAAAATCTGTTACTTATGCTTTTATGTTCTTTTTAATGTTATTTACCATAATTTTTTTTTACTGAACGTTGGTTATTTCAATAAGATCACGATGGTCTTTTCATCACCATTTTAGACTAACAAACAATTCAAGTACATTATTTGATACTAAATATTGTAATTGAAGGGACAAAGTTGTACTTTAAAAAAATAGAAAAAGGGATTAGGAAAAGACTAAAACTAAGAGGTATGTGCTTTCTTTGATTGTTATGTATGTAAAGAAGACAAAATCGAGTTCTCAATGGTGTTTTTTTTTTTTGGTTATATTTTAACACTGCGAAACTCAGGTTTCTTTGAACTAGTTAGGCATTGATATTATGATGAAATTTGGACTTTTACGAGGACTTAGGCTTTTATCTTAAAAGATAAACCTGTTAATTGAAAAAACCAATATGTTTTTTGTTATATTTTAACAATGTAAAACTTGAGTTTCTTTTACCTTTATATAGTGTTCATTATATTAAAAGAAAATTCATTTTCATCTCCATGGGGTTACAACCCGCTACTTACAAAACTGTAGATCCCAGTTTAGTATGTAGTGTATTTTTTAAACTAAGTTTAACTGTTTTGGTAATGGGAGTATATCCTCTTAGGGTTAAATAAGCTTGATCTTGTTAAAAGCTTACTATGGCTTTTAAAAGCTAAGGATGTGATGGATTTGGCATTTTGACTTTTTTGCTGCAATTCGAGAAAGTTGAAGTTAATAAGAGAGGATTATATTGAAAAAAAGTTTAATAAGATTCATTAAGAATATAAGATTGAAAAAAACTAAATAGATTGAAATGGATGTATCAATCAAAAGATTTGTTTTTAGTTTAATATGTGTGTGAGAAAGAAAGTGTTAGCTTCCGTTTGAAACTTTAGTTGTACATGATGCTTTAAGTTTAAGAATTGTAGCATGTGAAAGCTTTATATTGTAGCAATTTTTTTTTACAGTAGTTGCTGAGAGCTTTACACTGTTTATAGTTGTAACCAAAGGATTAAAACTGAAGTTTCAAACATCTCTTTAGTATGTGTACATAAATCAAGCAATTTTTTTCAAAAGGAAAAACAGTAGCAAAATCATGTATAAATTTATTACAAGGTACTACGAGAAAATAACAGTTATGAAGGTCACTTAAAAAAAATTAAGTAGAAGTATATATGAGAGAACGTTTTTAGCATGAATAACTTAGAATAAACGACATTTATGAGAGAAATAATAGCTAAAAGTGTCATCGAGAACAAAATAACATTAGTAAGTAAGGATATATCAAGGAACCAAAATAACAAAGATTAAGCTTAAATAAAAAGGAATGAGATTGAAATTTAGTGTTACGCTTAATAAAATAATATTCTAGAGGATATTAAATAATAAGCAATAAGGAAATATTGAAAATATTTAGATGACACGCATTGTAAAAAACTTAACAAAGTGAATTTAAATGTATATATATAATGTGATATTTGGCAATATGAGTTAGAACTAAAACTTTTAGTTGCTACTATGTAAAGCTCTCAAATGCTACAGCATAAAAAAATATGCTACAGTGTAAAACTCTCACATGCTATAGTGTTTTCAACTAAAATTGGTTTAAATAATTAGTTCTAGCTATTGCTTCCAAACACCCCATAATAATATGATAGGGTTAATCGCATAACTATACCTCCTACTTTACATTATTTCTTAATTTGTCATTTTGTTTTTAGAAACTACAAAAGTATCCCTTGAATTTGAAAAACTTACTTCAATTTTATCCCTTGTAGACTTTTTTGACTTAAAAAATATGAAGATAAGATAAAAATACCCTTGACTAAACTAAATTTGTTTATAACATATATGTTTCTCGTTAAAAAGAAATCTTAAAAATATATTTTAAAATTTAAAAGTCATAAAACTTAAGGTCTTATCCTTTTTAAAAATTTGATGTTTTATTTTAAGATTTTTTAATGTTTTAATATATATATATATATAATATTTATTATAACTATTTAAGGGTAGTCATATTGTTTTGCTTAATTTTTTTATTAATGGGAATGAAATTGAAATAAGTTTTAAAATTTTAAGGATACTTTTGTAGTTTTTAAGAACAACATGATAAATTGAGAAATAGTTTAGATTAGGAGGTACAATTATGTAGTTAATTCTAATAAAATATTACAAGGGAAAGCAACCAAAAAAACAAAAAGTCAGAAATAACAAACATGGAATATTGAAAATACAAATGAGAAAGGGGAAATTAAAAAAGACAAGTAAAGAAAGAGGAACAAAAGGATTAAAAAAATACAAAAAATTATGGAAAGCCAAGAAAAGAATAAAAGAGAATGGGAAAACAAAATAAAAAAAAATAAATAAGAATGGGGGAGGGGGCATTAAAGGCGTTTGACAATTTAAAAAGAAAGAAAATAATGAAACGGAGATTTCCCCTCCATCTCCATGCGTCAACACTCAAAGTTGGCACCTTTTGTAACTATTGTTTACATTTTTTTAAATTTGATCGTACTCATTTATAATTATCTTAATAGTTTAGTTTAGTAAAAAATTAATAGAGTATATTTTAAAAAGAAAAAGTTTTTTCTAAGAAAACAAAGAAAAAAGGTTTTTGATGGGAAAATTTGCTATTAAATTATTTATATGGCACATATAAAAAAGTATGTAAGATAATTATATGATAAAATGGTTTTGACAAGGACACATCTATAAAGAAATTATTTAAGGGGAACAATAAGAAAAAAAAAACATTTATGAGAGTCATAAATAAGATAAAAATTTGCTAAAAGGTTAGGTAATCTTTTGTATTTGAGAAAAAATATTTTAATGAAAGTAGATTAAGGAGGAAAAAGTTGCCTAAAAAGAATGAAACAAAAACGAAATGTAAGAATCACACTTGATAAAATAATATTACAAAAAATGTAAAAAAAATATTTGCAATAAGAATAACTTAAAAAAGGTATTTTGATTGTACACATGAACAAATATAATTTAATTAAATAAAGCCAAAAACATATAAAATATTATGAGAAAAAGCAACGTAAAAAGCACAAAGGTGGAAAGAAATAAAAATGAAATATTAAAAATACAACTTAAAAAGGAGGGAGCAAAAAAAAAAAAAAAAAAAAAGGGATGAAGAAAGCAAAAAAAAGGGAAGAAGAATGATAAAAGTTAAAAAATGAAAGAAAAGGGAAAAAGGAAAAATAAGAATAAAAATAAAAAGAGAAGTAGGAAAACATAGCCAAATTTCAAAAAAAATAAAGAAAAGAAACAAGAGGGAAAGGAAACGTTTCCCTCTTTCCACAAATCAAGCATGGAGAAAAAAGCTCTCAGAGCTAACCGTCCGCTTCTGAGCCCGCCCATTTTCAAAAAAACGGGTTTACGTTAGCAACCCACTGGCGGACGGGTTGAACCCGCCCACCAATATATTCAGGTGGGTGAGTTTGGTTTTAAGTTTTGAAGGGCGGGTTCAACCCGAACCTGCCCCTCTATATATTTATTAAAAAAAAACTAAAACTATCTACACTCATCTTTAGGCATCTTCATTACAATGTGTGCAAACCTCATGAACATCTTTATTACAATGTGTGCAAACTGTTAGATATGTATGCCCTAAGGAGTAAAAATGTAACAAGTTTTGGAGACATTTTTATCAATAAAGAATTTATTCATTGTTTATATACCAAATATTGTCCTCTTTACATTCATATTTGTTGAATGTATGTAAAGCAAACAATAGTCTGAGACTGTCGGTCTAAACCTTAAAAATTGAGCATATGATGGATGGATTATGCAGAAGACATGATTCTTGAGGTGATGGTCTAAATTATAAGATCCGCAATCAAGGAAATAAAGTTGGACGCTTTATTCATGCAAAGATTGTTATGTTGTCTATATCGCTTTTGGGATATGGTTTGTCTTGACCATCGGAGGTGGACTCCATGAATAGAAACATAGGCATGTTGTCATAGGTGACGATGTGTTGGATCGGGACATAAAGTGAATTGATTTGCATTAATAATTCTATCTCGGTAAATCGATTCACTTTAGACAATCATTTGTATTGTATCTTAATCCTGAGATGAATAATGGGCCCGTTGTCTTGACTTATGTCTTTTGATGTACCAAAAGGTGACATCAACATCTTAATAATGGTATGCATGCCAGTACGTTGGAGGCATGACTCTTAATAGCATAGCCCTGTTATTCATAGATATGGAATCTATAGCTCCTCTTTAAGAGTAGTGATATTCTCTTATATGCGTTATCTTGTAATTGAAAAAACTAGAGCGCTCAACCATTTGGATACATAAGTGTAACCGAATGGTATACTGTCTTTGGATGGTAAGTTTTTCGATGGTGAGATAATGGAACGTAAGATAAATAAAATCAGAAAGGTAAGACAGAACTTGTCCTTAAGCCGATTATAGATTATCATATAGGAATACAATACACTATGATATGTCATGGAGACTTAGCTATACGGGCTTTGTAATTCTATGTAGTTCGAGAGTGCAGCTCCAAGCTTTTAGTGGAGTAGCGTTGGAGTTGATAATTATGAAATGTATATCTGGGATATTGGGTTTCGTAATTATCGGGAGCTTGAACTATATAGGTCCATTTGGTCCCCTTTGCTAGCTTACAATATCCTGTAACGATACGTCGCGCTTTTTCAATAATTGGTGACTTATGTCGTATTTATCAGATTGGTTAAACTTTGAAAGAATCAGATATTTCATGTCTGTTTATCGGTTGAATTAATTTTGTGATAAAATTAATTCAAGATAAACTTGTTGAATTATTGGGATTGGATAATTCTTGTCTGTTTATCGGTTGATTTAATTTTGGATATATTAGATCAAGATAAACTTGTAGAATTATTGGGAATTGATTTATTTTCCTAGAGATAATATAGATAAAGTTGTTTTGATCATATAACTTCTCTATTAGGTTATTTGAATTAAAATTGAGACTTTATCTTATAGATTCACAAGTGGAAAATAAAAGATTCACGGAGATTTTTTATCGGCAGTTCGGCATGCCAATCCACGTGTTTGGCCTGTCGATGGGAACTGTTCGGCCTGCCTATGAGCGAATGATAAGATTACGCGTTTCCACGTGGATCTTATTAGATATTGATCCAAACTTGATTCTGTTTCGAGTTTTTGAGACCTAATATGATAAGGATTGGCCCTAGGCTCACCCTCTATATAAAAGGTGTAAGTCTTAAGAGTTACTCAGATCAATTGAGAGATTAAGAGTGATACTCTGCTAGTAAGAATCTAAAAACTCCCTGAGAGCTTTTGTGCACAAATCACGAACACTTGCTTTGGGTTCTCTTGATTGGTTAGAAGGAGAGTCACCTTGGTGAAGAGCTGTACGTGTGAGCCCACACTCACTTTGGTCGTGGATAGAGAATAGCAAAGAAGACCAGTTGGTTGAGGTTCTTCTAAAACGTTACTTCTCTTCACGTTTTGCGAGGGTTCTTCGGCATACAAAGGTTAGTAAGATCTAGTTAATTTATGCATATAGCATGTCAAACTTGTGTTTTGAAAAATACTCTGATGTAAAAATTTTAAAATTCCCACTGCACATTCTTTTTCCAACAATTGGTATCAGAGCCATGGTTTTTACATAAATTTACGAGTTTGTAATCATGTTATATGTATAAATTTTGTGATCTTAAACTCTCATATGCTTGAATTTAATGTTATAGAGAGTTGGCACTTTAGGTTTCTATATTTTTTTATGTTGTCATGGATTATATGGTGAATATTTATTAATTAATTATGGTTGATTAAATTGTTATTTAATTATTTATTGATTAATTAATTTATGGTTCCTTAGAGGTTAGAATGTGTATCTAAGTTTTTCATGTAATTAGATGGCGGACTACCAACTTCGTTTAGGAATTATTATTTATTTTAAATTTGTAAGAATTTTGTAAATAAATAATTATTCGGAGAAGACGGATCTAGAAGGCGGATCTAAAAGATAGATGATGGTGCACCTAGGTATTTCCCAAGTCTCTAATTTTTTGGAATGTGAGATTTTTGCTCGGTCGGCATACCAAACATCACAATTCGACAGGCCGATGGTCACAGAATGGTAGGCTAGAGTGTGGTTCGGTAGGCCGTTAGTGGGATAGAAATCAGGTGGCTCTGGCAGCATGCCAAACTTTCATGTGTTGGTAGGCCGATCTGAATCGGTAGGCCGATAGAGTATGACCAGCAGAGCGATCACCCAGATCGGCCTACCGACTGAGAGCTGAAAAATTTTCAAAGAAGGTGTAGTTTTTCTGGTGCAGTTTTAATTTTATTTTTGAGACAATTATGAGAAACATTAAATTTGGATATGACTGGAAATATAAAGTATTCGATTCATATGGGATTGAAGACTTGAAGATGGGTATTACATGAAGAAAGATACAGCTTGAGGATTCAAGGATGAAGAATCGATAATATGTCTCGATTATTCTCTTGTAATCTTAGTTTTCTATTCTCTAAGGTGGAGCCATAATATTATGGTTATTTATTATTTTGCTTGTAGCTTTGCTTAATTGCTTTGCTTGTCTGCATTATAATATGATTTGCCATGTATATTGATAACATGTCATATAGAATAGGGAGTGCCGCTCATATTAAAATTGTTTATGCATATTTTTAAAATAAAACCTTGATTTCAAAAGATTGAGTGGGAGAAGGTTTTCGAAGAGAGAACCTAAGGCCTCCATCGTTGGTCCATAGGCAGAACATGGTGGTCCCGACCCCTAGGAAGGGAATTCTATCATGTACCAGATTGGATCTCTAAGAGGATAAGGTATTTTAGCATGATTTATGGTTGCATACCCCTAGGTAGTGATTATAAATCATGGATAAAATATTAAAACGATGGTTATAGACTCACGTTAATTTTATTATTAACCTCCCCTAGGAGCTCTATCAATAAAATTAATGGCCAAAGAAACGATTATTAATATATGCTGGATCATACGGGTCCTGGATGGCATATATTAATCAGGAGGGGATCCGTGTTCTTAATTGAATTTGGCATGACTCCCCTAGGAGCTTGTTGAATTCTAAATTGGGAATTATCGTTGTAAGGATGTGACATTTTCAAGGTTTTGACACATAAACACATTTGTATGTTTTTACATGATTGTGTTATCTTGCTAAATTATTATCATATGTTTGCTTATGTTTGGTATATGATTCTTTATTGTAGATTAAAAATGTCTAAAATCGCTTTATCATCGATACTTGATAAAAACCTATTAACCGGTGAGAACTATAATGATTGAAAATGGAACATGGATATTGTCTTGTCCTTTGAGAAACTGAAATATGTATTGACAGCCCTTTGTCCTCCCGAGCCTACGAGAGACTCAACTAATGAGCAATTCTAAGCGTATGATCACTAGAAAGATGCTAATGATCAGGCCCGCTACTATGTTATAGCCAGCATGAATAATGTGCTGCAGGCTCAACATCAAGATTATGAGATAGCGAAGCAAATCTTGGATAATCTTGAGGATATGTTTGGAGGCTAGGCCATAACAAAGCGGCAAGGGGCGCTTTGGAAACTTCTAAACTGTAGACAGAGGACGGGGACATCTGTAAAGGAGCATATGATATTGGTCATGGGTTATCTCGCTGAGGCTCAAACCAATGGAGCCAACATCGATGTTGAAACTCAGATGACTATGGTCTTTGAGACTCTGTCAAAGGAATTTATTCTGTTTAGAGTGACATTTAATTTAAGCAATAGATGGGATATGACCTTAACAGAACTGATGAAACAGTTACAGGAGTTCGAACTGCTAATCAGGGAGTCTCCTGCTGGTGGAGAGGCCAACATGGTAGCTGCTTCTGGTTCCAATCGTAACTCTGGGAATGGAAAGAAGCAATGGGCCAAGAACGAGAAGTCTTCTATTCCTGCTACCACCAAGAGCAAGAAGAAGAAGAAGAAGAACCCAAAGAAGTTTAAGTGCTTCTTCTGTGGAAAAGTCGGGCATATAAAGAAGCATTGCAAGGACTTCCTTTCCAAATGAGGTAGGTGTGATCTTCTATATTTAGAAACTTGTTGGTTGAGGAATCCAATGACATTTGGGTCATAGATTCTGGTGCAACTAATCATGTTTGTGCTTCTCTGCAGGGGTTCAAAGAAACGATAAGTCTGCTGTATAAAGACTTCACTCTTCGGATGGGCGATGGATCCTTAGTCTCAGCGGAAGTAGTAGGAGATGTCCATCTTTATTTTGATAATTATAGGAATTTATTTTTGCAAGATTATTTTTATGTTCCTAAATTTAAAAGGAATTTAATTTCTGTATCTTGTTTATTTAAAGACTCCTATTTGGTTTCTTTTAATGATAAAGTGGTGATTCGTAAAAACAAATCTTTTATTTATTTTGAATGGATGCAAAATAATCTATATTTTATCAAACATAAGATGGACTTATTGCTTAATGCTGAGATGAATGATTATAACTCTAAAAGACTTAAAACTTCTCACTCTAATAAGACTTATCTTTGGCATTTATGCCTTGATCATATTAACCTGAATAGAATTCAAATGTTGGTAAGGGACAGACCTTTAAGTTACTTAAAGGTGGAGTCTATACCTCAATGTGAATCTTGATTGGAGGGTAAAATGACCAAAAGACCATTCGGGTATAAGGGCAATAGGGCCGAAGGGGTTCTAGAACTTATGCATAGTGATGTTTGCGGACCAATGAACATCTGGGCACGAGGAGGGTATGAGTACTTCATCACTTTTATTGACGATTATCAAGATATGGGTATGTGTACATGATGCACCATGAAAGCGAAACTTTTGACAAGTTCAGGAAGTTTAGGGCTGAAGTGAAAAAACAATTAGGTAAACCCATAAAGGCACTTTGATCCGATCGAGGTGGAGAATACCTTTTTGATGAGTTCTTGAGACACTTATTAGAGTATGGGATTTTATCCCATTTGATTGCGCCAGGCACTCCGTAGCAAAATGGCGTAGCAGAGAGAAGAAACAGGACCTTGTTGGATATGGTTAGGTCCATGATGAGTTATTCATCATTGCCTTTATCCTTTTGGGGATATGCATTACAAACCACATGTTATCTTTTGAACAACGTGCCTTCAAAATCGTTCCCTAAAACTCCTCACGAGTTGTGGATGGGTAGGAAGACATCCTTAAACCATATTCGCATATGGGGATGTCCGGCTCATGTCCTGTTTAAGGATCCGAATAAGTTGAAAGCACGTTTGGAAGTTTGCGTGTTTGTAGGATATCCAAAAGAGACTAAAGGGAGTTATTTTTATAACCCAAAGGAAAATAAAGTCGTGGTTTCAACTAATGCAACTTTTCTTGAGGAGAGTTACATGGACGACTTTAAACCTCGAAGCAAACTGGTACTTGAGGAGTTTAGGAGTGATCTGATTACTCCGGAGGTTCCGAATAAAACCATTCCGATCAGTGTAGAAAAACCAAACAAACTTGAACAACAACCTAAGGGGCTTCGACGTAGTGGGAGGATCGGGCGTCAACCTAAAAGGTATATGTTCAATAGGGAGGTCTTTTTGGCTGAATCGGATGAACATGACAGGGATCCTTATACTCTCCCAAAAGCTACGTATGATGTTGATTCAAAACTCTGGACAGAAGCCATGAACGTTGAGATGAAGTCTATGGAGACTAATCAGGTCTGGGAGCTTGTGGATCTTCCCGAAGGGGTAAAACCAATAGGGTGTAAGTGGATCTACAAGAGAAAAAGTGGAGTGGATGGAAATGTCAAAACCTTTAAGGCTAGACTGGTAGCTAAGGGTTATACGCAAAAGGAAGGAATCGATTATGAGGAAACCTTTTCGCTTGTAGCCATGCTTAAGTCCATTCGGATTCTCTTGTCCATAGTTGTCGCTCTCGACTATGAGATTTGTCAAATGGATGTCAAGACGGCTTTTCTGTGGATGGATCTACAAGAGGTAAGTGTAAGTGGATCTACAAGAGAAAAAGTGGAGTGGATGGAAATGTCAAAACCTTTAAGGCTAGACTGGTAGCTAAGGGTTATACGCAAAAGGAAGGAATCGATTATGAGGAAACCTTTTCGCTTGTAGCCATGCTTAAGTCCATTCGGATTCTCTTGTCCATAGTTGTCGCTCTCGACTATGAGATTTGTCAAATGGATGTCAAGACGGCTTTTCTGAATGGCTATCTTGATGAGTCCATTTATATGGAACAACCAGACGGGTTCAAGGTCATGGGTCAAGAGGGTAAGATTTGTAAGCTGCTAAAGTCAATTTATGGACTTAAGCAGGCTTCTCGTTCTTGAAACATAAGATTTGATCAAGTGATCAAGACTTATGGATTCTTACAAAATATGGATGAACCATGTGTTTACAAACACATAAAGGATGAGAATGTGGTTTTTCTACTGCTCTATGTAGATGACATTCTGCTAATTGGTAATGACATTGGGGCATTATCATCGGTCAAATTATGGTTGACCAAGCAGTTTGACATGAATGACTTAGGTGATGCTAATTTTGTTCTCGGTATCCAGATCTTTCGTGATAGGAAGAACAAAATGATAACTTTATCCTAGGCCGGCTACATAGATAAAATTCTTAAGAGGTTTACAATGCAGGATTCCAAGAAAGGTGGACAACCATCTAGGTCTGGAATTACTTTTTCTAAGAAAGATTCTCCAAAGTCTTATGAAGAAAGAGAATACATAAAGAAGGTGCCTTATGCTTCGGCAGTGGGTAGTCTCATGTATGCCATGTTTTGCACACGACCGGATATTAGTTATGTGATCGGGATTGTAAGTCGATTTCAGGCAGATCCAGGACCGAACCATTGGGTTGCAGTAAAGCATATTTTCAAGTACTTGAGAAGGACTCAAGGACATATACTTGTATATTCGGGTGAGGACTTGACTCTTCCAGGATATACTGACTCGGATTTTCAATCCTGTCTAGATTCTAGGAAATCGACTTCGGGTTTTATGTTTACTCTGGGTGGCGGTGCCATCAGTTGGAGAAGTACTAAGCAAGATTGTACTTCAGATTCAATGATGGAGGCTGAGTATGTGGCATCTAGTGATGCTTCAAAAGAAGCAGTGTGGCTCCGCAAGTTCCTTGGGGATCTTGAGGTAGTTCCTGGTATGGGTAAAGCGGTATCACTGTACTGTGATAACAGTGTGGCAGTAGCTAATGCTAAGGAACCAAGATTTCACAAGAAGAGTAAACATATTGATCAGAAGTATCATGTGATAAAAGACTTCGTTAAGGGCGGGCATGTCACGGTGTGCAAGATTGCGTCAGAAGACAATTTAGCTGATCCATTGATGAAGACACTTACTGGGAGAGTCTTCGAGAGGCATGTGGAAGCTATGGGGATGCAGGATTTATCATATTTACTCACTTAGTGCAAGTGAGAGATTGTTAGACATGTATGCCCTAAGGAGTAAAAATGTAATAAGTTTTTGGAGACATTTTTATCAATGATGAATTTATTCATTGTTTATATACCAAATCTTTTCCTCTTTACATTCATATATGTTGAATGTATGTTAAGCAAACAATAGTCTGAGATTGTCAGTCTAAACCTTAAGAATTGGGCATATGATGGATGGATTATGCGAAAGACACGATTCTTGATGTGATGGTATGAATCATACGATCCGCAATCGAGGGAATAAAGTTAGGCGCTTTATTCATGCAAAGATTGTTCTATTGTCTATATCCCTTTTGGGAGATGGTTTGTCTTGACCATCGGAGGTAGACTTCGTGAATAGAAACATTGGCACGTTGTCATAGGTTACGATGTGTTGATTGGGACATAAAGTGAATTGATTTGGATTAATAATTCTGTCTCGGCAAATCGATTCACTTTAGACAATCATTTGTATTGTATCTTAATCTTGAGATGAATAATGAGCTCGTTGTCTTGACTTGTGTCTTTTGATGTATCAAAGGGTGACACCCACATCTTAATAGTGGTATGCATGCCGGTACGTTGGAGGCATGACTCTTGATAGCGTAGACCTGTTATTCATAGATATGGAATCCATAGCTCCTCTTTAAGAGTAGTGATATCATCTTATATGCGTTATCCTGTAATTAGAAAAACTGGAGTGCTCAACCATTTGGATATATAGGTGTAACCGAATGGTATATTGTCTTTGGATGGTAAGTTTTCTAATGATGAGATAATAGAACGTAAGATAAAAATATTTGAAAAAATAAGACAGAACTTGTCTTTAAGCCGATTAGGGATTATCATATGGGGATACGATACACTATAATATGTCATGGAGACTTAGTTATACGGGCTTCGTAATTCTATATAGTTCGAGAGTGCAGCTCCAAGCTTTTAGTGGAGTAGCGTTGGAGTTGATAATTATGAAATGTATATCTGGGATATTAGGTTTCGTAATTATCGGGAGCTTGAACTATATAGGTCCATTTGGTCCCCTTTGCTAGCTCACAACATCCTGTAACGATATGACGTGTTTTTTCAATAATTAGTGACTTATGTCGGATTTATCAGATTGGTTAAATTTTAGAAGAATCGAATAATTCATGTCTGTTTATCGGTTGAATTAATTTTATGATAAACTTAATTTAAGATAAACTTGTTGAATTATTAGGATTGGATAATTCTTGTCTGTTTATCGGTTGATTTAATTTTGGATAAATTAGATCAAGAAAAACTTGTAAAATTATTGAAAATTGATTTATTTTCCTAGAAATAATCTAGATAAAGTTGTTTTGATTAGACAACTTCTCTATTGGGTTATTTGAATTAAAACTGAGACTTTATCCTATAGATTCTCAGATGAAAAATAAAAGATTTGTGGAGATTTTTTATCGGCAGTTCGGCCTACCGATGAGGACTATTTGGCCTGCCAATCAGGCTGTTCGGCCTGCTGATGAGCGAAGGATAAGATTACGCGTTTCAACGTAAATCTTATCAGATATTGATCCGAACTTGATTCTGTTTTGAGTTTTTGAGACCTAATATGATAAGAACTGACCCTAGGCCCAACCTCTATATAAAAGGAGTAAGTCTTAAGAGTTACTCAGATCAATGAGAGATTAAGAGTGATACTCTGCTAGTGAGAATCTGAAAACTCCCTGAGAGCTTTTGTTCACAAATCATGAACACTTGCTTTGGGTTCTCTCGATTGGTTGGAGGGAGAGTCACCTTGGTGAAGAGCTGTACGTGTGAGCCCACACTCATTCCGGTCGTAGATAGAGAATAGCAAATAAGACCAGTTTGTTGAGGCTCTTCTAGAATGTTACTTATCTTCACGTTTTGCGAGGGTTCGGCATACAAAGGTTAATAAGATCTGGTTAATTTATGCATATAGCATGTCAAACTTGTGTTTTGAAAAATATTCTGATGTAAAAATTTTAAAATTCCCACTGCGCACTCTTTTTCCAACACAAACCTCATGCAGTGATGCTAGAAAACCTAAAACTATCTACATTCCAAGTGAATATGGTCACTGTCTTTAGACATCAAACTTGCTTGTTGTTAGGAATGCTTTATGTATTATCATCTTATAAATTCTACAAATTTTGCTTCACTTTTTTAAAAAAAGTCCAAAAAATTACATTAGGCAATAGCATAGGTCTAAACCGCTTCAACCCACCCGTACCCGCCCGCAACCATCCAAAACCAAACCGTAACCACCTGCCATGTGGTGGCTGGTTTGCGGGTTGGTTAATCACCAACCCACCATCTAAAAAAACCAAACTACACCCACCCAAAAACCTTAAAACCGCCTGCTGTTCACCCCTACTCAAAGCCTTTTATATAATACTAGTTCTATACACCCACTATACACATGCAAAAATATGTTTTCATACAAATACCTAAAATTTTCTATAATATTCTTATTCATTTATTATTTTCTTAATAGTTTATTATTTTGACAAGTGATGATAGTTTTGCTGGTTGTAATTGGTTGTAAGTCTCTCTATCTAAACCATAAGTTGAGGGTTCGAGTAACGTTTACTCCTACTTAGAATATGTGGCATTTCCTTTGCTCTCATATAAAAAAAAAAAAAAGTTAATAGACCACATTTCAAAAAAAAAAAAATTAGTAGGAAAAATTATATGTTAAATTATTTATGTGGCACATATAGAAAAAGAATTTAAAAGTTACGTGACAAAAATGACAATATGATTTAATAAGAGAAAATTTGGGAAGTAAAAGTTTAATGAGGTTCATTTAAAAACAAGAGATTTAAAAATAAATAAATAAATAAAATATGGTTAAATGTATGTTGTGAGAGAGAGTGTGAATATGAGGACAAAAAAGGGTGGAGAGAAAAGAAAAAAGAAAAAAAGAATGGCAAAGAAAAAAGGAAAAGAAAAAACAAAAAGTAAAAATAAATAAAAATAAAAAATAAAAAAAAAGAGGAGGAAGGGAGACGAAACGTCCCCGAAAAGTATAACTTAAAGAAAAGAAATGAAAGAAACAGCAGAAACGGAACGTTTCAACCACGTCTCAAGAGTAAAGAAACTTGCACTCAGACACTTTATAAAGATAAAAGATATATATATATATATATATAGGAATCCATTATGATCTGTCCATGCGTTGCACTTAGACACTTTTTACAGTAAAGATAAAGATATATATATATATATATATAGGAATCCATTATGATCTGCCCATGCGTTTTTTTGGGCCATAACATTGGTTATTGGGCGATTAGCAGTGCCCTGATTCCGAACAACGACTGAGTCTCGTATGATCTGAGGTTGGACATTTGAAGCATTTGCTTCTCTCGTAATGTTGTCTCCTTATGGGGCAGGGTCCATCCTTGAAAATAAATTTTCAAACTTACTAACTTAGACGTCAACCTCAACCTTTCTAGCTTCGCCTTTGTGCAGAAATCCATGACTTTGGCTTCGTAGTAGGACAATTCGTTGAAATTTGATGGCAACGACCCATAGCGAACGATATAGAGCACCTCTTCCGGTAAAGGGAGGAACGATGTCTGACGGTGGTGGACCATTGATTTTTGCATTCATTGTCCATCTGTTCAACATCAAAGATTTTGGAACGGAGGTAATATTCAATGATTTCATCAAACATAAATATGCCTACAAGGATAACAATCACTCTCGCATAGAAAGCAGCTACACTTTAAGTAACCGTCTGATTTGTTGAAGGCGATGGTGTGAGGCATGTAGCCACCCAGTTCTTGGGTAGAGCTGATGGAGTATAGATATTAGTAATATGGTCGTAGTGGGTCATTTTTGGGCATCTGCAATAGGGAGTGGGTGGACATGAAGTTGTCATGCATATCTTCGTGACGAACATTTGACCAAGCGAACTCAATCCAAGAAACAAATTCGACGAGAGCCCTGGTACTGTCTATATATTTTCGAGTTGTTGTATTCACGGACTCGCATTTTTGTGTGGCATGAATGCCCCCGAAGAAGTTACCATACAAGTAAGTTTCAGCCCAACTTTCTCGCCTTTCAAACATCATCTTTATCCACTCATTACCTTCGAGATTGTACTTGGAGATCAAGGCATTCCACCGACATAGAAACTCTTCTTCCGAGAAGCAATCGTATAGGAGACTTGAAAACTCTTGCTTGAATGAGTTGTCCTCAACGTGCTTTCCCATGTTTTGCATGATATGCCACCCGCACAATCTGTGGACAGTTCCAGAAAGCACTTGAGAAATAGATGCGCGCATTGCTGGGTCGCCATCAGTTAGTACAACCTTTGGTTTGTTATTGTTCATAGTTTCGAAGAACTTCTCAAGTGCAGTCTATTGTTTCATCTGCTAGCAAAGCGCATCCAAAAATCACGGTTCTCCAATGGTGGTTGCAGCCGAGCAAAATAAGAAGCGGTTTTCCGTATTGGTTTGTTCTATATGTTGTCTCAAAGGCTAGAACATCACCAAACGCTTTGTAATCTCGCCTGGAACTATTGTCGGCCCATAAGATTTTTGCAAGTTGGTTATGGTCATCGACAGTGTATATACAGTGGAAATCTCCTCCATGTTGGCGTGCCAGGCATTGCATGTATCCTAGTGCAACCCTCTGAATTTGTAACGCTTAAGCGTCCCACTTCCTCTCGGCTGGCGGAGTACAATCTGTTTCGAAGATCAATCTGCAGGAATGGAACTTTATGACGGCCTCCCATTTCCATTGACATGATGTCAAAGATCTGGGATGTTTTCATTCCTTTTTCATTGTCATGCACCTTGCCAAGATGTCATCACCGACTTCCCTATTTTGTGGTAGGAATTGTATTTGGTTGGATGGAACTAATTCATGATTGTGCCCAGTGTTGAAATTCCCTACGAACCACGTGTTTGCGGATCTGTTCCGGGTCATTCGGAGGCGTGCTGGGCAATTACACCAGGTGTCCGGCTTTGCTCTCCGCCACCTGTTTTCCATTTCAGTCCACTTTTTGCTTCTATGCCCAGCTCTTGAACAAGTGTATGATCTGGAACGAACATCTCCATTGGCATATCTCTTTACACATTGTCCTTTCTATAGCTGAATCCCATCAATCTTGTGCACATCTTGTAGAATGACTCCCAATCTTCTGGACTCCCCAACTCCTTGCCACTGATATTGTCGGGCAATATTTCTTTTGCCTTTCTTGGTATACTTAACCCCGTGACTATGTTATCCCCCTCTTCAAACTGAGTACCGCCAGAAGTCTGCTGTTGAGCGTCTTCCATCTCCATTGCGGAATCTGTATGGTAGTAGAAGGCGTTGAAAAGTGACCAATGTTGTAATCTTTTGCAATTAGAGGACATTTCCTGTTTTGTATTATTTTGAGAATTTTTGAAAATATTTTATATATTTTTTGAGAGAAAAATTTTAATAATACTTTTAATATAATTCTTTAAAAATTTTTATTTTCTAAAACAAAACTATTTTTACATATTTTAAAAACACTACTAAAACAAACCTTTTGTTTTCAATAAGATATGAATAAATGCGATATGAACTTAACCAGAGCATGTAGAATTTAACATAAATTTAAAATATAAAATTATAATAGTACAACGTATAAAAATAAAAAATATTCAAATAAAAAATGAAGAGGAGTAAGTACAAGGCAACGGCGGGACCTCCGATTTGAACTCCCACGACACGATACACGAAAGAAATGTTAAACAACAAAGAGAAGAAAACGACTTCATACGGTTCGTAGGTTCGAACGCTTGTCCCATTTGGATCGGATCCTTCATCGGTTTGGCAAAAACAGCATCTCCGTTGCAACGCAAACACAAGCTCCCATTTTTTTCTCCTTTCTCGCCGGCAATCTCTCTCTCTCAGATCTGCTCCTCGCTCTCTCTCCCTCTCTCTAGTGTTTCTTTTTCCCCAATATCTTCGTGAAGTTCTAATATTTTTCACTCGATTACTTCTTTCAACGCCAGTTAGAAGATGGCCGGTTCTGAAGACTCCGCATTTTCTTGAGTCGCTCAAATTTTCGCGAAATGCAGAGAGTTTTTCGAGCTTCCAAGTGGTTTTTCTCCTCAAGTTATGTAATTGTTCATGTATTGGAGGTGTTCATTGACTGAGTTACCAGTTCGGTGCCTCAAATTTGTATGTTTACTGCCAATTTCAAGCTCGTCCACAGGAATTTAGTTAAGAGTTTTTTCGTTCAGTCTTTAGCAGATGGGAATCTAGTTCCGGATTTTGGTTGCCTTTGGTTTGAGCGAGGAATAGGGAAAACCTAGGTCTTTCTGACAATGCAGAGATCGTCGAGCTCGGCGGCTCAGCCCGAGGCCATATTTGAGTGGCTTCAGAAGGAAATGGGGTACAGACCGTTGGGTCCGTTTGCGGCTGCGTCTGGCAAAACTGCGGTCCCGTCGATCGACGCGCTTCGCAAGGTTTGCCGTGGCAATATGATTCCGATTTGGAATTTCCTGACCGCGCGCGTGAGGTCGGAGAAGACGGTGGAGAACATCCGGAGGAATATAACAGTTCACGGCAGCGACGGCGGTGGAGGAGGTTCAATGAGTTTGGGGAAAGAGGAGGGAGGAAGGAGCAGAGGGGGTAGGCGGAAGGAGAAGGCGTCGGGGGAGGGTTCAATTGCCGTGGAGACGAGGGAGGCAGTGTTGCAGGAGAGGGAGTCGGCGGCAAAGGAGGTGGAGAGGTTGAGGAACATTTTGAGGAGACAAAGGAAGGATTTGAAGGCGAGGATGTTGGAGGTCTCAAGGGAGGAGGCTGAGAGGAAGAGGATGCTCGATGAGCGTGCAAATTACAGGTATGGTGTTCCAATAAAAGATTGCTTAAATCTACATAGCTCGTTCACTAGATTCGTAAGATATTCAACATTTAGCAGAAAATGGACACGAGACAGAGTGCCAGTTGACTGAGTTTTCATCTCATTATGGTTTTATTTTTTTAATTTGTCTTTGGTCACAAGTAAACCTTGTTCTGATACCTAAACTTTGATCTATAGTCGGCATTTGTGCAGAATTGCATATAGGCCATAGGGTCGTTAGAATAGAGTGTACATGAACTCTTTGTAGTCCCAAAATGAAAAGTTTAAATTATTTACTTGATTTCTATTCAAAATTTGCACATTTTGGTGTCAAAACTGTGATCTGTAATTGAAATTTGTACATTTGTGTATGGTGTGGTGAGGATAGAACGCTCACGAATGCTTTCTTCTTCCAGATTGAAAAGTTTTGAATTATCCCTTGTTTTTCTATTCTTGTTTTGAACAACGTTATGGAATGATAATAATAACTAGCTTAACCGTGTTTGCTTAAGCTTTCCGAGTTAAGCTTTGTGCATTTTACTTTTGTATGTTTGCTTTATCAGATTCAACAACATTCATTGGAATAATACATTGATCCAAGTGCAGGCACAAGCAAGTGATGCTGGAGGCTTATGACCAGCAGTGCGATGAAGCAGCAAAAACTTTTGCAGAATATCATAAGCGACTTCATTTTTATGTTAACCAAGCAAGGGATGCTCAAAGAACAAGTGTTGACTCGTCTACTGAAGTTGTTACTAGCTTTAGTGGAAGCAGTGGAAAAGAAGCTGTCTATTCGACTATGAAGGGCAGTAAATCAGCGGATGAATTTATCGTTATTGAAACCACACGAGAAAGAAATATAAGGAAGGTGTGCGAGTCTCTGGCCGAGCATATGATTGAAAAAATTCGTAGTTCGTTCCCTGCTTATGAAGGAAGTAGTATTCATTCAAATCCTCAATTAGAAGCAGCCAAATTGGGATTTGATTTTAATGGGGAATTACCTGACGAGGTTAGAACTGTAATTGTAAATTGCTTGAAGTGTCCTCCTCAATTGCTTCTGGCAATCACTGCTCATACATCAAGGCTAAACTCTCTAATATCCAGAGAAATAGAGAAAATTGATGTCAGGGCTGACGCAGAAATCTTGAGGTAAATACTTCATCTCGATAATAGACTTTGTCTCTTCCTAGCTTCTCTTTTTAGTTGTTTGTACAAAGCCTATCCAACTGTAATCTCTTTCTTTGTCAATATGTTTTTGGCTCAGGAACTTTGGTTAAGTTTCTGGGTCATGTTACTTTTTGGGTCTTCTTACACTGCTCTTTCCGCTTTGGAATTCCATCTGTTTCTTTTTTTTTTTCCGGTGGAGAGGAGGTGAAAATTGTAGAAGGTTTTCGCCCATCCATTTTGTTTAACGTATTGCTTTGTCATATTGTATACATACATCTTCATTGAATACTCTGGATTTGATGCGTAAACTGAATTAACTCTCTTTCCATTTGCACGAGAGGCAAGAGTGTTTCTATTTCTAGAGGCTAAATTTGCATAGTATTTTATATTCATCTGTCTATCTTTTATTTAGATTTACAGATTGGTGTTGTGGTTGTTGTGGGTGGGTGGGTGTGCGTGTGTGTGTGCGTTTTATTTTATTTTTTGTATACAATTTAAGAACAATTTTTTTAATATGCTATTAGGTACAAGTATGAGAATAACCGAGTTATTGATGTTTCTTCTCCTGATGTGTGCTCACCATTACGCTATCAACTTTATGGAAATGGAAAGATGGGAGTTGATATTCCTTCTAAGGGAAGTCAAAATCAACTTCTTGAAAGACAGGTCATCTTCAACTTTTGATGGACTATGCTTTGATGGCCCTACTTGTTCTGCTCTATTTCTTGATCTTTTATTGGACAATATCCTCATATGATTCATTTAATTGATATCTGCCTATCTGGATTATGATGTCCACAGAAAGCACATGTTCAGCAATTTTTGGCTACTGAAGATGCTCTAAATAAGGCTGCAGAAGCGAGGAACCTATCTCAAAAACTTATAAAACGTTTGCATGGCAGTGGTGATGCGGTTTCTTCCCAGTCCCTTGGAGTCAGTGGCACATCACAAAATGTAGGCAGTCTTAGGCAATTTGAGGTAAATTCTTGTGAGATCTTTCAAAAGTTTTACTAATGGGTTTGGTGTGCACAATGCAGTTGACAGAGCTTTTATAGTTTACCCGTGTAAAAGTTCGTTATTTAACAAAAGCCATGATATGCTTTTTGATCTCTCTCTCTCCCTCCCTCTCTCTGTGAAAACATGGATCTCAACCATATTCCGTTAACCTTATTTTAGAATTTTCAACTTACCCTTTTTGGTTGGTCCTGTACAAGTGGTGTGCATGTTTGTAGAGTTAGGGAAAAGGATTCTTACATGTCGTGTTGGAGGGCAAACCATTCACATTGATATTTGCAAATTGCACCAACCTTAATTATTAGATAAAGTCTTAATGCATTTTCCTTGACTTTGCTTTTATAACACATTCTACATATGGCAAAACAATGTTGTGACTTCCGTTCAGTATTACCCACTGACATATGCAAAATGTGTGTATATTCAATATCTTTTGGTACTTCCGGTGCCAGTATAAACTCTTCTTTACAACATTGAGAAGATTCCCCAGAGCGTGGAAGACATTGTTGCTTGATTTTCAGAAAGATTTTTTTGGTTTGTTTGTTGTTATATACTCAACTTGCTCTTGCAGTTGGAGGTCTGGGCCAAGGAACGTGAGGTTGCTGGTTTGAGGGCTAGCTTGAATACATTAATGTCAGAAATACAACGCTTGAATAAACTGTGTGCAGAGAGGAAAGAAGCTGAAGATTCTTTGAGAAAGAAGTGGCAGAAAATTGAACAATTTGATTCTCGTAGATCTGAACTTGAAGTCATATATACTGCTCTTTTAAAAGTTAACACGGTAAGGAGTCTCAAATTTGTCAGTTCCAATTGAACCCAAAATGGCCATGTGTACAAGCATTTGTTCACCAGCTTGATTTCAATCATTATGAGCACCGCATTTTACAAAACAAGTATGGAATCAGTCTAACTATTTTGAATTGTGTTTTTGGTAAATTGTGCTAGCTATTATTTCACCATGCTTTGTAAGGATTGGTTTTATGGTGCCCGCAGCTACAATTATTTTATTCGCTTTCCATAAAAATCTCCTTTCAGGATGCTGCTGCATTTTGGAATCAGCAACCATTAGCTGCAAGAGAGTATGCGTCGAGCACTATAATCCCAGCATGTGCAGTTGTTGTTGATATTTCTAATAGTGCAAAAGATCTTATCGAGAAGGAAGTTTCTGCTTTTTATCAAAGTCCTGATAATAGTCTCTACATGCTTCCTGCAACCCCACAGGTTTGTATAACCACAAAAGTAACTACTGAGGGTTACTTGTTCGCAATAATGAACCCTTTATCTTTTTTATTCGGCGACTTCCGCATGTGCACATTCTTGCTCTATTTTATTTGCTTGATCGTTTTATTTTGATGCATCTATTTCATTTATCATTTATAAACTTGTATCAGGCACTCTTGGAGGCCATGGGTGCGAATGGATCCACTGGACCTGAAGCTGTTGCCAATGCAGAAAAAAATGCTGCCATATTGATGGCAAAAGCAGGTGCAAGAGATCCATCAGCAATACCATCAATATGTCGCATTTCTGCTGCTCTTCAATATCCTGCTGGTGAGTTTTTGATTCGAATTTCAGAAAAATACTCGAGATTCAATGCCTATTTGACATTTTTGGATTTTGGTTTGGGAAGATGTTCATGTTTCTACCTCTGTGCCGTAATTATTCTCTTAAGTTTTACTTGCACTAAATAAAGATATCCTACTATGTTGTATTTAGGATGTTGTTAACTTGATTGACCAGCAATAATTTTGCATAAAGACAACGATGTTATGATTTGTGGTATGGTAAAGTTTTTTCAGCTTATTGTTTCCTTTGTGATTAATTTGGGGACACTATGTGTCCTCTTAATGCATGCATAACCATTTCTTTGTCTATCTTGTGTGTTGACCAAATAATTTTTAATGGGTTTACAGGTTTGGAAGGTTCAGATGCTGGTCTAGCATCTGTTTTAGAATCCCTAGATATCTGTTTGAAGCTCCGTGGTTCTGAGGCTAGTGTGTTGGAGGACTTGGCAAAAGCAATTAACTTGGTACACATACGGCAGGATCTTGTTGAAAGTGGTCATTTATTGTTGAACCATGCCTATCGAGCACAACAAGAATATGAAAGGTAGGATAGCGAGGAGAAAGTCCCTATACAAAGGAAATAATGGCTGTTTTCAATAAACTCAAAAGTCCTAGTATTTCAGCTGAAGATTATGTAACTCTTTAAGAGTCCTAGTATTTCAGATAAAGATTTTTCTAGTAATGTCAAATCTCTCTCTTTGCCTCCCTCTGAGTCCACAACAACTAACTCAAGCACTTCTAGCAACCAAAAAACATTCAAGGTCCCATTCTTCTTTTAGGAGCAGCATATATTACGCTCCTGTTGAATTTTGTCAACTTCTCATTGCCTTTGGCTTTTCAAATGTGTTTACAGTCTATTTACACTTATATCAGGGAGTTTTTTGCATCATATTATCCACCAGCTTTTTCCATTCCACTACTACCAGAGGTTTTATAGCTGAAATCACATTGATAGGGGTTTGCCTTTGTTTCCTTGTTTCAGAATACCTATATGTATATATGGTCAATTTTGTCAGCATCACGGTCTGCTAAACGTTGACAACATATTGCAGGACCACAAGTTACTGCTTAAATTTAGCTGCTGAGCAGGAGAAGACTGTCTTGGAGAAATGGTTGCCTGAGCTTAAGTCTGCAGTTTTGAGCGCACAAAAGTGCTTAGAACATTGCAAATGTGTTAGGGGATTGGTGAGTGACTCCCGATGGCTGTATTATCTGTCCTTTGTTTTGCTTATGTTTTCATTCATGTGTTTTGAAGAGAATTTTTAAGAATTCTGTGTTTTTTCATCACGCACCCAACTGGGGATAGCAAATCATTATAGTCTTTATATAAAGCCAGTCTTGATCTTCTCATCGTCATTTTATCTTAAACTGATTTTTGTAGAAATATTAACGATACGGGCATGCATGCACTAGCTGAAAAGATGTTTTTGTTAATTTGTTCTTTTCCTTGTCTTACACCAGCAGCATTGTCTTTAGTTGTCTGAAGTGAAGAAAGCCCTTTTTTTTTCTCTGATTTTCATTTTCTTCTAACTCTAACATGCCTTTACAGCTTGATGAATGGTGGGAGCAACCGGCATCAACTGTTGTTGACTGGGTTACCATCGATGGATTAAACGTTGCCGCTTGGCATAATCATGTGAAGCAACTCCTCGCATTTTACGATAAGGAGCTCTTGTGACATGCAAATGTCCCTTCGGCGGCCGATATGGCAAGATACTTTCTGAGATCGACCTTGTTTTCCCGTATTGCTTTGCCACTTTCATGTTGATACTTGATAGCCACGGAAAACTGCAGCCCTGTCAGAGGCAGCATGCACGAGGGCTGCATCCAGGAACGAAAGGGGAAGCATATATAGACCAAGATGAGTATCATCTGATCCGTGGTTGGAGATATAACCAGGGGGTTGGTTGGGTTTGATTCTATAATCTACAACAGCCACACCAATTTTCTCCAATTTCATATTTGAATTTTGTATAGAAATTTTTTCATGGATGTTTTGCATCATAGTCTATTTCGACCGGTTAGTTTTGAATGATGCTGTCTTTGATTTACGCCGTTCAAGAGCAGAGTGGCAAAACCCTAGCCATTGCATTTGTTGTTTGATTATGTGATTGGCTGATTGAGTGGAAAGGGGATTGTTGATTATCCCATAATCAACCATACTTTGTGCGTCTTAGCACTGTATCGATTCTAACTTGATTGATTTACTCTTCTTATTTGCTTGCTTGGAACATATTTTCAACTAAAAGTTTGAACTAAAGTTTGTTTGTTGGACGGGTTTAAAATAGTGTGGTTTTAAACTTTATTATTTAAATTGGTAGTTTTGAACTATGTGGTTTGGAATGTAAAGATTTAAAATAAGAATAAAACGTAATGTTAGTTTTAAAATAAGAACTCGTGTATGAAAAATTATGGTTTATAAAGGAAAATGGGAATAGTTTTTACAATAAAAAATGGTTCGAAATAATTAGAGCTTGAAGAAATAATTAGAACTTGAAGAGGGTCAAGTTCTTAAAATTGATAATTAGTATGTTTTAAAATATCATTAACATTTTGAACGATTTAAAACTTACATTTATTAAAAGCCTGTTCTTGGAGGCTCATAGGTTCAAACTACTTAAAGTGTTTTAAACATAAACACCAACTAACACATTAATAGTCTGTTTGGTATTAGTTTAATCAATTTTTCAGTTAAAAATAGTATAAAATTTTTACATGTTATAATTAAAGCAAAAAAATTACAAATATAAAATTTTTATATACTATAATATTTATAGTTTTAATTAATAATTTTAATTATTATACCAAATATAAATTTTTATGAGAAGAAAGTTGGACTATGAAGTTGAAGCTAAATGCTTGATAATTATCCTTTTGGAGATCAGAGCTCAATTTTCTAATTTTAAGATGGCTAAACATGCAATAAAGGTTTCCACGTGTTGACGCTTCCAAACATGCTGTGGCTCCCATGAAAACAAAAAAGGGATTTTGTCGTTGCCCAAAGTAAGAAATAGCAATCTGCGTTTTCTTTCATTCCAGTACGTGACATCCATCTAAAGCACCAATGGGACATTCAAAAGCCGACATTTTAACGAAAGGTCCCCATTGTCGAACACGTAAGTAGTTTCTTCAGCCTTTAAGTTCGTCCGTGAAGACTAGAGTCACCAGACAGGAGTCTTTTTAGAACCCGTGATTACAAAAGTAATCTTGATTTGAAATTAAGGGTTTTTTTTTTTTTTTTTTTTCGATCACTACTAATGTTGCATCACTGGTGTTTAAAAAGTATGAAAAATCTTTTTCATCCAATAGGTTTTAGCTTGGATTTTTAAATTATATTTTATTATTTCATTAATAGTATAGTTATAATCTTATAAGGTTAAATATAATTGTTTAAAAGTATATACATATCTTTTATGTGATAGTTGTATAGTAATTTAAGGACGGAGCCATCCACATATGATTGCCCAACGTCTAACTTTTCTCCTTTTTATTTTTTATATTATGTTTAAAATTTTATAAAACTTGTGTTTTACATTGCCCTTGTATCTAGATTAATATTTTTAGCTTGATAATTACATCAATAATAATTTTGACTTTGATCTTGTTAAAGTATGATGACTTAAATTTAGTTTGATCCGAGTTAAAAAGCTTGCGGTGGGACAAATTATGGTGAAAAATAAAATTGAGATTTTTCATAAGATCTGGGCGAGCCCCCATGGTACGAACCGTTGTTGTTGGGCAGTTTAGTTTATGTTTTTAGGCCCATAGGGTTTTGTTTATACCTATATATGATGTATTGCATTAGGGATTTTTTTTAGCGAATTTTGAGCCTCCCTAGCGCCTCTATTATAATCTTCACGAGTTTAATAATTTTATTTTTCTTTGTTTGTGTTTTTTTACCGTTTTAGGTTTTTACGTAAATTATTTACGTGTTTTTATTTTTTATTTCTATCGCGTTAATTTTACAATAGATCTCTTAGTCTCCCATCTACAAGTAAATCCTTAATAAAAAAAGGAACATTTATATAGTTGTTCCTCAGAATATATATATATATATATATATGGTTTTGATAAACTTGAACCCACAGGGGATCCAACGCAAAACCAGAAAAGAGGTAGATTAGTTTGATTGTCAGAGCGTGACAGCTGGTTTGTGTACAAAACATATGCAAAGGAAATAATCGCTATTTTCGATAAACTCAAAAGTTGCCACTTAAGACGATGCGCCAATTCCCAAGCTAAAGTTCTAAAACTCCATCACTATTTATTTGACAATTACCCGGATAGGTAGTAAAAGGTAATCCAATCATCATATATACATAAAAAAAAATCATAACTATATTTAACAGTCTAAAAATATACATTATTGAGGAGGTCTCCGCCGGAAAAAGACTTTTTTATTTTTATATCATACTATAGACTATACATAGCTCAGTCAGGTCAATCAGGCGCTACTCCACATTTTCTTGTCCTCTATTTTATGTTGACGATAGGCATGCAAATTCGCACCTCACGGGGGTGTGTGTATTAATATATGGTGAAGCCGGAAGCTTATAATGGAGATTCCTCTGTCCTTAAAATATGTGCAAATACAACAAAGTTTGGGGTCAATAATGTGGAAAAGACAGTACCAATCTGATGACCAGTTTTTTTTTGTTTTTTCTTTTTTGGCTGGCTTGAACTGGTTTTCTTTGGAAACGACAAATATAGCCTAGTTTAAGAGGACCATCTTCCTTGTTGCTGCAGTGATAAATATAACCAACTTTTTTGCTTCTCATTTTTTTTAAGAAGAAGAAAAACAGATAAACGAGCTTGTCATGCTTCACTCATGACAAGATCATGTCATGTGTGTTGCTCATATGATCATGAGCTCATTATCCTCATTCTGCAGAGGAGTTGTATTTGGGTGGAGGAGTTTTAGCTTTCTCACAGATGTGGTGTGTATGGATCAACTGATAACTTCGCCTTGTGCCAATCTCAGAAACTAGAACAAAATAAGTTGGATAAGATACCACCCACAAAAAAAAGGTGCATATTTGACCTTGTTTTTACTTTTGAATGGTAAAAGAAGAGACGCAAAAACTATGATTTTCAAACTTTTAGTTATTGTCTGGAGTTAAAACCACATTTTTTTAAGTGCTTAATGAGAGAAAAATTAATGTTTAAATGTAATAGTAGACATGACTTAACTATAATTTCATACCTGACTCCACCATAAAATGTAAGATGGTATTAAAGTTTAAGAAAGAATTTTCGACAAGTTATATTTCATGATTTTATTAGTAAACTCTTCTTAATAGTTATCCAAATACTACAAAAGAGGCTAACTTTTTGAATTTCTAGAATGTAATGCCAAATAGGTCAGTATCATTTTCGAATGTGAACAACACATGCACAACCAAGAAAAAAAAATAGATGTCTCCTTCAATTTGTTCGTTAGTCACAGCCTAATATGTTACAAAATTTTGTGGCCACTTTTTCAAAGTCTCGTGAACCAACAGGGGAGGGACCCAACTATATACTCATTTTCATTCTCATGCCAACAAAGGAACAAAATCAATAAATGGGATTAATGACAGCAGTAAAAAAAAAAAGAAAAAGAAAAGAAAAAGAACAAATTAGGAGCTTCTCTCTTTTTTTTTTCCTTTTTTTTTCCTCTCCTTTTAAGCTGTTTAGTGATTGGAAATTAACTTTACATTCACTGCTTTTAGTTTGTGGTTGACTAGTTTCTGCATGAACCAAATAAAGAAGCTTGGTGGAATATCAGGCCATTGAAATTAATAATTAACTTCTAGTTAAGTAAAATATAAATAAAAAAAAAGTGATTGATTTAATAGAGAATTAGATCAGCTATTAACATAAACCTTCACAACCAGTATAAAAAGCCTTGGCCCTATTTTATTTTCTTGCTCGGAGCACAGGAAGTTTGGCTTCCAAGATGAGTTGGTTTCTAACAATATTCTTTACCATTCTCACAATTAGTCATCTTTCAGAGGCTAGAGTTCATGAGAAGAAGCTTCAACCTGCAGTTGTTGTAGGCACAGTTTTCTGTGATACATGTTTCCAAGAGGACTTTACCAAAGCCAGCCACTTCATTTCAGGTTCATTATTTATCAACTTTTCCATTTTAAGAAACAAAAAACTGGGTTCAGTTTTCAAGCTAATGACTGATCAAAAACACTTTGGTTTATGTATGTTCTTATATGTGCAGGTGCAATGGTGGCAGTGGAATGCAAATATGAGAGAAGCTCG
Organism: Artocarpus heterophyllus; assembly: GCA_025403435.1. NCBI lineage: Eukaryota > Viridiplantae > Streptophyta > Magnoliopsida > Rosales > Moraceae > Artocarpus > Artocarpus heterophyllus. The sequence goes on along the minus strand of CM046347.1, from coordinate 6,513,208 downwards.
AAGCCGGTGTTCAGGGAAGAGGCGAAAACCGACAGGCGCGGAGAGTTCAAAGTGCACTTGCCTTTCTCAGTGAGCAAACATGTGAAGAAGATAGAAGAGTGTTCTGTGAAGCTGATCAGCAGCAGTGAGCCATACTGTGGTGTGGCCTCAACGGCCGCTTCAACCATACTCCATCTCAAGTCAAGAGAGCAAGGGACACACATTTTCTCGGCCGGGTTTTTCACCTTCAAGCCTCTAAAGCAACCAACTCTTTGCAATCAGAAGCCAAGCATTCAAAACCCGAATGACGAGTTACATTGGAACAATCCTGATTTGTCATTTCCACCACCACTTCAAGACCCAAACACCCCTAATGATCTCCCTCCTCTTCCTGGCCTCCCTCAACTCCCACCTTTGCCAAATCTCCCTCAACTCCCACCTTTGCCGAATCTCCCACCTTTTCCAAATTTCCCTCCTCTACAAAATCCCACCAAATCTCCAGTACCATCTCATCACCAACAAACTAAGCAAAATCTCCTTCCTCAACAAAAGCCCACTAAATCTTCATCACTATCTCATGATCAACAAACTGAGCATACCCCACAAACGTTTTCTCATGATCAAGAGCTCAATGAAGGAAGAGTGGCTGAACAAGATTTCTTTTTCCCTCCAAATCCATTCCAACCACCCCCACTTATCCCCAACCCTTTTCAGCCACCTCCTCTTATCCCAAACCCTTTCCAGCCACCTCCTCTTATCCCAAACCCTTTCCAGCCACCCCCAGCCCCGCTCATTCCCAACCCTTTTCAGCCACCTCCAGCTCCGCTCATTCCCAACCCATTTCAGCCACCACCAGCACCAACTCCACTTATCCCCAACCCATTTCAGCCACCACCAGCACCAACTCCACTTATCCCCAACCCATTTCAGCCACCACCAGCACCAACTCCACTTATCCCCAACCCATTTCAGCCCCCACCAGCACCGGCACCAGCACCCTTGTGGCCATTCCCACCATTAATTCCAGGCCTGATTCCATCACCGCCACCACCTCCTCCGCCAATATTCCCATTCCCTTTCCCTCCAATATTCCCAATCCCACCGCCCCGCAGCCCCGGGGCACCACCTTCTTGATCAGACAATGAAAACATACATATGTAAATCAATGTATGATTAGATTACGAAATAATAATTATTATAATGTTTTTTGTTTTGCTAATGTAAATTTTAGTATGGTTGTACTTGTGCGTCATTGTAAGAACAACTATAGAATCTGGAAATAATTTGTCTCGAACTTGTGGTGGGGTAGAAAATTAAATTATTGGACTTGGAGTAAATCTAGGTGCAAATCTTTTCACGTGAGAGGGATATGTACGTACTGTGTTTATCATATTCTTTTGCTATAAATAAAAATCAACATCTTGTATTAATTAAATTATTTGCATCGCTGATTTATGTTCGACGTCATTTCGTAATGAACACGTTACATACTTGCAATTTTTTTGATTGGTTGCAATTTAGCCTCCATATTTCAAACATTTTTTATGATGTATTATTCATCTTCATCATGGATTCGGGATTTTATTTCTACGGAGGCGATTTATTGAGATAAAAAGTTTTAAATTAAAGATATATAACAGAGAAATTCTTTAATATTAGTGAATAAAAATTCTCTAATACATATTTCCAATGTTAGCATTCTTTAATCATTGCTGTATTTTCAATTATGAGGTCTTCTTCAAATTAAATTTTTATTCGCTAATATTAAAAATTTCTCTATTATGTATTTTACAGAAGAAAAAAAAGGTTTACAAATGAAATGAAAAGAAAATAAATAAAAATTTCTCTACTCACTATTAAATGTTCAATCTCACTTATAATTTTTATTTTTAATCATAGGGTGGCACATATTATGACAGGTTTTATTTTTATTTTTTAAATGAGAGTTTAGTGATACTCATGAATATTATAACATGTAATTTTTTTAATTAGTGTAATATTTGTTGAGCTCAAATATCATTTATGTATGAGTTGAAAGTTTAAGAGACAAAATAAAACTATTTCATCATAAAAAATAAACTCAACCCTTTTATTTTTTTTTTTTTTTATACATTTTTGGGTTGAATATGGGCTTAACATTGCAGCCACTCGGCCACAAATATGGGCTAAAAAACACCTCATAAAGTAGCTGTCATGTGCGTGTAGGCAACAACAATATGAAATAATTACGTATTATATTATATTTTTAAAAATTATATTTATTTATATCATATTTCAAAAAAATTATGCCACGTTATTATTTATATTACAAGTTAAATTATATAATAAATATATTATAGTATTTATAAAAAATAAATATTAAAAGATGGTATTTATAAAAAATTATCCAACGATAAAAATCTACTCAAAATTTATATCTCGTAATCATAAATTACTTCTGAAAAATTCTCATTTATGGGTAGAAATTTTTTTTTGCCAATCAGAAAAAGGTTGTAACCGGCGGATGAAGATCACGTCATTCATGCATAAACAAGGCATTAAAATTGAGAGCCAGATAAGCCAAGATGATTAAGCCAGCCGGCATTATTGCTATCGTCGGATTTGTTGTCATTGGTGTTGACGACGCCGTTTTGTTGATCATTATTAGCTGTTGAGGTTTGGGCCATGCTGGGTCCATACAGAGGCAGTACTTGGGCTGGAGGAGCCCAAATTCTTGTGCTTTGATCGTACGGTGCGTTCGCAACTGGATTCTGATCTGCACTGTCGATCTGATTCTTACTGCGACCAGCTGTCCTCGTATGTAGCCTGTGTTTCTTATGATCAAAATAATAAAAGTAGATTGTTTCGTTATTAATTACAGTTGGAAGCCCAAGAATTTTAACTCTAGAACTATTCTACATATAATATAATTTTTTTTACCTAAACTGTCAGTTTTAAAAATATTTGTAATAAATAACATGATTTAAATTACAATATAAATAATAAAAATTTTTTTTACCTAAACTGTCAGTTTTAAAAATATTTGTAATAAATAACATGATTTAAATTACAATATAAATAATAAAAAGGTAAATAAATTAAATCATAAATGAATTATTTACATTGTTAATTTGCTATGCACTATAAATATTTTCAAAACTTGTTATTTACTTATAATTAATTTTAGAAAAAAATACTATTTATTACAATTTATGATTTTTGTAAATAAAATTAGAATATATTGATAAACTTTTATTACTACAGTTGTATCCATACTTATGATTCGAATAATGTTATAGTGCAACAAAAGTTTTACACCACACATTAGTAGAGAATGGGGCCTTTTTTTTATCACTTGCGATGCTAATATATTTTAGAAGTGTCCTCAGTCATCTAGTATTTCTTGTTAAATGATGACACAACTAAATTTTATACTAGTTGAACGCATTAAAATCAATACTATAGCTTACTTTTTATTTTACACGGTAATATGAGAGATCTTTATATTGTAATAGTTAGAACGTCAAAGGCTCCTTAAAATCTTGAGTAGAGGAAATTTGTTGTATCATGTATGTGACTTCGCACTACTTGTTATAAACACACACATCATGAAAGACATCTCGTAGACCTATCTCGAATTGTAACGAAGTTTCGTAATTTTATGAACTTTATAAGAGTGGAATTAATTATCATTTTATCTATTTTCTTTGCCTCTAGTATCTTGGAATGCATCTTAAGAAAAGGTTGTAACTTGTAAGATCACTGTCACGTTTTCTTCTGATCATCTTCGTGTAATTCGTGTAATTGTAACGTGGAGTGGAAATTTGATTCAAAACTAGACTTCTAATTTAGTGTCAAAAACCAAATAAATTCCTTTTTGAAGAAAAACCATAAAAGAAAAGATGACGAGAAAATTAAAGTATTCACTTGCGACAAATAATTCAAAATCAATTACCTGAAGATGGCTCTTAATTTGATCGCTAGTGAGGCCCTTAACACACATAACCTCCTTAATCTGCTTTGGAGTAGCCACTGCCAATGACATGTAACAGGAGATAATTATTACTCTCTTAATGAAAATAAATTGCGACAGCCATCAATCTTTTGAGATAAGAGGGCCAAAACAGTATAAGCTGTACACTATTGTATCGCTTGAAAATGGTTTATATATATTAAAGACACCATCTTGTAATTGTATAAAGCCATCAATCTTTTGAGGTAAGAGGGCCAAGACAATATAAGCTGTACACTTTTATATCGCTTGAAAATGGTTTATATATATTAAAGACACCACCTTGTAATTGTATAAAGCCTTTTAAAATAACTCAAGAGTAAAACTATACGGGCTTAAGCCAAAGCAGATACTATTATGATAACTGAAAGTGTAGGTTGTGACATAAATAATCAAATAAATCATAAGAAAAAGACAAAAATAAAACCCACGGAAAATGCTGCCATTCTCACAAAAAGACATACGCCAAGCAGTTTTAGGGATTGAAATCGTTTCCAAAAGTTGAATACTCAAAACATGGTTAAAAAATAATAACAACAACAACACACCCTGATTAATTAGTGAATTGTTCATATAACATGTACGTAATTTATATATTTTTTGCATAAATATATAAGTAGAAAAAGGTGTAGATCTTTCCCAGCTGTTGAAAAATTTTAGGACATTGTTTTAAACAGCATTTCCTTAATTGATTATTAATATATACAAAATTATATGGTGTATATATACACTATACATGTGAGTGTGGTAAATTGACATGTTGTTTTGGAAGGCTGTAAATTGATGCGAGCTAATTTAATTAGGAAAAATAAGAGAAATAACAGATTTTTGAAATTTTTTTTTTTTTTGTTTTGAAGTAAACGACACAAGGAAAACTTTTATTACCTTTTGCACCTCCAAGGATACTCAAAGCCAACAAGAACTTCGCGTGAAGCTCATCTGTCCAATGTCTCCTAGTGCCAGGCTTCCATGTGGGATCTGAAAGCGGGCCTTGCTGATAAATCCCTAGGGCTTGATCGGCCTTCAAACTCGCACCAAAAGCGTCAGATTCAGTCCTTGGAATGTTCAGAGATTCCGGTGAAAAATTCGCCGCCTCTTTGTGACCAGTCCCGTTTTCCTTTTAAGAAGGTATTGGTTTAGCAATCTTAATTTGAACTAAAAAAGGCAAAGCAAACAATAAAGGTTAGGGAAAAAAATTAGGGGGTCACTTGATAAGATATTTTGCTAATATTTTCTTTTCTTTTCTCTACTCAACATTTCTTTTGAGGGGTCTCAGCATGTTGCTTAAGGGAATATTCATAATTTTAATTTTGAAATAACGTACACAAAATGAAAATGATGCCAAATAAGACAATAGGAAATGAGGTTTTTTTTTTTTTTTTCTTCACTGTTGGTCTTACAAAACCTGATAGGAGCTCCAAGGAGGGAAAATATTGATTTGCTCGTTCTCGTAAATTCTCTTTTGACATTTCAGAAACTCATCGACACGCCTCTGATAATCAAACGCAGATTCCTCTTCACCCCTATTTCTCGTCAACTTTGTAATTTCACCCTTCATTATCTCAATGGCTGTAAGATCATATCATCACGTCCCAAAAAATGAAAATAATACCTTAGTTCAAAATCATATTAAAAAAAGATAAAGATTAAACAAATAAAAAAGGGGAAGGATTCTGTGCTTCAAAATAATTAAAATATTGTAAAAAAAATATTCTATTAATATGACGCAATTTTGAATCATCAGATTATATTTTGATGTGAGTGGAGGCTCTTTTTCATGTTATACTATATACATAATATTCAGTAAAAAGGAAATCAAGAGAGAGAAGAAATAATCGGCACCGTCCATCAGAAGCAACATGCACTGCGGGAGCTCACGTTTGAAGGGCTCAACCCTAGCGAGCTCCTCCTCGTACTTCTTCAAGTAATCATTCAAAACAGAAAATTTATCCTGAACATTATCAATCTTGCCCAAGTCGCTCAGAAGGTTAGAGATAGATTTGGGGACATAAGAGGGCTTGAGACTCAAGCTAAGTTCAAGTGAGTTTGGTAAATTGGCACTAGTACTACCCATGATATTGACTATTTTGTATAATTTATCTTTACATTTGTATATATAGTCTTGAGTTGAAAGCTGAGAATATTGGTGAGAAAATTCCTTGTGGGTGGTTGGTATAAATAGGGAGAAGAAGGAGTGCCTAAATAGGAAAGACAAATTAAAACAGAATCCAGAATTCAATAAAGTGCAACTTCGAGAATCCCCTATATTAGAAGACAAATTAGATTACACAATGCCAGATTCGCATGCATACACTCAGGCATTGACAGCTAATACAAGAGTTTTCCGTTTGCATATTGTTATTAATTACATATATGTGTGTGTATATATATATACATGTTTATATATTGCATAATTCTGTGTCCATGCATCGCGTATCTGATATATATCTGTGTGTATTGTATTGCACAAGATTGAGGGAAATTAGTGCATGCTTTTGATACCTATATGAGTTGGATATTAATCGAGAATATGTCCTTATGAAGTCATTCATATGCAAACCATTTAGCAAAGAAATTTTTTTAAAAAATATTATGAAATTGTATTTTATATATAAAACAATGGTTGTATGTCACGCGCCATCTTTTTATTGATTGTTGCATCTTTTCACACAAATATAGTCTATGTAGATATGATAGCAATTTAATATCATTATCCTACCAAAGATTGTGTTATTTAAAATAGGAGTATTATATCAACAGCGTTCTATATCTTATCTTATTATATATGCAATTATATTACATATATATACATAAACAACAATCATATGTCACACGTTATCTTTTTATTAGATGTTGCATCATCTCATACAAATATGGTCTATGTAGATACAATAACAACTTAATATTATTGTTCTAGTAGAGATTTTGTTATTTAATATAGGAGTATCATGTCAGCGGTGTCCTATATTATATTTTACTAGAGCAATCCTATTCAACTTTGTAGGTCTATAATCCTATAAGATTATAACCTCGCTACTAATAAAATAGTGAGACCTACTCTAAATATTACACTATATATTAGACTAGGATCCACAGCTTTATGAATAATGAGGTTTTAACCCTATAAGGATGAAAATGATTTTTTATCTTACTAGATATAAAAGGGTGAAAGTACTATTCTCCTTTTAACATGTGGCTAGGGTTTTTTTTACATAAGTTTTATTTTTTTTCTTTTTTTCTTTTGTTCTCTTTGGTTTTTTTTTTTTATTCTCCCTCCTTTTTAGTTTGCATATTTATTTTTTTTTCCTTCTCACCTTTGTGTTTTTCTATTGTCCTTCTCCCATAATATTTTGTACATTTTTAATTTCACTTTATTAAATTATTTTTTAATATGTATTATCAAAATATTTTTTCTAATTTATCTTTATTTCATATTTTTTATGTCATCTAAAATATTGTTTTATCAAGCATGATCTCTAAGTTTCATTCATGCTTCTGTTTGTTTTAGCTTTTCTTCTTTTTAATCATTTTGTCTTCAAATATTTTTTTATATATATATTTTTTCCTTTGGTACTTTCAACTACTATTTGTCTAAATGTCATTCATCTAAATTGCGTCTATTGAAACAAATTGTGTCTAAATTGTTATCTTTTTATTAGATGTTGCATCATCTCATACAAATATGGTCTATGTAGATACAATAACAACTTAATATTATTGTTCTAGTAGAGATTTTGTTATTTAATATAGGAGTATCATGTCAGCGGTGTCCTATATTATATTTTACTAGAGCAATCCTATTCAACTTTGTAGGTCTATAATCCTATAAGATTATAACCTCGCTACTAATAAAATAGTGAGACCTACTCTAAATATTACACTATATATTAGACTAGGATCCACAGCTTTATGAATAATGAGGTTTTAACCCTATAAGGATGAAAATGATTTTTTATCTTACTAGATATAAAAGGGTGAAAGTACTATTCTCCTTTTAACATGTGGCTAGGGTTTTTTTTACATAAGTTTTATTTTTTTTCTTTTTTTCTTTTGTTCTCTTTGGTTTTTTTTTTTTATTCTCCCTCCTTTTTAGTTTGCATATTTATTTTTTTTTCCTTCTCACCTTTGTGTTTTTCTATTGTCCTTCTCCCATAATATTTTGTACATTTTTAATTTCACTTTATTAAATTATTTTTTAATATGTATTATCAAAATATTTTTTCTAATTTATCTTTATTTCATATTTTTTATGTCATCTAAAATATTGTTTTATCAAGCATGATCTCTAAGTTTCATTCATGCTTCTGTTTGTTTTAGCTTTTCTTCTTTTTAATCATTTTGTCTTCAAATATTTTTTTATATATATATTTTTTCCTTTGGTACTTTCAACTACTATTTGTCTAAATGTCATTCATCTAAATTGCGTCTATTGAAACAATTTTTTCGCATATGTTCCTACTCATGTTTTTAATCTCACATTCTCAGTTGTTATTGAAACAATTTTTATCTCACATTCCTAATTATTTTTTACTACAAAAAATGCCTTTACATGTCAACAAGCATCGCACTTTTTTCTCTTTCATAAACTTTCAATCGAAACTCATATTCTCATTGAATATGCATTTTATGTGCTCTTTGGTGCATGTGTTTAGAACGTTTTAAGTGCTTTTAAACCTATGGGCCCACAAGAACGGACATTTTAGGAGACGCAAGTAATTTCAAATCGTTAAAAATGGTGTTAATTGTTTAAAACGAGCTAAACTGTCAGTTCTAAAAACTTGACCCCCTTAAGTTCTAACCGTTTTTAATCATTTTACAATAAAAACCATTTTTATTCTTGCTTTCCTTTATAACTATAGTTTCTAAAATAGTAGTTCTTGTTTTAAAGCTAATGTGATGTTTTATTCTCATTTTAAACCTTTACATTCTAAACGTCAGTTCAAAACTACCGTTTAAACTATATAGTTCAAAACTATTAGTCTAAACTACGAAGTTTAAAACCACACTATTCTTAACCTACCCACCAAACAAACCCTGAATTCTTTTTTTTGGTTTATTTGTAAAATAAGCATGTGCATGCTTCTAACTAGTTTTGATATAAATAAGAAGTTGCACCAAATAACATTTTTTACTAGGACATTGATAAATAACATCAGATGTTTTAAAAAAGTGAAGTAAATAGTAGATTTTAAATTAATTTGTATTCTACAAGAATAAAAAGACCAAAATACCCCAAAGTCATAAAAGAAATTTGATTTCTTTTTCCTTTTTTTTCATTTGCTTATTTTCTTGTCTTTCTTCTCCCTTTCTCTCTTCACTTTGACTCTCCGATCTCTCCTATCTCTCATCATTCAATGGCGTTGCACCTCGAGCTCCAGCATCAATAGATAGTGCATGATTACAACGAAGATGGAGACAACGTCCTCGATTTCGATGGCAATCGAGATGATCTGGAATCGCAACCCTAATTCTGTCGCATCATCATCACTCCTTTTGTGGTTACCACCATGCGTTGAGATTGCAACAATGATGGAGACGACGACCTCGATTCCATCACATTGTTGTCCCTCGTCACTGCAAGATTTGTTGATGTGCTAGTTGCACTGGAAAAGGAGCAACATCGGTTAGAATCGTGATGGCGTGTGAAGTCAAAATCACAGAATGGATTAGTCAGCTCTCCAACAAAGTTTTGCATTTTTTTTTTGCCAAAATGATTTTTTTTTTCATTTTGATCAAATTTTTTGAGAATTAATGATGGTGTGATCGGATTCCATCATTGTGATTAGATTTTTTGCTAGAATGTGTTGTGTTTTTGTTTTGTTTTCTTTTCTTTTTTTTCTAAATTTCTTGGTTTTTAGTGGTATTTAACTGTCACCGTTGATATCACCAGCGCCCGTGATGTTGGGCAACATCATTGATAAAATATAGTTTTTATAAGTTAATACAGTATTTCTAGTGAAATACTATATTTCTCAGCCGTCGGTGTTCCGACGAAGTCATTGGTGAATTTTTATATTTACACAGTAATACAATATTTTCAGTGAAATACTATATTTTCAATAACATACTGTATTCTCGACCGTTAGCGGTCCTACGAAGTCGCTAAAGAATTTTTGTATTTATGCAGTAAATACGACATTTCATGGCAAATATCATATTTCATAGTTGCATGCGGTCCAGAAAAATTGTTAGTGAATATATGTATTTTCACAGTAATATAGTATTTCCTAGTCGCGGGCGGTCCGGTGAATTCGCTGGTGAATTTTTTTTATTAACACAAAATACAAAATTGCTCTAGCAATATTGTATTTTTCGGTCACCGGTGGTCCAATAAAGTCGCCAGTAAATTTTTGTATTTACACAATAAAACAGTATTTCTTAGCAAATATTATATTTCTCGGTCGCCAAGTGATTTTTGTATTCACACGGTAATATAGTATTTCAAGTGAAATATGGTATTTCCCGGCTGTTGCCAGTCTGCCGAAGTCGTTGGTGAATTTTTTTATTTATTTACATGGTAATATAGTATTACTGAAGCAATATTGTATTTCTCGGTTGCCGACGATCCGACAAAGTCGCCGGTGAAATTTTGTATTTACACAGTAAATACGATATTACATAGTAAATATTGTATTTTCTGACTGCTAACAATCCAACGAAGTCGTAGGTAAATTTTTGTATTTACATGGCAAATACAGTATTTTTCAGTAAATATTGTACTTACACTGCCGCCAGTGGTCCAGCGAAGTCGTAGGTAAATTTTTGCATTTATTGAAAAATAGGTAAATACGGTATTTTTCAGCCACCGGTGGTCCGATGAAGTTGCTAGTAAATTTTTGCATTTACACTGCAAATACAATATTTTTTGGTAAATATTGTATTTCTCAATCATTAGCAGTGCCAGCAAGGAAGAGTGCAAGAGATATAAAGGATAAAGAACTAGGGATATTTTAGGGTTTTTTTTTCTCAATTTCTGATGAGATATTACTCAATTTCTCATGATATGCTATTTATTACAAATTTTGAAACTATATGACATTATGTACTAAGATTTAGCCTAAATATACTATTTTGCTCTTTCTCCCTTATTTTTATTGTTCTTTACTTTATAATAATATTATGGGACTTTGTGATTTCATTTTCCTACCAATTCATTATACCTTGGAATCCCTTGGTCTTTGTATCTTTAACATATATATAAAATAAGAATAAACTTCGTGTGATGCTTTCAATATGCTCGAGACTCGAACGTTTCGTCGTTTCTTTTTGCAGAACGTTTTTTTATAATTTTCTACCCACAATGTTTTTTTCTTTGTTTTTCAAAACGTTTTTAACTACCCGAAACATTTTTTCTCTAAAAAAAAACCTTTTCTCCTTTTTTATTTTTATTTTTTTGTTGACATGTTTAATATACTTGCACGGTGCGCATGCTTTTTAACTATATAGTACTACTATCACATAAGTTTCACATAAAATTTATTTTATCCGAAAAATAGTAGATATTGCAGATTTAGTGTGGAATGGTAATTCGAATTAATTCTCTTGTTCTAAATTTTAAAATAAATAATAAATTAAAATTTACTTTATGTAATAAGTTTTCTATTTTACCTTGTCAATTTATTTGCTAATTATCTTCCTTCTGACAATTGTCTTTACTTAAGTGTCACAAATTGCATGCACTTAAAACGTCCACTTTTCTGCAGGAATATTCAACCACGTTGAAGAATTTGAGTGTTGGACGTTTTGTTGTATTCATTCCTAGTCTTCACAGCGTAACCTCATAGTCATATGAGCTTTGTACAAGTTCCACATGATATACAGAAATTTTTGTATTTGTTAAAAAAAAAAAAAACTAAACATTTTGAAGTTCGTCTCAAGTATGTATTCTCACCAATAGTATACATATTCAAACCATTATATTTAAGCAAAATCACTTACAGGAAAAATATTCATCTCGATAGGTTATTTTTTTGTACCTTCGGGAGAAATCTCCAACGTCTTGACAGAACTTTTCATCAAGATTCGGATGACACGACTCGTTACCCTATAAATAAGAAACACAAACAGAAATTGATTAACCTGCATTGAAGTTGGATCATATATTACACAGTTAAGAGCATCTTCAACTCATAATACTAAAATGGTGTAACTTTTATACCAAAATAGTGTAACTATTACACTAAACCAGAAATAATCTATTTCCTTTTATTTTTATATTACTTTTTACTAATTCAATACTATTAAATAATTTCACCAATTATGCCCAAGTGCAATTTTTTTTTTTTTACATTTTGATCCAAAAATATGATTTATTATTCGATGAAGTCTTATAAACTAATAGACTAATAAATTAAATTTTAATAACTAAAATGACCTATTAACTACTAATATATTAATTAAAAAGAAATTAAATTAAGAAAATATGAACCAAACATTACAAATTATAATTAAACATAAACACAAAAGTGAAAAATATAAATTTTGTGTTCATTTAATCCTACGAATTTGAATACTCCTCCCACAAATGACCAATTAATGCATTGATGTTAGACTAATTATTTGAAGTATTTACATTTATGCAATTAATATTTCAATGGTTTACATATTAATTTTACACCATTTAAATTAACCATAAGATAATATAAAAATTGGGACATAAAAGTTTTTTTAATTTTTTGTATCAAAAAGTAATTAATTTTGTTGAAAACTATGAAGTTGTGGTCAAAAATAGAAAACTATAAATTTAAGTTGTAGGTTTTTTATAAATAAAGAAACTTAAAAAAAGCCAAATTGACGTAGATGAATAGTGATATGTCAGATTTGATGTGTTTCTGTTCATCTCTATAAATTGATGTGAATAAATAGAGTCTTTTTGGAGACAATTTCAACGCCAATTTGGCATTTGTTTGAAAAAAAATAGAGTGAATTGGTGATGGCCTAATACAAAAAATATCTTATTTATTGGTTGTTTTAAACTCTCAAATCTTCGTTAATATTATAATACAATTATACTTTACTTTTTGAATTATAGGTCAAGTTCTATTATGATTTCTTTTTTTTAGAACGTGCCGTGGCAAGTTTTTGAACCAGCAAACAGTCTTAAAATAGTCACTTCGTCCATTCGGTTATCAAAATCTCAACAACAAAGAGCATTTGGGAATTATGTGTGGTTTAACGCGATCAGATTTTTATAGTTTACATGATAAGGCGCGCTTATGAAGAAGAAAATTATGTCTTTTTTTTTTTTTTGTTTTTTTGTAGGTTAGGTTTCGATATTCATACTGGGAAAAAGACTAACGTCTGAAAATCGGTAGATAACAAACATTGTTTTAAAAATCTTTAAGATCAAAAAATTAAAACGAAATTTGGCCTATATTTGTGGGATTAAAAATGAGTTTAACCCATTCTAATACGATTTTGGTGTTATACAAGAATCCTCCAAAAAAAGAAGAAAAGAAAAACAGAAGGAGAAAAAAAACACATTTGGCGACTGGGGTAGCTTTCATATAGGAATGTAAAGACTTGGATTCGTACAAAAAAAGATTATTAACACTAATGATCTCTGAACTTTAAAGTCTCTCTCATTTTATCTTTTAAACGTTAAAAATTACCACTTTATCATCTAAATTTTTAAAATTCTTATTTTATCCTCTGAATTTTAAAAATCATCACATTTTACTCCTGAACTTTTAAAATTTCTCACTTTGTCTTTTAAATTTTTTATTTTCGATTCAAATAGATGGAATTAAACCTATGTGATTTGTATATTGGTCATCTTGAAGGGTAAAATGAGATTTTATCACTCCTAAGTTTTGTTTCACATTTACACTCTCACTTAATGCCTTTGTTTTTTTATCTGAACTTTTATTTAGGAAGAGTTTGCCTATAGATTTTTTTCACATTTTTGACGTGTAACTTGTTGAATAAGTCAATATTGTTTGCCGATATTTGAATTTGAATATTAAATAAGATGAGTTACGCATTAAATATAAGAAAATATTTGCAAACAATATCGAAAATAAATATGCGTATAGACTCTTCTTAAACGAGAGCATATAAAAAACGTTAAATGAGAGTGTAAAGGTGAAATAAAACTTGTTTGAATAGAAAATCAGAAAATAGAAAACAAAATGAAGAGCTTTATAACAAGGGTAAAATAGTAATTTTTAAAATTTAGGGGGTAAAGTTGTGATTTTCAAAGTTCAAGAGGTAAAGTAAGAGAAACCCTAAAGTTTAGGGGCCATTAGTATTAATAACAAAAAAAAAAATATTCAAATAAAACTCATAAAGATGTAAAACTAAACAAACTCATTTGCAAAAAGATGAAATAGTTTTGGGGTTTAATCCTATAGATGTCAATTGCGTCATACCATGCCATGCCAACCTGGCCTATAATCAATTGGGCCCGAGCATGCTTTGTACCCAGCCTGGCCTATCAAAATTTTATGTCATGCTTATACAAGCCCAAGATTAAAGACTATAGGCACAGCCCAGCCCATACGCCCAGTTCTTATGCTCGTGCCTTGTAGTGTTCGTGCTTTTCATCATGCTAGGAATAATAAACCATTAAAGTAGCCCATCTATTTTAAAATTATTATTTTTTAGTAATAATATTATTCAAAGAAAAAGTAAACTTCCCATTATATTACAAAATAATTAAAAAAAAAGCTTGATGTCACTATAAATCCAATAGCCAAGTGACTCACTCAACATTTTACTGGAAATAAAAAAAAAACAAAAAAATATAATATTTCAAGTAATTAAGATTAGCAATAGTTGGTTTTCATATAATGTTATAAATAATTTGTTAACTATTGAGACTCTAAAAACAAAAAAACACTAATGTAATACAATTGATATTTTTTAATCATTGAGAAATTTGTGATGATTAAAAATAAATTAATATATTTGTCATGCCAGCCTATTGTGCTCGGTCGTGCCGTACCATGTTGTGCTGTGCTCGTACTTTTTGATGTGTCGGGCCACCCAACAAATAAAAACCACTAAAATTGTTATGCTAAAATGACCTATTTTGTGAGCGGCAAGTTTTTCAAAATACACATATTAGGGAACATTGATATAGAAAAGTTGTTAGTAGCGATATTGATTAATTTATAAGATATAACCAGTTTCTATTGGTGTCTTCTTGAATTGAATTTCTATAAAGATTAACAGGGTGTTTAATAACATTGATTAGAACCATGTTCTTGTTATTAAATAGTGTAAAGCTCTCATATGTTACAGTAAAAAACAAAAAATTGTCATGGTGTAAAGCCTTCATATGCTACAATGTTTTAAACTACAACTATAGTTATAATCACACTTCTCAAACATCCTGTAACACTTCTTTTGACATGGTTTTCCTTATTTAATCTTTTCAAGCGGTTACTTTAATATAGTTCTGAGAATGAGGAAAAACTTTTGCATAGAGCACAAACTGAAGCTGATGGGAAGAAAACATGAAGCGGGTTTTCTTGATATATTGGTTCCCGAATTGATTGCCTAATTTGAGCACTCAAAACGACGACGCATAACGACGCGGTGGTTTTCGACTATTGCCTTTCCCTGATATAAATTTTATCTTCTGCATTAGCTTTGGTTCCTTTAGATCCACATTTTTGGTTGATTTTGCAGTCTACTTTCTCAACTTTATTTTTAATGTCCTGCCATTGCAGTATTGGCCACACTCAGCTTGCTGAATCAGTAGTTACACTGAACCGAGTCTTTTTTTGTGGGGACTGTACATGATATTGACTCGATTGAACTAGTCGTTTGGTTGCCTGCTCTATGTCGAAAACATGAGGAACCATTTGTGATCACCAAGGACAAGTCGGATGGGAGCGGTTGGTTTAAGCACCGCCTTTTAGGATATGTTTACTTTATATCAAAAGAAAATAGAAAAGAGAAATGAAAAACAAAAAATGATTTATTTTTCATTTAAATAATCTATTTATTTAAAAAATCAGTAACAAGAGTTTTGTGGGCCCTATAAAATACAAAGAGAATTACGAATCCTCCTATATCATTTAGTATTGATTTTTTATCAAAGAAAATAAACACTATATTTACTTAGATGTTGAAATTTAAATGTTATTATTTAATAGCTATTACTTATGGAAAAAAAGATGTTATAGTAATTATATTGAATAAGATCCCATTATTAAGTAAATAAATATTAAAAATGGAATATGATTGTTTACTATTACCCAATCAAATAAGTAAATAAACACTAAAAAATAAATGAATGATGCATACTCGTAATACTTTACTCTTCTTTTCAATCTCATTACCTTAAACATGCCATTAATTTCTCTTTTTGACAAAAATTTGGCTTTTCATTTGGCGAGCTTTAGACAGATTGTTCACAAGAAGGCGGCCGCAACTACGGCGAAAAACGAAGAAAGGCTTGAGTTTAGTTAGATCATGGTGGCAGTTAAGGTTATGGTCTTGGAACACTTGCAGCTCTAGTTTTGAAAAGCTTATTCAATATGCATAAACATTAGGCTTTTTATTGTAATTTCTGAATCTCTTTCTCACGCTAAAGCCAGTGCAAGGGAGAAACTTGGCTGAGGAGGCTGGCAAAAAGAATGTCTACAAAACCTTTTGCTTTTCCTTCCTGGCTTTGACCAATTAGATAATTTTGTATTTACGAGTGGCATTCTATATGTGCATATCTAAATTATCCTCGTGTTGGAAAACGAAAAAAAAAAATCTCACGTTCTTGAGTGCATTGAGCGACAGATATGATGCATTAATCTTTTTTACGTGTAAAGTTTCGGGCAGCCAAAAAAAAAAAAAAAAAAAGAAAGCAAGAAAGATTATAGTTGATTTCTTTTTTCTTTAGTTATTATCTTCTAAATTGAGCTGAGACTTGATAGAGACATAACGATTAAGGATGAGACAAAAGAAGGGGGTCGACAAATTCCCTTTATTTTTATTTTTTTAAACTTGAAATTGAGAACACTACTCTTTTATTTATTTTTTTGTTTGGGACAAGAAATGAGAACATTACTTAGGGACCCAGTTTTATCTTTGGGTGATATTTGTAAGGTGGTGACTCACTACCAGTAAAAAAGAAGAGTTAAGAATAAAAATTCACAAACATTTATGATCATGAAGGAAATTCATACCAATAGTGATGAGATGTAGCGTTTTTGCTATTACAAAATTCAAAATAATAAGAAAATTAGTGTTTTGTGTCATTATGTTGAGAACAAACTTCAAGCTTTGTTCTTTCTTTTCCTTTTATAGATTATAGAAATCTGAAAAACGAATAATTCCTCCTCAAGCTCTTCTTTGCCATCAACAAGTTAAGCATGAATATTCGGTTCTTCAAATGAAAGAAAATCAACAGTTAATAGACTTTTATGAAAGCTAATAAACACCTTGGAATCCACTTTCACTTGCAAATAACGCAAATAACTTTTTCACTGCTCTTCTTTTCTTTCGTATTCTTTTTCAAGGAAATTACAAAGTGTTCCTATTCTTTTTCAAGGAAATTACAAAGTGAGGCACACTTTTTGGACGTCGTTAAGTCTTATATTTATGCTATGTTAAAAGAATATAACATGGGTTTGTTAACGTAATTAGAATAAAAAATTATAACAAGTTTATTATAATATAATATATTTTTACTTTACACTATAACATATGAAAATTTTATACTATAATAATAAAATTATACAGTTAAAATGATATTACAAAATAGAGCCATAAATAGTTTCATTAAGAAAAATATGAAACTCACACTCTAATTTTATTTATATTAAAAAAAATAAATACAAGACTAAAATTTTTTATTTATATAATTTTAAAGAATAATTACAATATATAACAGCCTCACACTCTAATATATTGTTTATCAAGACATTATTTTTGCATAACACAAAATTGAATGATAGCACTTTTTTTTTTTTTTTTGAGGAATATGATCGTACCTTTGAAAACCAAAAAAAAAAAATTTGCACAGCAGCATTATAGGTTGTTTGGAAAGGTGGTGGGAACCAGTGGTGGCAACCACTTTTACTGTAGCATATGAGAGTTTTACACTGTAACATATTTTTTTATTATTATTATAGCATGTGAGAACTTTACATTATTTATAACTAAAATTATGATAAAAATTAAGTAATTTTTACCACCGCCAAACATCCCCACATCCCCTTAGTATTGATTTTAATTTCATCAATCAGCATTGTTATCTCACAAATTCTTCTGCCTCCACCGCCTAAGAAGCATACTTCCTTGCTCCTAAATTAACCTGCTTCACGTCTGTATTCCCATCTGAACTCTCTCAACTCTCTCTCTCTCTCTCTCTCTCTCTCCTCCTCCCCCCCCTTCCCCCTTCATGCACTAGCCATAAAAATTCTCTCTGCTCCGTCGCCATGGCAGAGACCTTGACCAGACTTGCCGATGCTCTCTTCAACGAGAGAAAGGACAACAAGTCCTTGTTATCCATCGATCTCGTCCAGAATCTTCGCTCCGACGACTCGATCAGACCGGGCCTCGAGCAGTTCTATCTGATCCTCAAGTGCGGCGTCGACGCTGCCGGAGATGACGGCAAGCTAGGGCTTCAATCGTGGAACGACTCTCAGATTCAAGCAGTTTGCTCTGTAGCCTCCGCGATCGCTTCCGCTTCTCGATCTCTCTCCGGTACTTCGCTTCTTCTCCTTTTCTTTCGAAATCACTGATTTTGGTTACAGAAATGGATTTCGATTTTCTGTTTTTCGTATCGATTTGTTCTTCCTGTTTTTGTCTTTCCTATCTCAATATTGTTTATGATTTTACAACATCTATGACATCTTAAAAGTACTTTTCGGATTGTAAAGTACTGAATTAGTGTCTGAACTTGCTTTTGAAATCGAAATAATTTCGATTGTCTTACTGAACGATACTGGAATTAGTATACTTACTTTGTATGTTTTTGATGTTCTTTGAATAGTTGAGCTAGTGGACGCTGTTGTTCTTGCGGTTGTACAAAAGTCAGTGGAATTGGCTGTGTGCTACTTGGAGAGATCAGAATTCAGCGGTGATGATTTAAGTATTCAGGTTTGTGGCTTCTTTAGCAACTTATGCTGGTTTTGTTAGGGATTGTTTTGTGGATAACTTTTACCTGTATCTTTACATAGTAGAAATGAATTTAAGAAAGTTTTATCAGAACTCCAAAATTACTTCCTTTTTTTTTTCTTTTCTTTTTTACGGAAGCTCGTTTGGTATTGCTTTTGTTTATATTAATTGTGGGCAAAAGAAGAGTCAAAAAAGCTTAAACGGTAAAAACAATGCTTAAACTTTCTAACAAGCAGGAAAAATTTGATATTTTTGAGTTTTCTCATGGGCAGCAACAGTGTTAGACTGGAGTATATAAATTATTAAAACACTGGAACAAGTTTTAAAGTCTTCTTAGAAAAGTACCCTTGAAAGTCACATTTTGTAGCTTTGACCATGAGCTTTTCTGAAGGGCCTAAGCTCCTGCTCCTCTACAAGGTCAGTTTTGTAGAAGTAGACTTGAGAACCAGTAAGCTAAAAATGGCTTCTAGGAAGCAGTACCAACCAAACAAGCCTTGATTGGTTTCGCTTGCATGGCTTGCACTGCTATGAGATTTCATAGCTTTGCACAATTAAAAGCCTTTCCAAGGTTTCATTCAAATGCCTCTAAAAGCTGCTTTGGAGGATTTGAGCTCAAGAATCCAAAAGCTAGCTTCTAAACCCATTTCAAATGTGCTTTTAGCATTGGTCGTTTGTAAAAATTGTCTTTTTGGATGTACAATGCAGTTACTAGAGATGTAGTTTTAGCAATACTCATGCCCCATACTTTTAAGCTAGGTAGTTACCTTATCTTATTCTTCAATTTTAATTTTCATAAAAGGTTTTAGTTCAAATTTAGCCAATTTGATAATTGGTTTATAAGATTTTGTTAATTACATCTGCTTTATTTAAAAATTTGTCATTTTTTTTCTACATAAAAATTTCATAGTTATCGATATGGACGGACAAAATATAAATATGTTATAAAGAGATGTTTGATAAATAAGGTCAGTTCAGGTCATAATTTGTGTTAAGCATGTTAATCTAAAAATATATTGTCCATAGTGGTTGCTGGTAGGTCGCCACTGAAAGCAGATGCTTGCTAAGAACTTCATGGTCAGCAAGAGAAGAAAAACGAGGGACTAAATATGTCAATTCTTTACACTTTTTAGTCTCCAGGTTCTTTATGGCTACAATTTGTTAACAGAATTTTGTAATGCCTGGAAAGTACTTCTAGTTGGGGGAAAAAAGGGTCTTTTGATGGCCAGTCTGTAGTCATGGGGTTTCTAATACAATATGGTTACAAGACTTCAGTGATCAATACTTTCAGGAATGGAGCTTGTGCACGTCTAATCATGCGGCTAGTTTGGATGTTATTTATGTGCTGATGCCTGATGTTTTAACACTGTAAATTGATGCTTTGTTTTCTATTTTGTTGATCTTTTGCGATGAGATCATAGTTGAGCAATTTGAATGCCTGTCAATATGTTCAATTTTCATTTGTAATAATAGGTCTAATCTTTATTCAATGTTTCAGAATAACATGGTACAGCTTTTAGAAACAGCTTTGATTGATGGAACAAACAAGGTGCCTGAGGCAGCGCGACCTTCGTCTGTAGATAGTCTATTAGATGTATTGCCAGTGGTCGCGGGTAATTCCAGTGGTATTGAGTTTGATAATCGCATTAAGTGCAGCCTTCAAGGTATTTTTTTCCCCTCCCTTCGCCCCTTCTTGTTGATGGGATTGTATGGAAAAGGGGTGATTAAAATCTTTGTTTGTCTTATGTTTGTTTCATACTAACAATAAAATATGCTTTTTATTCCTTTTCCTCAGAAGGAGCCAGTTGCTTAAGGGAAGAGAAAGTGGTTGATCGCCTTTTTATGTCAATAGCTTCTGAGCGCATGCAAGCTGATAGACAAACCATTGGATTGAGTGAACCTGTTTTCCCAAAAGACTTAAAAAAATTGGTCTTTTTATCACAGCATTGGGCTGTTGCTCATATGAAATGTATTCAACGGTTGATTTTGGTCTGCAGAGAGCTAGTTGTACTTCCGGATATGTTTGATGAGAAGATGACCGGTACAAACTTACGCAAGAGATTGGCATTAAGCTTGAGGGTTTTAAAGCTACTTGGAAGTATTGCAAAGGACATTCCGTATATTGAATATGATGCTTCGTTTGTCCAATCAGTTGCCTCTTTTGCTGATATGCTGCCGTACTTGTTTAGACCAGGATTTGAATTCACTAACAGTAATGCTTCTGCAGAGGTTAGTTTTGAAAGTCTTGTTCTGTCGGTGTTGGAAGAATTATTTGAACTTGCCCGGGTTATTTTCTGCGACAGCAATGTTTTCCTGAATATTCAGGCTTGCACAGTAGCTTCTATACTAGACAATTTGAGTTCTTCTGTTTGGAGATATAATAAGTCTGCTGCCAATGTGAAGCCTCCTCTCATTTACTTTCCTCGAAGTGTTATTTACATGTTGAAACTCATTAATGACCTCAAAAGACAAACTAATCGATCTCTTAGTTGGAAGGAGTTGGGCACAGAGGTTATTGGTGAGGGTGTTGGTCAAGAAACTGATTTGCCTTCTTGTCATGTTCATCATAAGAAGGTTCCTTTGCTTAAGCGATACACGTTTGAACAACTTTTGGAGATGATATTCCTCTCCTCTAATCAGTGGCTGGACAATCTGATGCATGCTATCTTTTTCCTTCATTCGGAAGGTGTAAAATTGAAGCCAAAAGTGGAGAGATCCTTCTCTATTGGTGCAAAAACTAGTTGCAATTCAGAACTTGAAAATGCAGTTTGCCATGAAGATGAAGCGCTTTTTGGAGATCTTTTCTCTGAAAGTGGTCGCTCTGTAGGATCTATTGATGGTAATGATCAGCCACCGGTTGCTGTCAATTCCAGTTCCGGCCACTGTAATGTGCCAATTGAAGCTGCTACTGAACTGTTAAGCTTTCTCAAAGTGTGTATATTTTCTTCTGAATGGCATTCTTCTGTTTTTGAAGAGGCCTGCGGTAAGCTTAGCAGAGATCATATTGATATATTGCTCTCCATACTTCTATGCCAGGGATATTGTTCTGATGATAGGACTTCTGATAGCTGCTACCCGCTGCACGAAGAGAAAAAGCTTGGTCGTGTCCATGAGATTTGCTTTGAACTGTTGCAGGATCTCCTAACACGCCATGCTTTGTCTGATTCACTTGAAGAGTACCTCGTTGAGAAAATTCTTAGCATTGAAAATGATATGTTTGTTTACAATGATCAGACCCTAACTCTACTTGCTCATGCTCTTTTCTGTAGAGTGGGTACAGCTGGGAGCAAATTGAGAGCTCAAATTTACAGGGGATATGTTGGTTTTGTTGTGGAGAAGGTAAAAGCTGTTGGTTTACAGTGTCCACGCCTGAAGGACCTTCTTGGTACCCTTCCCTCTCTGTTTCATATTGAGATTCTTCTTATGGCATTTTACTTATCTTCTGAGGTAGAAAAGGCAACACTTGCAAACTTGGTATTTTCTTCCCTCAAATCAATTGGTGCTCCTACATCAGATTTTGACAGAACACAATTGTCATGCTGGGCTCTACTGGTTTCAAGGTTGATATTGGTGCTTCGTCATATGATATACTATCCGCGGACTTGTCCTTCATCATTGCTTGTGCAACTCCGCTCTAAACTGAGAGAATCCCCACATACATGTTCGCGTCTATCTAATTATGTTAATGATCATTTGTCATCTTGGGCTTCAATGGTGGTAAAGAATGTATTGGGTGGATGGTTTGAGGAAGAGTCCATTATCAGTAGCTTGCTTAATCAACTGATTGATGTTTCAAACGTGAACACTTCAGTTTCTAGAGATGATCTGGGTGTTAGCTGCTTGGGCTTGAGTTGGAGTGACATTAATTCAGCCATTTTATGGATTTTGGGGTTCTGGAAAGGTAACCGAGCCGCCATGGTGGAAGATCTCATTGTTGAAAGATACATTTTTCTGCTTTCTTGGGATTTTTCTTCTGTGCCTACATCTGATCAAGTGCTTTCTTTGTGGAGTGACCCACAGATTCCTGACAGTTCTAACATGGAACATTTTTTTTCCTTCAGCCACTCAGTTCTAGGTCATTGTGATGGCCTTGCCAAGTGTCCTAATATTTCTGAAGTTGTACTTGGGTTACTTCAGCATTTAAATGCCAAGCATATACCTGAGGATGTGGAGGAACTAGGCTGGGATTTCCTGAGAGACGGAATGTGGCTATTTTTGGTACTGTCCTTACTTAAGGTTGGCATGTTGAGTCGCGGAATAAAGAGTACAGTCCATGGAGTGGGTTCAACCTGGACAGACCATATTTCTAGGGACAATGAGTATAGCGTTGTCTCCGAGGGTCTGATTTCATCCATGATGGAGGCTGACCGGGTTGCAGTGCTGGTAAAGCTATTGTCATCTTTGTTGAACAGATATTGTTATGTTCATAAGAAATGTTTTCTAGCCACATTTGATAACAGCGAGAAGAATGCTAGTGGTTTTTCACATTTGCTGCTTCTAAAGCATTCTGGTTTTGAAAAGAGCCTTCTGAACGAGATTGAGGAGATCCGAACTAGTTCTGCCCAGCTGGAGTCTGTTTTGGACCTCTTCCCAAAGTTGGATGCTATTCTTGACAAAAGAGCGCCGGGATCCTCTAATTTCTCTTGGGAGTTTATATTGCATGGCTTTCCTTTTAATCTTCATGTTCCTAGTGGAATCCTTCTTTCTTGTCTTCTTAGAATAAGAGGCATAATCTCTGTATTTGATGGACTTCTCAAAATAGAAGATGTGAGAGGAAATGTTTGCTTTGGGACTGAGGTACGTCGTCAGATCCTTGATTCTGTGATGACTGTCAAGTTTGATAGGATCTTTGAAAGCATTCATGAGAAGTGTGATGCTATTTACCATACCCTGGTTGCGGGATTAGGAGGACCAGATTATTCCAATTTATTTTTGCTGGCTCACACGGAGGAATTTTTAAAGGACATCACTGTGAGGGGAGTAAGTGACGGCAGTATCCACGAGTGCATAATTACCAAGGCTATTGACACCATGGATAATCTCAGGAAAGATCCTTCGACATTTGGTATTTTCAAATTTTACCTTGGTGTAGAAGATGCTTCAGAGAAGTTGAAGGAACTCTTTGAGCCCCAACGTGGTGATTTATTAGTTCTAATCAATTCCCTGGATAATTGTTACTTGGAATCGGTTAATGTGAAGGTTCTTAACTTCTTTCTTGATCTGTTAGCTGGAGAGTTGTGTCCTGATCTCAAACAGAAGATACAAAATAAATTCCTTGGAATGGATTTGCTTTGCCTGTCAAAGTGGTTGGAAAGGAGACTTCTAGGTTCCATTACAGAAGCTTCAGGTACAGTCAGCAGTGGAAAAGGATGTTCTGCTCCTCTAAGAGAATCAACCATGAATTTTGTCTCGTGTCTTGTATCCTCACCTTCTGAGCTGCATTCAAGAGAACTACAGTCCCACATTTTTGAAGCTATTTTGAGATCGCTTGATCTTGCATTTATGTTGTTTGATATTCATGTAGCCAAGTCTTATTTCCATTTTACAGTCCAACTTTCTAAAGGCGAAAATTTGATGAAACTGCTATTAAAGAGGACTGTGATGTTGATGGAGAAGCTGGGTAGTGATGAACGTTTACTGCCTGGGTTAAAGTTTCTTTTTGGATTTCTTGAAATTGTTTTAAGTGACTGTAGCTCTGGGAAAAATATCCCAGAAAGGTCTTCAGGGAGTTCTTTGTCCAGTAATACTGTTGGTGCTGTACCTGTCGCTTCTAGGCCTGTAGGTTCAAGGAAGAATTCTGAAACATTGGTGCTTTCTACTGATCAAGAAGGGGGATCTACAGCTCTTGAATGTGATGGAACTTCTGTAGATGAGGACGAGGACGACGGAACTTCTGATGGTGAGGGGGCCAGCTTAGATAAGGATGAGGAAGAAGATAGTAACAGTGAAAAGGCCCTTGCTTCTAGAGTTTGCACATTTACATCCAGTGGTAGCAATTTCATGGAACAACACTGGTACTTTTGTTACACATGTGATCTGACTGTCTCAAAAGGATGTTGCTCTGTGTGTGCTAAAGTTTGTCATCGGGGTCATCGTGTTGTTTACTCTCGTTCGAGTCGTTTCTTTTGCGATTGTGGAGCTGGCGGTGTCAGAGGCAGTAATTGTCAATGCTTAAAGCCACGCAAATTTACTGGAAGCAGCAGTGCACCAGTCCGTAATGCCAGTAATCTTCCGTCATTTTTACCTGTCCCAGAGGATGGGGACCAGCTGCCAGAAAGTGATTCAGATCTTGATGAGGATACTAATACAGATGTGGATAATACAAGGTCGTACATTCAAAGGGAGCTTCAAGATGGTATCCCATTACTGCTTGAAGAACTTGATTTTGAAGCCCGGATGCTTGCCCTTTGCTCGTCATTGCTGCCTTCTATAACTAGCAAACGAGACTCTAATCTGTCAAAAGATAATAAAATCAATCTTGGTAAAGACAAGGTCCTTACATTCGGTGTTGATCTCTTGCAGCTTAAGAAGGCATATAAAAGCGGGTCATTGGACTTGAAGATAAAGGCCGACTATTCTAATGCCAAGGAACTTAAATCACATTTAGCTAGTGGATCTCTTGTCAAATCTTTGCTAAGTGTCAGTACTCGAGGGCGTCTAGCTGTTGGAGAAGGTGACAAAGTTGCTGTTTTTGATGTTGGTCAGTTAATCGGACAAGCCACCATTGCACCTGTGACAGCAGACAAGGCAAATGTCAAGCCCCTGTCTAAGAATGTTGTTCGCTTTGAAATTGTGCATCTTACTTTCAATCCAGTGATAGATAATTACCTTGCTGTAGCGGGATACGAAGACTGCCAGGTGCTCACACTGAATCCTCGCGGTGAGGTGACTGATCGTCTTGCCATTGAACTTGCACTCCAAGGTGCATACATCAGACGGGTAGACTGGGTTCCAGGGTCTCAAGTTCAGTTGATGGTGGTTACAAACAAGTTTGTGAAAATATATGATCTATCCCAGGATACCATAAGTCCTGTCCACTACTTCACCTTGCCAGATGACACAATTGTTGATGCGACACTTTTTGTGGCTCAGAGAAAGAAGTTCCTGATTGTTCTTTCCGAACAGGGAAGTTTATACAAACTAGAGTTGTCAGTTGAAGGCAGTGTTGGGGCTACTCCATTGACGGAAGTAGTTCAAATACAGGGCAAAGATGTACATGCAAAGGGCTCTTCTTTGTGCTTCTCATCTACTTATAAGTTACTGTTTGTGTCCTATCAGGATGGCACTACTTTGGTGGGCAGGCTAAGCCCCAATGCCACATCTATAAGTGAGACATCTGCTGTATATGAGGAGGAACAAGATGGCAAGGTGCGACCAGCAGGGCTGCACCGTTGGAAAGAGTTGCTGGCTGGTACTGGGTTATTTGTTTGCTTCTCAAGTGTAAAATCAAATTCAATTCTTGCTGTATCCATGGGCTCCAATGAGTTACTTGCACAGAACATGCGGCATGCAGTAGGTTCAAGCTCATCTTTAGTTGGTGTGACTGCTTACAAGCCTTTATCCAAAGACAAAATTCATTGCCTTGTCTTACATGACGATGGTAGCCTTCAAATATACTCGCATGTTCCGGTAGGAGCTGATGCTGCTACCAATTTAACAGCAGAGAAGGTTAAAAAATTGGGCTCTGGTATCCTTAGCAATAAGGCATATGCCTCTGCAAACCCGGAATTCCCACTGGATTTCTTTGAGAAAACTCTGTGCATAACCTCAGATGTTAAACTGGGTGGTGATGCCATCAGAAGTGGGGATTCTGAAGGAGCGAAACAGAGCTTGACATCTGAAGATGGGTTTTTGGAAAGCCCCAGCCCAGCAGGATTTAAGGTATTATTGCGAATTTCTGTTGCTTTTAGATCTAGGTGCTGGTTCTTATTGTTTTATCATCTCTTCACGGGCTTCATTTTGTGTGCTTATCATTGCCTTATTTGTTCTCTCAGTCTTTTTGTGTCATTTTTTTTTAATAAATTTTGAATCTATTTGATCCATTATTTCTATTATGTGAGAACTTTGCAGAAAGTCATTTTACGAGTAGCATTTATATGTCTGGCTTCCATCCTCTATAATTTAATCACGTATACATTGTCTGGTTACTTTGTCAATCTGGTTATGTAATTTTTTCCGGTTTCTTCTGCAGATATCTGTTTTCAATTCAAACCCCGACGTTGTCATGGTTGGTTTTCGTTTGCATGTGGGTAATACATCTGCAAATCATATTCCTTCTGAAATTGCTATTTTCCAGAGGGTAATCAAATTAGAAGAGGGCATGCGGTCATGGTATGATATACCATTTACAGTTGCTGAATCACTTCTTGCTGACGAAGAGTTTACAATCTCTGTTGGGCCATCTTTTAACGGCTCTGCATTGCCTAGAATTGACTCCCTTGAAGTATATGGTAGGGCTAAGGATGAGTTTGGTTGGAAAGAGAAAATGGATGCTGTACTGGACATGGAAGCTCGTGTGCTTGGTTGTAATTCCTCACTTCCTGGATCTGGTAGAAAATGCCGGTCTATGCAGTCTCGCCCTGTTCAAGAGCAGGTCATTGCAGATGGCCTTAAGCTTTTGTCCAAGCTTTATTCATTGTCTAGGTCACAAGAATGCTTAAAGTTTGAGGAAGTGCATTTAGAACTAAGCAAACTCAAATGCAGGCAGTTGCTCGAAAAGATATTTGAAAGTGACCGAGAACCCTTGTTGCAGGCGGCTGCAAGCCGTGTGTTGCAGGCTGTGTTTCCAAAAAAAGAAATATATTATCATGTAATTCCCTAATGCAATGGTTTTTGTTACTCTAATTGTTACTAACATTGTGTTTGTTTGAACATTTGTGTATAAATTTAGGTATTATTCAATCACTAATAAGATATCCTGATGCAGGTTAAGGACAGCATGCGGCTTCTTGGAGTGGTGAAATCAACCTCTGTACTCTCTTCAAGGCTTGGAGCTGGTGGTATTGCAGGAGCATGTCTAATTGACGAGTTTACGGCCCAGATGCGTGCAGTCTCTAAGATTGCCTTGAACCGGCGCCCTAACTTGGCTACTTTTCTTGAAACAAATGGTACATATGTTTACGTCATGCCTTGTTCTTTGCTTCTTATCTGTTGCTTCTTATGGACGTAGGTGATCTGAACCAAAGCATGAACAATGTATTCCTAAAAATTTTGAGTCCTTGAGAAGGTGAAATTGTGGTGTTTTGGCGTATTTATTAACTTACCAATTCTCCCAAAAGCGTAAGCTTATAGGAGCTGTTCCAACAATATATTTATTTTCTAATATATTTGTAGCTTTATTTGACTAACTTCTTTGAATTTAGGTCATTACTCTTCTCTGTTCTAGTCATTTTCTAGGTGATTCCAGCTGATTTTTTCTCAACTAGATTACAAAATGTTAATTTGTATAACCGACTGTGGTTCCCATCTAATATAGGTTCTGAAGTGGTAGATGGCCTGATGCAAGTTCTTTGGGGAATTCTCGATTTCGAGCAACCTGACACCCAAACTATGAACAATATTGTTGTATCATCTGTTGAACTCATTTATTGTTACGCGGAGTGTCTTGCTTTACATGGAAAGGATCCAGGAGCGCACTCAGTTGCTCCTGCTGTTGTCTTATTTAAGAAGCTTATATTTTCCTCTAATGAAGCTGTTCAGACTTCAAGCAGGTAGTTGAACCTTTTTGTATGCATCACGATTTAAGAGTTCTATCGCCACATCTTAACTAAAACTTACATTTCCTTTTCAGCTTGGCTATATCTTCGAGATTGCTTCAAGTTCCATTTCCAAAGCAAACTATGTTGGCTACAGATGATGCCATGGAAAATGCAGTATCTGCTAGTATTCCTGCTGAAGCAACTGGTAGAAATGTGCAAGTAATGAATGAAGAAGATTCTAGCAATTCATCGGTACAATATTGTTGTGATGGGTGCTCCACTGTTCCCATACTTAGAAGGCGATGGCATTGTACCATTTGTCCTGACTTTGATCTATGTGAAGCCTGCTATGAAGTACCAGACGCGGACAGGCTTCCTCCACCGCATTCTAGAGATCATCCTATGATGGCAATTCCAATTGAAGTGGAAACATTGGGTGGAGATGGGAGTGAATTTCGCTTCACACGTGATGACACTTCTGATCCAAGTATGTTGCAAGGTCTGGCAGATTCCAGCATTCAGAATTCTGCTCCATCAATTCATGTCCTAGAACCCAATGAATATGGAGAGTTTTCTGCCTCGGTGAATGACACTGTTTCTATTTCTGCTTCAAAATGCGCTCTGAATTCCTTGATTTTGTCTGAGCTTCTTGAACAGTTAAAAGGATGGATGCAGTCAACTTCTGGTGTCCGGGCAATCCCTATTATGCAGCTTTTTTATCGATTATCATCGGCAGTTGGTGGACCTTTCATTGATGTTTCTAAGCCTGAAAGCTTAGATTTAGAGAAATTAATTAAATGGTTTTTGGTTGAAATTAATCTCAACCAACCTTTTAATGCCAGGGCCCGCTCTTCTTTTGGTGAAGTTGCAATTCTGGTTTTCATGTTCTGCACCTTGATGCTTCGAAACTGGCATCAACCTGGTAGTGATGGTTCTGCTTTAAAACCTACTGCAGACATGCATGATAAAAGTGTTATCCATGCTGCATCCTCTACTGCACAACTGTCTTCTGTTGATCTAGAAAAGAATGATTTTGCATCCCGGCTGCTTCGAGCTTGCAACTCACTTAGGCAACAATCTTTTGTTGGCTATTTAATGGACATCCTGCAGCAGCTGGTGCATGTTTTCAAGTCCCCTGTTACTGGTCATGAAAATGGGAGTCCTGGCTCTGGTTGTGGAGCTCTTTTAACAGTCCGAAGGGATTTACCAGCAGGTAACTTCTCTCCCTTTTTCTCGGATTCATATGCCAAAGCTCATCGCACAGATATTTTTGCGGACTATCATAGACTGTTGTTGGAGAATACTTTTCGGCTGGTGTACACCCTGGTTCGACCTGAAAAGCAAGATAAGACTGGGGAGAAAGAGAAGGTTTTCAAGATTTCTCCTGGCAAGGATTTGAAACTAGAAGGATATCAGGATGTTCTCTGTAGTTACATTAACAATGCCCACACAAATTTCGTGAGAAGATATGCTAGGAGACTTTTTCTGCATCTCTGTGGAAGCAAAACTCACTACTACAGTGTT
The DNA here is from genome assembly GCA_025403435.1 of Artocarpus heterophyllus. NCBI lineage: Eukaryota > Viridiplantae > Streptophyta > Magnoliopsida > Rosales > Moraceae > Artocarpus > Artocarpus heterophyllus. Next base: position 6,482,953 of record CM046347.1, on the reverse strand, counting down.
AGAGACTCTTGGCAGTTTTTAAGTGAGATGAAGAAGCTTTTCAAACATGTAAACAAAACTGGTGGTTTTCATAATCCTGTACCATATGAGAGAAGTGTTAAGATAGTGAAGTCCTTGTCCGCTATGGCAGAAGTAGCAGCAGCACGGCCTCGAAACTGGCAGAAGTACTGTTTGAGGCATGGAGATGTTTTACCATTCTTGATGAATGGTGTATTTTATCTTGGAGAAGAGTCTGTCGTTCAGACTCTGAAGCTTTTAAATCTGGCATTCTATACAGGGAAAGATGGGAGCAATTCTTTGCAGAAAAGCGACACTGCAGATTCAGAAAAAAGTTCAAACAAAACGGGTGCCCAATCTCTGGAACAAAAGAAGAAGAAGAAAGGTGAAGATGGAGCTGAAACTGGTTCAGAGAAGTCCTGTTTGGACATGGAGTCAGTCGTTGAGATCTTCACTGACAAGGGTGGAGAAATCTTAACTCAATTCATTGAATACTTTCTACTGGATTGGAATTCAAGCTCTGTCCGTGCAGAGGCCAAGTCTGTTCTTTATGGAGTCTGGCATCATGCAAAGCAGTCATTCAGGGAAACCATGCTGGTGGCCCTCTTGCAGAAAGTAAAGTGTCTGCCAATGTATGGTCAGAACATCATTGCATATACTGAACTTGTCACGTGCTTGTTGGGAAAAGTTCCTGATACTAGCCTGAAGCAACAACATGCTGAACTTGTGGATCGATGTTTAACCTCTGATGTAATTAGGTCCATCTTTGAGACACTTCATTCACAGAACGAGCTTTTAGCTAATCATCCAAATTCTCCGATATACAACACTTTGAGTGGATTAGTTGAATTTGACGGTTACTATCTTGAGAGTGAGCCATGTGTTGCTTGCAGCTCGCCTGAGGTACCCTACAGCAGGATGAAGCTAGAAAGCCTGAAATCTGAAACGAAATTTACTGACAACCGTATCATAGTGAAATGCACTGGTAGTTACACCATACAGACAGTCACCATGAATGTTCATGATGCCAAAAAGTCTAAATGCGTGAAAGTTTTGAATTTGTATTACAACAATCGACCTGTGGCTGACTTGTCAGAGCTTAAAAACAATTGGTTGTTGTGGAAGCGGGCTAAGAGTTGTCATCTTGCTTTCAACCAAACGGAACTGAAAGTGGAATTCCCTATTCCAATAACGGCTTGTAACTTCATGATTGAGCTCGATGCCTTCTATGAGAACCTTCAGGCTTTATCTCTCGAACCTTTGCAGTGTCCTCGTTGCAGTCGACCAGTTACAGATAGGCACGGTATCTGTAGTAATTGCCATGAGAATGCATATCAATGCAGGCAATGCCGCAACATCAATTACGAAAATCTGGACTCTTTCTTGTGCAATGAATGTGGATACAGTAAATATGGCAGGTTTGAGTTCAATTTCATGGCAAAACCAAGTTTTAGCTTTGATAATATGGAGAACGATGAAGATATGAAGAAAGGGTTGGCTGCAATTGAATTAGAATCAGAAAATGCTCACAGAAGATATCAACAACTTTTGGGATTCAAGAAGCCCCTTCTTAAGATTGTATCAAGCATTGGTGAGAATGAAATAGACTCACAGCAGAAGGACTCCGTTCAGCAAATGATGGTCTCATTGCCTGGACCTTCATGTAAGATAAACCGTAAAATAGCTTTGCTTGGTGTCCTATATGGTGAGAAGTGCAAGGCAGCTTTTGATTCTGTTAGCAAAAGTGTACAGACATTGCAAGGGCTACGTCGGGTTTTGATGAATTATTTGCACCAGAAGAACTCTGATAGTGGAGTAGCTTCATCAAGATTTGTGGTTTCAAGGTCTCCAAATAATTGTTATGGCTGTGCTAGTACATTTGTTACTCAATGTCTTGAGATTTTGCCGGTGTTGTCAAAGCATCCAAATTCTAAGAAACAGCTTGTTGCAGCTGGCATCTTATCTGAGTTGTTTGAAAATAATATTCACCAAGGTCCTAAGGCAGCTCGCATCCAAGCTAGGGCAGTTCTTTGTGCATTCTCAGAGGGTGACATAAATGCAGTGACTGAATTGAACAATTTAATACAGAGGAAGGTTATGTACTGCCTTGAACATCATCGCTCCATGGACATTGCCCTGGCCACACGTGAAGAATTGTCTCTGCTTTCAGAAGTATGTTCTCTGACTGATGAGCTCTGGGAATCAAGGTTGCGTGTAGTTTTTCAGCTGCTGTTTTCTTCCATCAAATTGGGTGCCAAACATCCTGCAATATCTGAGCATATTATCCTCCCTTGTCTGAGGATTATATCCCAGGCATGTACTCCTCCAAAAGCTGACGGGGCAGACAAAGAATCTAGCGTAGGAAAATCTAATTCCAATTCACAGGTTAAGGAGGAAAACAACTTGAATGCCTCTGGATCTTTGGCTGGACTCGTCAGTGGAAGCAAGTCTATTCCAGAATCAGAGAAAAATTGGGACACTTCTCAAAGAAACCAGGATATTCAATTACTAAGCTATTCAGAGTGGGAGAAGGGAGCATCTTATCTTGATTTTGTTAGAAGGCAATACAAAGTGTCCCAGGCAGTCAAAGGTGGTTCCCAGAGGTCACGGACCCAAAGATCAGATTTCCTGGCTCTCAAATATGCCCTTAGGTGGAAGCGCCGTGCTAGTAAGAGTGCTAAAAGTGATTTATCAGTGTTCGAGCTGGGTTCCTGGGTTACAGAACTTGTACTAAGTGCTTGTTCTCAATCTATAAGGTCAGAAATGTGCATGTTGATAAGTTTACTCTCTGCCCAAAGTTCGTCAAGACAATTTCGGTTGTTGAACTTGCTTGTGTCTCTGTTACCGGCGACCCTCTCTGCTGGAGAAAGTGCTGCTGAATACTTCGAATTGCTCTTCAAAATGCTAGAGTCAGAAGATTCTCGTCTTTTTTTAACTGTCCGAGGATGTCTACGTACCATTTGTAAACTAATTACACAAGAGGTGGGAAACGTTGAATCTCTGGAGAGGAGCCTGCGTATTGACATTTCACAGGAATTTATCCTTCATAAACTCATAGAGCTTCTTGGTAAATTTTTGGAGGTTCCCAATATTAGGTCCAGGTATTAATTGTTATCTTACAAGATTTCTTTCTTTCTTTCTTTCTTTCTTTTTTTTTGTAATTTTTCCTTTAATGCTTCTTGAGATATTTTTAATTCTGTCACATTTTTTCTTAAACATTTTTCACAGTTTATGCTGTAACATAAATCATGTAATATTTCATCATATCTTACAATCTTTTCTGTTCTAATATTTGTGCCAGATTCATGCAAGACAACCTGCTCTCTGAAATCCTGGAGGCTCTCATTGTTATCCGTGGCCTGATAGTGCAGAAGACGAAGTTAATTAGTGATTGCAATCGGCTTCTGAAAGATTTGTTAGATAGTCTTCTCCTTGAAAACAGTGAAAATAAACGGCAATTCATTCGAGCCTGTATATCTGGATTGCAAATTCATGGAGAGGAGAGAAAAGGACGAACTTGCCTGGTATGGATGAAACTAAACATTGTGTTTGATTAGTGCATTTTATTGCTTCTCTATCTGCTGCTTAAACTTTTTAATGTATGTATAAGCTATACTTGTGAAATTCTGTTTTTGCTTTTGGTATTAACTTTTTCTTGTTCAATCACATGTACAGTTTATCCTAGAGCAGCTCTGCAATCTGATTTGCCCGTCAAAACCAGAGCCCTTATATTTGTTAGTTCTGAACAAGGCACATACTCAGGAAGAGTTTATCAGAGGGTCAATGACGAAGAATCCTTATTCTAGTGCTGAGATTGGTCCATTGATGCGTGATGTAAAGAATAAAATTTGCCATCAGTTGGATCTATTGGGTCTTCTTGAAGATGACTATGGCATGGAGTTGCTAGTTGCTGGGAATATCATCTCGCTTGATTTAAGCATAGCACAAGTCTATGAGCAAGTCTGGAAGAAATCAAATCAGTCTTCAAGCACACTGTCTAATACAACCTTATTATCTTCTAATGCTGTTACATCAGGAAGAGATTGTCCACCCATGACTGTGACTTATCGGCTTCAGGTTTGTAAAGCTACTATTAAGTCTTAACTATTCTTTGAGGATTTTCTATGAAAAAATGGGCTTCTATGTTATAAGGAGGCCAAACCACAACAATGCGGGTTGGTTTTGTTTGGTTGATATATTGTGAATTGATGGTATATTCAAATACAAAAGTCAAATATTGTTTACATCGTTTGTATTTCTGCCTATAAGCCACCCAAATTAAACCGTGAATCACCTCATCAAGATCAATAATTGGGCTATACCTGTTTAATGTTGGTGATCGTCAGTGTACTGAAAATTTTCCTTTTTGGCTTTTTTTTGGTTCCATGTGTTAGAAATGTCCATTTCTTTCATTCAGAGCATGTGTAGGCATTCAATAGGAGTCACGTCAATTTTCTTTTTTAAAGAGAGAGATCATTTTATGGGTATTGTAATGTTGGCAGGGGTTAGATGGTGAGGCGACTGAACCAATGATTAAAGAGTTAGAAGAAGATAGAGAAGAGTCACAAGATCCAGAAGTTGAGTTTGCAATTGCTGGTGCCGTTCGAGACTATGGCGGGCTAGAAATCATATTGGGAATGATCCAGGTATGTGAATTATTAGGCTTTATCTTTGTCAATTTTGCCATGGAACTTGATCAAAAGACTAGAAAATCGTCTGCTACACTTTGAAAAAGTGTATTTTGGAAGTGGGTAACCTTTTTTTTTTTTTTGTAATTTTTAAATTTGGTTGGGTTCACATGGATTTTGATTGCTATAGTATATGACTAAAGGTGATACTGCAGAGACATTGGGATAATTTTGTTAAAGATAACATCAATTGTTAACCCCAGTGAGAGAGTCATGTTATGAAACAGTAAGTTTTAAGGGAGTCTATACCGTGAAAATGCATATTCTTTTTATCAATCAATTGTTTTAATATTTTCACATAGGCGTTGTGTTTCTAACCAGTCCTTGCTCTATAGGAATTTTGAACTGCAAAGTTTCAGTTTTGCTCTCTAAAATGATATATCTCATTTTTGTTTTCTTGTACAGCGTTTGAGAGAAGATTTGAAGTCCAACCAAGAACAGTTGGTGGCTGTCCTTAATCTTCTAATGCATTGCTGTAAAATAAGAGAGAACAGACGAGCATTGTTGAGGATTGGGGTTTTAGGTCTGCTACTTGAAACTGCAAGGCGTGCTTTCTCTGTGGATGCTATGGAGCCAGCTGAAGGCATTCTTTTGATTGTGGAGAGTCTCACACTGGAAGCAAATGAAAGTGACAACATTAGCATCACACAGTGTGCTCTTACTGTTAGCAGTGAAGAAACAGGAGAACAGGCCAAGAAAATTGTTCTCATGTTCCTGGAGAGATTGTCTCATCCTTTGGGCCTTAAGAAATCAAACAAACAGCAAAGGAACACTGAGATGGTTGCAAGAATCCTACCCTATTTGACTTATGGTGAACCTGCAGCAATGGAAGCACTTGTTCAGCATTTTAGCCCTTACTTGCAAGATTGGAATGAGTTTGACAGGTTGCAAAAACAACATGAAGACAACCCAAAAGATGAGAACATTGCCCAACAAGCCGCTAAGCAGAGGTTCACATTGGAAAATTTTGTTAGAGTTTCAGAGTCTCTTAAAACAAGTTCCTGTGGGGAGAGACTGAAAGACATCATCCTCGAGAGGGGAATCACGGGTGTTGCAGTTGGGCACCTGAGGGACAGTTTTGCAGTTGCCAGGCAAGCTGGCTTTAAGTCTAGTGCAGAATGGGCGTTGGGTTTAAAATTACCATCTGTACCTTTGATATTGTCCATGCTGAGGGGTTTGTCTACGGGGCATTTGGCTACGCAGAGGTGCATTGACGAAGGGGGGATTTTACCATTGCTCCATGCCCTTGAAGGTGTGGCTGGAGAAAATGAGATTGGAGCTAGGGCTGAAAACTTGCTCGACACACTTTCTAATAAGGAGGGAAAAGGAGATGGTTTCTTGGAGGAGAAGGTGAGAAGATTGAGGCATGCCACCAGGGATGAAATGAGGCGCCTAGCTTTGAGGAAGAGAGAACAATTGCTTCAGGTAATTACCATTGACTTTTCCCTTCACCTGATGCTTTCTTCAGAGTACAATAAAGTACATACAACCATGTCTAATATGTACTAAATAAATATAGTATTTACTTTTCAGTGGTTTACAAGAATTTTCCAGGAACTATAATATAGAATACATTCTATACTTTGCAAATATCTCTAATGGTGAAACTAGGGTGTCTAATTTTTATCTTGAAGATGCTAACTTTCTTGTGGAAACACCGTCTTGTCCAGGGGCTTGGAATGCGTCAGGAGTTAGCTTCAGATGGTGGTGAGCGTATTGTTGTTGCTCGTCCGCTTCTTGAAGGTTTTGAAGACGTGGAAGAGGAGGAGGATGGGTTGGCGTGCATGGTGTGCCGTGAGGGGTATAGTTTGAGGCCAACCGACTTGTTGGGTGTTTACTCTTACAGCAAGCGGGTGAATCTAGGTCCTGGGACGTCTGGTAATGCTCGTGGGGATTGTGTTTACACCACAGTAAGTTACTTCAACATGATTCATTTCCAGTGCCATCAGGAGGCTAAACGAGCAGATGCTGCCCTCAAGAACCCAAAGAAAGAGTGGGAAGGAGCTACTCTAAGGAACAATGAATCTCTTTGCAATTCTCTCTTTCCCGTGAGAGGTCCATCAGTTCCACTTGCACACTATGTTCGCTATGTTGACCAATACTGGGACAACCTCAATGCTCTTGGACGTGCTGATGGGCTGCGACTTCGGCTGTTGACTTACGACATTGTTCTGGTATCAACACATACAGCTGCATTTTATGTCTTTGTATTTGCTTCACAAGCCTGGATCTATTAGATGGTGTTTTTTTACTGTAGATAATGTGCTTCTGAGCTCACATTTCATGTTCTCTTGCAGATGCTAGCTCGTTTTGCAACAGGGGCATCATTCAGCGCAGAAAGCAGAGGTGGAGGAAGGGAAAGCAACTCTAGATTTCTTCCTTTCATGATCCAAATGGCTCATCACCTTCTTGATCAAGGAAGCCCTTCTCAGCGCCATTCCATGGCCAAGGCTGTATCAACGTATTTGACATCTTCCACAATAGAATCCAGACCTTCCACTCCTGGAACGCAACCTTCTCAAGGCACTGAAGAAACTGTACAATTTATGATGGTAAATTCACTTCTCTCAGAGTCTTACGAATCGTGGTTGCAACATCGGCGTGCTTTCCTGCAGCGTGGAATTTATCATGCATACATGCAACACACTCACGGTCGGTCATCTGCCCGTGCATCATCCATTATCAAAATAGAATCAGGGAGTACCAGCAGAAGCTCTACTTCGGAAACTGCAAATGCAGATGATCTCTTGCCTATTGTCCGATCAATGCTTGTGTATACAGGCCTAATTGAGCAGCTGCAGCGTTTCTTCAAGGTCAAAAAGTCGCTAAACATTGCATCAGCTAGAACAGAAGGGACTTCTACTGTATCAGAGGGTGACGATAACAGTTCAAGTTTGGAAGCTTGGGAAGTAGTGATGAAAGAGAGACTACTGAATGTTAGGGAGATGGTCGGGTTCTCCAAGGAGCTCTTGTCATGGCTTGATGAGATGAACTCTGCCACCAATTTGCAAGAAGCTTTTGACATCATTGGCGTGCTTGCTGATGTGTTATGCGGCGGTTTTACCCAGTGTCAGGACTTTGTGCACGCTGCAATCAACGCAGGAAAAACCTAGGCTAAAGTTGGGAGCAGTGTTGTATGTATGTTCATGCACTTTTTACGGCTTTGTACTTCTTTTTATCATGAAGAAATTAATGACCTTGTACATGAATTATCTCATGCGTTTGATCCCCAGGGAGAAACGGGGTTACAAACCACATGCTATCCAACTTTGAGTGTCCATTGATCGCATGCGGCTCCTTGATAATGAATTATGTTTTCCCATTAAACGTGCTTTGTGCGCAAGATTTAGTGCTCTAAGCAGTTGGCTACGTGCAAGCAATGAAGTCAGCATCGACACCTTTTTCTTTTTTCTTTTTTCTTTTCTCTTTTTTTTCCGTTCACAATTTTACACAAGTGTTGAGATCTAGACGCCCCTACACACGCAAACACTTGTATTGTTTTACAAAAAGAAAAAAAAAACAATTATAATAATAAGAATATATTAATTTATTATTTGTCATTTCTGCTGTCTTTTTTTACGACTAATAGAATGTTCAGAAGTATTGATTAAAATCAATTTTAGTTGAAAATACTATAGCATATAAAAATTTACACTATAACATTTAAAAGTTTTGGTTATATTTTACCTTGCCAAACATCACATAAGTATCAAAGATGAGAAAAACTCTTAACTTTTTCCAAGGAGATATGGTTTAGGGCTTCTTTCTTTCAAACGAAAAAAAAAAGGCGCGTTCACCCCAAAAAAAATCATAGTTCAGGCTTAAGTCTTTTATTAACCCATACTCCAAGGACCAAATGGTAGCTGGACCACCCTTTACATCTACGGTTGCCCTGATTTTCTTTTTTTTTTTTAATTTTTATCACAGAGACAAATCATCATAGATTTGAACCAACAGTAATAAACAGTAACTCAATTTCTTTCCTTGATATCAAACTCTTCTGGTGACGACAATTCTCACGATTGCAAGCAGGGATAAAGATTTCAGCACATCAGCACCCAAGACAAGACAACTCACATGAAAACCTAAAATTATAAACCTAAACAACTCCAATCTCCCGAGTTGTTTCAACTAAGTGACCATCTTCTAGGAGAAGACAACTGAGGCCATCATTGATGCGATAAAACAGTTCTGAATGAACAGTTTACGGGCTTCTTCTAACTTCTTTCCCTAGCCGAGCAAAAACTTTCTATGAGCAGAAAACATCTGAAGGAATAGGCCTAATCTGGCTCTCCATTAACCTTGTTCATATGAATGAGGCTGATATTTCGGCTCCCAAGCGGGCCTCTCAGTTCATTGCGTCATAATCATCCAACTTGTCATTGTATTCAAGCACCTTTCTCTTTATCTTTGAGGAATCTACCCATGTAATGAAGTCTTCCATATTCCTTGTCACCAGGAATGCTGGGTCAGTAACTGTGTCTGGACCAACTCGTATGTGTCCCTGCTCAATATAAGTGACGGCCTCTTTGAGGTGCTCGGCAAACTTCAACCGCACCAGAACTGTTGAAAGCCTACGTCTGCAGAGAAACCAAAAAATAGCAACGGGGAAAAGAATTCGTATTAATGGATAAAATAGACCCAAAATGAATCTCAAATTAGGAGTCATCGTACAGAATGAATTTCAACCTGCAGAAAGCAGAGACTGTTAATCGCTCACATAAAGCCAAACTTTGTCTAGATGGTATCACACCAATGTTGTACCTGTTAAGAACATAAAATCCCAATCATCAACAACATTAAAAATGACAAGAAATTCAGACATATTGATGAAAACCCTTTTAAATTCCAAGATAAACATTCTAAATTCTAAGCTAAGCTAATTGTTGCCGTGTTACATTGCCCGTGGTCTTACATTTTCAAAGTAGTGTCGAAAAGTTACGAAAAAATCCACACTGAAATATAACTAAGAGTGTTTCATCAGCATAATATAGAAGGCGAAAGGGCACCAATACTTTTGTTATTTACAAAATGTTTCCTTAAATTCCAGTAACCAATTTCACCTCAAACTAACCAATTACAACAACAACTACAAGTATCCCTTTTCCTCTCCAAAATAAAGCTTCAATTACATAATGCCATAATAGATATGTTTTTCCTCTTGAAGTTTAAGCCAAGAAAACAATTTCACAAAATACTACTGAAGAAAACGATTACAAAATAACTCACAATTTTTCCAAGAGCATATCGGTAATTTCGATACGAAAGGGGTCTTTCCCGTCCATCTTCATCAGAATGTTCACCAGCTTATGAACCATTCGACACAAACTCGAATATCTGTTTCCAATTATTATTATTTTTTTTTCAGGAACAAAACGGAATTATATCATAAACAAATAATTAATGAAAAATAATGCAGCAAAGAAAAATAAATAACAAAATAAATTTTTCAGGGAAAAAAAAATACTTCTTGTAATCGTCGCGACCAGTGACATGGTATCTCTGCATGACCTGAGATTCTCTGTGGCCTCCTTCTCTCTTCCATTCCAAGAAGTTTACTTTCTTCAACAGCTTCTTCTCGTGAAACTTGAGCTTCCTCATGGTTGATGATGTTCGAGGAAAAACACTCGGAGTTACAGAGCTAAAAGAAAAACGGAAGATTTTGACAAAAGGGTCAAAAAAAATTCTAGAAGTAGAAACTGGGGAAATTGAAATTGGGGTTTTGGGACGTACTAAACCCTACATGAGGCAGGGGAGAGAAGTCTCCCACTCTTAATGGAGGCCAAAATTCGGCCCAATTAAGCCCGGTGCCACCAACAGGAGGCTGGATCAACAATTGCGACCAGCCTATGGCCGCCCGTTAGAATCAACTTAGTTTCACGAAGACTCACCCTTAGGTCTAATTGATGTCTCCTATGTCCCAAATTTCTCTTGGAAAAAAAAAAAACCCAAAATTCTCAGCCCCCAAATTTTTTTAGGTTTTTTTTAATCGCCCATCCTCCGCATCAGGGACAAAAATTTCTCCGACATTTCTGAAATTTCACCGAAATTTCACCGAAATTTTCATAATTGGAAGGTTTCAAAATATCTTTTGAGTATGAATAAATTTTTTTTATATTTATCAAAATTTTTAAAAAATTTTGACGGGTATTTTAATTTAATCCTTGAAGATGTTTTAAGACTTTAGAAATTTTAAAATTTTAGAAGAAATTTTAAAAATATTGAGAAATTTTTATCCGAATGCTAAAATTTTAAAAAAATTTTGGTTAATATTATAATAAATTAATAAAAATATTGATTTATCAAGGGTTGTAGGGTACTGCTTTTTACACAATCTTAGTTTATATCAAAATTTCAATATAAAACAAATATTATTAGTTTTTGTAATTTTTTTCAATATTTCCACCGATACTAATATTTTCTTCAAAATTTTTGTAAATTTATAGTACCAATATTTCTACCGATATCGATATTTTTATCCTTGATTCAAACATAGCACTGTCTTCTAAGGCAAACAATTGGGAGAATTTATAGTTTTCAATTTATAGAAATACATTGGGAAGTGATCAACAAACTTATATGTGGCATGTTCGTAACTATGTTCAACATTGTTCAAATAATATGTCATGGTGCCGATACTGTTTAAATCAAGATGGGATCTCGACCACATTTGAGCCTCGTAGAACTTCCTTTTGATATTAAAAATTGTAATATGTATGATTTTTTTTATGAAACTTGTTTATTTATGTATCTTTTTAATGTTCATGTTATCAGAAAGTATTAAAATCATGTGCTAATGTAAATTTCAGTAATTTTCATAAAATTTTTAACTATTTCAACCGATATTGATATTTTCTCTGATATTTTCATAGAATGGGAATACTAATATTTCCACCGATACCGATATCTTCTTCTATGCTTCACATTGCTCGCTTCTCCGCCATCCGCCTCTCTCCGACGGTCACCGTCCACCTTTCTTTGCCGGACGTCTGCCTCTCTCTCAAAATCGCAGTTATAAGGATATCGCCTATCCTCCGCATCACTCGCTTCTCCACCGTCTGCCTCTCTCCAACGGCCGCCCTCAGCCTCTCTCCGTCGGTCGTTCTTCGCCTCTCTCTCTCGAAATTGTAGTAATGTTCCTAATTGCATTTTCGGAGCTTGCTTTTTTTTTTTTCAATTTCTTTTGGCACTTTGTCTTGGGCTAGTTTTTGGCACTCGGTTTTATGGTACTGAAATACTGAAAAAAGATCTTAGACTCCTCTCAGGTTAGGTCAACAATTTCATTTTATACTCTAGTTAATGATAATAGATAGCTTATTCTGTAGATTTCATGAAATTTCTTATGGCCAATACGTGAACTGCTGTCATTTTTTTTTATGTAATTTTCTTGTCCATTTGTTTTGATTGCTGATTGAAAGGCGATAAATCTAAACTAAATATCTGTGTGCATCAGTTTGTAAACGTCGATAAAATCTCACTGCTACTTTGTCTGACTTTGGTGCCTTAATTTTATCAAGAACAAGGACACCACTCTCCCAACTTGTGGAAAGACCAAGAGATGTGAGTTCAGAGGATTTTTGTTGCGAGTGACGTGTTTGGTAACTGTCCATTTGTATTTTCGTTAAGGTATTTTTAATCAATTTTAAACTCTCGACCTTACAACTGTTGTGGTAAAAACAAATTCTATTATCTTCTGTAAATTTCGAATTTACACAATAAATGATTAATTACCTAGTTAAGACAGATTCTCCTACCTTCTGTAAATTTATAATTTATATGATAAATTATTAATTTCCAGCTAAGACAGATTCCAAACTAGTTTTACAGATATTAAAAATAACAAATTTTACGTATCACATTTTTTGACCTCTTTTCTTTGTCTTTTTTTATTTTCATTTTTTTGCTTTTTTGGCATATCGGTTTGGGGCATTTGTTTCTTCCCAATTTTCCTTTGTGTTCACTTATTTCTCTTTGATGATTCTGCTTCCACATTCTTCCCTTTCGCCATGCTTGTATATTAACAACAATGGTGAGCATTAACCAATTCATTTACCAAATAGCATTTATCATTTATTAACCAAATCTCAAATCATTGTCACAAATGCGAGAAGAAGCACAAACAAAATCTCAGACTATAAATACATGTTTAAAATGAATTGTTTTGGAAAAGTACAATGTCCCAAGCAGGGATTCGTATGTTAATGCATTTGTGTCTAAAAACCTACAAGGGGTAGGATAAATTCAAGAGAGCAAAATAGATAAAAATGAAGGAGGATTAGAGATGTGAACTAATCATGGCTAGGACAATAAATACAAGTAGATGAAAAGAGGTGAGTTAATAATAGCAACTAGGTAGTAATAGTATTAGCCACAAGCATAGATGCCTTGGTTAGTTATGATATAACAATTAACATCAAATGTATCATCATAATTGAAAGATTTGAGAGCAATAAAAATATCATGTATATCATGCAAATGAATCGTTTACCGTGAAAATCTCATATTTACCAAAAACAATCATTCTGATTTATTGGCAAGTGTGTTTCCTTTTGACAACTTGCTTAACTATTCTCAACAAGCTAGCATAGCAACGACAACAAGGAGAAACAAATAAGAGAAAAGGCCTAGTTTAAATTAGGGTTATGTTGATTTACATAATTGTTTGATTATTCATATATGGCATTTGCTAACATATTAAACTGTAATGTCTGATAAAATTCAGTAGCTTAAATGTATAATTCATTTATATTTAATTAATGATTTTTTTCTTGATTAATCGTATTTTGTATAATTATAATAAAATGTAAATTATTTACATATAATGTTAATGTGCATTATGTCTATAGATTGTGTGCTAATTACAGTCTTTTAAATATGCAAATTTATGGGTTTACACACTCAAAATTTTATCAAAATACTCTCAGCGTGAAATTTATATCACATTAATTATAATTTGGTGGTATAAATTAATAAAGAAAAAATATGTTAATTAAAGTAGAAAGTCTTCCTATGGTCAAAAACAGTATAAACATTGTCAATTGCTAGTTAGTTAAAAACTAGTAAAGATTTTGCGTCTATAATCCAACTGTTGTTGGAATGCAACATAAAAAGACACACAAAAGTAAATGGTAGACAATATAGTGTAAATATACTGATAAGAGTACAAACACAGATATACAAAATACTATATTGGGATTAAAAAGGTGGGTAAAAAGTAAGTTAGTGTATTTTAAACTATTTAAGTAAATATCTCATTAATTTTTGACTAACAGTATAGGAAAAATATAACACAACGTAAAATTACATTGTGTAAAAAATAGTGAGACCTACCAAAATGCCGCCTACAAGGGAGGAAAATTGGCCACATCTTCCCCTAGGTGTACATGGTTTTGACCAGTACTTTTGAGCAAATTTTTGGTCACAATTAAGCCTAGGGTGATGATTAAGGAGGCCTAGAACCAAGTTGGAAGAAAAATCGTCCTTTCTTCATCATCTTTTTGCATGAGCTATGAAAAAAAATACTCTTCTTCCTCCTTTAAGAAAACCAGCAGCCTCCCTAGCATTCCCTCAAATATTTTTCAAACTTACAACTCCTAATTAAGCTTAGGAACAAGTTCAAGTCATTGGTGATCAAGTCTAGAGCAAGTTCAAGTTACTTTGAAGGTGAAAAATCCCAACTTCTCCTATGATTTTTCATGTTTTTCTTGAGCTTTTGGGTAAGGTTTTAATGAGGCTTTTGTCATGATTTATGTCAAGGAAAGTTAGTCAAGAATCAACCACCTTAGTAGAGGATCTGTAACGCCCCTATATGAGGGTTAACAGTTTTTAATGAATTAAAATAAAAATCAGAAATAAAAGTAAAACCTTAAAAATAAAGTTGCCCGGGGTTTAAATAAAAACTCTCAAAATAAAAATAAAAATATAAACGACAATTAAACTACAGTTTAATGTAGCACATTAAATTTAATAATATAAACTGTCGTCATCATTATTTTAACCATCAACGTATTTTAATACAGTCACAGAAAGTGACAATTGATGCTTACATTATCATGAAGAACATTCTTAACAATTTAAGTAGTCTCAATGTAATATAGCTACATAGCTTCCTCAACTATTTTTCTCGTAGCCACCTCACACTTAGTGAGTCCTAAAAAGATAAAAATATAAAGGAATGAGCGACAATATGCTCAGTAGAGAAAACCATTACTCACCTTTAGGTTTTTATCATTACCACATTAAAACCTGCATGGTTATTTAATACTCATCATTATCCATATTATGAGATTTATTATAATCATATTCTGTGGATACCATAGTTAATCATTACCGAGTTTCATACATATACATATATACAAATGTTACAGTTCATCATTATTCCTAGGTACCCACGTTCAATAGAGTATCACTCAACTCATCGAAACCCAAATGGGCGTGCTTGATCACCCTCTAAACATTCCAAGGGTGTTCCGGTGAGGGGACATCAAGCCCCGAGTCCTCACCAAGTCGATTCTTGTACAGTGTGTTCTGGGACTTTCAACCCAAGGAAGCGTCATCACCTTCCCCTATTTTACCTTTTAGGGTATTCATGCCCAAGGACGTAACCGTCGCCCTCTTCACGTCTCACCATTTCTCTATATTCAATCATTATTAATAGAGTCAGTTTTCCTAATCATGCTTCTCAATTTATAACATGTGTCAATTCATTATGTTCCTCGCCGGACAATACAAGACGAGTCCATGTCATAGTTTCATATGTGATACTCATATAATAGCAGTTCAACATAGATATATATATATATCTTGCGGTAAAACAATCAATTTTAATTCCATAAAAACCTTACAAAAGATGAGTAATAGAATCCCTACCTTCCAAGCTTATCAACAATCTTTAAATCCTGAAATCAATTAACGTTAGCTCCACACTCCCTTGATCCTAAGGCGTGCATAAGGACAATTAAAACTAAAGCACAACATACAACCACATTCATAAATAAATCATGTGTAAATCCATCTTATTAGTGTGCCATTAAAGCCTTTATGCAAATCTTTTTTTTGAATACCACAGTAAACAATTTTTGTCTTAACACAATATAAAATTAAACAATTAATCTATATGTTTTAGTCCCTAATAAGATTCATCAATCACTTAGGATAATATTGGAAAGGTTGCAAGACATTAAGGAATTAGGTGGTGAGCAAAGATGGGTTCTTGGTTCAGGTTAGCAGCTGGTATACCATGACAAACTGGCAGGTTTACTAGTTTCCAATCCAAAAATTAAAAAATTCATAAAAAATAAAATACAACTCCGATTTAGGTTTATGATAGCTCGTTAGAAAGCTTAGGATGTCTACTTTTTAAATATGCAAACCAATTTATAAAATTCATTTTAATTTAATCCCAGAATTTCAAGAAATAGCCGCTGCCCATAGAGGTATTACAAAGTTTATGGAATGTCAAATTTTTCTTTAACCCAAAACATATTATCCTTGTTCAAAATCTTAAAACCATTCCAAAATATGCAGCTTGCATTATATAATCACAATAAACATATTTTCATGAGTTTTATACCAAAATCATCATCAAACCATATCTCTAGCCTTTTTTATAAATAAGGGTGAAAACATGCTTATGTCAAACTTTCTCATTCAAAACCATAAAATCTAAATTATGCAGCAAAATAAATGAGCAATTTCAAAGTAAAGATGGTAGATAAGACTAGATTAATTTTCTAAAATCTTACCTTAAAATCTCATTGAAAACTTTAAGTCATCAATTCAAGAGATTAAAACTCAAGTTCAACTTTAGCATGAGAACTTTTGAATGACATGGAGCTGGGTTTCTAAAATTTAGAGAGCAGAAAAAGGAAGAAGAAGAAGAGAATGAGAGGAAGACATTTCAAGGAGAAAGGGAAAGATAAGTGTTGCACAGAGAAAAAAAAAATGAATGTATGGTTTTCTTTGTTAGAGGGCCCGATTGAAGGAAAATAATAGGAAGTGGGAAACAAGTAGGTGAAGCATTAAGTGCATTATGTCTCCTTCGGAGACTTTAGTTCATATAATGCCAAATGGCATTTTAGTAATTAATTTGATATTCCAAAAGCATTTCGGTAAATTTACTAAATAGATATAGAAAAATTTTAGAAAATTTTGAAATAGGTATAAATAAATAGAATGAAATAGATTTTAGATGAAATAAATTTTAGTTGGCATACTAATAATTAATTTAATTACCATATTATCTGTTAAGAAAATAATGTGTGTCACATGATCAAAGAGCTTAAACGATCCTTTGGTAAACCCTAACCTTAGCCTTGGTATTTTGTGTTGTTTTTAATAAAGTTTGGCATATATTTGTCTAAGTTTGGTCTGTGGCATATAAAATAGACTTTGTGGTATGATAAGGATTTGAGATGTATGTATGATGGTGATAGTGTATGTTTAAAACCTAGGATTAAAGGTTTTAAAATGAAGAGTTTCGCAAACTTTAATGTTAAGCAAAGTTTGGTTAGTTTCAAAGAAATGATATTTTGACATATTTAGAGGATGATTTATTTTCCCGACAAAACATGAGATTTGTCCAAAATAGCGAGATAGACGACTTTCATGGACAAAGTTTTGTGAATTTTGAAAGGACTAAATTGAAAAGTTTAATGCAAACTCAGTAGATTTAAAAATTGGATGAAAACCCCATTGTATAGTTGGAATTTGAGGAAAGTTAAACCACAAAAGTTGTAAAACTTGTCGAAACTACTAATAGTCACAAATGGCTTGTGAAATTTTTGCTCAGTTTAACAGTTATAAATTTTAAGAGTTTTTAACCATAGAATTTCAAAAATAGTGTTTAAAAGAAAAAAAAAACATTTTGAAATCAAAAGAATTTGACCCAGGAACTTTAAAGAGTTTTAATCCTTTTGAAAAACCAAGCCTAATGGTATAAAATGGTCATTTTTTATTTTGGGGGCAAAATCGTCAAAATTTTTATAATTTCGGTTTAAATCGTAAAGTTTTGTTAAAATGTGTTCTTCTGCAAATAGAAAACCAACGCCTTGTTTGTTCTTCATTGTTGTAGATAAGCAAGAAAATGTAAGCTTTAAGCTAAAATGGGCTCGAAAAGTTTTAAGACCCATCAAGGGCAAAATCATCATTTTTTGTAAAAATGCTTCAAACAAACCAGGAAACATCTAAATTATGAAAACGTCCCTTAATAGGAATTTTTCCATATTTTGTTGGTGATAGAAAGGCAACATAAAATAAGGAAAAAATAAACTACGTAACACTTGGGTTTATAAGAAAATCAACCTATGATAAGATTAAGTGTTTAGTGTCTAAGTTTTGTTATCAATGAGTTGTTCGATAATAAATAAGTAAGCTAATGACAGGATATTGTCCAAGTAGGACAGTTGGTCGAATAGTAAAGGAACGAGAACTTGGTTAATATTATGCCAAATTCAAGTAAGTTTCGAACCCTACTTACAGTGTAGAATTAAAGGTTTTAAACAAAAAGTTATTTACGTCATTTAATGAAAGACATTTATTGTGTACTCATTTAAAGATAATAAAGCATCATGTATGGTATATCACCACAATAAAGAACTGGTAAAATAATACACCAAATAAAATAAGTAGGGCACGTGTCACACCAACTCCCAATCCAAAGGGAGATACAAGTAAAGAATATTATGACCTCGGTGTTACGGTGATCTTGCCCATATGGTGCGAGCACTTGGGCTTTTAGTTCAAGATAAGTTTAAGGAATAAATAGTTAAAATTCATAATTAAGAATAAATGAATCATGCATATAAACAAAAATTATTCTGTGGGCTATATTTGGACTTACTGAGTAATAGCTCACCTAGTTATTTCATGCTATAAGAAATCCATCCAATTGACCAGAATAGAATTATTGTTGAGATGGCAATGACAAATAAGCAACTATGTAGCTAAAGATATGAATACTGCTATGAGAATGGTTCCGTTGTAAATTATATGTTTTGAAATATGTTACTTTAAAGAAAACTATTTGAACTACTACGGTGTGTAGTACAAAGTAGAACAAGTCTTATAAATAATTTTGAACAAAGAAGTATTTATGCAATATGTCATTATAAAATAAGTATTGTAAACTTTTTGGTAACTAAAATGTATTTATGATGATGTAAATTAATAGTTTTCTTTTTTAAAAAGTAGTCTATATTTTTATAGCTAAATAAGTAAGTTTAAGAAAAGAAAAATATTAAAAAAATGAATGGAAAAGTCGGGTTGTCACATAAAGAATACCAGACATTTGCTGCCAATAGTTTTAAAAAGTCTTACATTTTCTACAATTTCCTAAGTTAAAAATATAACAAAACTTTCAAAATATTATAAGAAAAGAGTAAGAGCTAGGTAGCATTTAAAAAAAATATTGTTGAAAATAGGATATTTTAAAATACTTATGATGAATATTATTAAAAAAAATACTTAACATAACTATTTTAAAAAATTCAAGTTATCATAAATGTTATTAAAGAAATAGTCGATCTGCTATAATTCACCTATAAAAGAATACCATTAATTAAAATGATTAAAATAAAATAATTATTATACAACTATATAGAACAAAATGTAATATTATTATTGTAATTACTATATAGTTTTTAGTATTTATAATATTTTCAAAATTTTGTTAAATTTTATCTTTACCTTACAAATTTGGCCAGGTAGCGTAGTTTTCTTTAAGAAACATGAAGCAACGATACAAAATGTCTTTTTTAGGAACTTTATGTTTAAGGTGTTTAGAAACATGATTCGAACCAAAGATTTAAATGAAAAATATTGTAGTAAAACTGGTTCGTGGGGTTGTTAAAAAATATACAAATACCTATTTGAACTGATTAAACCAATCCCATCCAACCCGTAAAGTGTGGATAATCAATAAATTATGAAGTGTGGATAATCAATTAATTATGAATTGGAATGCAGAACATGTTCTCAAAACTGTACTTGTGTGGATTGGCTGTGGATCAAGCATAGAGAGTAGTAACCAATGCAAACCGATCTGCACTTTATATATTATCTATATTAAAAAATATGAGATGCTATGGTAAGACCTTATTGTTTGTGCTTATTGATAAGACTCTTCTGTTTTGACTATTGGATGAAAACGGTTCAAAATCATACACTTATAAAAACAAAAATAGACACTGCCACACTTCATTATAACAATTTTTTAATCAAAGCAATTGTAAAAGTAATGAAAAGAAACTAAAAATGTTCAGAATATTTTTTTAATGGAGATGCGTTAGCATCGGTGTTGACTCGGTAGTGGGGGAGGAGGAAAAGAAGAAGACAGGCGGAGGAGCAGTGGATGACGGTGAGGTGTTGAATGAAGAAGGCGGGTGGAGGAGTGGCCTTTGTGACCCACGGTGGTCACACCCCTTCGCGACCTAAGTGACGAGATCTAGTCTCGACGATTAAGGGGCTAGGGGCTGGCAGTAGACGACCGAGGAGGCAACCCACAAAGGTCCGGTTATGGTCCACATAATCCTGACCTAAGAGATCCAGTCACGAAGATCAACAAAATCACACTGCAACCCGTGGTTTTTAGGTGGGTCGACTCATAGTTGTTTCTTGGGTGGGTCACGACCATCAATGGAAGTGGTTCAATTAGCTGTCATTTTTTGCATGGTCGTGACCGTCAACGAATGTGGGTTGATTCGCCCTTGTGTTTGGGTCACTGGCAACCCCTACGCTAGCAACAATGAAAGAGATCTGATCTCGTCTTCCTTTTTTTTTTTTTTAGTTTTTGGGTTTCTAATAAATTAGGTTGAGTGTGGGTGGATTCATTAAAACAATAGCTTATCTTCAACTATTAGATTTACATTCAATGGCTAATAAATGAGTCTTATCAATGAGATCTTTTAGAGGCTTTTATCATAACCATATTTAAAAAATATTTTAAGCACGTAGAATTATTTGTGGACTTATGTTAAATTATGCGTAGGATTTGACTTTTTAGCTTACAGGAAACGATTTGGATCATTACAAGACTAATTTTTGACTTATAATAGTATATGAATTTCAATTTTATAGTCTAGCTCTAGATTTTAAAAAATAAAATAAAATATTAAAAAAATTGTTCCAAAATTTTATTTTTTAGAGTCTAAATAACCATTTAAAGTAACTGAATTAATCTGTTGATCATTGATGTGTTAATTTCGAATTTAATTCAATACAAATTTGTCAAATCCGCACATGTATGGCTTAGATTGGTTTGAACAAAAAAGTACAAATCAGAACTTGTGACGTTCGTTTTAACCCGAATCAATACTTCCAAATGTACCCTTTATATTGGCCATCACACAATATTACAAATATAATTACTTTCTAAAAGTATAAAACTTGTGACGTTCTTTATATATATATATATATATATATATATATATATTTTTTTTTTTTTTTTTTTTTTTTGAACACTCGTTTATATAATTATTCTTGTAATCGAATTTTTTTCTTAGCTTTTTTTTTTTTTCCTATACAAGCCATTGTCCCACGGGAATCATATCATTTGGGTTTTCCTTATTATTTTTTCAAATTCATTGGGTTTGCTTGCTTTTCAACTTGGCTTTTGGTTCCTTACTAATGGCGTTTTCTTTGCTGGTATGTTGCTCTCTCTCTTTATTCAATATTGGTTTCATTTTTTTTCGTCGTTGATTACTTGCACCGTTGCTTGTAGGACTATCACTCTCTTTTTTTCACGTTTTTAGACCATAAAATAAATGTACTTGATTTTCTTCAACTTTCTTTTACATGTTTCCATAATATAGATGTTATTGGCGAATTCAACCTTTTTTAAAATGATTTTTTTCAAGGTAATGACTGAAATTTTGAATTCTTGAATTGGATATATTTATACGTTTTCTCAACCTCCTATTTTTTTTATGATAATGCATATCAACATTTTGGTGCCCATATTTAAAACGTTTTTTTTTTCCTATTTTTTCTGTCTTTAAAACAATGTATATATTCACATTTGGTGCAAATATTTAACATGGTTTTTTTATTATTTTCATCATTATATCCTAATACTTATATTCTTTATGATGACGCTCACACCCATATTTAACATATTCTTTTAATTATTTTTGTTATCTTCATATAACTTCTATTTTTTTATAATAACTTGTATTCAAACATTGATGCACATATTTAGTACTTTTTTATTGTTTTTGTTATTATCATAAAAATGTTTTTTTTTATGAAAATGCTTAAATTCACATGTTTAACTTTTTGTCAATTAGTTTTTTCATTTTTTTTAGGAATGTTTTTCTAAATCTATTTTTATTTTGCAGAATTCATAAATCTTTTTCACAACTACATACTCATTATGGTAATGAACTTTTTGATATTTGGTTTCGTGATTTGTTTTTTGTAAGGCGGATATTTTTTAGCTATGTCATTTTCTTGGATCTGAATATTTCAAAAATTAATAAAGTGCCCCCATATTTTTAAGTTTCCTTCAAGTGGAGAATCAGTATTATGATAATTAATTAAACGGCTTCATTTAATGAGTGTTTGGGTATTAATTGTGGTGTAATTGTTTGTTTCATTTGGAAATCCCTTTTAAAAAATTAAGACTTTATTTTACCATACCATATAATAACACTATTATTTTTTTAGCTGATATTCACTCGTTTAAATCATCTTTATTTGGTGGTGATTACTTCATTATGTAAAGATAAAAAATATCTTTGCATGTTTCATTACAGGCATTCTTGTGAATAAAAAACTACAGACATTGTAACACCCGTATTTTTAACGGGCATAATTTTGTAAAATTTAATGAATAAAATGTGACTATTTAAAATTACTAAGTTGTTTATGATCATTAAAAAAAAATAAAATACCACTTTAGTATTTTCTTACCAAGTCTTCCTAAGAAACATTCAAAAATTTACCAACACTTACTTCTACCAATCTTGTCTCCCTAAATTATTGCTCAATTATATAGACTTCTTCTCATTTTGCTAAATGTATCCGAAGGGGACATTGAATTATTTTCCGTCAATTCATAGAAGACATGGAGATATTTTCCCAACCACCTAATTAATTATTTCCTTATCTTCTTCTATAATTCACTCCAATTATCCCCTCAATTATGTTGGCATTATTTGCTAAAAGTCTTCATGGGAGACAAGATGATATTTTCCTTTAAGACTCTTTTGTTTCTTCTTACAACTTTCCCCCGTAAACATCCCATTCCTCTTAAGCATTTTGATATCTTTTTATTTAACTATCACCACCTTCTTCTCTAGTTCTCATTCTCTCCCTTCTCACTTCAAATTTCTAACTAAAGACATAGAGCACAAAGCTCTCTTTGTGGCCAAGACAATTATAATTCCCAACCATGATCGAGGCGGTTTTAGAGTTAATTCAAGCTTGATTGATAACCCAAACTTTGGTGCTTTTCAAAGAAGTTTTGAGGTAGGTTTTCTTTAATCTAAACTTAGTTTTTAGTATGTATTTTCTCCATGTTTAATGCATAAAAATACTTTAATGGCACTAGTAGACGGGTTTACACATAACTCACTTATGAATGTGATTATACGTCGTGCTTTAGTTTTAATTGTCCTTATGCATGCCTTAGGGTCAAGGATGTGTGGAGCTAACGTTAATTGATTCCAGGATTAAAAGATTGTTGATAAGCTTGAAAGGTAGGGATTCTATTACTCATTTTTTGTGAGGTTTTTATAGAATTAAAATTGATTGTTTTGCTGCAATATATATATATCTATGTTGAACTGATATTATATGAGTATCACATATGAAACTATGACATGGACTCGTCTTGTATTGTACGGCGAGGAACATAATGAATTGACACATGTTATAAATTGAGAAGCATGGTTAGGAAAACTGACTCTATTAATAATGATTTAATATAGAGAAATGGTGAGACATGAAGAGGGCGGCGGTTACATCCTTGGGCATGAATACCCAAAAAGGTAAAATAGGGGGAAGGTGATGACGCTTCCTTGGGTTGAAAGTCCCAGAACACACTGTACAGGAATTGATTTGGTGAGGACTCGGGGCTTGATGTCCCCTCACCGGAACACCCTTGGAATATTTATAGGGTGATCAAGTGCGCCCATTTGGGTTTCGATGAGTTGAGTGATACTCAATTTAACATGGATACCTAGGAACAATGATGATTGGTAATATTTGTATAAATGTGTAATTATGACACTTGGTAATGATTAACTACGGTATCCATAAGATGTGATCATAATAAACCTCATAATCTGGAATATGATGTAACCTACTAACCATGCAGTTTTTAATGTGGTAATGGATAAACCATAAGGTGAGTCATGATTTTCCTACTGGGCATGTCGATGCTCATCCCTATCATATCTTCATATCTCAGGTGGAACTCAGTGCAACATATCTGAAGAGGAATAAGCGAAAACAATCCTGCTGTTTTCGTGTTAGAAGACCCTGTTTAATTACAACTTATCTACAACATGTAAGAGTTGTATTATTTTTTTATGGCTGTGTTAAGTTATTTGGGAATTGTACTATGGTGATGATGACTGTAATTATATATATTTGGTGCTACACTAAAAACTGTGGTTTGTATTTAAAACGTTTATTTTTATTTTTCTTGTTGTTTAAAGACCCATGGGCATTGTTTAATTGATTTAAATAATTTAAAATTTAAAATTATTTTTATTTATTTAAAACTGTTAACCCCCACATAGGGGTGTTACAGAATTTTTGGTATCAGAGCCTAGGTTCGATTAACCTAGGGGGTATAGCACCACCTTAAAAATTAATCTGTGGAAATGGTTTTAAAGTTAGGTGTTAATGTCATCATCATTTGGTACTGATCCTAGTTAAATTTTCGCAGCCAGTAGAAACTATGCCACCAAGACGTCAAATGCAATCGTCTGAGCTGTCACAACCGGTTGAACATGCTCAAGAAGTTGAGCAACCGGAACCAATGGAACAAGCTCAAGAAGATGAGCAACTACGACATGCAACACAATCCCCGCCAGCTGCACCAGAAGTAAATAATTTAGGACAAATTCTTCAAGCATTACAGATTGTGCAAAGACCTGTGGAGGTTCGTGATCCTGAACAACGACATCTAACTCTGTTGAAGGAGTTTATGAAGCAGAAACCACCCACATTTAGTGGAGAACCTAACCCGGTCATAGCAGAACAATGGCTAAAGGCAGTCAAAAAGAAGTTGGACACCTTGAGGATTCCACGGGAGTATTGGGTTAGCTTTTCAACATATATATTTGAGGGTAAAGCCGAAGAATGGTGGGATCTTCAGAAAGACGACTATGACGTGCCGAATCTTACATGGGAGCAGTTCGAAACCATTTTTCGCAACACCTATATTCCTCAGAGCCATAGGCAAGCAATGATGCGAGAATTTGAAAACCTAGTGCAGGGAGATACAACAGTTGCCGAATACCATGCTCGATTTATAGAATTGTCTCGCTACAATCCCGGGGCTGTATCGGATCCAATGGCGAGATGCGAAAAATTTAGAAATAACCTGAGGCTGAAAATCAGACAAATGATAGCTGCTGTTCCATCAACAGATTTTCTTGATCTTGTAGCTGCGGCACAGCGGGCAGAGACAGAACTAAATAACTCCTATGGAGAGTATAAGGGTTCTGGTGGGCGTCAAAGGAAAATAAGTAAGAAAGAGAAGTCACAAGGGCAAGTCATTCAGCATAGTGGAGTAACTATTGGTGGTGGATCTTCTGGCAGTGGTCATTTCCAACCGTATGCTTGTCATAACTGTGGACAAGTGGGACATCTGAGGAGAAATTGCCCTAACCGCCCTACACAATCATCCTTTGCACCAAGGCCACAAGGAAGTCATTTTGGCTCCACTGTATGGGGAGGGAGTCAAAATCGTGGAGCGCCTCAGCAAAACACTCCAGCTTCCCAAGTCTCAGTAACTCAACCTCGAGGGTTCCAACCTCAGTACAACTATCAACAACGGCCATAGGGTTCCAGTTTTTATGCTAATCAGAACTTCCAACCGACTCCACAAGGCTCAGTGAATCAAAGGCCATATTTTTCTGGGAGAAATAATAATAAGGCTAGTAGTAGCCAAGGAAACCGAGGAAAAAGTGATAAAGGAAAAGCACCAGCACAAGCTTATGCAATTACGGCTACAACTGGACAAGGAAAACAGGCTGATCACTCAGTTGTAGACGGTATGATTCACGTGTCTCATTCTTGGGCTCATGTATTATTTGACACTGGTGCCACTCATTCATTTATATCTATGTTATTTGCTTCCGTACTACAATTAGAAACTGAGACATGTAGTTCATCATTAACCCTTAGTACACTAATGGGCGGGATAGCTGAAGTATCCATAATTTGTAAATCAGTGTGTATTGTTATAGGAGAACATAAACTATCGGCTGACCTATATGTAATAACTATGACAGAGTTTGATGTAATCTTAGGAATGGATTGGCTAACTAAATACCAAGCAATAGTATATTGTCATAGGAAACGTGTCTCTTTATTCACCAAGAATGGACAAGTTATCGAATTTCAAGCAAAGACAAGAACAGTGACGCCAGCCCCGGTGCTAAAGGCTTGTATTGGAGGACGAAGGAATTTCACCAATCTTGGGACAATCTTTGCTTCAGATGGAGAACTAAAGAAGAGTGACCTATCCTCTCACACTCCTGTGGTGGATGAATTTTTAGATGTTTTTCCAGATGAATTGCCCGGACTTCCGCCTGATAGAGAAATTGAGTTTGTCATCGACCTAACTCAAGGAGCAGCGCCTGTTTCTATTGCCCCGTATCGAATGGCACCTGCTGAGAAAGTGGAATTGAGGAAGCAGTTGGACGAATTACTGGAAAAAGGATTTATTCGACCAAGTACATCACCTTGGGGAGCTCCAGTACTTTTTGTGAAGAAACATGACGGATCGTTGAGGCTCTGTGTCGATTATCGCCAGCTTAATCGATTGACTATCAAGAACAAGTACCCTCTACCTCGAATTGATGAGTTGTTCGATCAGTTAGGAGGATCTTGCTATTTCTCAAAGATTGACTTACGATCCAGATATCACCAACTGAAGATAAGAGAGGAGGACATTCCAAAGACAGCTTTTCGGACTCGCTACGGTCATTTTGAGTTTCTTGTCATGCCTTTCGGGTTGACTAATGCACCAGCGGCTTTCATGGACTTGATGAACCGTGTCTTTCGACCGTACTTAGATCAATTTATCATTGTTTTCATAGATGATATCTTGATCTATTCTAAAAACGAAGAAGAACATGCTGAGCATTTGAGGATCGCTCTACAAACGTTGAGAGAACATGGTCTTTATGCAAAAAGAGAAAAATGTGATTTCTGGATGACGAAGGTCAAGTTCCTTGGACACGTTGTCTCTGAAGAAGGCATCTCAGTGGACCCCTCCAAAATTGAAGCAGTGCTAAATTGGGAACGACCAAAGAACGTGTCAGAGATTCGAAGTTTCCTCGGACTAGCTGGATACTATCGACGCTTCGTAGAGAATTTTTCAAAGATTGCTTCTCCATTAACAAAACTCACAAGGAAGAATGTCAAGTTCGTGTGGGATAATAAATGTGGAGAAGCATTTGAGGAACTGAAGCGAAGACTCACTAGTGCACCTGTGCTAATCATACCTAACAACGAGGAGCCTTACACAGTATACACTGATGCCTCAGGAAACGGTTTGGGTTGTGTGTTAATGCAGCATGGACGAGTAGTTGCCTACGCTTCACGCCAGTTGAAACCCCATGAGAGGAACTACCCCACACATGATCTTGAGTTAGCTGCTGTGGTTTTCGCACTCAAAATTTAGAGATGTTATCTATATGGCGTAAAGTTCAAGCTATATTCAGATCATTAAAGTCCGAAATATTTGTTTACTCAAAAGGATCTCAATCTAAGGCAACGAAGATGGACTGAGTACATGGTGGACTATGACTTTAGTATCCAATATCATCCTGGAAAAGCAAATGCCGTGGCAGATGCTCTAAGTCGTAAGAACAACGGACGTATAGCCAGTTTAGCATTGGAAGATTGGAGACGAGTCACCATCGCCGACTTCAACTTGCAATATTATGAAGATAACGAGAGAGCTTTCTTATTCAATGTGATAGCAACTCCTACGTTAATTCAGAAAGTAAAACAAGGACAATGGCACGATGAAGGATTACGTAGGGTTTGGGAACAAATACAAAATGGAGAACAACTGGATGGATGGCAGATTGAACCAGAAGGATTTTTACTTTACAAAGGAAGATTAGTTGTTCCAGAGGATCCATATCTCAGGCATGCGGTGCTAGATGAGGCTCACCGTTCAAAGTTTGCTATTCATCCTGGAAGCACAAAAATGTATATGGATCTAAAACGACAATACTGGTGGCGAGGAATGAAACGAGATGTAGCAACCTTTGTCTCTAAGTGCATGACGTGCCAACAGGTTAAAGCGGAACATCAAAAGCCTGGAGGCGAGTTGAGGAGCTTACCTATTCCAGAATGGAAGTGGGATCATGTGACAATGGACTTTGTTACTGGATTTCCTAAGACTCAAATAGGGCATGACGCCGTTTGGGTAATTGTAGATCGTTTAACTAAGACAGCCCACTTCATCCCAATCAGAACTAATTATAGTGTCTCAAAATTATGTCAATTGTACGTGGAAAAGGTAGTGACATTGCATGGAGTGCCAATGTCAATAGTTTCCGATAGAGATACACGTTTCACGTCAAAATTTTGGAGAGGATTGCAGAGGGCCTTGGGAACTCAATTGAATTTTAGTACAGCTTTTCATCCTCAAACAGATGGACAATCTGAACGTGTCATTCAGATTCTCGAGGATATGCTTCGGGCTTGTGTGCTGGACTTTGGAACAAATTGGGCTGCACAGCTGCCATATGTTGAATTCGTATATAACAACAGTTACCAAGCAAGTATTAGAATGGCTCCATATGAGGCCTTATATGGTAGACCTTGTAGATCTCCATTGTGTTGGGCTGAAAAGGAAGAGCGTCTTGAACTTGGACCTCAGTTTATCAGAGAAACAACGGATAAGATCCAGATTATTCGCGAACGTCTTTAGACAGCTCAAAGTCGACAAAAGAGTTATGTAGATAAGAGGAGGCGACCTTTAGAGTTCATGATCGGAGACTTTGTGTTCTTAAAAGTGAAACCAAAACGAGGTGTATCTCGATTTGGTGTTAAAGGAAAGTTAGCACCAAGGTATACAGGACCGTTTGAGATTGTAGAACGCATTGGAACGTTGGCATACCGTTTAGACCTACCACCACAATTGTCTCATGTACATAATGTGTTTCATGTATCGATGTTGAGAAAGTATGAACCCGACCCTTCACATGTGATCATGTGGACAGATGTGCCAATTCAAGGAGATACGAATTATGAAGAAATTCCAGTTCAAATACTGGATCATGAAATAAAATTATTACGTCGTCGTGGAATTCCTTTGGTGAAAGTGATGTGGCAACACCATGATGTGGAGGAAGCCACATGGGAACTTGAATCTGAAATGAGAGAAAAGTACCCACATTTGTTTTAACATTGTAATCAGTGTACGAAATTTCGAGGACGAAATTTTTATAGGAGGGGAGAGCTGTAACACCCGTATTTTTAACGGGCATAATTTTGTAAAATTTAATGAATAAAATGTGACTATTTAAAATTACTAAGTTGTTTATGATCATTAAAAAAAAAAAATACCACTTTAGTATTTTCTTACCAAGTCTTCCTAAGAAACATTCAAAAATTTACCAACACTTACTTCTACCAATCTTGTCTCCCTAAATTATTGCTCAATTATATAGACTTCTTCTCATTTTGCTAAAGGTATCCGAAGGGGACATTGAATTATTTTCCGTCAATTCATAGAAGACATGGAGATATTTTCTCAACCACCTAATTAATTATTTCCTTATCTTCTTCTATAATTCACTCCAATTATCCCCTCAATTATGTTGGCATTATTTGCTAAAAGTCTTCATGGGAGACAAGATGATATTTTCCTTTAAGACTCTTTTGTTTCTTCTTACAACTTTCCCCCGTAAACATCCCATTCCTCTTAAGCATTTTGATATCTTTTTATTTAACTATCACCACCTTCTTCTCTAGTTCTCATTCTCTCCCTTCTCACTTCAAATTTCTAACTAAAGACATAGAGCACAAAGCTCTCTTTGTGGCCAAGACAATTATAATTCCCAACCATGATCGAGGCGGTTTTAGAGTTAATTCAAGCTTGATTGATAACCCAAACTTTGGTGCTTTTCAAAGAAGTTTTGAGGTAGGTTTTCTTTAATCTAAACTTAGTTTTTAGTATGTATTTTCTCCATGTTTAATGCATAAAAATACTTTAATGGCACTAGTAGACGGGTTTACACATAACTCACTTATGAATGTGATTATACGTTGTGCTTTAGTTTTAATTTTCCTTATGCATGCCTTAGGGTCAAGGATGTGTGGAGCTAACGTTAATTGATTCCAGGATTAAAAGATTGTTGATAAGCTTGAAAGGTAGGGATTCTATTACTCATTTTTTGTGAGGTTTTTATAGAATTAAAATTGATTGTTTTGCCGCAATATATATATCTATGTTGAACTGATATTATATGAGTATCACATATGAAACTATGACATGGACTCGTCTTGTATTGTACGGCGAGGAACATAATGAATTGACACATGTTATAAATTGAGAAGCATGGTTAGGAAAACTGACTCTATTAATAATGATTTAATATAGAGAAATGGTGAGACATGAAGAGGGCGGCGGTTACGTCCTTGGGCATGAATACCCAAAAAGGTAAAATAGGGGGAAGGTGATGACGCTTCCTTGGGTTGAAAGTCCCAGAACACACTGTACAGGAATTGATTTGGTGAGGACTCGGGGCTTGATGTCCCCTCACCGGAACACCCTTGGAATGTTTATAGGGTGATCAAGTGCGCCCATTTGGGTTTCGATGAGTTGAGTGATACTCAATTTAACATGGATACCTAGGAACAATGATGATTGGTAATATTTGTATAAATGTGTAATTATGACACTTGGTAATGATTAACTACAGTATCCATAAGATGTGATCATAATAAACCTCATAATCTGGAATATGATGTAACCTACTAACCATGCAGTTTTTAATGTGGTAATGGATAAACCATAAGGTGAGTCATGATTTCCCTACTGGGCATGTCGATGCTCATCCCTATCATATCTTCATATCTCAGGTGAAACTCAGTGCAACATATCTGAAGAGGAATAAGCGAAAACAATCCTGCTGTTTTCGTGTTAGAAGACCCTGTTTAATTACAACTTATCTACAACATGTAAGAGTTGTATTATTTTTTTTATGGCTGTGTTAAGTTATTTGGGAATTGTACTATGGTGATGATGACTGTAATTATATATATTTGGTGCTACACTAAAAACTGTGGTTTGTATTTAAAACGTTTATTTTTATTTTTCTTGTTGTTTAAAGACCCATGGGCATTGTTTAATTGATTTAAATAATTTAAAATTTAAAATTATTTTTATTTATTTAAAACTGTTAACCCCCACATAGGGGTGTTACAGACATATTTAAAATTAAGGTCGTTGAGAAACTAGACTAGACTATTTGAGGTATATAGACCGACTATATATCAATTAAATATTTTCTTACTTTTAATAGGCTGTTTGAAAGAGCTGTTGAAATCATAAACTACAACTATGAACAGTATAAAACTCTCATATGCTGCAGTAAAAAAAAAATTTGCAATGTATAAGCTTTGACTTACAATTTTCAAACCAAAATTGTTGGTTTCAACTATTCTTTCAAACAGCCTATTAATACTATTGTATATCACTTTAAGAGGAGCATTATTTAAAAGAAAAATAAAGAATTAAGCTAAGAGAAATAGATTACTACCCTTCTTTATATGTATGTTCAAATTATTGCATTTTTGTCGTAGGAATGAAATAAATAAAAAAAAGAGATTAAAAAAATAAGATAGAAAATAAGGGACAGATGATAAAATTTTTCATTTGAGGTGGTTTGGAAAGATAAGGAGGAAGAAAAAAAAAATGCCTCTTTGAAATTATGAGTAAAAGTGCCAAAAAAAAAAGTTTTATTATATTTATAAAATTCTTATTTTACTTTTTGGTTACTTTGTCCTTTTTCATAAGGTTCCTCCCCTCTGCCTTTTTTTTCCCTCTCTGTGTCCTACAAGAGACTTTTTATCTCCCCATTTTACAATTTGTTTCAAAAATAATCCAATGCCATAATGCCCTATTTTTAAATATATATATAATTTATCAAGAAATTACCATGAGCTTACCATCAAATTAAAAAGAAAGGTATAACACAAATGACTCCCGAAGAATATATTGTCTCAAATTGGACTCTGCTTTTTAGTTTAAAAGGCATACTACGTTCAAGTTTTTAAAATGTACACAAATGGTCGTCTATTCAAGTCTTCGTCCAGTTTTGGACGTTAAAGTCCACTTAATAAAATCTCAGAGTTATTTTTTAACAAAAACTGTAGAGATTTTTTTTTTCCATTGATTAGTTAATTTATGACATATGGCCTAATAAAACTTAGTCTCTGATTAGTAGGAGGAACAAAAAGTATGAAGGATGATAAAAATTAAATGGATGGAGACTATAAAGAATGGAGAAGATTATAACGGTCGTTCAAGTTTTTGATAAGGTAGAAAAAATGAGAAAATATTGAAAGAATAAATGATATTTTTTATGTAATTACTATATTGTCTATTCCTATTACTTATTTAATAATTTTTCAAGGATAAAATAGCTTTTTTATATATAATTAGGATGAATTTGATGAAACTTTTCATCGTTAAAAGGAGTAGATTTTGTGGACTCAAGAGAAGAGATCATTTCTCTACCTCTCCTCTTCTTCCTCTCTTTCCCCAAACCAAACAACAGACTGAGTCTCTCCCTCTATCCCTCTCCTTCCACCATGTCCCTCCTCTCTGCTCCTCCACCCTCCTCTACGACCTCTTCCTCAACGTCTGCTTCGCCGTAGTCGCTGACCTCCACTGTGCCCATGAGCAAGACCCCGCATGCGTCTCATTATCGCACTGCCTTCTTAATTACAATTTACAAGGGCTTTTTGACTCGAAATTATTTCTTCTATTAATCTTTCCCTTTTATTTTTTATTTTTTAAAATTATTTTTTTGATTCATCTTTCAATTCTTAATTTATTTTTGAAATGTACTGTTGTACACAAAATCTCTCTATTCCTAAGTACCCATTAAAATTTACTCATGGTGCACTTTAACGTTTAGTTTTGGACGGAAAGCTAACAGAGCACCATTGGCGTGTATTCTGAGAACTGTAGGTTGTATATCCTTTAAAACCAAAAGTAAGGGTCAATTTGAAATAATATGTATTCTTTAACGACCATTTATGTTAATAACCTTAAAAAAATTAATTTTTTTTTTACGAGTATCACTGTGGCCATAAGTATCAAGATAAAACGAGTATGATTTTTTTTTGTGGGAGCCAAAAATTACCGGTGATATTTTAATAGATATTGGCTTAATAATTTAAAAAGAACAAATAAATCATTCTCGAAAATATTCTTGTGTTTGTAATAAAATTAACTGGAGCTCCCACAAATTTATGGTAATTGAAAAGATGACCCCATCCATTTTCAAGTGCAGAGATGACAGCTTTGAGTAGGGTGAAGAAAGCCCCGTCATCCACAGAAGGTGGGGAGAAAAATAAAATGTAAAATGCCCATGTGAGAAGAGTTAAGAAGCCCTGCAATAACTTTCATTTTCTCTACCACCAGATCCAATGCCACTTATCCCCACACGTTTGTGTTCACACTTTTGTGAATAGCACAAATCACTTTGACAGTTCCTAAAAGAAAAAAACATTTTGATAAAATAAGTGTAACGCCCCTATATGGGGTTAACAGTTTTTAATGAGATAAAATAAAAATAAATAATAAAAATAAAACCTTAAAAATAAAATTTACCCGGGACTTAAATGAAAACTCTCAACTCAAAAATAAAAATATAAACGACAAATAAACCACAGTTTAATGTAGCACCTTAAATTTAATAATATAAACTGTTGTCATCATCATTTTAACCCTCAACACATTGTAATACAGTCACAGAAAGTAACAATTGATGCTTACATTATCATGAAGAACATTCTCAACAATTGAAGCAGTCCCAATGTAATATAGCTACATCACTTCCTCAATTATATTTCTCGTAGCCACCTCACACTTAGTGAGTCCTGAAAAGATAAAAATATAAGGGAATGAGCGACACTATGCTCAGTAGAGAAAGCCATTACTCACCTTTAGGTTTTTATCATTACCACATTAAAACCTGCATGGTTAGTAAGTTACATCATATTCCAGATTATGAGGTTTATTATGATCACATCTTATGGATACCGTAGTTAATCGTTACCAAGTGTCATAATTACACATTTATACAAATATTACCAATCATCATTGTTCCTAGGTATCCATGTTAAATTGAGTATCACTCAACTCATCGAAACCCAAATGGGCGCACTTGATCACCCTATAAACATTCCAAGGGTGTTCCGGTGAGGGGACATCAAGCCCCGAGTCCTCACCAAGTCGATGCCTGTACAGTGTGTTCTGGGACTTTCAACCCAAGGAAGCGTCATCGCCTTCCCCCTATTTTACCTTTTAGGGTATTCATGCCCAAGGACGTAACCGTCGCCCTCTTCATGTCTCACAATTTCTCTATATTGAATCATTATTAAATAGAGTTAGTTTTCCTAATCATGCTTCTCAATTTATAACATGTGTCAATTCATTATGTTCCTCGCCGTACAATACAAGACGAGTCCATGTCATAGTTTCATATGTGATACTCATATAATATTAGTTCAACATAGATATATATATTGCGGCAAAACAATCAATTTTAATTCTATAAAAACCTCACAAAAGATGAGTAATAGAATCCCTACCTTTCAAGCTTATCAACAATCTTTTAATCCTGGAATCAGTTAACGTTAGCTCCATACTCCCTTGATCCTAAGGCGTGCATAAGGACAATTAAAACTAAAGCACAACATGCAACTACATTCATAAATAAATCATGTGTAAACCTATCTTACTAGTATGCCATTAAAGCTTTTATATAAATCTCTTTTGAATACCACAGTAAACAATTTTTGTCTTAACACAATATAAAATGTGAACAAGTAATCTATATGTTTTAGTCCCTAATAAGATTCATCAATCACTTAGGATAATATTGGAAAGGTTGCAAGACATTAAAGAATTAGGTGGTGAGCAAAGATGGGTTCTTGGTTCAGGTTAGCAGCTGGTATACCATAACAAACTGGCAGATTTACTAGTTTTCAATACAAAAATTGAATAATTCTTAGAAAATAAAATACAACTCCGATTTAGGTTTATGATAGCTCGTTAGAAAGCCTAGGATGCTACTTTTTAAATATGCAAACCAATTCATAAAATTCATTTTAATTTAATCTTAGAATTTCAAGAAATAACCACTGCCCATAGAGGTATTACAAAGTTTAACAATATAAATTTTCTGTCTAGGGCATATACACTTAGACTTCATACATATGCTCCAAAATAGCAACAAACATATACTTAGGTTTAAGAACGTAAATTTGAATAATCCTTTAGTATAAAAGAAAATTTATAAATGAAAGACTAAATTTGTTCATAAGATTCTAACATCGGATTATGGTTAGTTAGAAGCTTGAAATGGCTTCAAAACAGGTTCCTTTACTTCGGTATGACTGAAATTCTTGCTCAAATGGAGGTGATGGTGGCTGATTTTTATGGCTGCCTTGAAGAAGTTCTCTAAGTATTTTGCTTCAGCAAAGAAATGAGAAGAAGAGTGTGGGAACCGTGGAAGAGAAAGGAAGAAAAGATGAAGTCTTTGAAGAGAAGTGATAGAAACAATTATAGAGGAGACATGTTGAAGCATGTCACGGAGGAAATAAAGAAAATGAGGGTCAAGAGTAGTTGGAAAAGATATCCTTATGTCTCATCTAAAGACTTTAACACACATAATGCCAATATGACATTTTTGAGATTTATTAGAAGTTCTAAGGCTTTTTAGTAATCATACTAAATAAATATAGGAGAATTTTAGAAAATTTAAAAATAGATAAAAATAAATATTATAAAATAAATTTAAATGAAGCAATTTTTTTTATACACTAAAAATTAATTTAATTACCTCAATACCCGTTAGGAGAATAACGGGTGTCACAGTAAGATAAGGTAAAAGATGCTCATTTGAAAACTTCGCTTGAACTAAAAAGTTTTTGTTCAAACTAATTTTGTTATAATTTTTTTTTTCTCATAACGCCCTTAAGGTATATGGTCATATGTATATAGAAGGTTTTAAGGTTAGGCTACTTATTGCTGGATTGGTATTTACTTTATCTTAATTGCCTGATGCTTTTACGGATAAGTTAAAGAAATGTATTAAGTTTTAAATATATATTTTTTCTCGTTGAACTCTTTTTACTAATGACGTATTTACCAAACCGTAAAGAAATGTAATAGAAAAGGTAACAAGATTGGAAATGAAAGTAGGGATAAGGATCATTACCTTTCCTACATGTACTTATTTATTTGAGGGCATAATGAGAAATAATCTCATTTTATTTACAGTGTTTACTTATTTAAAAATAAGAATCTTACTCAATATAATTATTAAAATATTTTTTTTATATAACTAAATAATTATTAACTAATAACATTTGAATTTAAGTATTTACATAAACTCTGCATTCATTCTCTTTATAGGAATAAATGCTAAATGAAATGTAAAGATTCTCATTTTCTTTTCTTATTTTTTGTATTATGTGGGGTTAAAAAACTCCTATTATTAATTTGTAAATAGGAAAAGAAATATTACTATTTACTCTCCCTTGATGAAAGTAAAGATACCCAAAGTGTAAAGCATCGTGAACATATCCACTAGTATTTTTATACTTATTGTTATAAGTAATATGTGACCTAAGTTAATAAGAAAGAAAAGGTAGTACCTTTTGGCATTACTTATTAATGGTTACATATCTATAGTATAGTATATAGCAAATAGGATTTGCCAGACTTCAACGTGAAACCATAATTTTAACCCATCAGCAACAAAGTCATGTGAAAAGGAGCCTCTTTGTCTTCTCTCATATTTGAAAACTTTATTAATTTCCCAAGACTCAAATGAGGTCCACCGCTCACTTTTTCTACTTTTTTTTTTTTTAAAAAAAAAAGGGTAAATTTCATAGGAAAACTGCTTTGGGATGTCACTTTTCTTAACCACAAAATTCTAGTGGGTGAACTGGATATGCTTGTTGAACAGAATGACAACAATATATATGTGTGTGTGTATATATATATATATATATATATATATATATATATATGAGAAGCAAATTTTTTCAACCCATTCATTTGACGCTCACATTAACTTGAAAAGAGAATGATCGAGCCAAACCAGCTGTGGAAAACAAACTTTTTTAGGCAGCAAAATACTTTGCCCATAATTGCAGACGCTAATGGAGGACAAGTGATTGATTGACTTATTTTCAAGCCAATATTATTTACATAGATAGACAAATACAATAGCAGAGTTAGGAAAATAGATGCAGAAAAGCCAATATATAATTTCAGATTATATGAATAAGGTCTAATTCTAAATTTCAACTAAATATGCACAGTTAAAAAGAAAAAAAAAATATAAGCAAAACCACTGTCTACTCTCAATTATATGTAGCTTATATGTAGCTCCAGCCCAAATATAGATACATATCCATAATATATAAGATATATATAAATTATATATATGTTTGTATAAATAGAAATGTTATTGATTGGCTTGTGAAATAGAATCAATGATATGCCGTTTTTTCAATACGTTATAAATTTAAACTGCTAGACCAGTTCACGGGCATTTGTCATGTTGGTAAAGTCCAAAAACATATAAGATATGTATCCATTTGAAGCAAAGCTTTTCATCAATAATGAAGCAAGAAAACAAAAAGAGAAAAGCTGAAAAGGGCATTGGTTTAGCTTTGGCCTTGGCTAGCTCTTGAATGCAACAAAGCATGGACAAATATTTATGCATCATAATTGTTGAGGTGTCGGGTCCCCGGTCGGAGCCTGGTGGGCACCTCTAACGTATTATAGGGGAGGTTGCCCGGCTCAACCCCGAGTATTCCCAGCCGAGTTACATCCCAGCTGAGTTCTCAAGGAGGTCGAGAGCCCACGCGGATTTGCCTCCCCGCGGGGGAGCGTGTCCCCCAAGAGTTGAACATGTGACCTCTTGTATAAGAGGCCTTAAGGGTACCAATCCATCCAAAATGGATGGATTGGTACCTGAGAGACACCTTAAGGCCTCTTATACAAGAGGTCATGGGTTCAACTCCTAGGGGACACGCTCTCCCGCGGGAGGCAAATCCGTGTTGGGGCTCCCGACCTCCCTGGGAACTCAGCTGAGATGTAACTCGGCTGGGGTACTCGGGGTCGAGCCGGGCTGCCTCCCCAGCAATACGTTAGAGGTGCCCACCAGACTCTGGCCGGAGATCTCAACGCCTCAACAATAATCATAATAAAATATAATTCATCTTTAATATGTCACAAATCCGCTTTTCAAATCGATTAATTCGGAATATACTTAACTACATTTAATGACGGGACATGACTTAGGGATCATTAAGGAATAAAATATATATGTCGACTCACCCATAATTAACAACCAAATTGAGAATTAACATCTCTATCAAAACCGAACGATAGGACATTAACTGGAAAAAAAAAAAAAAAAAAAAAAAAAGAGATAATATATATATGACACAAGAATAAACGAGCATGTCATGTTCTATTATTTGTTTTTAATTATTTTGGTCTCTTTTTTTGGGTTTGAATAACCATACAAACTGTAAATAGAATTATTTGAAAAATCATTCTTATTATTTTGAAATTATTCTCATGCTATCACCATCGAACTCCACCACTAGCCGCCCTAATTAAACGCATTAGGAGGCCATAGCTTTCAATTTTCGCACTAATTATAGTCTAATACTTATGATGTCTTTCAATTTTCTTCCTCGCCATTTTTTATATGAGAAGTTGCAATATTGCTTCTTTGACTGCAAAAATTAATGAAGAAATAAGTAGAGAAGTGGCATTTAATTACTTCATACTTTAACAGTGATAGCATGTTATGGTTTCGAACTTAAATTCTTTATTTAAGTTTTAGTGTCTTAAATTATGTCTAATTAATCATATTTTGACAAAAGGATATAGAGTCAAATTATCTTTTTAAATGATGTATAACAAAAATAGTTAAATAATAGTTGGATGCATTATACCAGATAGTCAAATTAGAGCAATCATATTTAACTCTAAGAGGTTATTACCTTGTTACTAATAAAATAATAAAATTTAATTTAAAAAATATATTATATAATAAATTAAAATTCATAATTTTATAAGTTGCGGATTATAACCGCAGGTAAATGAAAAAGAATTTTCCCCAAATTATATATTTCTGTGATATCCCCAATTATTCAATATCATCTAATAAGACAGCTAAAGTCATTGACATGAAAGCAGGTTATCGTTCGTTTAGATTTGGCCGGTCCTGACAACTAAGGCGAAGTGGAGGACTTTATCATAGATTTCTGACCCTTTTTTTTTTTTTTTGAATATGAATTTTGACTAATTTTATAAATCCGTAATCAAGAAATACGGACAATAATAGTAAAAAAAAAAACGTGACATTTAGTACAAGTACGCCTTTTTTCCTAGAGTGAAAAAAAAAAAGAAGAAGGAAAAGTTACTATTACAATGCATTCATCATTTAAAAAAAAATGTGTACTACTTAAATCTCATTAATTGACATTGAATTAAATTAAAAAATGACCTCATTCATTGAATTTTTTTAATCTTTTATCAATTGACTTTGTACCCAAAAAAAGACTCCTTTTTAGCAAGAAAAATATGTTTACAACTTAAATCTCAGTCATTGACATTGAACAAAAATGAGCAAAATTCATTTAAATTTTTTCTATCTTTTATCAATTGACTTTTTACACAAAAAAAAAAAAAGTCACCTTTTAGTCTTAATTTCTATACTCGTACTCTTAATCAAATAAATAAATAAACGTGGTATTTTAATTAGTAGTTCCCCAAAAAAAAAATGTTAAAAAACGTGACAAGTAGTCTAGGATGATAAATTTGAACGGAACTAGAAAATCAGAAAATTAAAAAGGAAAACAAAAACATGGAAAGTAAAAAAAATAAAGTTATCTTACTTTAAAAAGTGTTGTAGTATTCAACTCTAACAGCAAATCCTTTCCTTCTTTATAAAATTAAAAACGCTTTACTCACGCCTCAATCACGGGCTTTCCGCTTTCAGTTCTTCTGCGTATAAATTAAAAACCGCACAAACGGCTGTCTTAAGGTTTTTCACTATTATATTCTCTCTCTCTCTCTCTCTCTCTTTCACTCGATTGTTCTCACTTCGGCGAGAGATCTGGGCCTAAAAATCTCGCCGGAAAAACAAAGTCCACGCTAAAACTTCTTTTGGGTTTGTAATGCTTAAGCCAAAAGTGGGATATCTCTCAAGTGTTTGGAGTTTAAGTGATTTGAGGATCAAGTTATGAGAATCTTAGAGTTTGGGTTTATTACTTTACCGTTTATCTGTGAAATCAAGAAAAGTTTTTTTCTTTTTTCTTTTTTCTTTTTTCTTTTTGCTTTTTTTGGGGGCTTTTTATTTTTTTTTACTTTCTAGGTTCCTAGTGCTTCGGTTACGTAACGAGCATCTGCTTGTCTTGTGCTGAGATAACATTGGTCATTGGTCATTATATTTATTGATCATATATATATATATACACACACACACACATATGATTTATATCTGACTGTGATTTTGGAATAATAATAATCAAATAGGTTTACTCTCCAATAACCATTAAGCTTAATAGGCCAAACAGCAGATTCTTTGTCCTTGTTTGCCCACTTCTTGAAGTAAAACTGTGTTTTTTTTCCTCATAAAATTTGTTAATTTTCAGTGGTCAGTTTGTGGTGGTTGGTGGTCAATACTAAAAAAAATAAAAAAGAAAAATGTGTAGCATAGGATATTCAGATGAGGAGTGTGGTGTTGGTAATCACAAGGAGAATAAGATGGGGTTGAAGCTTTTGCTAAAGCTTGAGAAATTAAGGATTTTGCCGATGGGCAATAATACTTCCAAGAGCAGGACGAGGTTGTGGATGATCAGGGCATTTACCACTGTGTTTCTATGGGCTTGTGTTATTCACTTACTGGTTTTCAGTGAGGCTTGGAGACCAAAGTTGTTAATGGATTGGCCTTCTTGTTTTAGTCGTGATAATCAGGAACATTTTTTCTTAACTACTGATCATCATTTGTCTTCGATACCGCCCAAAGTTGTCTCCCCACCAAAGAGTGAGCCTATATTTGTCAACTTCAATTTTTGTTTTTTGGATATTTTCTAAACTCCTATTTTTGTCTGAATTTTGGGGTTCTCTTTTGTAATTTCAGGAGTTTACAAGAATAATGGATATCTCATGGTTTCTTGTAATGGAGGACTAAACCAAATGAGAGCTGCAGTGAGCATACAATTATGGATATATATTCCTTTGTTCTATATATCCACATTGTGTTTTTGTCTCATAAATTCTGCATTTTCTGCAGATATGTGATATGGTTGCTATTGCCAGATACCTGAACGTCACTCTAATTGTCCCAGAGCTCGACAAAAAATCCTTTTGGGCAGACCCCAGGTAAGTTCTTTTATAATTAATATTGAATATTGTTGTTTCTCCATAAAAAAACACGTTTGTGAATGATCATGTTTCCTTTGTTGTGTGTGTGTGCTGGTGGCAGTGAATTTCAAGAAATTTTTGATGTTGACCATTTTATTACTTCATTGAGAGATGAGGTGAGGATATTGAAAGAACTGCCTCCAAGGATAAAGAAGAGAGTTGAATTGGGAATGTTCCACTCATTGCCACCAGTTAGTTGGTCCAACATTTCCTACTATCTTCATCAGGTCGGTTTCCCAAAAAAAAAAAAAAAAAGAAAAAAGTTTGAGCCTTTTTTTTTTTTTTTCTCTCTTTGAAGTTCATGACTTTCAAGTACTAATTTTTCTTTTTTTTTTCCTCGCAGATTCTTCCTCTAGTGCAAAAGCACAAAGTTGTGCATCTAAACAAGACAGATGCTCGGCTTGCCAACAACGGCCTGCCTGCAGAACTTCAGAAGCTGCGTTGCCAAGTGAATTTCAACGCACTAAGGTTCACTCCGCAGATAGAGGATTTGGGTAGAAGGGTTGTGAGGATTTTGAGAGAAAAGGGTCCTTTTCTAGTCCTTCATCTCAGGTATGAAATGGACATGCTGTCTTTCTCTGGCTGCACTCACGGTTGCAGCCATGAGGA
Organism: Artocarpus heterophyllus; assembly: GCA_025403435.1. Lineage (NCBI taxonomy): Eukaryota > Viridiplantae > Streptophyta > Magnoliopsida > Rosales > Moraceae > Artocarpus > Artocarpus heterophyllus. The sequence goes on along the minus strand of CM046347.1, from coordinate 6,440,764 downwards.
GGCTGAGGAGCTCACAAGAATGAGGTAATCTTTGTGCCTTTCAGTTTCCTTGTTCTGCATCCGTAACTTTTTTTTTCAACCTAATAAAAAATTATTGGTCCTTTTCAGATATGATAACCCCTTGTGGAAGGAAAAAGCTATAGACTCAGAATTGAAGAGGAAAAAAGGCTTGTGCCCTTTGACACCTGAGGAAACTGCATTAATGCTTAAGGCATTTGGTATTGATCGAAACGTTCAGATATATATCGCGGCCGGAGAACTTTATGGTGGCAAAAGAAGGATGAAAAGTTTGCTGGCTGCTTTTCCTAATCTGGTTAGCCTTTAAAAGAAGCCGAAATCTTTCACAGATTTAGAGATAGTATTGCCAACAATAATTGTTTGCTTGTTAACTTCATGGAACAGGTGAGGAAAGAGACTCTTTTGGCGCCCTCGGAATTGATGTTTTTCCAGAACCATTCTTCCCAAATGGCAGCAGTGGATTATCTAGTCTCCTTGGAAAGTGACATTTTTGTTCCTACTTATGATGGAAACATGGCTAAAGTCGTCGAAGGCCATCGCAGGTACTAACTTTTCTCCGAATTATCTGACCTTTTTTTCTCCTAATTTTCCTCTAACTTCCACGCAAAACAAACTGAATCCACCATATGTGCCTCCTTTTTTTTTTTTTTTTTTTTTGTCCATTTCAGATTCTTGGCGTTCAAAAGGACTATTTTATTGGACAGGAGGCTTCTGATCAGCTTAATAGATCAATACAACAATGGCTCATTGAGCTGGGATGACTTCTCTTTCAACTTAAAGAAATCCCACGCCGATCGAATGGGGAATCCAATCAAGCGGGTGGTGATTCCAGATAAACCGAAGGAAGAAGATTACTTCTACTCCAATCCACAAGAGTGTTTGCAATTGATAGATAATGAACCAGTAACTAAAACCCCAACATGATCTTGGTCAATCCAATTGATAGATATCTCCGTACAGAAACTCAAGCACAGAACAAGGATCACACTCTGTATATGTTTTTGGTTTCGGAGAGAACCATGAACACAAAAGAAGGATATTCCAATGTCAATAATTATCATTATTTTTTTTAAAACTTTTTTCATAGTTTTTGAAAAAAAAAAAAAAAACACTCTGAAAGTAAAACCTGAGTTACAAGGTTATATGTCAAAAGCAGTTACTGCTAACGAGTTCTTTGGGTATTCTCTCCACCTTACTTTTGCTGTGCTTCTTTACCGTCAATAGAATGTAAATTAATTTTACGGGAAAAAAGTTATAAAAAAATACCATCCCAGTAAGATACAGTTTTTACTTTTTAACTCTAAGATCTTCATAAAAAGTGTGCCATGTTTATAAAATTTTTCATCCCCTACGGAAAAAAAAAAAAAAAAAAGCTCATTCTAAGCCAGCTCTAAAAGACTTGTATACTTGAGTCTAACAACGTGAATATCATTTAGTATTATTATTATGATATCCAAATATATGAGGAGTATAAGAATTCAATAACATGATGCAGGCATGCTGAGAATAATAAAAAATAATATTCTCTAAGGGACAAAGCAATTATGATTAGATGCTAAGCTGTTTATTAGTATAATAGATGTACACGTATACACATTTTTAATGGCAGCCATTTTTGGCACCTGGAAAACATCATTCTTGGTGATGCCAAAGCCCCCCTTTTCATGGTGGGTTTTTAGCGAAATAGTTCCAAGTCATTTCTAAAAGGGTGTTTGGTTATGTTCTGGACTATTTTTTTAATTATAAACAATATAAAATTTTTATATATTATAGTAACAATAAAAAAATCGTTATAATATAAAACTCTCACATATTATAGTAAAAATAATTCTAATCAACGATTTTAACCATCTTATTAAACATCTTATAGGCAAACATACCATGTCTCTCCATTTTTTTTATAATTGTCAATACAAGAAAAAAAATATATATATATATATTATTATATTCCTATAAAATGAAAAAGAATTTTTTCAATGAGAGCAAATAACAGACAAATCGCAATGATGGGATCCCAGAACTAGTACTTAACAACAAATTCTGCATTATTATTTTCAAGTCATTATTTGAAAATCCCCAACTTTGACAGCTGATCCAAGAGATGAGAGAGAGAGAGACAGAGACAGAGAGAGGTGACCCAGAAATAGTATTAATCGGATAGGAACAAAACGGCAGTGAATTTTTCAAGAAAAAAGTATTTACTTCGGTGGGTGATCCAAGAAGCCACTCTCCATTAAAGAAAAAAAAAATTCTTCCTTTGGTCATAAAATCAATGGCCACTTGTGTGTGTTCGACTTCCACTCAAAGGCGGCTAATTAGGGCTTCAAACGTATCTTTCAAAGTACACAACCAAGAAAAGTGGGATAGTTGAAATTCCCAAGGGGACTTGGTGAATTTCCCTCCAAAACAGTGGAAAGTTGGCGAAATTCTTTTGCAAGTATGATTTTTTTGTCATATTCAACAGAGTTCAACTCTTCGATTAAGCTTTTATGGCGCAATTGAAGTTCAAGCTTTAATGATCATTGTCCAGACGAGATTAGCTAACTTGATTTACTCATTTACTTAGTGTTTAGAATTATTAGTTATAATTGTTTTTAACGTAACATATAAGAATTTTATACTATAACGATTTTTTTTATTGTTATTGTAGCATACGAAAGTTTTACACTATTTATAATTTAAAAAGTGGTGTAAACCACTACAGCCAAACACTTTTTATGTTTAGGCGATGTGCTTAGAACCAATTGCGGTTAAAAACACTATAGCATGTGAGAGCTTTATACTGTAACAATTTTTTTCTTTTTACTAAAGCTGCGGAGACTTTCACATTATTTATTGGTTAAGATCAATTGATTCTAACTGAGAGTCAAATACCTTGTTAGTTGTTTCTAAGATATTCGATATTTCAGATCCTATTTTATTAAATCCTAAAACTTAAAAATGAAAAAAAAAAGAAAAAAGAATCATTTATCAGGAACCATGGATTCAACTACATACTAACTTCCTCTACCAATGCTAGTACTCCAAGTCCAAAACTAATTCAACTTCTTAAAAGTTTCATAATTTTTTTTTCCAACTTTTTATCGAAAGTAATATTTCTTTACTGAGAATTGACCCCTTTTTTACACTATGCAGAGCTGCAGAAGATTATCATAATTGTTCTCCCCCATGAGAACTTTCATCTGAAGCTAACATTCTTAGAGCATTTAGAAACGTCATTTTAATTATATTGTTTCAATTACTATAGTGTAAAGCTCTCACATCTTACATGGTAAAGCAAAAATAAGCTATAGTATAAAGCTTTTACATACTATTATAGATTGGTTTTAAGTGTGTTGTCAAACGAACAGAGATATCTGTAGACGTTGAATTTACAATCAAATATAAAAAATATTAATTTAGATTGTTTATGTTCTGTTTAAGAAATTTGAGCCCTCAAATCACCATTAATTGGATCTGTAAGCTCCAAAAAATTGATTACACTGCACATAGTAAGATTAGCAAATTGAAATCAAACTGAATAGAATAACGCTAAAAAAATAAAAGATACCACACGTAGATTTTTATAGTGGTTTATTCTGTAAAAAGACTATGTCCACTGTTCTTCACTATTGTATGAGAAGTAAATTTGGCAAAGTTTCTATATGTTCCGTATATCGTATCTCTACAATGAAAAAGCTATCTCCTTTTATAGAGACTAGGGATAAATCATGGCCTTCAACTGTCTAGCGGGATGGAATGATGCCCTGGAGGTAACTATAATAGTGAGACACATATCGGTCCGTGATAGATTACAAAGATCATGCTCTTGCCACGTTTCAGTTCATGGTCGAACGTGCTAAAAACCATCAGTTCGTGCTAATCAATCCCATCGAACAAACACTTGGCAAATAAATCTAGACATGCCTTCAAAACCACATTATCTGATTGCACCGATCCGATCAAACCCAAACTCATCGTTCTATTCGACTCGGTCTAATCGCAACAATGAGCTGCCATCTTGGACCTATAGACAATTTAGGCCTGACCAAATTGTACTTCAACAATATCCACTAATACCAACAAGTATGACAAACATTAAAAATTTATCTTTCCGTATTTGTTTAGGCTCATCAACATATGAAAAATGTACGACTAGACCAAACTCTTTGGTCATCACTCCTTAAGAGAGACAGCATTGAAATTTGAAACCCTAGACTAAGTCCACTTAGATTCAAAATGTATCCTCATTCGTAAGGTTCCCAAGCAAATGTAACGAGAATAACGGTAAAGAAAAAGGACATTAACCTTTTTATAGCATTTATTTTAAGTTAATTCAAAAACTATATTTTAATATCATCGAATATATACCTATATATTAAAATTAATAAATAAATTTATACCATATCTCAATCAATAGTTAAGTTTAACCTTTAAAAGGACCAAATTATCTTAAAAAGAGAAAAAAAAAATAAAACTTTCACAAAATAAAAAATAAAAACAAACAAACACTTATTTTTGAGAAAAATCTACAGATTTTTAGATTTTTAATATCAAAATCCTTAGTATAAAGATATTTTAAATTTTCAAAGGTATTTTATTTTCAATTTGAGGATTTTTGCATATTAGATTAAACATTTATTGAGATTAAAAACTAAAGATATAGTTTTTGAATAAATCTAAAATACAAGGTATAAAGAGTTTATAACCCTAAAGAAAAACATAAACAAGATATATCAAAGAAGAAGACGAGATCATTGCATTGGCAGGAACTCACCCCAAACTAAATCATTACAAATGTGAGAGTTGCTTCACTATGTGCACTGGATCATCTACTGAAGTTGGAAGTGAATATCTGAAAGTTTCTTCTAAAGACAATCCATGCACAAAGGAGCATAGCGTAAGGAGCATGTACATGTACAATTGATCTAAAAAATTGACTCATCCGATCACCCTCTCACCTTGAACGACCCTCCCTCCAAAATTTAAAAAGAAGAAGAAGAAGATTAAATAAGAAAATTGGGCAAACCTAAAAATAAACTACTTTTGCTCTATTCTGAGCCTCTTACGAGCTTGTTCAAACTTGTCGTTCTCGCTGGTTGCCTGAGAGTTTGCCGTCACTTGATTGTTCAATGATTGGTTCACGTGATCCTAAACGAAAGCAAAAGTTAACAACAATGACAAAAATTTGAAGGTATCAAAGCGTAATAAACGAAGACATCAATCAATGTCTCAAGTCTCTATGGTAAATGTCCCTATAAGACGAAATGCGTGTGGTAGCAGTGGTGGTACTAGAAGTTTCATATGTAATATGGCTGAGAAGTCGTGGAAAAACCTTTGAACCAGATGCCATAGAAGTCGGTCCACTATCTGTTCGATTTGAGACATCGATTTGCACCGAGATGCTGGTCTGTGACAAATCCATGCCTGAAGATCGCAGAGCTTGTGTCAGAGTATCTAGAACCCTGTTCGATAAAGAACAGCACCTTAGTTAAAAAAAAAAAGAGCACATTCAATATCCTTCCAAAAGAAAATCATTGAAATCATCTTATCAAATGTATGAAAAATTTTCCGAAAAGAAAGGCACAAGGAAAAGGAGGCCATATGCTTTAGAAATACAAATGCGAACAACCATCACTTTGCTTTTCTGTTTTTTTCCCTTCATGTTTGTAGTAATAACAGATTACCAAAACACTTCTTTTTTTTTTTCAAACCAAGAAACTTTATATTGAAATAAAAATATGTACTAAACTAAGAAGGAGAGGTTCCCTCAGGAAAAAATCAGAAGCAGGACCAAAAATAGGGGTTCAACTTCTTACAAGATCAGAAAAAAGAACTTTACAAAATTCACTATCTTGATGAATCCATAAAGCCACCCAATATCTAACCTTGTCCCAGACTACATCACTATAATCCTCAAAATTATCAAATATTCTCCTATTTCTCTCTAGCCAGACTCCCCACAAAACTTCCAAAACTGCAGTCCTCCACAACAGTTTATCTTTTCTATTAAAACAGGTAGACACAGAATAATCACATAATTCTTTGCAACTGCTTGTGGTGACCCACAAAAACCCCAATTCTCTTAAACCTGCATCAAATGCTATGAGTGCAAGGGCGGCGTAAAAAGAGGTGATTTATTGATCGCCACTTTTCCTACAAAGAATGCACCAGTTAGGGGAAATCACCTTATTTGGATGCCTCCGCTGCGTCAAATCATTAGTGTTATCGAGCACAAGTAGCCAACCAAAACACATCTTGCGGTAGCAATAAAACCATTTTCAAGATTTTTAAGAAATTAGATAAGTTCTTAGTTCAGGCTCACAAACCAGTTTCCCATGACAACCCCGGCAAACCATCAATATAAAAATCACACTAGCTACATTTAAAATAAATAAAAAAAATAGAAAATAGAAAATAGTGGTAAACAACTATTATTCACATAGAAGACAACAAATCTAACAATGTTTATTGTCATAAACAGGTATTAGTATGGTGCCTGAGGCAGGTAGGATTCAAATTAAGATCGCCTCAAAACACAACCTTCCAAGTAAAATGGCTAAAAGCCTAAAAACAAATCATACAAACTGTAACACTTTTACCTCATGAAACAAATTAAGAAATTCTTTGTGAATACTCACCCTTGAGAGTATGAATTAGAGATGCCGGCTGATCCACTTTTTTCCTCCTGAATACTAGATGTTCTATTTAACACGGAACATGAAGTTGTATGTCCACTCTGCCACATTACGGGTTGTGGTTGTGGTAGGGAATCCACATTAACAACAGCAGAAACAGATTCCTGCAAAGGTTGCAAAGGCACACCATGCCTCCCGATAGGATCAAATATACTTGTTTGTTGCATGTTGAGAGGAGCCGCCTGACTGGCTGACCCAGGGTGGTGATCCATTGTTTTGTAAACCATAGCAGAGCCCATATCAGATTCCGGTGAGTTCTGTGAATTAGGGAGCACTGACGGGGTGATAACAACGTTATTCTGAAGATCAGAACCATTCTTTATAACTTGACTTGGATCTGAAAAACCTTCCGTAGGCACATGTTCATTTTTCTGAAGCAAACAAATTGAAAGTGTCAACAGGTTTCTAATTCATGACTACCACATAGCAAATTTGTAACGTTGTGCTCCATGGTGAATACACTAACTTCATGAAAAGAGAATATGGTTTAGTTCATTTTAATTTGGTTAGGATGTTGTAAAATTTGCAACATTTTCATCTACCCAGAAGACCCGTACAAATTTTTCTTGCCTTTAACATGGCGCTAAAGTGAGCCTTCCAGAATTATTAATTAGAAACAGTGAAGAAGTTGATGAAAACAGATATCAAGCACAAAAGGCAGCATATAACTCAAAGGAGGGGGTAATCAACAGCAAGTTCTGCACCTAAATCGTTCACATGAACCGTATATGGCAGCAAAAAAAAAAAAAAAGCGTGAACGTGTTCTCTAGCTGCCAAACAAGCATGCATCATAATAGAACAAATTAGTAACTAAAATCATATGCAAAATTCAGCCCTGCAGGCAACCTAAACCTAGGTTAATATCTATTACAACACCAACCAACCCCATCTCCTTTGAAGGAAAATATATATATTAACCCCATTGCCCTCCTCAAAATATATATATATATATATATATATATATATATATCTTAATAAATGAAGTAACTCTTCAAATCAAGACAAGCTCAATATTAATATTTAAAGTATAACTCAACAAAAGGTAAAGAAGTGAAAAGCATACTGTATCAATTGAATAACGGACCCAATAACTGTAAAGATTCCTATCATTTCTTTTTTCTAAAAAACAATAATACATTAATCAGAACGCTCTAATACTTGAACAACATAAGTTTTGTGTCAAGTCAAAAACCATGCTTCTCCAATAAAGTTTTTGAACTTAGTTTTAATCTAAATTGTCCATTAAAAAAAAAGAAAAAAAAAGAAAGAAAGAAACATTTCCGTGAGCAAACTTGGAAACATATACGATTAGTGTACAGTTTGTCCACGCACTTGCTCCTTGTGTGCCATTTAGCCATCAGCCAATCACACATAGTCCCAAAAAACCATATTGCACAGCCATACACAGGCAGTTTACACATTTCAAAGTGTCTAAATAACATGGGCACCAGATGAAACACACTCAAAAATGATCACACACAAGCAAACAACAAAGCAATGCTAAAAGAATCGATTACTCCGAGAAGATAACTTGTGAATTCCCCTTCGTATACACATGTGAAGCACAAGAATTATTTTACAAATAGAATCAGTTATTATTTATAGAGTAAAAAGAAAAGGAAAAAAAATCTTACCCATGGAATCAATTTTCTTGGTTCAGAACTCCAACCATGATATGACCCCTCATACATATTTAACTTCTCCTGTAAGAACTGAATGTATTCTATAACCTGCACATATAATTTCAATCATAAGATACAAAATAACATTATTACTAGATTAACCATAAAAGACAGATGACGAAATGGACCTCCAGTAAGAATGAAGCCTTATCTCTCTTCTGATCATTTTGGGGTATGAGATCCCTCAGTGTTTGAAACCTGCATAACCAAATCGAAACTTTCATCTAACTAAAAACCATAAATACCCACCACGTTAGTTATTGCATATTTTTCGAGTGAAACATTTGGCAAAGTTATAAAAAAAACAAAAAACAAAAAAACAAAACAAAACAAAATCTGAAACTTTATAAACTTAAATTATGCCGAAATTTAGCTCATCATTACACACAAAAAAGTGGTATGAAGTTTAAAACGTGCCTCTCATTAATCTTGCTCCTTCGACGCTGCTCAGTTTCGGAATGCTTAGACCTATTTTTTTCCCTGCTCTTCCCTTCTACTTTTCCTGTCAAATTCTCATATTCAAAAACCAAAAAAAGAGAGAAGAAAACAACAAAAAGACAAAGAAAGAAGAGAGGAAAAAAAAAAAAGGACCTTTCTGGGTAACTACTTCTTCATCGTCGTCGAATTCTTCGTGGTGTCCCTTCGAAGACTCCACCATCTCCAAAACCCACTCTAAAAATCTTTTTTTTTTTTCAAAAAATAAAAACGGTTAAAATTCTCCGCTCGATACGAAATCCAGAAAGGAACAAAATTGAACAAAAATTCTGACCTACGAACAGAGAGAGAACTTGGGGAAGTAAAAGCGGCGACGATGACAATGCCGGAGCTCCGACGAGTCTTTAAACGAAATGCTAGAGAGAAAAAATGAATTTTATTTTCAAATTTTTTATAAAAAAAATAAGAATAATAAATTTTGGTGTCTATTTTGTAGTACAGTTCGAGAGCGACGGAGCCCTAGATGATGAGTTACCTCTTCTGCAATCTATTACTTCCCAAAAACAGGTCTCAGGCTTTTTTCGCTTTTTTTTGTTTTTTGGTGATTATTATTATTGTATTGATTAGGGGAAAAACAACTTTTATCTGTTTTTTGATTGCAAAAAGAAACGATTATTAATTTCGATAGTGATTTATGCTAACGTGTACATCCGAGGTTAAGGCTACTAACCTGCGCACCATCGTGTCACGTGACGTACTGTGTTTCGGTGCACAGTTCCTGTGGTTTGGTTTTGGTGATGTACGGTAGCTACTTGTCCCTGTTTGGGCCTCGAGTAGACGTTGGGCTTCAGTCAAATGGCCAATCTCATAGGCCCGTTTAAATTTTAAATTAAAAATTAAGAATTTGGATTTTTCTTTTATTTGTCGTGAAGGTGAAAAAATTAAAGAAATTTCACTTCAAGGACAAGTTTACTGTATGACCTTTATATTATTTACATAAAATCTATTGAGAAATCCCATCTATCAATATAAACCTTTTATTTGTCCATACAATGAGTATGGTACATCCCCTCGAACCCCTTGGTTACATCCAACAATGCTTCTCTGTTACACCCGGGAAAAGTTTTTCCCCGAACCCTATTGATTGCATCTTAATCTCTAAAGACTAGAGATAGCAATTTAAGTCATGACACGATAATACAATACAAAATTTCTATAAAATTAAAGGGTGTTTGGGTCAGTAATGGGTTGGCACAATTAACACGTCATTAAATAGGTTGGGTTATGATTGACTACTCTAACATGATTCACACGAAATGATACAATTAACTACATGTATGATTTAAAACTTAATATATATAATATAAAAGTTTATATAATGCATAAAAAAAACTTTACTTGCTTTTATTAAATATAAATATTATGAATTTTAAAATATGTAAGTAATCTAAAAATAAACAATAAATTGACCAATAAATATATTATATGTTTTATAACATGTTACATAAGTTACAATTATATCAATTATTTGTTTAGTATATAAATTTAAATAGATTATATAAATTGACACGATTAACACAATTATTAAATAGGTTAGGTTTAGGTTGAAATATTTTGACACAGGTCATATTTGAGTTATGTTTTTTTGACAATATTAATAAACAAATTAATACAACAACGATCTATTAATAAGAATGGCCACCTTTACCTATGACTTTGGAATATCATATTGTGATCACGGAACCATCGATGCAGACTGAGCTTATTTGCATTTGCAAAACTGTCTTTTTATGTTTGTTGACGTTTTTTCATTCCAGATGCACAAAAAAACAAAACAAAAAAAAAAAGACTTTTCCTCGCATTTTAAGTGATGCCCCAATCAAATGCTGACAAGTGGCCCTTACTTTTCAATTCCTCAAAATTCGGGCCTTTATGCTCTCTTTAAATGTCTAAAGCATGTCAATGATATCATCCCCTGACCTACATCAATCAGTTTTTTTTTAATTTTCAAAATCCAGTCAAATTTGCACTCTTTTTTTTTTCTAAAGCAAATGATAAGATTTGATTTTTTTTTTTAACTTCTTTTTGTATTTTTTTAAATAAAAAACATTATATCTACACTCCCTCCTTTCCTTTTATTTAATATTTAAAAAAAATTAATATTTATCTTAGAGTCATCCAAGAACTTTTCTCCGTACATACCCCTTTATATCGATTTATTCTTTTATTTAGTTCTTTCACACACTTCCAACCTTGCATAGTTGATAATCTTCTCATATTCTTTGGCGCATAATGATTTGTAAATTTGTGGTTTTTAGTTAAATATTTTGGAAATTTAAGAAATTTTTTCATTGTTTGGTGATCAATTACTTTCTTTGTTTTAGTGCTTTTTTTTAGATTTGTAGTACTAAAATTAAATATATAGCATAAGTAATATTTATCCGTTTGCCGCTTTAATTTCAACTTATCAGTTATAACTGTAAACAGTTTAAAACTCTCAACAGTTATAGTATAAAGCAAAAAATAGATATTGTATAAAGCTTTCGCATACTACAATTTTAAAACTTAAAACTTCATTTACAACTGAAGTGTAAAGTGTCAAATGGCCTAGTAGTTGTATTGAATTTTATTTTTGAATTCTATATCAAACAGTTACGGAGAAGTATTTTAAAACAAAATTACCATACGTTTAAGTAGGGGTGGCAAAACGTGTTGGCGGGTCGGGTTCGTGTCGGGTTGGAGTTAATTTTTACAAAATTAGGTCGACACTAACCCGACCCGTGACCCGAACGGGTTGAGAATTCTCAACCCTAACCCGACCTGTTTTGACACGGGTTGACACTAACCCGACCCGTGTCAACCCGTTTCTTATGCATAGTGCCAAAAAATAATAACCCGTGACCCGATTTTGACCCGTAACCTGATTATGACCCGCAACCCGCCTCTAACCCGCCCACATTAATATATATAATATTAAAAAAAAATAAAATTAGAAGAGTTTCATACCACTTCAACAAGAAGATGAGTGATAAGAGAGGTAAGGTTTGATATTTTAAGAGCTTATATTATATATGAAATAATATTAATTTTTTAAAAGCTAATTAATTAAATACGGGTCAGAAACGGGTCATTTTCGTGTCAGACGGGTTGACCCGAACACGACCCGTTTTTTGACGGGTCAGTTTCGGGTCGACACTAAAATGACCCGTGGTCAAATTTTCCGACACTAACCCGCAAAAAAACGTGTCGGATTCGTGTCGTGTCGTCGTGTCGCAACCCGTATTGCCGGCCCTACGTTTAAGAGAGCAGAGTAAACTACAAATTGTAATTCAAACCACTTTTTATAATAATATTTTCTCCCACAAAATTTAGATCAAAAAGTAGTTTGAACCATAGTCACCAAACACCTCTAAACAGTAACTAATCCCAGAAAAAAAAAAAAAAATCTTAAATCTTACCCTTTTACTTTTACCTGCATTGATGGTAAAATCCCGTATTCGTCGCTACACCAGTCTTTGCTCAGTTTGTGTCTTGGCAGTAGTTTCTCGGAAATTGTCCGGGCAAAAGCAATTGCAATCTAACTGTTTCTAAAACAAGAAAAATGCCAACCAATTGTCACGTCCCAAAAGAGCTCTTATTGAGAGATGGACAACCCAAGACTTAAATACTGCTTTTTAGTCTGACTTTTTGGATGTTACACCCTCCTCCCGTCACGGATCAGCTCCCCTGAGGGTCCCACTGGACCATGGAGAATCCACACAACAGGCAGGCAATACCCCACTCTGATACCACTTGTCACGTCCCAAAAGAGCTCTTTTTGAGAGGTGGGCAGCCCAAGACTTAAGTACTGCTTTTCAGTCCTTTACCTAGCCGATGTGGGACTTTTTGGATGTTACACAATGCTATCTTATTAGAATTTGGTAGTGAATTCACCAACAACAACAACAATAATATAAAACTACCTTATTGATTAATCGTGGGTTAAAGCAAGACGTCCTCACTTGACAATGTTAAATCAATATGAACCTGAAGTTTTTCCCGAACTACTAAAAAATGTTAATTGAATCGTTTTTACTTACAAAGGACTGGGAAGTTAAGTCTATAACCTAGTGTGACCATTTTATAACAAAGCTGAAGACCAGTAACTTGCTTGTGTTTTGCCTAAACTAGCTTATCCTTGTAGAACAAGAAATTGAAGCCAAGAGTCATATATATTGTCACTTCTCAGTCTTGTCTTGGACTAGTAGCTAAGACTAGATTAGATTAGTTTATCTTGTTTGAGCTGAAGTCAAGTTGACGAGGGCAACGCCTTTTGGACACTCGAGAGTGAAGAGTGACCGCAGGATCGATTTAGCATCTTGTCATCTGTCTCCGCCTTCAAGCTCTTCTTGATCCTCCAGCTGAGCTTCTTCTTTGTTGTTTAATTCTACAGCTCCACCACCTTCATGATTCCCGCCGTCCTGAGTGAAAAACTGTCCGGACAATGTGGAGTCATCCTCATCAAAGTCCTCCTCGTTTTCCTTGTCTTTTGAGCGCAAAATCAAGTCGCTGTCCATCCAGACAGGGCACCGATGAACAACCCCAAGAGCAGCCAGGACTTGTGAGGTAGTAAGACTTGAAACTCTGGTTGTTGTTTCAGGAAAATCATGCCTCAAGCACGAACACTCGGGGACTGGATGAGAGATAAAGGATTTTGGTTTTGATTTTCTAGATGCTTCTAGTAATCCATCAACTAGTGTCTTTGTCAAATGCTTGCGAACCGACATAAGCCAACTGTGGTTTGCGTGATATAAATTCCCACGAATCTCTTCCAAAAGCTTAACAACTTCTTTTCTGTATTTTTGACAAAGAGAAAACCAATGAAATGAGTTCACAGAAGAAAAGGACTAATACTAAAATATCCATGTATTGGTGTGCAAGCACAACATTTGACCAAATATTAATACTCTAGAAGATCACCTGTCTGGCCGGTATGTTTTTGATGCAGCCGATTGATAAAGCCGGTGACCCATCACCAAGCTTGCAAAATTGGGGTGTCCTTTACCATCTCGATCGAATCCCGGGATGAACACATCAGCTTCAACACATATTGCATAGTCAATGGCTTCCCACAGTAACTTATGTGCATTGGTCCTTAGTTCCATAACCGTACTCTCAGGCTCATTGTCACTCTCAGCCACCCAGCCCCACCAACCTTCAATGTTATAGGACTTTGGTCGTGCCGGAGGTGGTGGAAGAGGGCGAGGACGTGGGCCTGCAGTTTTCCATGCTTCAACCTTCGTCTCTTTTTCGATCGATGGAGGAGGCCGGTGATAACTGTCCTCGAGGTTGGCCTCACGACCATAGAGCCTAGTGATCTCCCAAGGGGTGCTGAGAGCAGTCCTATCAACAACATTCTCGAATATTCCACGAAGAGGAATCAAGGTCCTTTGGCCACCAAAGATTTCTCCCCCCGAAACATATATAATAGTGTCCCACGAGTATCCGTACGCCCGAAGAAGAATCCCAACCTTTAGACAATCCCTCCAAGAGAATTAGAATGAAATCATAGCTAGTTCTAAACTAAAAAAATTATCCCTTTAAAATCATTTACCCTTAAAGTTTATCCCTTTAAAGTCATTCACCCCAACTAAGAAAAGTCTTTGGCTAAACGACCATAATTGTCATCTTTCTTAAGTTTTGTCAAAAAAGCATTGCAAATCCAACTGTTAAAGTACTTCAGTACTAAAATTTTGATTTTTTATATTTACCTCTTCCGGCGTTAGTGGGCAATAACCATTAAGACGTTTCTTAGCTGAATTCACTGAAAGATTCCCTTTAACAATCCCACGTTTTACCATCCAAGCTCTTTTGTGCTGAATGAGTTCAGTGTGTACATCCTGGGAAAGATATCAAAATATAAAGGTGAAAATTAAATATAGAGACAGAGAAGTTACAAAGCTCGATCGAACTTGAATTCTGTATTTGAAGAGGATACCTGAAAGAGTTCAGCGCAACCGTAAAACGCCAAAGCATCTCTAGTCATCCCGGGGTCAAATGCAATAAAGGGTGGTCCAGGATCCCTTAACCTGGAAAAAAAAAGAAAGAAAGATCAGAAACAAAGCCATTAAGAAAAAAAACAAATAGAGAGAGTTAATGATTAGTCAAACCAAATAACCTGTGTAAAATCTTGTTGGCGAGCTCCTGAACCTCCTTCCGGAACTGAAGGGCATGAAAGGCCACCCGGCATCTCAACCTTTGATATTCTTCAAGATCAGGTGGAAGGATAGCCTATAACAGATTACGGAAAAGAGACTTTCAGAAATAATATCTTTTTATTTTATGGAGAACTCAGATTTGCCCTCCACAATGTGTCGCCTAATATATGTGATCATAATAAAGGTTATGATGTGTTTTAAAACAAAGACTCTTTATCAGAACATGTTATAGACTCAACAATTAATTTAATTATCCATGAACAAATAGCAGTATTAATTGAGAATTATGAAAAAGTGCAAAACGATGAAGTCTATAAGTGTAAAAGTGAACAACAAAGGAACACTGAGGACTTGTGATTACCTGCAAGCATCCGCCCTCAGACACAACCAGTTCAACCACTAGGTGCCTCTTTAGAACTGGGAGAACATTGTGCTGATAATAATATGGTGAAGCAGCAAAGGGCACTTTGAAAACCGGGATGTTCTTTTTTCTCCTTTCCCCTTTGAGATGCCTAGGAAGGGTCTTCACGACTACAACGTCTTTTGCCAGCGTCGCCATGAATTGGTCCTCATTGTAGAGGTAGGCAAAACTCTTGAACTGAGAACTTCATAAAACATGGGAGATGATAAATTGACAAGAAATAACACTCCACAAGTAAGTTAAAATCTGTATTGATTGTCAAAAGCAAAACAACCTGATTCCTTTGCTACTTGTGGTAGATAGAATTTCCGGAATAACTAGGCTAGCATTGAGAAACCGAGCAACCACCACCACATCAGATATCTGTAATAAGAAAAAAGATAAAGCACTATTGATTAATATATATAACAGTAGTGAACGTAATAATAATTGACAATTCAAGTATGATGGCCTCACCGAATTTCTGATCTCGTGGAAACCACCTTGTATCCTGACAAAGATGAATCCATTTGTATGTGAAGTTGGATCTGTTATGTGTACATGAAATCTCATTTAGGAAGGAATCTTAGAAGAAAAACATATACTTCATGTTAAAAGTTACTGAACATGAGTGCCAACGGCTGATACCACGTTTGAGTGGCATCCATGTTGACTTAAGAGAGAGTGTTATACAACTAGAAGTTCAATCATAAAAATTTCTATGGCTTGTATAGACTGCTAAGTTTCCACAAAGCTCATCCTCGTTAAGTTTAACAAACCAACTAGTACACTACATGTTGATGGATACATACACACACATATTATACGTATGTACAAGAATCAATTTGTGGATATGAATTATTGCCCTAAGGTAAAACTTTGTCAAGGGTACCGTGCATTTTTTACAGTAAATTTGGTTGACTTGGGGTTTTTTTTTTTTTGTTTTACATAAAACGAGCGTCGTTTCTAGAGTTATTAGAGGGGTTAGTGAAAAACACAGAGTCTCATGTGCTGTTTCTCTTGTATTCTTCTTCTCCATCATCATAATGAGTTTCGGTTCACATTTACAATAAACCACTACAAATCCGGTGTATACTTGGGCTTTTTATTTTTCTTCTTGGACTTTATTGCTCTCATAGTATAGAATTTGGGGTGCCTATTCCTCAACATATGTATCCTGATTTGAAAGGACAAACTCTCCCAAAAATCACACGAAATAAGGATATCCCATGTGGGCAAACTCATTGTAAACCATAGAAAGCAGCTGTTAACATCAAATTTCTGGCAGCATAACTTTTGCAAGTATAACTATGTATCAATAATTCCATAACACAAGCCTTGTAAATCATTAAACAGCTACAAAAATTGGCCTTTAAAATTGACTCATGAGATCTAACCAGCATAGTATTGCCTTGGATTTGCATCAGGGTTTACGGATTCAAGCCGCCTTACTGGTCCCCAAAGCCTTTTGTACAATCGACTCTAAGTCAAATGCAAAGAAAAAAAAAAAGATATGAATTCTTAAAAAGGACAGCAAAAAGGACACACAAGAGCATAAATTCAGGAGTGAAAAAAAAAATCATGATCCACGTAATTTCTAGTGCTTATGAACAAAGATTTCAACATCAATTTCCACTAACACTGTCCCAAGATCAAAATACAAAAACCCAGTTAAAAAAATTAATCTTTAGTCAAAACCCAGTTGGCTTTTACGGCATAATTTCTTCCATTGCTGAAGCAAGAACAACACGATAGCTAAAACCCAGAAAAGAAAACGCCATGGTAAGTGATCAAAGTAGTAAAAAAAACTTCAACTTGTAGAAGATTTAGAGAGAGAGAGAGAGAGAGAGAGAGAGAATTTGAAAAACGAGATCTTTATGGGTGGGAGTAGTTGCACTTACAGTTGTGGAAAAGTCTTGGGCAATGGAAGATCGTCTGGAGAAGATTGTGACAGTGGACTGGTACTCTGAAATACCCCCAAACGTAAATCTAGCGAGCAAGAAGTGAACGAAGAGAGAAACGGCTGAGAGAAACAGCCCAACTAAACCAACCCATTTCAATTTGGACTTGAACACCATCTTCCCTTCTCCTTTCATTAAGACCAAGTCAAAACAACAATCAATCTAACCTCTGTATATGTGTATATAAAATGATTGTGTATTTATATATGTATAGGCAACTTATTTTCTCTTAAATCTCTCTCTCCCTTACAAGTGTGAAGAGAAGAAGCAGGGGAAGCAGGGGAGAGTAAAGGGCTTTGTTGTAGTAGCAGGGATTTTTCTAAAGAAACAGAAGCAAAGACAACAGTGAGAGAGAGAGAGAGAGAGGGAGGCACGTGCAGAGGCCTATTTTGTACAATATTGTGTAGTGGTTGAGACCTGAGAGGGTGATTAAAGATATGTTCTTAGACATGTTGAGCTTCTTATGGTATCTTCTCACTCTACAAGCATTAACAAGGTTTATGCAGATTGACCCACTTTCCCATCAGCGCGTGGGAGAGCACGGCCCTAGAAACGTGGGCAGAAAATGGATTACAGCCCTGGCTAGGTAAGTTGTCATTTTTTTCAGCTTTAGCTTTTGGTGATTTATTGGCATTTGGTGATAGCACGGGAACAAAGGGTCACGTGATGTTGTACTTTTTGCACGTGAGCAATTTTTTTGTAGTGGTAAACTTATTAATGATCGACAAATGTCATATTTGAAACATAAAAAAAAAGACTAATATAAGACCCTTTATTTGTTTTTAGTAACGAGACCTTTCAGTTTTAATTATAGGGTAAAAATTAAAGTTGTGTTTGGTTAGAGGGAAAGGAATGGAAAGAAAAAAAAGGAAACTTTATTATCTATTTGTAATATTGGAATTAGATTATAATTAAATATTATTATTTTTTATGTGATATTATATTTTATTATTTTATATATTTTAACAAAAAATATAATTATTAATATGATTATAATATTATAATTACATTTTATAATATTCTTTATATTAACCATTATCATATAACCAAAATAAATATATAATCATTAATATGATTATAATATTAGAATTATATCTAATAACATTCTATATATTAACCATTATCATAATATTATCAGATTCTATATCGTAATTATATGATTACAATTGTATTATATTAATTATATTGATATCTATAATATTAGTGTAATAACATAAGGGTAATTTTATCAACATGAAAATATTCATATTCTATTTCATAGTATTCCTAAAATCATAACCAAACAAATGAATTAATTTTCTTTTCCATTCTATTCCATTACCATTTCCATTTCCATTTCCATTTCCATTCACATTACCATTACCATTACCATTACGATTCTGCCATTGCAACTAATCGCATCGTAAGGGTCTAAAATTATACATTCATAAAAACAAAAGTAAATGCAACCACATTGGATTATAACATTTTTAATCAAAACAATTATAAAAATCATGAAAAAAATAAACTGAAAAAATTAGAAAATTTTCAAAAATAATCAGAACAAAGTCTACATATGTGGTTGTCGGCGTCGGCGTCGGTGATGGGGGAGGGGGAAAGGGGGTAGTGGATAAATAAGAGGATCAATTGTCAACCTCGCGACGCCAACTTGATGGCTAGGGGTGGTGGGTGGAGAGGGTGGGGGGGCTCAAAAGCGATCTCACACAGGCGATGGAGCGATCTCACGACCGAGGTGATGGAACAACGAGTGACCTCATGACCATGCGACCCTTGTGACGGAGCGATCTCATGAACCATGTGATGGAGCGACGAGCAACCTCGTTGTAATGTTCTATAAAAAATTCATTATTAAATCTAATATTTTATTTAGATTTAATTAATGAATTTATCCTTATAAATTGTATATTTTATAAATTACGATAACGCATGTATGAACAACATTAGTAGGAAATTTGAACGTGAATTTTATACAATTTTGGATATTGTTAAATATAATTTTTGTGAGCTTTAATGCTCAAAAATTTGTGAATATTATTGTTAAAATGAATTATATATCACAATTAATTATAAGATTGTGATATAATTTAATAAATGATTAAAGTATAAAATAAAGTAGGAAGGCATGCTAAAACCCAAAACGGTGTAAAAAGCGGTATGATGTAGTGTAAGTATACTGCTTAAGTAAAAACATAGATATATGAAATAGGGTGTTTGGGTTTCAAAAGTGAACCAAAGAGTAAGTTAGCGTATTCTAGATCGCTTAAGTATATTTTTCTCTAGTTTTACCCTATCAATATAAAAAAATACTATACAGTAAAAAAAATTACATTATGTAAATTTTGGAGCCTACTAATGGGACACCCAGAGGATTTAGATTGGGCCACCACACCCCTTAATATGGCCCAATCACATTAAGCCTAGAATAAACTAACTTTTTACCCTCAATGATGGCTTATGGTGGTAAGTCATCTAATTGCAAAAAAAAAAAAATATATATATATATATATATAATAATAATAATCTAAGTAAGCTAATCTTGTTAAAAGCCTTAAGTGAACAAGGTTTTTTTTTTTTTTTTTTTCACTCTTCCTACATGACAGCCATAGGTTTTCCTCTCCAAAATTTTCTCAAAACAAATCCTTCACACAACCTACTTCAAGCAAGTTTCAAGTTTCAAGCTCAAGGATTTCACAAACTTTTCAAGGTAAAAACTAAAATTTTCCCTAAGTTTTCCTAGGGTTTCTTTGGGTTTGAGGGGGGATGTTGATAAGAAATCTCTTTCTTTGAACCATGTCTAGGGAGGTGGAAATCAAGCTTGTTGGAGGACCCAAGCTTATCTAACTTTTTGGTAAAGCCTAACCTTTCAATTTTTAAGTTATTGTTATCTTGCTTTGTTTTGGTTTTGTTTCAAGAATAGCATGTAATTATTTAGGTTAGTTTATGGTATGTTATTCAATTTTAAGGCATGTGATGATAATGAGTAGAACAGATAGGGGTGATATGCTTATAATTTTATTTGGTTTTAAAACTAAGTAAAATTGGCAAACTTTAAATGATTTTCAAAGGAATGAAATTTGATGTATTTAAGCATGAATATTTGCCAAAAAAGTTTTGGAACCTGCTCTAAAACTGTGGGGTGCCTAGTTAAAAATAGATTTTTGGGAAATTAATAAAGAACTAAATTGAAAAGATTTTCACAAACTCGACAGTTTTGAAAAATGGTCAAAAACTCCACTGTGCAGTGGGAATTTCAAAAAAATTAAAACAAAAAAGATGTAGATCTCGTCAAAACTGATAAGAATCATGGACAGTTTATCAAAATTTGCAACGGTTTATGAAATATGAATTTTACAAATTTTTATCACAAAATTTCAATAAAGGTAAAAGGACCAAAAATGTTTTTAAACAAAAGGAATTTGGATAAGTGACTTTGGAAGAATTTAACCTTTGCAAAAAATTGAGGCTAACAGTGTAAAAAGATTATTTTTGATCCTAGGGGTAAAATCATCGATATTTTCAATATCGGGAATAAAATTGCAAAGTTTTGCTAAAGTTGGTTTTTATTGCAAAATGAGAGAACCAATACCTTGAATTTTGTCTTGCTACCAATAAACAACATTTTTTTGTGTGAGTTAGCAAAAAAGGGGCCCAAGAAATTTAGAAAGGCTCGTCGAGGACAAAAGCAACAATTTTTGCAAAATGACCCAAATAGAACACAAAATGCCTGAAATAAGAAAAACGCCTTTAATAAGAATTTTTTCCTTTTCTTTAGGAATGATAAGGTACCAAGAAGGATTGAATCCTTGGTGATCGGAAGTTGTGAATTGAATAATAACCCGATTTAGTAATTGTCGAATACATTTTATCAACATATAGATGAATAGATAATTTGGCTAATAATGGTACAATTGGCCAAATAGGACACAAGACAATTAGCAAAAGGAACTTGAAGTCAGACTATGCTATAACATACTCAAGTAAGTTCGAACCCTACCTACAGTATGAGATAAAGGGTTAATGGATAAAGTAGTTTATAAATATATTTATGTATTTAATACATTTAAAGAAACATGTATGGTGTACACATATTACAAGCAATAGATCATCATGCATAGTATGACAACCTTAATTATAGAACTGGTAAATAAATCACCAGACAAAGAGAAGAGTGTCATGCCAGCTCCCGACTCAAGGAGAGTTCTAAGTTATGTTTTTAGTCTTGGTGTTACGATGACCTATGCGCACATTTGGTACGAACACTCGAGCCCTAGTTAAAGGTTAAATTATGAAGAAAATAATGAATGTTCATAAATAAGCATAATTGGATTATGCATACAAGTAGGTTATGCATGTGGGCTATGTTTGGACTTATTGAGCATTAGCTCACCTAGTTATTTTAGTTATTTCATACTGTATGTAATATAGCTAAAAGATTAAAGTAATATCACTAATGAGTTGAGGGCAGGACATGAACAATGTGCAGACCAGGATAGGAACACCGCCATTGAAATGTTTCCTTTCTCTATGTATATTAAATAAACATGGAGCTTGTTGTAAAATAAGTATAGTATGGTCCAAGTAAGACAAGTGTTAAGGTATACGCATGTGTGTTTATTATTATTTAGAAAAGAAAAAAATTATATTCCTAAATTTTCATAGCTATGTAAGTAGAAAAAGTGTTAAGGTACGGTTCGAAAGGTGACAGGTCATCACACTCGTGATCCTGTAACCCAAGCAATGAAGCAAACTTGTGGCCCAAGCAATGGAGCGATCTCACGACCTATGTGACGGAGTGGTCTCGCGACCCAGACGATGGAACGACGAGCGATGGAGTGACGATGAAGAAAGGGCTTGACAGATCTACCCTTTCTTAATTTTCATTTTTTTTTTTCAGTTTTTGATAAATCTGGTGTGCATTAGCTTGTTAAACTTAAGATATGCATGTTTAAATTTTACTGTTAGATCTAGATCGGATGGATAAAATGGTTCTTAATGATGAGAACTTTTAGTGGGTCTTATTGAAACATTTGCCAAAAAAAAGAGTAAAAAGTGTGAAAATGACATGTTTAATATTTGGGTATTTAGAACTGTTACCTTTTAAACTTGACGCACATTAACAATTTGTCTCTTGATTTTTTAATTTTGACAAATTACACCCTAAACTTATAAATATGTAGCAAATCACCTCCATTGGTGGTAATTTTAATTTTTTAAATGAAATTAACATGTGATTTTCACATAGGTCATTAATTAAGAATATAATTTTTTTGTATAAATGTTAACCTAAATTTATATTCAACACAAAGTTAGTTCAAAATTTTTTATTTTGATGAAAACTTAAAATTTTTTATTTTGATGAAAACTTAATTAGGGTCATTAATTACAATAAATTTGGATTAAAATATATAAAAGGGACCATTCATGTCACTAATGAATTATTTACGTGGAAATTACATGTTAATTTCAGTCAAAAAACTAAAATCGTTATCAATAAGGGATGATTTGCTATAGATTTGTAAGTTCATAGTGCAAGTTGTCAAAATTAAAAATTTAAAAGATAAATTGCAAATGTGCGACAAGTTCAGGGAGCAACAATACCAAATATCCTTATTTTTTTTAATGTAATGTTATTTGCGTATTAATTTAACATTAGATTACAGATGCTTTAATTATTTAATGAAAAATTATCAATCAACACAACTAAATGTTAAAATTTGGCAATATTATATATTTAGTGACAAATTTAACATCAAAAATAAAATAGAATTGCATTGCATAGTAATTTTCCTATCCAAATAGTCAAATTTAAACATTCGCATTGCATTGGAAAATTTCTTTTGTTGCATTCTAATTGTGATGGCGTACAGTGTTTTGGACAAATAATCTAAAACAAAGATAGACAGATTGTTTAAGTAATGTTCGATTGATTATGTACTAACTAATATTCAACTGATTGGTCTTTGCTTATTGACAAAAAAAAAAAAAAAAGATTTAAGTCACTTCTTTTTTTTTTTAATTTTCAAATTACTCTTTTTTTCCAAGATTATTACCTTTTTATCCATCTCACTGGTCATATCTACCACCTATGGAGTAGGGATGAAAATCGACCTTAATCATGTAATGATGTTTGAGTGAAAGGGTAATCGCTCAATCTATAAAAGTTACTCGAAGAATAATATATTGATCTCCCTATTTGTAGTCATGTTAAAATACAACCTTCAAGTGATTAATGACAACTTATAAGATGTTTGGGTAGTGTGGTTAGAACTAAAACTTTTACACTGAAAAGTATAATACATGAGAGTTTTATATTATAACTCTTTTTTTTTCCTGGTCATTATAACATTTAAGAGCTTTATAATGTCACGATCACAAGTTTTAGTTAAAAGTAATTTTATCAAACATCCTTTCAAATTTGTCTTTCTTTTAATATTCATGAAGGATTTAAAAATCAAGGAGGAAAAGAAAGATAGAAAAAAGATGTAACTTATAGTTTTCAAACACAGACATCATAGGGAATCTTTTCACTATAACAGGAAAATGAAGGTTCAACAACTTGTGGTTTGAAACTTAAAAGCGTAAAGGAAAGGATGCTTCTGGTTTTGGGTGGGGCAGACTCCTTGGAAAATAGAAAGTAAATGCATTTTAGCTACACAGAGATTTATTGATTGAATTTGAATGAAAATAACAAGACAATGTTTGGACTTCTGAATTGTAAATTTGGGTTGCAGATATCCAACTACTCAACTGCCCTTTAATAAATACTTCATTCACCAATAATGCCAACCAAAAAAAAGGCTGCAAGAACAAACTTTTGAGAATATTTTCCTTTTATTTCTTTTGAGCTGTGTTTTAATTGAAAATAAAATAAAACTTATTTTCTTTTTTATTGAGCAGCTTACCTCTTTTAAAATTTTGTTGTTTTAATCTAAAAAATTGTTATTTGAGCTAACTAGTTGCTAGACTATTCATTTTCTGTCGCCTCTTAAGAAGCAAGAAAATTCAATGTCTTTTAAAGAAGATTAGGAAAAAGAAAATATTATATTAAAATTTTGTTGAGTGTATATTTATGAAACCGACATAATCCGATGAAGACGATGGTTGAGAATAGTTTATATCTTAGTATTTTTCTTAAAAGGACATTACTCTTTATTATTTAACGAACACCTTTTAGTGTTGTTATCAAAAAAGAGAGGAAAAAAGGGGGAAAAAACAATGAACAATTATATCTACACGACAATTTCAAATCTATATATGTTTTGTGTTCCCTCTTTTTCTTTATTTTTTATTAAGATTTTAACACCTACGCCCCTTAAATTCATTGCATTTTGAAACTTTTGTTTATTCTTTTTTTCTTCATAATTTAAGCTTAAATTACAAAGTAGCACCATATAGTTGGATGAGTATTTTATTGTCTGGCAAAGAGGACGTAAGTGGAAAATTTATGGGCACACTGTCTGATTCTTCGAAGAAATAATTACATAAAATATTAACTTTTAAATTATTTATTTAAAATAAGTCTCCAATTTGATAATATTGTCCATATATCCCTTTTATGGTCATTGAGATAATATGATCCTCAATGTACTTTTTTTTTTTTTTTGTGTAGGCAGTTATGAATTTGTATAACTGATATAAGGAATAGTTAACAAAGAACAAGAATGTCATTATATAGAGTGTTTAGGAAGCGTGGTAGTATCGATGATTAAAACTAATTTCGGTTAAAAATACTATAGCATGTGAGAACTTTATATTACAGTAATTTTTTTTACTGTAAATATCATAAACTTGTACACGTTCTTGTTTCCATCCCCTATATAATGGTTAATGAACATGTATGTAATCAACTAATTTTTAACCATTTCAACTTAGTAAAAAAAAAAAGATAAACTAGATTTTTGGCTTTGCTCACTTGGGTCTTATCTTCTCATTCGTTCATATCCTTCATCCCCTTAACAACCATGGTGTAATTGTTAATGACAGTTACATTTTGAACATATTATAAGAGCTTTTTCTTGAGGGGTTTATAGGTCTTATTGTGCTTATACTCTGATTTTCTCATTAATAGTAGTTTCTATTTGTATATTTAGATTGTCGAGTTTAAATGTTGCATAGTCGGAAGACACTCAAGGAACTAAAAATGGAACGGACTCTGTTTGATGTTTTTAAACACCTTATTTATTTATATATATTTTTTATTTTCCTTATTCTAAATAGGTTCATCTAATTTTCAAAAAAAAAAAAAAAGAGGGTTCATCTAGATAATTCTACTCCAAACGCAAAGACCAAAACGTCCCTACTAAAAGGCCAGGCGATAAACGACCCAACGGCCGCGGATAGCAACCAACACGCCCACACAAATCATCGCCACGAAATCGTATTGTTAGCCGTTAGTACACGTGGCATAACGGCTCTCGAAGAGTTTCGTTTTCCGGTACTCATTTGAATTAATTAATAATTAATTAAATACAAGCGGCTTAATTAAGCTCTGTTTTATGGTTTAATCTCACTTAAATCCCTCCGCTTCATCCGTAAACGGACTAGTTATCAGAAAGCGGGAGAGAACTGTGTGAGTCAAACCCATAGCGATCTAATCCGACCAAAGCCGTTGATCAATCTCCGTCTCTAATCCACGCCGTCCGTTTCGGGTTCTCTCTCGTCTTAAGGGCTGTGGACGCTCTCTGGAATGCGCTGCTGCCACCGTCCGAATCCCGATCTCTTCTTCTCCGTTGAGAGTGACTCCGTCGGTTGGATAATCATGGATACTGAGAAATTTTTTTGTGTCATTTTGGTAAATTTGAATTCCTGTGTGTGTTGATTCTTGAGAAATGACTGATTCTATGTTTTTTTTTTCCTATATTTGTCTTTTTTGTTTGGTTTGTTTGGCCATTTTCGTTTAATTTATTACGAAAATTGTGAATTTTTAGCAAATGGTAATTTGGTATTTGAGAAGGTGATGTTTCTAATTTTTGGCTGAAAAATCTCATATTCGGCAACTGTTTCTGGGATAATGAAGGCTCCAACTTTCTTTATTTTATGAGATTCGAAAAGAGAAAAGAAGCAAAGAATAAATTCATTTGCTCAAATTCAATTTTTTTACTCTATAGTTTGGCTGTGGAAAGGTGTTTGTTTGACATCCTAAAGGCCTTTTTGTCCTCCAATGTTTCAGGCCCTTCAAATTGTGAGCTAATAGATGAAGCTTGAAGCTTATTTCGATGCATTTTATGCGTAAGGTTTTTTTTATTTATTCACAGGATGTATCATGTTTCTTTGAAAAATGCCAAAAGAAGGACTCTAGTTTAAAGAATTATTCCTGGGCGAACAGCGTATGTTAGCAATAATATGCTTCCATTACTATTTGTATGCTTTCTAAAAGCCACCATTATCCGGTGGCCTGTCCAATGTAGCAAATCTCATCTATCAGATGATTTCCGATGTAGTGGGTTTACTAGGAGCTCTGCTGTACTTTATAACCGCTAGCCAAGGCTGATTCGATGTAAGAATCATAGCATCTTTGGGTTCTACCTGGCTGATTATGTTTTGTACAGCACAAGCATTTCTGCCCTTGTATTTGTGCCAGCCTTTGAGTTCGGTGTCGTCCGCTCTAGAGAAAACAAGATCTCTGCCACTGTCGCCGCCACCACCGCTGCTGGCATTGTAATTTGCCTCTTCTCCGTTTGTTTTCATGTATCCTGATGTGAATAACTTTGAGCATAATAACCAGATGGCACTTGCAACCTTTAAAGCACCTCTTAATGGGGAGTATGGTGGGAGCAAGAAGTTGGAGAGAAAACCTTCTGGAAGGAGGCGTTTATTCATGCAGACTGAAACTGGCTTTGTGTTGGGTACAGAGCTAGACAGGAGCGACAATGCCCACACAGTGAAGAGGAAGTTAAGCGTTACCCTTAACGTTCCAACTGAGGAGAGCTCATTGACATATGGTGATATGGTGTTGAAGAATGATCTCAGCCTTGTTAGGAATGATGCTCCACTCCTTCTCACTAGGAACTTTCCGCACAGAAGCTCGTCTACTCCGTGTTTCTCACCAAATGGGAAGGATCTTCAACGGAGGGATCAGAGTGATCCAAATGAGATATTGGTGTTGATGCTTACCGAGGTCCGGCGTTGAATCAACACCACGTGTGGCTGCGCACGGTGCTCAGCTCTTCCCGGCTCATCTCTACCTGATCGGGTATGCCTGCAACAAGAGGAGGGACGCTTCGGAGGTAAGAGAAAGGGGTCAGTCAACAGATAAGGGCTCTTCGATGCTCAAGGCAGTGGTTGCTCGGCAAATAACGAGAGCTTGTTAGGTGGGAAGGAGTATGCATGCCAGGATGCAATAAATGCGTCCTATTTATAGGCCACCACTTGGACGGGGTGTTAGGTGGTTTTTGTCCATAACTCGGGTGTCACATCAAGGCATGTCAGGTGGCAGGTGACAAGTGTCATGTCCCTCCGTCGATGGATTGGCCTTCATGAGTTGTTTGCCATTTGTTGGTCTGTGATGGCGAGTAGCAGTCCACCTTGAAATAAAAATAATCCGACCCAAGCTGGTACATAGTCCGAGGAGGCAACCTATTGAGGTGCGGCCCCGGGTGGCCCTGAGAAGCACCTCGGACAAGACTTCCTGGGTCGGTAGTATGCTCCTTGGTCACTCTGCCAGGCTATTTGGCCGACCACCCGAAGT
Organism: Artocarpus heterophyllus; assembly: GCA_025403435.1. Lineage (NCBI taxonomy): Eukaryota > Viridiplantae > Streptophyta > Magnoliopsida > Rosales > Moraceae > Artocarpus > Artocarpus heterophyllus. The sequence continues at coordinate 6,412,707 of CM046347.1, read as the reverse complement.
ACGGCTCCTCGGCGGTGGCGCCGAGCTCACCCTCAACAATTGGGGTGCTCAAGTCAATATGCTAGAACAAAACAACTTGTTATGCAGACTGTTAAGGCAATAAATAATGGGATTGATCCAGTTCCTGTTCGTAGTGGTCTTGGAGGTGCATGTTATTTCAGAAATTTCCGTGGGGAAAATGTCGCCATTGTGACACCAACCGACGAAGAGCCCTATGGCCCAAACAACCCAAAAAGTTTTGTAGGGAAAGCTCTTGGTCAACCAGGCCTCAAACGCTCAGTGAGGGTTGGGGAGACAGGTTTCTGAGAAGTTGCTGCTTACCTTCTTGATTACGATCATTTTGCTAATGTGCCCTGCACTGCCCTTGTTAAGGTTACGCATTCGGTATTTAATGTTAATGGTGGGGTGAAGGGTAACGTGCATCAAAATAGGAAGCATGTAAGCAAGATCGCATCATTGCAGCAATTCATTCCTCATGATTTTGATGCTAGTGATCACGGGACTTCTAATTTCCCTGTTGCTGCTGTGCATAGAATAGGGATTCTAGATACATGGATCCTGAACACAGACAGGGATACGGCTAACCTTTTGGTTAGGAAGCTTGATGGGGTTGGGAGTTTTGGCCAAGCAGAGCTTGTTCCGATTGACCATGGTTTTTGTCTTCCAGAAAGCTTGGAGGACCCCGTAATTCGAGTGGATCCACTGGCCGCAAGCATCAATTCCTTTCTCTGAGGATGAGCTCGAGTATATAAATTATCTTGACCCCTTCTTCGATTCTGAAATGTTAGAATGAAGCTGCCCATGATTCGGGAGGCATGTCTTTGGGTTTTAGTTCCTTGCACAATTTTCCTTAAAGAAGCAGCAGCTTTTGGTCTTAGTCTTGCTGATATTGGAGAAATGATGAGTAGGGAGTTTCGGTCATGAAGAGGAGCTGAGTGATCTCGAGCTGATATTAGAAGCAAGGAATCTAATGGAGGAGGAGAAACTATGCAATTTTGAGGTGAAAACAAATGGTAAGGACTTTCAATTCGACATGGAGTGTGAGGAACATGACTTCAATTTGACTTCCAATACAGGAGCATCTCCAACAACTTTTCATTCCGGATCAAGAGGCATCAATGGGAGAAATTTACTTTATAAAGTAGAGGAGAATGTGGAGGAGCCCGATGAGTGGAGCGAGGAGGATAAAATACCTCCAAGGTCAGAGGATGATGCTGACCTTACGAAGAATCACGTTTCAAATGCTTTGAAATTCTCAAAGTCCACAAGAAAAAATAACATTGGCGAGAAAAGATGGCGACACGAGGGTGCAATGCAAAGGATTGGCTGTTTGGCCGGTACATCGTCCGGAAACAGGAGTGTGAACGTGCACCTCCCTCCAAGTGGCAGTTTTGTGAAGCTGGCAGATATGAATGAAGAGGACTGGATACAGTTTCTCGAGAACTTCCAGAGACTGCTCTATCACGCCTTTGGCAATCGCAAAGCGGCAAGTCTCAATCACAATCAAAAGCAGAGACACAGGCTCGGTACATCATGCCAGTTTTGAGGCAATTGTATCAGATAAGACGTAAGTTGTGGTAGCCACAGCTCTGTGGTTGTTACCATAAATATAAAGGTTTCTTTGCAGGACATGTGAACGACAACATTAGAAGTCGAGAGTGACTCTTACAAATAATTTTATTGTTAAGATAAAAGCTATTGGCATTGGCCAGTGGAGATGAAAATCTAGTTTTTCTATTTTATTATCATCATCATCATCATCATCATTAATTTTTATTTTGGGTTCCACGGACATTAGATGTACCAGTTAAATAATGTTGAGTATATGAAGAGGGGGATCGGGTTGGGGAGTACATGTGTATACGGTATTACAATATTGGTAATGCTATATATGAGCTTGTGGAAGTTATTTTGCAATCTTTAGCTTCTGCCACATTCCTGTGCTTTAACGTCATAAGTTTTCAACATTACATGATGCAAAGTTAGGATATGTGTATTTTCGTTATCCAATTTTCTATCGATCTGTTTATGCTTCAGGAATGTCAATATCACGCGGCTTTTATATAAGATTCCGGCTATTACTGCTGATGATTTTCTCATCTTTTGGTAAGTTATAATCCTGTTCCAACAATTCCTTTCTTTAGATTGCTTCCCATATCTTTACAGCTGTTAGCTTGTATTATTAGTTTTTCGAGCATGCGCAGGGGTGTCAAACCATAGGACAGAGAAGGTTCATATTTGTTGGGAAGTGGAGCCATAATTGTTGGTTGTTAAGGTGAAACGACATAGTTGGAAGAAGAATGCAAAAGAAAGATGAGGTTAGTGGAACTTGTCTCCAGTTTTGCAGTTCTTGAGGATTGGCGGGCCAGTCATCTTTTGGCCAATTCTGATAATGGCACCAAACATATGGACCTACACTTTTGAAAGTAATGAGAAGAGTGATGAAAACAAGGCTGCCAAGAGGGATGGAGAAAAGGGGAAAAATAAAAATTAAAGAGATTTGACATGTTAGAGGGCTGGGGCAGCCACCCATGAGTATGAAAATGAGCGTGATGGGATTCTACCGCATATGTAACTTTCGTTGTTCTTGGCAAAAAAAAAAAAAAAAAAAAAAAAAGAAATTAATAATGGCAAGCCCAGGGGCAGTGTGGCACCACATTTAAGTTAGTGAAACCGGACAATTGTACAAGAAAAATATGTTGTACGGTGTTAATGTTGTTCATTGAATCCATGGTTGTTGTTTGATGTTTTCCAATTCCCTACTTCAAGTTCAAACTTTGTTTTAGTAATGAATGAATGAAGGAGACAGTAGACTCGAAAGGCTAGGTTGGCATTATTTGCAGGAAAAAAAAAAAAAAGTTTCTAGAATTCGAGAAAGTCTTCATCGTAAGAGAAATTATTCAAGTCTTGTTTGATTTTTCATGGGATTGGGGCAAAAGGAATTGGTAACATGACGCCGGTTTTCGACGAAAGATCTTGCTTTATCGATTGTGGGAGATTCATTGGCAAAGGCTAATAAAAAAGATAGAACACGGTTAACATTAATAACCACTTTGATTTTCTGCCTTCTTTTGGGCTTCTCTTTCTTTCAAACTTGGTTCCATGTGTTACAAACGACTTAATGAACTTTTAACCCATCTGATCCATGGTGTCTTTTTCACCATGATTCTCAAAATCCTCAACAGCTCATTGATTCAAGGGCTACAGTCCTAAACCTCTTGTATGTATGTACTCTATCAACAGCATCTGTTAAGAAGAGCTTAGGAGGGACTAAGATTGAATAAGCTAGAAAGCAACAACGTAAGAGTGTAAAACTAAAAAGAAGAAAAAAAATTTTGCAAAAGAAAACAAAAAAACTGTGTTTCATGTAGTCACCCTATCCTTTAACGGTGGTCATCATACTCAACTCCACCTGCTGATCCTCTATTCTGCTCACCGCTCGCGAGAGATCTCTGCTGGCAAAAGACATGGTATCTTTAGTGAGACGCTTCTGCTTTATTTTCAAAATAGCCTGCGAAACTTCTCCTATTGAAGGCCTCTTTTTCGGTAACTTTCGCAGGCATCTGTGGCCGATGCTAGCCAGGCTTCTTACTTCTTCAATGTTGCACTCTCCAGCCAGTTGCTTATCCAGTATCTCATCAACACCATCTGGACTCATAGACGCCTAAGAAAGGGGATCGTAGATTTGTCAGTCAAAAGTTTGGCAACGCAAGTACTTGAAGCAAGCAGCAGACTGAAAGGGGAAAACTCACCAAGTTAATGTATTCCATTAAATTTTGGTGGGGGTGGATGGCTGTGATGAGTTCGAATATTATAACCCCGAAGCTGTAGATATCGCTCTTCATGGTGAAATTGTTTGTGGATATGTACGTTGGGTCTATGTAGCCATATGTTCCTTTAAGGCCAGAATTCCTGCCGTCAAATACTTCTTCCTTCGACAGTCCGAAATCAGCAACCTAAACACAAGGAAAATGCTTATTTTTTTTCCTTCTTTTCCTGTGGGCTAAGAGGTGATTGTTTTAGGTAGAATTAAAAAAGCTGAAGAGAAACAATAATTGCATATGTTAACGGGCTTCTTCTTGCCCTCATCTTTTTTGTTTTGTTGGTTAAAAGCATCCTTTATCTACGTGTTGTAATATTTTGTTAGGATCCCTTTGGTTAGGAGCTGTTAGGATAGGATGAGTACTTTGTTAGAGGTAAAATATTAGTATAAAAAGAGATAGGAGAAAGGGAAGGATAGGAAATTAGTGGGAAGTGGTTCAGCCTAGACTGTGAGGAGTGAGATAGGCTCTCGAAATCCTATCACAATTGTATATCTGTTCCTTTTCAGTTTCAATACAAGATCTATGTTTTTGTTTCTTCTTATATTTCTCTAGTGTGTTCTAGTAGTTAATCTCAGAGATTTGGGTTCCTAACATATTTCAACTGCTCACTAAGAATATTAAGTAATAGGGAGGTCTGTACCTTCGCTCTCATCGATCCGTCCAACAAAATATTAGCAGACTTCAAATCGCGATGTATGACGGGTGGGACAGCCTGTTCAAAGAAATCCCATGAATAACGAATTAAACATGAACATAAATCACCAAAAAAAAACCTACAAATTGCATAAATATGCTACATAAATACCCCTTCATGAAGATACTCAATTCCATGTGATATATCAAGAGCAATTTGAAGCCTTTCATTCCAGTTCAAAACCCGTTCTCCACCTAGGTGCACATAAAGCAGGATGGTTCTTAATTAAGCACAACTCAAATCCTAACAACAAAAAGGCACCCAAAAGTTGTTAGCTAGTAAGCTTATACAATGAAAATGGGAAATTACAAATCCACCTCAAAAGATAATGAAGAGACCACCAAGCTTACATGATAAGATGCTAAATTCATCTCTTTCCTTTTCTAAGAGATATCATGCACTTATAGATGTCACAATAAAAAGGAAAGAAAAAGAAAATGTGGAGATGGATATAGTATACTCTTTGAGCTTACCATACAGAAGATTTGCTAAGCTTCCATTACTCATAAACTCGTAAACTAACATATGTTGACCTTTATCAACACAATATCCCACTAGATTAACTAGATTCCGATGATGCAGTCTCCCTAGAAGAGACACCTGCAATAAGGCCACACAAATAATGAAAAGCTCAAAATAGTTTGTTTTTGAAGAGAGACATAAACAAACATACACATCTCAGTTTGGAAATTTGAATTGCAGGGAAACATTCAATTAATGATAATTTATTCTTCCTAGGATGCAGCATACACCATAGCCATTAAAGTATGCCTTACCTCGGTTTGGAACTCTCTCTCCCCTTGTTTAGAGTCGGATGCAAGAACCTTCACAGCTACTACTTCTCCAGTAGCCATTGCTGCTTTATACACAGGACCAAATGACCCTTGTCCCAAAATAGTGGTGAAGTTCTGTGTAGCTTTCTGTATTTCCCTGGAAGGTATAACAGCCATTGGATAAATCGCATAAATAGCAATAGATTCCAGGAAAAATCTACTGGTTATCCAAGCAATGCCCATAAGTTAATTTGTTAAGCCGTACTTTATACAATGATTCTAATTGGAAACAAAAACATGATAATAACAATAATAAGAGTTTTACATTGTTAAATAATAGTGATATATAGCACAGTCTAATTCATCAAAAGTGCAAAGATTCACATACTTGTATGAGTATTTAGGTATGCCTGCCATGGAAGCATGTCGATCTTTGTTTTGGTTATTTCGCCAAAAGAACTGAGAATTTTTGTGGAAGCTTTCTGATCCTTTAACAGCTATGGAATTCGAGAGAGATGCACTAAAGTCAGTACTTGTGCCTAAGCCATTTGTTCGGATAGGAAGAGTCGTTACACTTCGCTCATTCGAGCATTGTCGAAGATGAGCATGCTTCTTGTACCATCTTATGGCACAATATATGAGTGAAGCTATCAAAATACCAAGGGCCAAACCAACAGAGATGCCAATGATAACTAGATTAGCTTTATCAACCATTCTTTGGTCTCTTTGATAGTATAGGCAATGAAAACATCTTGCAAGGCAAATTGCCACAGGTTCTCTGTCATGAATGAACATGTTTACATCATTTAGATTTGACACATCCATGGCCAAGTAAAAAAAGAAAAAAGGAAAAGAGAGAGACTAAAAACCTGGTAATAATTCAACAAATTTCCTTGCCATTAGGCTTATTAGATAGAAATCATTTTCTTTCTTTATGGACAAATGGGTAATAACCAAAGGAACCAAATAAAGAAAGATTATAACAGGTTAAATAAAAGCATTACTTAAGCAGATTTCCCAACTTCACACAAGTGCCGTTTTTAATCAAATAAACGAAGTGATAAATTTGCTAAATTTCAATTACATAATTCAGAGATCAGATGATACCTCTAGATATAAGGCACGATATGTAGATTGTCAAAACGCTATTTTATCCATAAATCCATATAATTCATCTTATTTCATTTGGATTAAAAGAAAATAAAAATGATCAGCATAAAAGCCCAGTAACTCAAATGGGTCTTTTCAAAAATTGGAACACCCACAAACTCCATAAAAGAACAAAACGCCACAAACCCAATACAGAAACAAACCAAAAAGGACGGAATTAAGTGGGAAATTGCTAAAACCAACAAAGACCCATGATTCTTGATGAGCAAAATTCCATACCTGATCAGGAGAAAAAACAGAAAACCCAACTCTCTGAGACGACGATCGGTTTCCGCGACTGCGGATGTCGTCTCTCTATCTCTCTCTGATGAGTCAAGGTCGACAATATCAACAACTCAAAGAGCAGCGCACACCAAACTGTCCAGAGGCGAGAGAGAGAGAGAGAGAGAACTACCGTCCAAAAAAAAAAAAAGAAAAAGGCGTTGTCCTATCTAGAGGCTTTGTGGAGGTGTGACACCGTGGAGGAAGAAAAAATGGAAGAGAATAAGAAAGCAGAAGCGGGATTGGTTACAGATTAAACTGTCAACGTATTGCCGTGGGCCTATTTTCTCCCCCTCTCTCTCTCCCTGGATATCTTTTTAGGGAATTTTTCTTTTTCTTTTTTTTTTTGTTTTTGATAATTATTAAAAAAGGGGCTTATGACTTCTTGATGACTTTGTCAAGGTCAACTATGGTCTCCTTGACCGTGCATAACAAGGTGATTAAAAGGTTCAGTTTGAGGGATGAAAAATGCAAAGAATCAGAATTATAAATATTAAAGGGTTGTTTAGCGTTATTTTTAAAATAGGTAAAAATATTTTTACTTTAAAAAATAAAATATTTTTAAGAATTATGTTGAGAATATTTTTAAAATTTTTACATTGAAAAGCAAGTGAAAACATTTTTAAAAATTATAAGAACAAAGACAAAAGAGGCCTAATTTTTTTTTTTTCGGTGTTGCTTGATAGAGAAGAGTAGAAAGAATAAGTCAATTTTTTTAGGGGGTTTTTGTTAATTCTTTCTAAAAAGTAAAATAGTGATTTTTAAATTTAAATACGGTCGAATGTTTATATCTTTCAAAATGATATTTTTTATTAGTCGTGGTGTGAATATTACTAATACCTTTAAGCATTTTTCTTATAGTTAGACTCTCTCCTTCCACCTCTTTCATCTGTCCCTCCCACACTCCCTTCAATCAAACAATGAATATAAAAAGTGTTTGGTAACGTCATTTAGAAAATTGTCATTCCAACTACTATTTATATATAAAGCTCTAATATATTACTGTGTAAAACTCTCACATGTTTCAGTAAAATCGTTTCAACTTTTGTATCTATCTGCACTTTTAAACGCACTCTCTAGTCATCTCCTTCCACCCATGTTCTTTTCAAATTTCCTTTCGTTGTTTGCTTTGTTCAAATATCAAAGTTACGCATGAAGATTTCTTCAATCCTCAAAGCTTGTAATCAAGAAGAATATCCAATTTCATTTTGGGATATTATTGGAGCATCAAGTTGGAGTTGTTCTTCGCTTTGATCTTTTCGCTCAGAATTTTGACATTATTATTTTCATTTTTTTGTTTGTTGTATTTATGATATATGAAGGATAGAGAGAGAGATAAAAAAATAATAATAATAATAATAATAAATCTTTTGAAGCTGAAGTAGTTCCATATAATGGCATTGATGTTTTGTGTCCTTCGATTGTTGGGGTTTTAGTGGATGGGATAAATGAGTTAGTTGGTGGATTAGGTTAATACCAACTCGTCTTTAAGCTTCACCTCTTACCGTTGTTGAGTGACTCGATTAATATTTACTTTCACTTGTAGGTAGAGTTGATTTTACTTGTAGTATATATATATATATTCTTTTAATTATCATTATTATTTATCATTTTATCTCTTAAAATTTTCACCATTTTTATAAGCTTGCCGAATTTAATAAAGTAACACAACCAAATCAATGACAACTCTTAAAATTTAAATGTTAAACGCCTTCATACATATCACGTGAGCTAGCAATTTAAAGATGAAAACTGAAATTTTAAATAAAGAATGAACATGTCATGTCACATGTGTGAGGATATTTTTATTTAAAATTTAATACATTTACCGATTTAAAAGTACTATATAATAGTTTGTTAAAATCAAGCATAGGTTGTTACATATTTTTTTTTGGGCAACTTAGCTCCAAATATAATTTTTTTAGGGATACTTGCAGCAAGTTTCTTACAAAAGTAAATTTGACATAGGCACAAATATCACAGTGAAATGGGACACTGTATTAAAGAGAAAAAAATCATTTTAGTACATTGTATATTTTTATAATTATTACAAAGGTATTTTACGCGAACTGTTTTGAGAGTGTTTAGAAAACAAGTTAAAACTTGAAATTAGAACTTAAATATTGTAGCATGTAAGAGCTTTATACTTGAGTAAATTTTTATTTTTTGCTATAACATGTGAAAACTTTACACTATAGCAACTGAAACTTCATAGTTCCAACGGATTTTTCAAATAAAGCATTTAGAGTTCAGGGGATTTGTTTGTCATAGTCAAAAATTCGATGATTATATTGTCACTTACTAAATAATTAAGAAGTGGTAAAATCTTTTTTTTCTCTTTATTATTATATGTTTTTTAATTTTTTTAAATAGTTAGGTTCTAGTTAATCAATTAGAGTAGCTGAAAAAAGTATTTAATATCTAAGAAAATATTCTCCGACATTGGAATTATATTTTTGAACATCCTATTACCCTTTTAATATCATAAAACTTGGACACAAGATTCCAAAATTCGTAATATGCACTAATTAAAATAAATAAGTTCAATATTTGTAGGTTGGATAGCAGCCCAAATATAAAATTCATTTGCATCAATTGTGTTCAAATTGTAGGGGTGGCTTAAAATGGTTAAAGCATTTTAATTTGACCAAACCTTGGGTTTGGAAAAAAAAAATGGCAAATTATTTACCAATGCAAGATGCAAACCACTTTAAATCTAACCCTTAAGTTTCCCTGTATCTGGAAAATAAGTTTGAATTTATAAGTTTGAACCATTCGCAGTGTAAAACTCAACACATATTATAATATAAAACAAAAAATGTATTATAATATAAGGCTCTTATACAATATAATATTTATATTTATTTTTTGCTTCAAACCGTTTTACCAAAAACTTTCTAATAAACAATGCAACTTGCTTGTCTCTTTTTTTGTTTCCACAAAACTTCTTATCTTTTTTTTCGTTAGAACGTGAAATTATAACAACAGAGAAGATTTAAAAGAAAAGAAAATACAAAAAAACCTTATCTAACACTTTTTTTTTTACTGCCTTTTAAACACTTCTTTTAATGGGATCAATCACAAGCATTATTTTGCTATAGCGATAATGGGACAAATCAATACTACATAGGCGTTAGGCGCAATGGAATTATTGCATCATAATGGACCCTCCATTATAATAATACTTGAATTGGGCAGGTATACCTAAATTAAAAGAATATGGTGACAAACCCGTCAATTTTACAACTCTTAAGAATAGAAATCGATGCTATCATTATGTGGATAATGCAGTTGACTTGATAATGGTCCCAGCTGCCCATTCACTGGGGAATTCTAAAATCAATTTAAAGCAATGATTATTGTTTTTTGCTTATATTAATATCATAATAACGTAATAGCTACAAAGAATGTAAACTTAGCCATAATATTCTTATATTTATATTGATTAAATGTACAAAATTACAATTATGGCAAGAAAAAAAAAAAGAGAGTAAATCTGATTAAACGACATGTAGTTTTTAATATTCATGTCATTTGTCTCCGTACAACGGATCATAGGTTGTTAGAATATCAAGAAAACAACTTTGCCTCTATTTGATAAAAGTGGCTGAAACTGTTCTTTTTTTTTTTTTTAATGATTCTAACTAATTATTTTTTTTTACAAATTTTAAATCAAAAAATAGTTTAAACTATAAAAGCCAGTTCAAATTATTCTCTTAAACGGACGTTTCATTTCTCAATTAAAAAAATTAAGAACAAATTAGGCCCTTGCAATGCAGAAAAACAAGTTATTTATTTATCCTTATTGGCAAAAGAAACGCCACTAGTTTATATTATAAGCTTATCTATTTTTTTATAGACTGTATTTTAAGTTTATTTAAATATTATATATTAGGTTTTGGATCTTATTGAATTTATACATTTAGATTAGATTTAATATACAAATTTATACTTTTTTCCAATCAATATTTAATTTTGAACTAAAATTGCTCTAAATGCCCTTAAATTGGAAATAAGAGAACTTTACAAATTTAAAAAACTTTATATTAAAGTTTTCGAATTCAAAAATGTATAAAATACCTTTAAAATAAGCGTTTTGTGTGTTTTTGTTTTTGCTTTTTTCTTATTTTTTGAATGTTTTAATTTTTCTCTATTTTACTTAAAGATAATTTAGTCATTTTAAATGTTAAAATGAACTATTTGTTGAATTAATGTATAAATTTGTTTATTAAATCTAATCTAAAAGTATACATTCGATAAGATTAAAAACTAAAAGTATAAATTTTAAATTATTTAAATAAAGAATATAAAAAGTTATAAAGCGTCTATAGTTCTTACCTCCAAACTGTCCAGACAACATAACATTTTTTATAAGATAATAACAATTTGTTAGATTGAACATAACATCAAGCTTTGATAATATAATGTTATCGTATATTTTGTTCTGCAAGAGAATATAACATATCTTTAATGTGGTGACATCAAATTAAAAACGAATGTAGAAAGTTTGAAATAGATATGCTTTAATTTATTTTAGAAACATTGAGATTTCATCTGCGAAACATAGTTTGGACCTAAAAATTTAGTTCAAATACAAATTGGTGTTTGACAACATAAAAAAAAAAAATTCAGTTTGATCAATTAGTCCAAATTAAAATTTTCAATTTAAACTCATTTGTTACAATAAAAACCATTTATTTTTTTCTTTTTTACTATTCTTTTTCACTCTTCTAACTCAAGTGAGGTCTGTATTGTATTGTAACAAATGAGTTTGAATTGAAAATTTTAATTTTGAATAATTATTCGAATTGAATTGATATTTTATTGTTTTCAAACACCAATTTATGTTTAGATTAAATTTTTTGGTCTAAACTATAGTTTCCAAACAAAGTCGTAATATTTTTTAAAAAATATAGTTATTTTAAATCTTTCACACTTTTTTTAATTTGGTGTCTCTACATTAATGATACAGCATATCATCTTCTAGAATAATATATACGACAATATTAGATAATTAAAGCTTGATGTTATGTTTAATATAACATATTGTTATTATCCTATTAAAAATAGTACTTTATTTAGATAATTCAGAGATAAAAGACCGTATCCTTACCTAAAACAGATAAATATCTAGATATTATATGAATACATATAATTTGGAACTTGTTGTACGGTAGTAGCAGAGAAGTGCGATTCGGAAATAATGGATTGATACAAATCCATTTTGCATTTTTTTCTTCAAAAAAAACATGTCATATATAGTTATATATACGTAGTCAGCGTTTATTCTACGCTTGATTCATGCATCATCGTATGTTCTAGAGACACAAATACTTGTTCGACGCCATTCCACTGAAACATTCCATTTGTCCTCCTCCTTTCTTTCATTTTTTTTTTAAATATCTTTGGTCTTTTTTTTCCCTTTTTTTTTTAATTTTATATGTTTCTTTCTATTTTCTTGAAATACTTTTTGCTTCTTATTTGTCATATCTTTGGTCCATCTGTTCTTAAGAAAAATCGTTTTTTGAATATATCTTGTTTAAATATTTTTTTCTCTAATTTGCTCACAGTCAAATAATTTCTATCAAATGTGCCCCATATTTAAATGTTTATTCAAATGCTGTGAAATATATTTATTTTTCCTCTGAAATGTGCTATATTTAAAGAAATTTTCTTTCAATGTATGTTCATGTAACATTAAGTTATTTGACTTTTTTTTTCCTTTTTCAAAAGTAATAGTCCCCATTTGTATACTTCTATCCCGTAAAAGCTTTACTTGCTCTTAAAGATTCATGTGCTTCAATGACTAACAAATTTACAAATTTATTTATAGCTTACAATTAGAAACAAGTAAAAATTTAGGGGGAAAAAAAAGTGATGACTAATTTTTACGTTTAGTGTTTTATATTTTATAAATTTGTTCTTTTATTAATTGGATACATTTTTTTTTTAGGGGATATATTAATAGGATACGGAACTCTACTAAACTCCAAAAAATTTTAAATAAAAAAAATTAATCCATTAAAAACTCTATAACATATTTATGCATTAGAAAAAATTCAACGCAATTACCTCCGACTAGTTTATGTAGATAATAGGGAAAAAAAAATGGTCAAGAACTCGCATCCTTGTCAAACACAAGATCTAGAAGGTAAGACCAACGCGTTGAATTAAAAGTCGTTCCTTCACAAAACAACGACATATCGTTTTAAGTCGCTGAACGACATGAGGTTTAATTATATGCACTAAAGAGCATGTCCTCGAACCGAAGCCAACCGACGTTCCTTAAAGCAAACACAAATGGGATGTTCTTTCAAGCGGTAAAACATAACGATGTCGTTTTTTCTCTTTAGAGCGTAATCAACTTGTCGTTTAATCTCCCTCTCTGTTTTCTTTTTTTCTCTTTTTTTTTGGCTGAAAGTTATTTCAAATTGTCGTTTAACCTTTTTTTTATTAAGAAAATTGACGTTGAAACATCAACGATACACAAAAGTGACATTTAATCCTACGGTGGGCACTAAACTGTAGACGTTGAATCTACAATTAAATTTAATCGGGTTAGAATTGTAATTGTTAATTTCCTCTGAATAATTTGGGCATTCATATTACTGTTATTAGATCTTTACAAGCTTCATAAACATAATTAGTAAGCCAGTTATAAAGAAGTTAGATCAATGAGATTGAAATAAAAAAATAAATGTAGAAAAATAAAGATACAAAATACTAGATTTATAGTGGTTTAATATGTAAATTGAGCTCTGTCAACTGTTGTTCTTCGATATGATATAAATTGGGAACAAAATACAAGTATATGGATTGAAGAATAAGAAAAAAGTATGAAGTACAATCTACAAAGTTTAACTATATGAAAATTCGAATGCTCCAAATGGCGCTTCTGGCTTCTATTTATAGCACCCACCCATGAGTTCTAGTTTGAATTTTGGGACATCTCATATGTGATGTATTTTTGGTATTTATTCAAGAGACAAAGTTCAATGTAAAGCACACTATTGTCTTGTGAATACTTTGAAGTATATTCACTAATTGAAGGTTAAAACCAAAAGATATCTTCTTGTGTGTATGAGTTTACCAATGTTTAATATGGAGAAATATTACAAACTAGTAGGGGATTATAAAAGAGATTGTAATATATCCCTCATATGTCATAAGATCATTAGACACATTAAAGAATATGTAAATACACCTTTTTATGTGTATTTAGCATCAGCACATAGCGCCATGGTGCAAAGAAATACAATGTGTTTTTTGGATAGAAGGGGTAGCGAGCATAGCACCTAGGTGCTGGACTAGTGCCATGGCGCCCAATGGGTAACGTTGCAACGCACACCGTGTTACCACTCTTGAAAACTGTTCTAGAATGGTGCTAGAAAGATGGCACCACAACACTTTCCCGAGCAGATATATGATAATATTTTGTATCTTTTTAGTTGTTTTGCATAGATATATTCATGGGTTGTATGCTTTCATACAAATCTGTAACGTCCCGAAATTTATTTAATGTTAATGTACTATAAATGATGAATTAGTGTGCCATAATTAACGTTTTAACATTTATTAGACTATTTGGTTGGATTTTTGAAATTTTGGTTGTTTTGTTAAATTGATGTGTTCAAAAGATTTCTTATTGATTTAAAATGATGTTTTGAGTTTTAAAACACCACAATTTGTAAAATGTTAAAAATACTTCGTTTTGCAAAACCGTGGGCGACACATGGTTTTCGCACAGTAAAAACCGCCCACCGATTTTCTCTATTTATTTCCTTCCTTCCTCTCTCTCTCCTCACTCTCCCGTGACATTCTCTCTCTCCTCTCTCTCTCTCTCTCGGCAGCTCGCTCTCTCTCTCAATTCTCTCTCAAATTTTTGAAACCACATTCGAATCCAAGCTTCGGAACAGCAAGGAGGAAGCTCGAGGACGTGATTCGGCAACCGAGAACGCGGATTGAAGCTTCGATTCGAGGTTAGATTCGAAATTTCTAAACTTTTTACAAAATTTTCAATTTTGTGTGTTTTTGAAATCTAAGTTTGTTTTAGCTTAGAAAACCGTGGATTTGTGTTAAATGAGCTTAGAACAACTAGGATCTAAGCTTAGATTGAAGAAAAACGGATTGAATTCAAGATTTTTCATTTTTCTCCTCTTTTTCTCATTTTCGGATTTTTGAGGATTTTGAGTTTAAATGTTGTTTAAATGATTCCAAACATGTTTTAGAATGTTTTTCTATCAACTATGATTGTTTTTCATGCCTGGGATTTGAGAAAAACAGGTTGGAATCCAGATTTGGATTTTGGGGATCGAGAAACCCGTGGCTGGGATTTCTGGGTTTTCCCAGTTCGGCAGGCCGAAGTTCATGTTCGGCAGGCCGGTGTTCTTCCGACCGGCAGGCCGAATCTGGGGAAATGTTCGGCAGGCCGAACCTTGTTTCCGGCAGGCCGAACTGTGCAGTTCGGCAGGCCGAAGCAGGGCGTCCGGCAGGCCGACCGAGGCATGGAAAATTTTGTGATTTTTACCCGTTTTCACTGTTTTAAACCCTGATTTAAATCTTAACCTTATAGGATGATTTTAAAGGTACAAATGGCACACCAGGACATCATGAAATGATTTAGTAACATAGAATGTCTCGAACTAGATATTGATCGACTTAGTTTGTATCTAGGATCGTTCGTGGTTCCGTGGAGCTAACGTATAGCGGACCGGGATTACGGTGTGGGGTACCGGCACGAGTACTGAGGTAGGACTTCTATCCTATTTCTTTGGTAGCCTGGTTTTGAAATGATTTGGCTTTGAAAATGATTTCTATCAAAATGTTTTTCAACGGTTGTTTGAAAATGGTTTTATCGGTTATATTTTAATATACCGTGATTATGAAATGAACTTCATAATAAATGTAATTGACAACACTCGGTAATTGGGTTTTGAATGACAATGATAATAAACACTAAGGCATGATGCCATATCAGAGATCGGGTCGTGTAGCGATCGACCTTGGGGGCAGGTCCCGAAACCCAGCTGGGCCACTACGGTGGTGATTTCATGGTTTGCCTAGGTAAAAGAAAAATGGTGTTTTTGATTGTACGAGTAGACTGTTCTGTGTCAGAACGGCTCTACTCAAATTATGTATTTATTTATCTAAGTTTTCTTTTGAGTACTCCTAACAATGAACTGTTTCTTTAAATTAAATTATTTTATAAAACATAGTCCTACTGAGCCTTTCGCTCACGTTTTATTGTTTTAAATTCCCCCCCTTCTAGGTGGTTTCCCATTTAGGTTTGGAGAAGACTCTTCGGACCGAACTCAGGAGCAATAGGAGAATTTATTTATATTTTGTATTATTAATCAAGGCATGTAAGACTTAACTTTATTTGTACTTGGACTGTAATTGTATTTATGATATTGTCAGAACCATGTGTGTGCACAAGTTGTGGGTTGTGGAACCCATATTCGCGGTTTTTATTTAATTATTATTATTTGCTTAATATTTATAAATTCTTTTATAAAATGTGGTGGAAAATCTTCTTAATTTTTATTTAATTTGATTCTCAAACTCTCGATTTTTAATTAAATTCTCTTTTAATTAATCTAAATATTCCGCCACGTCACCTCCCGTACTCCGGGGCGTGACAAAATCTGAACATCTTTTAGCAACGGACACATCCGTTGTAACAGATGTATTGGTACACAAATAAATTTCTTTACGAATGAAGAGATACTTTTACATTTGAAGAGGTATCTTTGTGTAAAAGTTGTATAGATTGATTCGATTATGACCATTCTTCAAATGTCAACCCTGTTTTTTTTGTAAACTCTTAAATTATTGCAGAATTCACATCTTATTCTGAAATACTATATTGTTGATAAACATAATGTTCAAGTGTTTGCAATATCTCGAGAGTAATTTGCTACAAAAACTCCCTAGCAAATTAATTATTGCAGAAAAATGTTTTATCTATACCTCAAACATATTCCATTTCTATATATTCTTAACCTCCTTTCTCTCTAACACTTTCTACCATGCTTTAAAAGTGCTACGTCTGTCGAACAAGCTGACAAGCGTGGTTTGACCCACGTTATTAGGATTAATTTAATAGTGCTATTATTTAAGTTTATTAAACAACTTCCACGAGTGTATATTACTTTTGGTGCCATATATAGCTTTTTCAAGCATCTTTCTTAAGGTCTTTTTTTGGGGTAAAGTCTCATGCTAATAATCGATTATTTTGGCCATTAGATCCGATCAAAATTGTGTTAAAAAATAAAAATATATTTATACATATAGGTAGTTTAAGAAAAATCTGATAGTTGAGAAACAAAACCCAACAGGTAGTACATTTTTTTCAAGTCTTATCATAGAAATCTTCTTCTTCTTCTTTTTTTTTTTTGGGTTTTTAAGTTACCTTTAAGACTACTTGTTTGTGGCGACAAAGGTCAGATGAGAATGAGAAGCAGTTTGAAAGAGTTTGGATGTGGAGAATTGTTGTTTTGTAGAATGCGGTTGACTTATAAACTCTTTCAGATGAAAAAGCGGTTTAGTAAAATTAAAGCTTGGATTCAATAGAAAGCGATTGACTTATAAACTCTTTCAAACTCTTTCAAATGAGAAAGTGGTTGACTTTTAACACTCTTTCAGAAGGTAATATAATACGGACATTTAATATGATCAAAATCATGTTAAAATAAAAAGTATTAAAAAAGACAGCTTTTGAGATAAATTTGACAGTTGAGAAACAAAGCCCTACAGTAGTATATTTTTTTCAGGCCCTACCTAAAAAATCTCCTTTTTTCTTATATAAACTGAAGAGATAATATATAGGGTACTAATTTAATATACAACGAGCATATTTATTTTTTTCATCTTTTGTTTCTATATATTCTTAATTTCTGTCAAACTTTTTGAATATTGCCCTTTTTTTTCAGAGGTTATACAGATTAGGAGCGAGGAAGGTAATAATGTTTGAATTAGCCCCACTTGGGTGCCTCCCATCAATAACAAGAAAACGAAATCATGGTATCAAACGTGTGGAAGAAGTAAATCAGTTAGCCCAATATTTCAATGAAAGACTTCCTTCAATGCTTAAGAACCTAACATCTACTCTTCAAGGCTCAACCTTCGTTCTTGGTCGTGCAGCGAATTGGCTCGGATATGATGCAATACAAAATGCTTCTAAATACGGTAAATTTGATTAAACTTAACTTATCATGATTAAAAAAGAAAAAAACTTAATTAGTACTAATTACTTTTTTTAATCATGTATAGGCTTAATTCATGGAAGAAATCCATGTTCGATGATCCACCAGCGTGTTCTTCTCCATTCATCAAGGAACTTGTGAAAATGTGAATCTTATTCATTTCTCGATTACCAAAAAACTCCAAAGTTTACAAAGCAAAGATATATATACGTTTGGATAAAATTGTCAATCATTGATAGCTTTGACAAATGTCAAATAAATCACATCACTTGTTAAATTATGCCTATATATAGCTAGTAAATCTCTCAAGTCTCAAATCAAAATGTTAGATTTGAATTAGTGATTAGTAATTGTTTATAAACTAGTACCATGTAAATGAAAGAAAAGCAGTAAAACTTCATCTTAGCCAAAAAAAAAAGAAAAAAAAAAGAAAAAGGCTTATGAAAACACTTAATTAATTTACATCTCTTATACAGGTGTTTTACTTCCTAAGTTTAACATTGCGGAACAAACAAACAAACAGTAGTGCTACCACTTGTAGTTCCTATGCTTGATTCAAAAAAAAAAGGGCAAAATAAGAGAACAAAAAGTCGTTGTTATATGTATATATTATTATTTCCTATGTATAGACCAAGAGGGGAATTTGATTATTTTCCGGTTGACAAAATTGCGAGTCTTTATAAGCTAAGATTTTGAATCAATGAGAGGGCTCGTGATTGTTAATGGGGGGCTTGCGACCACCCATTCCTTTGTAATCTTTATGCATCAGACTCACTATCTCTTTGGCTGCTTCAAGAAGCCTTCTACTTTCATCATTGAAGTTAACAGTTGTGCCACTTTGCTGCCGAGAAGTTATCCTTTCGTCATCACTAGTTTCTTGAATGGCTGCTTCCTGAGTGAGGCAACTAGATAGAATCAATATACAAATCAAGAAAGTAAAGGATATAATTATTATTCCTATTCACTGGTATATATTACTATATTTAAACTATAGGGAGATAATTAATTCCGTAAATATGGTTTCTATGTTGGAAGTTCATTAAACAAGTAGGAGGAATTTCCATGACAAAATAGCTAACTAGACAGTACTACTGCTAAGCACATAAATTTATAGGTGCAAGTGCATGTGACTAGTGTGTATATATATATATATATGAGAGTGTGTGTGTGTAAAGAGATAGATATACATAGAGAGAGAGACCTGAGAGTTCAAACTTTCTTGAGGTCTCCCTGGAGAAGTTGAAGCTGCCTTCACATCCTCTCCTGCAATCAGACGACAGATATGATCTGAAAAGTGAACTATTTTCAACTTTTTCTTGGAAAAAAAAAAAACATGGGAAAAATTCTTCAAAGGTACATAGAGTAGTCAGTATGCATATATATGCTTCAAAAAGAAAGTTAAAGTTCGATTCCAGCATCTAAATTTTGCATACATAAAACCATTATATATAGATATAATGTGATGTTTACATATTTGATCAACTAGAGGCACACCCTATATGATACAAAGGGCACAAGATCTTTGAAAACTTCCCAATACAACTTTCTTTTTTCCCTCAATTATGTATGGGAGGGTGGCGTTTAGGTGCATGATAATCAGCACTAACTTCAAAGTGATCAATACAATTTCCATCAGAAGGAATTGCACCTGAAATCTTTGAGATCCCTCCATTTTTAATTTTTGGCCCTTCTCTCACAATCTCTTTCAATGCCACTATCATCAGTTTCCTTCCTCCATTCGGTGTTGCAAGCACATCCTTATCTGCAAAATTTTGTGAAGGTATATTTACTATGTATATATCTATATGCTATATATAGTAATTTGTTCATTTTTTTAAGGGTAATCTGTTTTTTTTTTTTTTCCAGTAACATGAAAATATAATTGAGGAAGAAATTACCTTGATGAGCATGTGCAGAGGAGGCCATTAGGCCAATATGCGTGACAAAGAGAAGCACTAAAAAGAAGCTGATGATCACTGTGAACTTTTTGTGCACCATAGTTGTGAATTTTGTCTCTTGCTTGTATTAGAAAGTAGCTAGGGTAATATTCTTGTTGTTGAACAGCAAAAGAGGGGGGGAGATCATGAGAGATCATAAGTGTGGTTTTATAGAGTGTGTTTCAAACCCAAGCCAAACCTAGGGCTAAGGTACACCTAATAAAATTACAATATTTTTCTGGCTTAGACAGAGCTTTGGAGAACTCAAAAATTAAATTATTGAGAAAAATAGAAAAAGAACAAAAACTACAAAGGAAAAAAAAAAAGTTTTGCACACTGTACTGTTTCGAATTTATTTTCATAAGTTTGAATGTGTAATTTCATAAGTTGAACCACGTATGAAAGTGTTATAAGGTTTGGAGCATGATACACATTAATTTATGTGGAAAACAAAGGTCTTTTTTCTAAAAATCTGCTGCCATGCATGCAACGAGGTAATTAAATATATAGTTTTACGATGACTCATCTCTGTATTAAGGATTTAGCAGTGAACTATCTAGGCTTTTGTTCACGGATATTTTATCATCAGTGGAAAATGGGGAAAAAATAAATCAGAGTTAAAGTAGGACCACTAAGCTAGCCTTCGACTAACTGTATAATTCTAGCAGCTTTTTTTTTATTATTCTTAAAAAAAGTTTTCTCAACCTAATTGGATAGCGCCTAGCCCGACCAAGGGATTTTTATAAAAGACCTTTTGAGAAAAAAAATTTTTGATAATTGGTTTTTTTTTTTTGACAATTTTTGACACTTAAAAAAAAGTTTTTTAGACATCAAAACGGTTTTAGTTTTTTTTTATTCTGTTGAGATTCCTTATCCTGCTACAGTCATTTTTCTTATTTTTTTTAAAAAAACTGGGACAATTTACCTGCATAAAAAAGTGTTTTTTGGGAGGCAATTTGATGAATGGCCTTTGGAAAAAAAATTTTGATAAATGTCCCCTTTTTTTTTGGACAGCTTTTGGCACTAAAAAAAAAGTTTTTTGGACATCAAAACGGTTCCAGTTTTTTTTTTTTTCATTCTGTTGCTGTTTCTTATTCTGCTACAGTCATTTTTCTTTTTTTTTTGAAAAAAACTGGGACAATTTACCTGCACAAAAAAACATGTTTTTTTTATTTAAAAAAAAAAGAGGCCTTTTACCTAATTCTAAATTTTTTTTGTCCCTTTCATAAAAATCTTTCATTTTTTTGTTTAAAAAAAAAAGAGGTCATTTAACTTATTAGAAAAATTTTTTTTTTTTTTTGACCCTTTTATCAAAATCTTCCAACCCAACCCTGTCATACAAGGAGGGTCCCACTAAATCCTACTTATATATGGTAAGACACCCTTACGAGAGGGTCGGACCCCTACCCTGTTGGTTTAAATATTAATGCTATTTTTTCTTGCAAATATGACTTGTTATTGTGAATAAACAAGTGACTTTAACATTGCTCTCTATCTCGATAGAAAACAAAAAGGCTACTAAATATCTGCTGCCATGCACACAACGAGGGAATTAAGTATAGAGTTCTATGATAATTCGCCACAGTATTAAGTATTCAGTGGACTCTCTAGGCTTTCGTCACTTATATTTTATCATCAGAAGAAAAAAAAAATATATATATATATATATTACTATATCAGAGTTAAGTAAGACCACAAAGCCAGCTTCAACCAACTGTAGTACAATAACACTAGAAACCTTTTTTTTAACAGTATCTTTTAAACCAGGCTAGCTAGTAGGCTAGACTTTTTTTGGTTGAAGACCAAAGAAAAGAAACATTTAAGTATTAGTGTAAAGTATAAACTAATAGTTCTTCATTGGCGTTTTGCAATTTAGCAGATACGGTGGGTATTAGTGTCTGATATTCGTGGAAATCATCATGCTTGTGAGCTTGACCAAGTTGAATATATAATCAGCCATCATTAGCTGGTTGTCTGATTTACAAATCATTAAAACAACTTTGTGATTGTGGCTATAGTCAATCCTCACAAAGGTCTGAGTCAGAGATTCGGTCCTAATCAACTTCAACATATACATATATATATTTGAAATAATTACATATATATGTATATATATCATATCAATATCTAGACATGTATTTATAAAAAATAAATTCAAGAATAACGTGGCACATTGAACAAAGCATTAATTGCCTTCCATTGGATACCCCTACAGATAGAGTTTAATAAGTAACATTTTTCTTTGTTTGACATGGCAGTTGAATCCTTTGTCCCCAAGAAACATGTTTATCTTATATACTATATAGATGCATTGTGAACATAATATGTATACAAGATAAGATATAGTAATTAGTTATCTCCCTTTAGGATAGTTTGTACTTGTTGGGAGTTTCATGGAATCAAATAGTTACAGAAAAATAAAAAATTATGCATTTGTAAGCACCAAATTATCAAACTTCCCAAAAAAAAAAAAAAAGAATTGAAGAGAGAAGCTAAAGAAGGCGGCTAGTGGTGATTAGCTAGCAGCATAGTTCCCAAAGGTAAAAGGCATGAGCATCGAGGCATAAAATTAAGAGCCTGCAGAACCAATATTTGACAAGTTTTGAGGCATGGAATTTCTCAACAATTTCCTACTTTTAACAAAAACACATTATTATTATATTATATCGAACAAAGGAGTAGTTTAGAACACGAGGCGAGGGCGTGACCTCCAACTTTGTGCTAGTGGGGCTTCGGGACTAATCATTTTAATTATTAGCATAAAATATTAACCGACACCACCTTCTAATAGTTTTTTACACGGAAGGATTATCATTCCTCACTAAGTTTATATACACGTGGTAACTTAAGAGTAAATCTATGTCCAACTAAAAAAAAGTTGTAACCCCCATCTATAGTTCAAAAGAAACGGTAAACACTAAAATACATGTTATTTCAACTACTCTGTACCATAGTCACTGGAAGAAAAAACAGTGCTTCAAAACATCATCATAGACTATAGACTATAAGAGTCTATGATCAACTTTTGTGCCATATGACACTATTTTTAATGCAAATTTTGCTAATGTTAATGCCAAAAAGTATATAAAGAAGATATTTGATATATTGTTTTGATTTGTGTTATAATATTATTTCAAATGTTATATCTATATTTTGTCATGATAACTTAAAAGTCATGAAAGTAAACTTTTAAAATAATTGAAAATTTTAATATTCGACTGCTTAGATGAAATCAAAAGTCGACATATGGACCAATATCAATTTGATACCAAAATTAACTTGGTATTGAATTTGTCATCAAATATAGAATAGGACAAATTTAGCACTAAAAATAGCAATGTAAATATTTCTACTCAAATATGTTGAAATTGATATGGATACTATAATTTAACACTTGATTAATGGGGAGTTCTAATGATATTATTGTTTAAAATCGCGGGTGCCAATGCTATTTTACTATAAATCCTTTGATTTCCACTCAAAGTTATCTTTCTTTTAAAGCCAAAAAAGTAATAACTAGAGAGAGAGCCCAATTTTCCGTGATGAAATTTTATTGGATATATCCCAGGTTTGAGTTCTACAGTATAGTTCTGCATGCATGCATGCATATATATGCCAGTGAGAAAACCAGCAGAGTAATTAAGAGCTGTTACTACAAGGTAAGAGACATCAAACAATTGGCCATGATGATCGTCGGCTCTTAGTGCCAATATTGTCTTGTCTTTGATTCTTTAATAACTAAAATTTTTATACTTACATCCAAATTAACATGCTTAATCTCACCAATTATTAGATCGTAATTAAGTATTTTTTAGAAGCTTTTCTGATAAGGTTCAAACCAGAAGGGAACGTCCTTTAATTAACGTATGTACGTGTACCGACCACTTTGATATGATCATAGAACAACATATATATATACACATATATATACAGTGGATATTAAGGATCTTCATGATATACATAGTGTAAAAATATTGAGCCCCACATGTATGGACAATGGAAAGCCTTTTGAGGCGTATCGTATTTGTGGTACTACTGAAGGCGGCCTTCTTGTGGAACTTGGAACCTGAAAATCTGTTTGGCTTTTATGGACATAGTCACATGCCCTTGTGTATACCAACAATATTATATTTGATAAATATATAA
This sequence comes from Artocarpus heterophyllus, assembly GCA_025403435.1. Lineage (NCBI taxonomy): Eukaryota > Viridiplantae > Streptophyta > Magnoliopsida > Rosales > Moraceae > Artocarpus > Artocarpus heterophyllus. The sequence continues at coordinate 6,388,698 of CM046347.1, read as the reverse complement.
ATATATATATATATATCATGTCAAGAAATGTGATAAGAAGCATGCTCAGTTGATCAGAATATCTGATGTTACCAAGAGAGCTTGTTTGAGAATCCAAGAAAGAGATTCCCCTTTTCATATGTGTATTATAGTGTATATACAATTGTATTTCTAGTCTCGTTCTACAAACCAGTTTATACGTCTATGTGAACTACATTTATACTACTGTTGTGGCAAAATTGCCCTCGTGAGAGTATCCGCCAGAGAGGAAATATCTTCTTGCCTTGAAAAAAAAAAAAATATATATATATATAGGTTGGTCTAAAGTCCAATACCGGATGTCATCGGGGCACTTATTTCAATTGTTTGATGGAGATGAAACAGATGTGATTTAAACAGGGGTAAGCTAAAGAGAAAATAGTAGACATAAACACACGTGGAGGCATTAAAAACCTGCAAAAATGTAACTACAATTTTTTTGAAAAAAGGGGAATGTTGTTTACATCATTTATGTAGTCTTTTTTTTTTTTTTTCTGTTTTTCCTAGTTTTATTTTGTTCAACTTGTTTCTTTGAAGTGGAGAATTCTTCCCAACTCGGCACCTTAATTTTGTCTCTCGCTTTGTAATTGCAATTCATCGTGGAATTCAATTGCATCTCATCTTGTTTCGACGGTCGGTAAATCTTTCTGCTTTCAATAATCGAAGACAATCTCCATCGCTGGAGCTCCGATGAGGTGGATCCCATTAACAATGGAGCTTTATGAGCAAATGGGCAGTAGCAGCAAAAAGTACAAGCTCTTGTCACCGGCGAAGCTACCAATTGGATTGTGGAGAGATGTTTTGGAGTATGCTTGTTTGGAATTGGAATCTGTCGTAGAAGGCAAGAAAGGTTTTTTTTTTTTTTTTTTTGTAAGGTTTGGGATTTATGCTTTGGGTTGTTGTTAATATGACCTAAGAGAAACAATTTGTTAGTTTGCAAAAAAAGAGAGAAATTTCATATTAATTTTGTTTTTTTTTTATTTGTTGATGTCGGGATTCATCATGTTAGAAAGGGTGAAAAACAAAGACGTGATAGAATTGGCCTTTGTTTTCGAGATCAAAATTTTGAAAAATTATCTTTGAGTTTGAGAGTTTAATTTCTCAATAGTTCTACTTCTTTATAGCGTCCTATTTAGTGCAACTTTTATCAAAACTATACTAATTGTAAATTCATAACTTTATTGCTTTCCTTTGGACAAGTCATTAAAACCATGCCAAGACATTCAAACAATCAAAATGGGAAAGAGTTGCATAAATATATTCTTTGGATAATTGTTAGCTTGTTCTATTTTAAGAAAAATAAATAAATTTTTACATTTAAATATTTCATAATTATATTTTTTGTAATTAATTCTCAAATAAATACTTCTTCGATTTACTAATTCTTTTGCTTTATATACATTGTCGTTTATGAGGGATTAAAAATCTATTTTATATTCAATTTCTTACTTCTTTATTAAGTTAAAGTTACACTTGGTATATAATTTAATATTGCCACCGCTTTAGACACATCAATACCGGATCACATCCGGTCTCACATTTAAAAATTGTCTCATTTATATCATCTATTAGAAAAGATAAGTGCTAGCAACACTCTCTTTTACACTCTTTTCAATCAATGCCTAACACATAAAATTTATTGATATTATGAATTATAATTTAAATAGAAAATAAATTAATAAAGTCTACGTGTCAGACAGTAAATAAAAAATATAAAAAAATAATAAATAAAATGTTGCTAGCACTTCTCTTTCAAAAATCTCTAGTATGACTCATCAATTATCTGTTTTTATAAGTGATATACATGTTTGGAGTAATAAAGAAATGAAAGATTAAACTCGGATGTGATTAGTGCGAATGAGAGAGAATACAAAGAAAAGAACAAAAAACAAAGTAGATAACAAAATCATTATGCATACTCTCCTTCCACTTTTCCTTTTCTTTTTGGCTAATTAATCAATCTAATACTTGAAGCATTTTTCCTCTAATTTTCACTTCTTCTTTTTTTTTTTTTCCTTTCCTTTTTCTTAGATTATCATTTCCCTTTCCCCCTCCTTTTCAGTATTCTTCAATTTCGTTCCTCCTAGCCAATAAAAGAAGGGTAGATTAGCCATATTGCCTTTTTTTTATTGAACATTTTTACCTTTTAAAAACCAAAATTTGGAAAAATTTGTAAATGACCAAAAATTCGGCTAAATCACAGAGTCCAAAGCCAAATACAAAAATTACGCCATCAAATATTTGTAGAAGAAATACGGTATATACTTGGAGACCTAACCATTGTTTCATTTAGGAACTATCAAATTTTTGAAATTTTTTGAAGTAAATATTAGATTTTAAAAATATTTGTACTAAATATCAGGCTTACAATATAAATAACCTAATTATTAGGGAAACTTACAAAAATACCTCTAAAGGAGTACCCTTTCAAGATTGTCCTCCTAAATTCAAAACTACCCATTTAATAAAAAAAGTTATCAAAGATATCCTTCCTTCTTTAATTAAACTTTTGAACTTACCAGATCTTAATATATTTTCTTTAAAACAAAAAAACTTTCTTTAAAATAAAAAGTACCAATCGTCTCCAGTCGTCAGATTATAACCTAGTAGCTTTCAAAGTTAGAATCTACCAGATTCCAATATATTTTTTTTAAAACAAAGAAGCACCAACTGTTGCCGGTCAACGATGTGGGGTGCCTATTTGTAACCTTGTAGATTTCAAAGCTAGAACTTACCAGATTCTAACATTTTTTTTAAACAAAAAAAATCAACCGCCTCTGGTCGTTGATGCAAGGTGCCAATTTGTAACATGATAGGTTTCAAAGCTAAAACCTATCATAACCCAACAATTTTTTTTAAACAAAGAAACATCAACCGCCTTCGATCGCCGGCGTAGGGTATCGGATTGTAACATGGTAAGTTCCAAAGTTGAAACCTATTAAATTTTAACATACCTTCTTTGAAACAAAGAAGCACAACTGCCTCCGGTTGCTAGCGCAGGTTACGGAATTGTAACCTGGTAAATTCCAAAGCTATAACCAACTAGATTCTAACTTGAAACAAAGAAATGTCAACTGTCCGATAAGATCTGTTGGATGGAATCTGCTAGATTCTATCCAAAAACCGACTAGTTTTCAACCTAGAACCCGCTAGGTTCCAAAGCGAAACCGCCAAATCTACAAGAGGAACCACCAAGTTCTAAAGCGAAACCACCAGATTCCAAAAAGGAACCGCCATATCCTATTCATTTCAACCAAAAACAAAAACTAAACTCAATAATAAAGAGAGGAGAAAGAGCGTGTGTGTGTGTGTGTGTGGGGGGGGGGGGGGGGGGGGGGGGGGAGGCTAAGAAAAAGAGAGGCAGATAGAGAGAGAATTAAGGATTTCAGATTTTTTTAGAGTGAATCATAATGGGCAAAATAGAAAATATGTGATTAGTATTTTAAAAAATAAAATAAGAAAAAGGGTAGTTTTGAAAATACAAAAGTAAGAGAGCAGTTTTAATAAGTTGTGTATTTTAAGGACATTCTGTGTATTTTTTATAATCATTAAATTAAACAAGAAATATTTATATTGTAAACAAAAGGGTAATACATTATTTGCACCATAAATTCATTCATTGTGTAAAAAGAATTATTTACAACATAAACAAAATGGTAAATAAATCATTTACACCACAAAATTAGATATTTACTACAATATATTTTCAAAATCTGCTATTTACTATAATTAGTTTTGAAAAAGTGACATACTCTACGATTTTTGTTGGTTTTTTTCATCAGCCTGCACTGCCAATTCGAAATTTGTAGACATTAAAATCTACGGTCGATTTGTATCAAGGGACAATAACTAATATTTAGTTGTTTTTGAGGCTAGAAAATCTAACCCCTAAAGTTGTTCTAGTGCCCGAGCAGTAAATAAAATAGCAAAAAATGGAAATAACAAAGATATGGGATTTATAATGGTTTATGCTCCACTTGATAGCTGTGTCTACCATGACGCTTGAGGTTTCATTATGTACAAAGAAAAATGTAAGAAAGCTCGAGAAAATTCACAGTGGCCATAAGTTGGACGAGATCGGAATGCGCATTGATGTGAGAATCTGACGCAGTGGAATTGAGAAAATAATGTTTTACCGGCGTAACTTGTACGGAGGATCCAAAAACCTATCTAAGAAAAGCTCCTTAAGGAGGAAACCCCCAACTAGGAGAGAACACACTCAAAGTTTGTATTCAATACTTAATATTCTAATTTCCATTACAATGAGCTTATGAGGGTCTTTTTAACCCTATAACAAAATGATAACAAATACACACTAAAATAAACGACATAATAGACAAATAACAATAAGCTAATAACAAAGTAAAAGTAAAATATGAAAACAACTAATAAAGCTAAAACATCCTACATCAGTCACCCTATCTATGAAAAGAACTCGTCCTTGAGTTTGGTTGAAGCACGCAAGAATGGACTTGTAGCAAGCGAGTCTACTCATGTGAGATGTGGAATGAAAAAAGCTCTAAAAAAAATAGAAGACCATGTTTCGGCCGTGAGAGTGGTAGACCTCAACCAAATAGCTCCTTCGAATCACATCCCAAAGCCATAATGGAATCAAAACAATAGTCCACCGAAATGATGAAAACTCCCATGCTATTCGCCATTGACACCAGCTTGCCCTTTTGCTCTTGGCATCCTCAAAATTCAATGGTTAGCGTTCCAATGAATTTATGAACAAAAATTGGTAGCTTCACTTTCAAATCTTCAAAAACAATGCACTCAATTTTTGATTTGTTAAGTTGTGTTTCAATTATATTGATCGCTTCAACAACTAGACTTGTTGGTTCACTTTGAATTTCGTCACTAAGTTCAAGAACAATTAGATGATGCAGAATTAGGAAGATAATGTTTTTTGCCGGCCTAACCTAGAGGAGAAATCTGAAAACCCACCTAACAAAAGCCCTCAAGGGGAAAAACCCCCAACTAGGAGATAAAACACTCAAAATTTGTATTTAATACTTAATATTTTAATCTTCATTACAATTAGCTTACGAGTGTTTTTATAGTCCTATAACAAAATGATAACAAATACAGACTAAAATAAATGACATAACAGACAAATAACAATAAGACAATAACAAATCAAAGGTAACATATGAAAACTACTAACAAAGTTAAAACATCCTACATCAGAATCTATCCCCTAGGGTTTTGGAATAGCTTCCCCTTTTTACAGAATACCAGCCACTCAATTTCCCGATTTCGGCTTGGATTCGGCATTTAAGGTTGTAGATATTTTTCTTATCTTGAATAACGTTTAATTGTAAAGCTCATAGCAAGAATTCGAAATAGATAACAAGGTCTAAAGGAAATTTCTTTGAAATACTGTCAGGAGTGGTTGGAAGCCAAGACTGTTTTGAGTCAATCTTCAGGCCTCGAAGCAACTCTCAGCGTACAGATTTAGTGAAATCGTTCTACTTAAGTTCTCTAACCACGATTTGACCCTCGAGCTTAGCCATGCGTGGATGACGCACAAAATGTGGCTCTAACAAACCCACCCAAAAACAGTTTGTTATTAAAAGATTCATTCACTGCAGTTCCTTCAAAGAAGAACTAAACAAACTATGATAAAACAAAGGTATATTTTTGTGGCATGGGCTTAGATATGCTCAATAAACCAGTCCACAGCAGATACAAGAGTGATATAAACTACGAACCAGCATGCAGGCCCAAGAAAAGTAACCCAATAGGGTCGCATTCCGAAGGCCGATTGTGCTTTTGCAAAGGGCTCACCATCCTGCAGTCTTAAATCCTAAACAATTCAACTTTTATAAAAACTAGTCGAAAAAAACTAGTCGAAAAGCACACTCTCCGCGTGCATATTAAGCATATTAACAAAGAGATGAAATAAAAAATAAAAATAAATAAATAGTTAAAAGTTAAAAAAAAAGTTTCGAAAAATAAAAAATGTTTCAGAGGGTTATAAGGGGGAAAAATGTTTCAAAAAACAAAAAAAAAAAAATCGTCTAGGAAAAGAAAAACAAAAAACGTTTCATAAAAAAAAAACGACAAAACATTTCGAATTTCAAGTGCTCTATAAGAGCCACGCGAAACTTGTTATCTTTTTGTATTTATGTTAAAGACGATGAATGATGTAAGCGTAATACTACTTTTAAAAATGCTTTACAAATGCAATAATGATGCTAAACTTCTACATTAATTAACAACAAAAAATCTTTTCAGTCATTTAATCTGCCAAATTAGAGGCCTTTCATTACCTCCAATTTTTCTCTCCACTGAAGGACCCTCTCATTCCTCTTTATCCTAATTTCTTCTTCCATGTTTTCATAATACCCTAACGGAGAGCTAGAGAGTGAACGGTGGTGGAAGTTCGTGGCTTGCTTACGTCTCATGTAAGCTACTTAACAATGAGATTGTCCTCCTACTTTGACAGATTGTACAACTAGGAAGCCAGACAAGCAAAATGGTGCTAGCTGGAGTTTGTCCACTTTGGCGTATATTTATATAGCACTTGTTTCTTAGCAGCGCGAGCATGCAACTACCACTAGCCTGAGAGTTGAGCTAAGAGTTGCACACCATGTGAAAAATCTTCAATTAAGCATACGACTTTTCCTGCTCAAGTAGAAAAAGAAGAAAAAAGAAAAGAAAAGGTCTCTGGGAACGGCACTTCCCATCTACAGAAAGCGCATTTCACGTGTAATTTGTCGTAGCAAAAAACGACCGCAAAGTTCACAGCAAGCTTTTGACAATGTAGCAGCAATAGACAGAGAAAGGAGAAATGAACCCTTTACTAGCTCATAAGGCTTCTCATCTTGCAAGAGTGAATAGAAATGGAGGCAGAAATATTTATTTAACCAAGTAGAATAATTGAAATAAAAGTCTGAATAAGATCACACAACCCAACACAGCGCGCCCCCCCCCCCCCCCCCCAAAAAACCCAACACAAAAAATAAAAAATAAAAAAATAATAATAAGATTAGGAATTTGCTGGGCAATGGAATAATAAAACTCTTATGTCTATAATTTACATATTCATGTGCAAATGTTTTTGAATATTGTACAACATATTTAAATTAAAAAAAAAAAAACCTTTCTTTCGGTTCTTTCAGTTATTTCCCAGCCACCTACACTCTCAAACAAGTCCATCCCCAGTCTCAAACTACAAACTCAACCAATCTTTTTTCCATCAAAAAGCCCCGTTAAGAATTGGTACACCAATTTCAAATGTACAAAACCTCGCTAAGAAAAATGTCTCTCGGGTGCAGCCATATAGCAAATTCACAACAGAAGGAATTTGAATTGTTAAACAACAAATTAATTATAAATTAATCTTAGATGTCAATATGTAGAAGTGAGGCAGGAAGGATTGGGGAAAAGAAGAAGCCAGTTGAAAATGATATCTGCTTCCTTTTTCTTTTACCGATAACCTCCTCGATTCTCTTACTTATAAATAGAACTTCAAGTTGCAAGACAAAATTTTCTCATCAAAAGATGGAAGCATCAAATCTTGGCTCATAAAAACAAACCTGGCTGTTGTATGACTGAAGAGCACATCCAGCAATCCAGGACCAGACCTTTTTATCCACATCATATAGGAGCCCCTTCCCTTGGTTCCAAGATGTGAAGCAGATCAAGTTATCCTGTCCAAAGCACTCAAACCTCTCAGCTGATAATCTTAGCAATGCTCGAAAATACTTTGGTGGCATCCTACTAATCTCCACCCACACAAATTTTGTATGATCCAACTCCCAAATTCTCATACTCTGTAAAGTACTGTAAAGACCAATTCTTCCGACTAGAAATAGACGCTTTTGCGTGCCCGCAACCAGATACCCATCCAATAGAGACCGTGGAAATTTAGCCGGGATATGCTCCCAATATCCTGTGTCCAGCCGATACATCATCAAGCCAAGGGGCGAAAGGGTTTCTAGATACAATTTGGAGTCACAATATGCCATCTTTGACGAGCATAGATTAACTGCCGGCATTATCTGGTGAAGTGACCAACTATTCAGCTTTGAATCATATACTTCCGTGGGCAATGACCTGTCACCATAAATATCACTAGCGGCTATAACTTTGAAAGACCGCTCCTTCCGATCAACAACCATGATCAGCTGCCTCTGTTGGTTATAATGCATATTCGGCAGCGCCCTCCAAGTTTGTGTGAGTGGATTACAAACTAACGTTTTGAAAGTTAGCCCATCAAGTCCCGAAAAGCAAACTAGCCCACCAGAAGAACCAACCAACCAGAATGCCCATTGAGGCAAGAACGTGAATGGAATCCTGTACCATGTCTTCAGTGGCAAGCTGAACACCGAGCATTGTGGAGTCTGCGAATTCTTCCAAAATGTGAGGAGACAAGGCCCGTGAGACGGCACTTGTGAGTGAAACTTGAGGAAACTACTATCTTGAAGAATCGAATTCCACCGTCTACAAACACAACGGAGGCGAAATATCATGAACGGAGGAACCCTTGCTAAGATCTCGTTTAACAAGTCCTCGGGCAACATTGCCCAGATATTATCTTCCATCTGAACATCCGGATGAACAGCTTTACCAAATGTGGCAACCGTCTCCTCATCTAATCCTCGAGGCTTGGTCTTAATCACCTTTTGCCTCGACGGACTAGTGTTTCTCGATCCAACACGACCTAATGGACTCGTATTCCTCGAACCCCCACCTCGAAGAGGGGAAACTTGCTTCGGACATCTCTCATCTTCACGTGAAAAACCACTTCTCGTTGAATTCGAACTAGACACTACAGAACCAGATTCAGAACACTCCGCTACATCACCCATGGAGCTCAATTTCCTAAAACCCTAAGAATCCAATTACCATCTTTGAACTAAGAACCAAGTCCCAGCTCAAAGAACAAAACTTTCTAGTCCGAACAACGATTTGCAGTACCGATGAAACAAAAATCCGCAAACACAAACTCTATCAGAATCAGAATCCAGTTCCAATGATGAATCCTCAATCCTTCGTCAGATCCGAATCCAACAACCTCGAAAATTACACCGAAACATAGCAAAGCAACAATTTTTTTTTTTCGAATCAAAAATCAGTAAGACGTTACGAACCTGAAAAGCTTTGGTGGATTGAGATGGTTAGGATTTTGAATCGAAGAACTCGCTGAAATTCGCCAGGTGAAGAAGGATGCTTCTCGGAGCTTTCGAAGAGTAAAAAATTCCGCCATGAAATTTGGGAAGGAAAAACCTAACTTCAAGTCTCTCTCTGTACTTTCTCTCTCTTGTAGTTGAGTTTGATTTGTTTTGTCATTATTTGACAAAATAGAAAAAGGAAAATTTAGATAAGTATTTTGCAGCAATAATCTGCTTAACAAGCGGTATGAGCTTGATATGTGTCCAATCAAAATGAGCCACGTCACTACAAAGTTTGTCTTGTCAAACATAGATTCATCTACTTATTACCTGCTAATAATATGTTTCTTTTGATTTGAGTAATTGACCTTTTAAGTGTTACTGATCAATGATTATCAGATTCCCTAAACAGACATTACTAATGTCGAATCTACTTTGAAACACATTTTGAGATTCAAAAACCTTTTAAATCCAACGGCCTTAAAACCTCGTTATTTGTAAAACTAAAGGTTTATCGTAAGATGTAGCATATTTTTTAAACTCTGACTCGTAATTTTATTAGTAATAAAATTATAATCTTATAAAATTAAATATAATTAGTTTTTGGATTTATTTGCTTATTATAGGACGTTAAGAACGCAATTAGACTAACTTTTTATTCAAATTTTTATAAGAGAAATATTATTGTAAAGTATAATATATTTAACAAATTGGTTCAAACAAAGTGGTTTGAAGTAAAAATAGTGTAAAGCTCTTATAATATAGAGCACAAAACTACTGTCATGTTTGAATCTTTTTTTTTTTTTCATTTCAAACTAGTTTATCAAATATCCTATTAATTAGAATTACATTATGTAGTTTCAATTATATTGCATACGCTTTATAAGATGTGGGGGAAATTCCATTTATATTATCAGCCTCGTTAGACGGTCAGGATGAATGATAATTGCTAAATTCATGGTTGTGCAATAGAGTAATACGTAGCAAATACTATAAATGAGATTAATAATAAAACCAACTCTATTTTAGCTCCTTTTACAATATATATAGGGAGAATGAGGGAATTAGACCACCATTTATTTGGATTAAAAACAAACAAACCAAAATATAACGATGTTAAGTAAATAGCTCATTTAGATTAACAGAAAATTTATTTTGGTATAAAATAACGTAAAGAAAAACACGAAATAACATTGAAATAATGAAAAACCAAAACAAAAACAAAGGGAGGAATAAAAAGAAGAAAAAAAAGAGGTACAATTAAAAATTCAAGTGTTTAAAAAAACATATAATTCAATAAATAATGTGTATTTAAATATTTTTAAAAGTGTATTATTCACTTATTTTAAGAATTATCTTAAGAATTAAAACCGTATTATTTTATGTAATTCTCCATATATACATACATACATACATATATATATATATACATACATACATATATATATATATATATTCACCGTAACTGCGCCTTGCTAAATTGGTATACTTTCTTTTAGGTTACATGGCTCCACAAAATTGTTGGTCCTTTTGTTTATTGGGCTCCATGAATGATTTTGGTGGTTGTTGACTTGTTGAGACTTGAATTGAGAATCTACCGTGATTATTCAAATTCAAACCTCAAAGTAGTGGGACCTCGAGTTTATATGGGATTCATCTGGATACCTAATACAATAATATTTGAAAAAATTCATGGCTTTCCAATGTTTACCCTATATTTTGCTCCCCGGATAGGTCAATGTTCACTAGTTTAATGTATAATGTAGTGGTGATTTCATACCCACCTCCACCGTGAGGTATGAAACTTAGACCCTCCAAGTTTTAAGGAAAAAAAGAAGAAGAAATTAATATTCATTATGTTCAAAATAAGCCTTGAATGAGAAGGTATTATGGCTTCTTTTATTATTTTCTTTCCAAGAATATTGACATTTTGTGGTGCAATTATCGTATATATAATATATATGTATATATACCTTGTAAATTCACACTCTTTTTACCCGAAATATATGTTGCCTAGATACCTATTATATAATAGTGTTGAATATTTTATTATTAAAATACATGAAAACATTAAACAATTTTTAAAAGGCGTTTTGATAGCTCAAAAAATAGCACAAAAAAATTGCAATGATAAATGTGAAAATTAAAGGGCACTTGAAAAAAATTTAAAGGGTGTTTGGCATGACGGTGAGAATCATTAGTTAAAACTATTTTTACTGTAGTATGTGACAGCTTTACATTGTAACAACTTTTTTTCTTTTTATTGTAGCATGTGAGAACTTTACATTGTTCATAGTTGAGATAATAGTTAAGACCGCCCCTTGTCAATCAGCACATTAAAAAATTTATGTCTTTTCATTGATTTGTACCACGAGAAAAAGTTATTTCAAACATTGTCATGCAACCATAGTTAAAAATACCGACTATAATAGTAATTGCATCATATTAAGGCTCCGACAATAGCCACCAATGAGCATCCATGTTCTATTATGATCCTTAGAAGTATCCCGTCGTGATACTAAAAGTTCCAATAAGCACCGATGTTGGATGTTCGCCGTTGATATCCTAACATGATACTTGAAGGTACCTTGTCATGACACAAAATTTTGGAAACCTGCGATAGCTATTCGATGACCATCAATATCCTACCATCATACTTAAAGGTATCTCACTTAGATAACAAAGAAAACAATAATGATACATCAATCGGGTCCGTTTGATAGTGTTTTAAAATATGAGAAAATAGTTTTGTTTTGAAAAATAAAACTTTTTTAAGAATTATACCAAAAATGTTTTTGAAAAATTTTATCTTAAAAAATGTGCAAAAATGTTTCAAAAAATTCTCAAAGCAATCTGATCATTTTTCATTTTGACAAGAAAACTCGTCATTCTTCATTTTTTATTTTTTATTTTTCATTTTCCTTTCCTCTCACTTGTCCCGTTATGTGATTGGAACCGTTCCAAATTTCCATCCCAAAAGAAAAATGGAGAATATGTTAGGCATGGAAGATAGATACCTACCGCTCCCATGATATTTGTCAATTGCGGCGTTGCTAATGTCGATGGTGGAGCCTTTTCTTGAAAAGAAAAACTTTAAAATTACCAAACGTCAAAATCTTTCTCCTGCTGATAACTAAACGTCAAAATATTGGAGCCAATCAATTGCAATTATACATGGTGACAAGTCACAAGTGTTTCCGTTTTCTCCTCCATTCTGACCCCAAAATCTTCCAATTTGTCCATAATCCATGGGCCACTTGCGACTTTGTGAGTAAATGCATGTGTTCTTATATTTATCCCACAACAAGTATGTCCGACTTTTCATTTTTAAAAGTTTATACTACATTAGTTGAATTTATATTTAGCAGAATCAGTCCTAACTAATTCTCATGGTTGTTATTGTGCTGTTTAACGAGGGACGGTTCTAACCATTATCTCAATTATGAATAATATAAAGTTTTCATGTGCTACAGTATTAAAAAAAAAAAGTTGATTAAATGTAAAGCTCTTACATGCAACATTAAAAATAGTTCTAACTAATTGTTCCCACCATTATGACAAACACTCTAGTGTATCTCACATGCTACAATAATAAAAATAAATAAGCTATGTAAAGCTCTCAAACGTTACAGTTTTTACGCCCTATAAATACGATCAATCCCTGTAATCATGATTTAGCTACTCTATTTTCATTTTTTATGAGGGAGGCTCTTTTCTTAATTTTTGAAGTCAAACATTCTGCTATAACTTTGTTTTTTGGACAATTGTGTTATAACTTGGAAATAAGGAATTGGAACCATGTCAAGATTATATGAAAATTTAAGTCCCGTAGACTTTAAAATATAATAACATATGACTGCAGGCTAAAGACGATTGATTGTTAAATTTAATTTTAGGCTTAAAATTCCAATCCAATCATTCCTCTTGAAAGAAAAAAATGTATTAATTATTCGGGTCTTAACATGTAGAGTGAAAATGCTCAAGCAACACATAGATGGAGGGAGGGTTGTTTTCTTTGTCTCTTTTTTTTTTTTTTTTTTCCCTAAATCGCAAAGCAATTTCTTTTAATATATAATGTGTCTGCTTATTGATAATCATAGGTTAATATATAAATGACTCATTTCAATATTAATGTGGCAATATAAACAGAATATGGTGGTAGACTGGTAGTATTATTTTATCTCAAATCTCAAAGAAAGAGATAGAGAGAGAGAGAGAGAGAGAGAAACTGGTGGTGGTAGTATAGTGAACTGTATCAGACATGGTGATAAAGTGACAACTACAACAACAAGTATATTTGTATTCAAATTTTGTATTAATATATTACAAAGAACACTAATTCTAATAATATATATACATGTTACTTCTGTCGCCTTTTATGGTAATCCATCTGTAGGAAGTGCTAAAATCTGACATGATGGTTAGAACTATTAGTTAGAACTGTTTTTACTGTAGCATGTGAGAGCTTTACATTGTAGTAACTTTTTTCTTTTTACTGTAACATGTGAGAGTTTTACACTATTTATAACTGAGTTAGTAGTTAAGACTGCCCCTACCAAACACCCTTAATCAATGAAATGAAGCGACTACTCTACCATAGGAATATTAAAATTTGGATTTTAAGATGTCTGATATGGATATACTAGACATAACAATAATGGAATTAAATTTCAAGTGGAACACTTGCTGTTGTGTTCTAGCGGATGGAACAATTAGGACCGGCTAAAAAAGCAAGGAAACATATGAGTCCGTTTGGTTCAATAATTCAAGTAGTTCGTCTAAAATTTCTCATGAATTTTTGTTTTAACGGTTTAAACTAAAAAGTAGTCTCAATTTATAAAATGTCTTCTCTTTGTTTTCAACTTCTCGAAATTATACATTTCGGACTAACAAACTAAATAAACCCTATGATAAACTTTGGTCATATTAACATTGTTTTTGAAGACATTTTTAGAATTTTTTAGAGAATAAACATTGTGATATGGTGTTTGGTAAAACTTGCCAAACAAATGTCCGGCAGCAGTTTGAGAATTAAGGCATTAGTTACATTTGCATGGATGCTTTTCTGTCGTTATTTAGATTAATTAACGTATTTTTAATAATGAAGTATAATTCTTATTCTGCCCGTATCGAATTTCACGCAAATATTTCAAATAAGGATTGATTATAAAATTTTCCGCTGAATTATAACCCTTGTAATATTTTATCTTGTTATTTTTAAAAAATAACATTCATTTCTCCTAAAGTACGAACTATTAATAAAAATTGTCATTCTGTTAAAACTTTAACAAAAACTTAATAAATAGTTTTAAAATTAGAGGTTTTTTGGTAATCTTACTGATAAAATAGCCAAAAAATCAATACTATAATATGAAAAGTATTTATTGATAATTAAAAACAAAAAAAAAATCAATTAAGAACATAATCCTATCTGGATCTTTCTTTTCTTTTCTTTTCTTTTTGGATATACTGAAAATTTATTAATTTTTTTCACGCCCTAAACATATTTTGAAATTTTAAAAGTTATAAATGACAAAACTTCAAAAATATAAAAGAAATTTTATTAACATTATCAGAGTTTTTTTTTTCTTTGAAAAATTTGTGCTATCTTTTTTGTTATATTGAATATATTTTTATTATATTCCTTTTCATTTCACTAGTATTTATAACTTTTAAAATTTCAAAACACTTTTTAGGTGTGAAAAAATTAATTAAATTTTAAAGAATTTTGGTATATAAAAAGGAATGATATTAATAGTATCATGGTTTTAGGTGTTTTTTCTTTTTGTGTTTTAAACATCAATAAAGACTACTTTTTATTATAATTTTAATTTTGTGTTTATTTTTATAAATAGAATTATCAAAACACCCATGATTTTAAAATTATTTGTCAATTTTCGTGAAAATTCTAACAAAAAGCATTTTATTAACGATTCATACTTTAAGAAAACATATGTTATATTTTAAAATTTATAGGGTAAAATATTATAAAGACTATAATTTATGAGGGTTTTTTTGTAATTAATCCTTCAAATAGATAATTAAAACAACAATGGTAAATCATGAGTTTTGCCAGTGTTGATATTAAAATCCTCTATACTATAATTTAACATGCTTCCTAACTTTTGAAAGTGTGCACTTTACCTTTGATAATCAAAATAGATTATGTAATTCGTAAACTCCACTTCAACTATTCAACTATAAATTTTGTGTCAATTTGCTCTTTAATTTTTTTAAGATAAAAAACGTTTACATAAAATCACTAATACATGGGACATTTATAAAATTACAATTACTTCTACGTGATCATTCATTTAGTGTCATATACAGGTTTGGACCAAAAAAAAAAGTGTTTTGAACAATTTTATATACTTCAAAGTTTGAAACTTGCGAAATTACTTTTTATTTTCAGTAATTATAATTTTCCATGACAATTCAATCCATAGTTTATCAAATATCTTACCCCCAAATAAATATATTTTATTATTGGTATAACATTTTTAACATGTTTGCGAAACTCACCTTTAAATGCAATAAATTAAAATGGATCATACTTTCTTCCAAACTCCTAGGGTCGATAAATCCTAATGCAAGAAATTGGAATAAACAACGCATCTATGCAAGCAAAGAAACAAAAAATTTGAATGTGTGTGTGTGTATATGTATTTTACGAACTGCCCAAAACAAGCTCCAACATGATTTGATTTGGATCCTTATCTCTTGTTAAGTAAATTTGCCTTATTAGGCGAAATTCCTCCATGAAAGAAAAACGGTGCAAGAAAATTCCCGCTGTTAGCAAAAGTGGTTCTCGCTACTTTTTAGTTATAAACAATATAGAGCTCGCACATGCTACGGTAACAATAAAAAAATAATTACAGTATAAATCTCTCACATGCTATAATAAAAATAGTTCTAACCAACAATTCTCGTAACTCTTCAAAAAAAACTTGTCTTCCTGTCTACTGCGGACAGATCCGCAGTTCACACTTACATATTTCTGGCCTTTTTACGGTCTGGAAACAGCCAAGGAAAAAGGGAGTATAGTGTTACAAAAAGGTATCAATTTTATGAAAATATTATTCAACAGACAATTAATGAGAAATTAAGTGTCTGTTAAATATTGTTTTTACATCAATCTTTATCATATAAAAAATTAATAAGATACAACGTTTAGAAAATTACTAATACCAACCAACATTTTCATCGGTTCATCATAATGCTTGTTATTGCAATTATGAAACACAAATTAGGGACCAAATTTCACCAAAAGATATTAAGGTAGATTCGTAAAAATTTATCTCAGAGATAAGATTCAAATATTTGTTCTACTTGTTATTTTTATTTTTATTTTTATTTTTACCTTGAGTTGGTTCATAACAAATAGAGATATCTCTTCAAAAAAATAAAAAATAAAAAATAAAAAAATATGTCCGAGACTGATAAATCTTGTTCTACACCTGATGAATTTTGTCCACTCAAATCTTAATCGGATTTTGGTAACTTTTTTTGGTTTATTTATTTAGAATCTTGAGTTTGAGAAAATGGTTAATCGTAGTATTGAAAAGCTCTGACATACTAAAATATAAAAATAAAAATATGTTGTAATATAAAACTTTCACATACTGCAGTATAAACTCATTAAGTTCGAACTTATTTGCCAAATACTATAAAAGATAACATGTTTAGGTTTATAGTTTTTATTTGTTTTAGATTTGCAACTTCTCAATTTTAGGTTTAAAAGATTTTAAATTAATAGATTCACATCCACAATACAGTCCCTATTGTATTAATTAGAATAAACGTACGACAAAGGATATGTTTTTGATTTATAAAAATACAGATCAATAAGTAACTTGCCGATAGCAATCACGATTCTATCCGATTTTTTTTTTTTACAATTGCAACCGTTTTCATTTCCAATCAAAGATTACTGTTTGGCTTATTGTTAGTTCTAACCCTTTTTTTCAATTCCAACCGTTTTTCAAGCTTAATTTTTGGGTTTGAAGTTCAAACCAATTAAAACTAATATTTTAACAAATTTATTAAACATATATTCCAACCATAAAATATGGTTTTATCTTTTTTTATTATAACCAATTGGTTTCAAACAAATACTTAAATTATGTTTATTAGCCAAAATCAAAACCCTATAAATAAAGAAATTAAGACCTGTTGTTTTATTTTTTTTCTTTTAGGTGTCTCCTAATTTAATATTTTTGACATATAAATAAATTATTTAATTATTTTTAATATTTAAATTATATTTATATATTTAAGTTATTAAAGTTTAATAATATGTCAAATAAAAGTAGAAAAATGACACGCTAAATCCGACCTCACAAGTGAGTATCCGTATCGTTAAAGAATCTAAGGGGGTGTTTGGAAGGTGGTGGGAACCGGTGGTGGGAACCACTTTTATTGTAGCATGTGAAAGCTTTATACTGTAGCAATTTTTTAAATTGTTACTGTAGCATGTGATAGCTTTACATTGTTTATAATTGAGTTTGTGGTGGAAACTATGGTTCCCACCACAATGCCAAACAGAGGGTAAAACAAAGAGAGAGAGATTATAGGCTCAGCTGGCAACGGATTTCTGTTCTATAGAATTAGAATGGATAGAAGCGAACATCATAAATGCAGGGATTGCCCTGCGAGGACACGTGGCGGACACCGCACCACCTGTACTTTATGTCCTATTATGCATCGTCTTCAGCCAAATGCTACCCTCATTACTCCCTTCTCTCTCCTTTTTCCTTGGCCTTACTTCATCTTCCCACTTTAATCATTTCGCACGTGCTCACTCCTTTTCCACGCCGGGAAAACCTCTTCCTCTCTCTCTCCTCTCTTTCTCTCTCTAAAACTCAAATCTCCGTTTTGCCAATAAAGCAACGGTGCTTGAGATTCTCCTGGTAACGAAAATCCAAACCCTAGAGAGAGAAAGAGAGAGATTTTCAAATTTATGCTGTCCTTTGTTTTCTCATCGGCCAAACACTCTCGCAACGAGACCGCCGAGATTCGTCGTCTTTCTTTCAATTCGTTCGAATGACCAGATTGATTTGAAGGAGCGAAAGTTTGAAATGGGGGCCGTGACGTCATCAATAGCGGCGAAGTTCGCGTTCTTTCCGCCGAGCCCGCCGTCGTACGGGTTGGAGGTGGCGGAGGAGGGGGAGGAGGAGAAGGAGAAGAAGACCAACGGGAAGCTGAGGATGACCGGGGTCGTTACCAAGGATAACGTCGACGTTTTGAAGCTGGCGACGAAGCGAGGGAACGACGTCGTTGCGGTGTATATTAAGAATCCGTCCGCGTCGCTCACATTGCTCTACTCTCACGGGAACGCTGCTGATCTGGGTCAGATGTACGAGTTGTTTAGGGAGCTGAGTCTTCATCTCCGAGTCAACTTATTGGGGTTAGTTTTCAAAGTTTCTGTTTTTTAGTGAGTCATTAGATTCAATATGCATCTTTTTTTTGTGTGTGTGTGTGCGCGTGTGTGAAAAGTATTGAAATTTTGTGTCGTTTTTCCGTCCTCTGTAGGTATGATTATTCGGGATATGGACAGTCTTCCGGGAAGGTACGTGATTTGGATTTGGATGATTCGAAACTGTATTTGATATGTAGGGGGAGAGAAGGAAAAAGAAAAAAAAAAGCAAATTTGCTTTTTATTGAGTTCGTTTATTTGTGAGTTGGGATTTTATATCTCGGAGATTTTAACGTTCATCCTTGAAGGGAAACTTATTCAAAACTTATGGGTCCAGTTCGGTTAACTAAAAGTAACTTGGGATCCTTGTGAGTGCTAGGATTTCTGAAAGTGAATCTGAGATTGTTGAAGAGAGTTTGAGCTATTTTTTCCCTTTTGGCAGCCAAGTGAACAGAACACTTATGCTGATATTGAAGCCGCGTATAGATGCCTTGTGGAGAGATATGGGGCGAAGGAGGAGGATGTGATCTTATATGGGCAATCAGTTGGTAGCGGACCCACACTAGATTTGGCTACTAGATTGCCGAGATTGAGGGCTGTGGTTCTCCACAGTTCCATCTTGTCTGGCCTCCGAGTCATGTATCCCATGAAACGGTCATATTGGTTTGACATTTACAAGGTTTTATTCTTTGATTGTTCAGTTGTAGATACCTGACCTAGTGTTCTACAGAGTACTTGGAAAAACTGTGTTGACGATTGTTTTTGTGTATGTGATGCAGAACATCGACAAAATACCCTTTGTTAGTTGTCCGGTTCTGGTGATTCATGTAAGCACCCTGTTCATAAAGTATACTCAAGTTGTTGTTTTTCTTGAAGGGAAGTTTAAAGGACATGTTAGTGAATATCAAAACAGATTTTAGTGTACTGGTTTGATGTTAATATAATTGTTAAGTTGGTATTTGCACGACATGATAGCTTGTACTTCTGTTTGTTCCAATTTTGCTTATATTGCCATTTGTATAGTCTTTGCTTGCTTCTGCTTTTTAATAGAAACCATATTCTCGTCTTTGGACGCATAATGAGTTGCATTTAAATTTAATTTGTCTGTGCTGTCACTCCAAGCGTAGCCTTTGCAGAGCTTTTACATGTTTCATTTCCTTTGAAGGTGCATGTATTTATTTCTTTACACTGTTTATTTCGCGTCGGATGATTTAATGAGCAGGGGCGTAGGTGAAGCTACCGGCTTTCCTGATAACGTGTGCATCGTTTAGGAATCACTCATTTTTAAAGTTTTTTTATTATATGAAGTTGCTATTGGAAAGATAACGTATGGATGTCTTGGGTCATTACCAGATTCAACAATGTGAATCACCTCTTAATCGTTGCCTGCCCCATTTTATGAAGTCATTTAATTTATCCTGCAGTTTATGTCTGGGTGGAGGTTTTACGTGTGTTGATACTCCAGAGTCTGAGTTTCCAAGCGGCAAAAGATTCATAGGTGATGCTATGGTCTTAGAATGCTGAGTCATGTGGGCCCTTTGAACCGATTGGCCCTGCACAGAATTGGTGATGAGAAATATAGTAGGATGTATAACTTGAAGTGGGTGTTACAGAACAAAGTTATTGAAGTATTTGTTTGTTCAATTTGCGTTTAAGATAACCTTTTAATAGGATGCTTCTAATATAATTGTCCATGCCTGTGCTACACTTAGGCACTTGCCAGCCAGCAAATTAATTTGTCAGATTTGTTCCTTCATAAGGTGAGCGGCAAATAAATTAACTTTTCAGAAGTATATTTACCTGTCTAGCTTTTTGCTATGTGTTTTGGCTGTCGGCAGGGAACTGCTGATGATGTGGTGGATTGGTCCCATGGCAAGCAACTTTGGGAGCTATGCAAGGAGAAGTACGAACCATTATGGGTTAAAGGAGGGAATCATTGTGACCTGGAGCTTTTCCCACAGTACATAAAGCATCTCAAGAAATTCATCTCAGCCATTGAGAAATCTCCTCATCTCAGAAATAAATCTGGGAAAATTACGGAACAATCAGAGCTCCCGCGAAACAGCACAGATGTAAGAGAGAAATCTAGATCCAGCACAGATCGGAGAGACAAGTCTAGACCGAGTATTGAACAAAGAGAAAAGCCTAGGGTAAGCATGGACCACAGAGAGAAGCCGAGAGCCAGCACTGATAAGAGAGAAAGATCAAGAAAGAGTGTGGACTGTCCTGACAAGGCAAATAACAACTTAGACCTGCCGGAGAGAGCAAGGAACAGCATTGACCGGTTAGCAATGACATAAACTGAATAGTAGCTTTTGCCATTTATGTTTTCTTTTTTGTAAATGTATATAATCTTGGCCAACCTTCCGTTTATTTTATATCAAAATCTGGTTTTTGTGTTGAGTGTTCATTTGTGCTGGCAGGTTTGGCAACATGGTGAGATCGGTTGGATTATGCAATATAGACTGTTTCAAGCCAACAGCAACTGCTGTTTGAAGAAAGACAAGAGACCAGTTCATGAACTGGTTTGTATTATGGTTTACTTTCATTTATATGATTGGTTAGGGTATTGGTTATTGTGGTGATGGGGGAAAATGTCATTTTTTCTGTACTGGGGGGTGGAAGAAGAAAGGAAATTTATTTATTGGAGGAAAATTGTGCATCACAAACTGACATCTTTTCAACTTAATAAATCTAACCCTGCTCTGCTCTCTCTCTTCTCAAATGTGCATACTCCCCGGTCATTATAGAGTTCTTTTCTCCGTTTGTTCTGTTTTCACTTTCCTTTTTTAATTCTTCCGTGATCATCTATGTGTAATTGGATGCTCGCTTTATTTTCATACATACATACATACATATGTACACACACACACGGAAGAGTTTTCTATTATATGTATATATATTATACGTATGTATATCAGTTTCTGTGAACATGTGAAGACATCCATGGACAGATTGACCACCTACGAGTAGCTTATAGGCGTGAAAAACAAATGCGGACGTTTGGAATTACACGAAGCTTAATAAGGGTCCTGTAATTTCCTTACTATTTCATAATTATCTAAATTTCTTTCAACACATCCTAAGATTATAAAATTTGAATTTGAAGGCTACTAGCAGAATAATAGCATGTGGGAACTTGGTTAACGTCCCATGTCCCATGTTCTAACAAATTGGTGGCCCATATGGTATGTTCAAAATTTGAACATAACCTCATCAACTGCTATTGAGGAGCATTTTTTTAAACAAAAAAAAAAAAAAATACCCTTAACTGCCGAATAACCGTGTGATGGTCACGGTTAATATAAAGGGCCTATGTTTTCGTTCCTGAGTATATAATTCAGAGAAAATCACACCATTTCAGTGAATTAACAGTGCTCAAAAAAACAAAAATTTGACAGTGTAAAATTCAGGCAATTACAGAGGAAGAAAAAGCAATGGTAGGAGATACTATGTAATTTCATTCATGCTTCCGTTTTGTGACTTTGAATTGTTTTTAATTGTCTAGACACTCACATTTGGCATCAGAGCCGTTCATACCTCTGCCTTGATGTGTTCAATTTTGAACATTTTCTCTATTTTTTTACAACATTTTGGCCGTGATATGAGTTTTTAATTTTCCTTTGAAAATTTTGATCACTGATGAAAGAAAACTCTTAGTTTATTGTTTTTTTAATGTTATGTGGTTAAAATTATTATGTTTGACCACTTTTGGTGATCTGTAAATTTTCGATATTGTGGCCGTGAAAAACAAATTTTGATCAATATGCATTCTTGATTGATTATTTGTTTTAAATTCATGAATAATCAAATTATTGATTTCTCAGCATTTTACGATTTGAAACGACTGAATTTGACGTCAAAATCAGTGGAAATCGTCGAATTTCCATTTGGGTCAATAGCGGGTCACAACCAAGTCGTTCAGACCCGGCTGGAGGTTGAAGACGACCTTTGTCGTTGTTTTTAAAGGTTGCTGGAAAACGACGTGTCGTTTTCATTAAGAATGATGCTGCCGTTCTGCATAAAACAACGTCATGTCTAGGTGCATTTATTAATAAATGAAACGAAGCTGTTCAATAAAGCAGGCTGCTGTTAAAACGGCGTTGTTTACGTTTTACCGAAACGTCGTTGTTTTAATATTAAAACGCATGCTATCATATGCATTAAAACGCAACGTTTTGGAAAGAGGAAACGACTTGTCGTTTCGTTTATGTAAACCCAGATGTCGTTTTTCTTCATTCATGTTGTTTTTTCAGCCATTTTTTATTTTTTTTGGGCAATAATTTTATGGGAAATTAATTTATTCATATGTGCTAAATTTGTTATGCATATTATTCCAGAAATTAGTTCTGTATTGATAAATGTTTTATTGGGAAACATATTATGCATAATTAATGTGGTAATTTATTGTAATATGTATAATTTTTGTTTTCATAATGCATATTATTAAGTTAAATATTTAGCACAAATTTAGATTTTGTTCATAATTGTATTGCCTATAGAATATGCAATTTTACATGGATAATTTTTATGAACAAAATTAAATGTCTTAACGATCCATATGATTTTGAATAATTAGATCTTAGCAACAACACCTCTAATTATGCAAAATTATATATTAATTGGTTTAAGAACACATTTGGTTAAAGGACATTTATTACAATTAGTTGTACTCAATATAATAAACTTTATCCCACAAGAATTTTTATTATATTAGTATGATTAATTGGGATAAAATATCAAATTATATTTTTTAATTTACCCACAAGTATTAGAAAATAGAACATAAATTGATAGTTTTATCATACAGTAAAATGAATCTAATTGAATTAAAACTTTAGCCTATAGGCAAGTTTTATGTCATAGATTCATGATTTTATGCATGATTTACATTGGTAAAACATGATTTATGTCCATTAGTCTTAATATTTTGGATCATAAGCATGTTTGTGTTTAATTATACAATCATACAACCTGTAAACTTCTCTAATGTTCGATGTGATATCCCTGAGCTAGAAGGGGATAATTATAAGGTCTGGAAGGAGAGAATTCTTCTTCACTTGGGGTGGATGGACATTGATTATACTATAAGAAAAGACGAGCCCGTAATTACTGAAACCAGCACTCAGGATGAGATTGCTCTTTATGAATGTTGGGAGTGATCTAATCGCCTTAATGTCATGTTCATAAAGACTAAAATCTCTGTTGGCATATGTGGTTCCGTCGAACAGTATGACAAGGTCCGTGCATTACTAAAGGCCATTGACGAGCAGTTTGAAACTTCAAATAAGGCACTTGCTAGCACCCTAATTATGAGGTTCTCGTCCTTGAGGCCCACCAGTGTGAGAGGTGTACGTGAGCACATCATGGAGATGAGGGACATAGCGGCTCAACTTAAGAACCTTGAGGTAGATATGTCTGAGTCTTTCCTGGTGCACTACATTTTGAACACGCTTTCAAAGCCATATGGGCCCTTTAAAATTTCTTACAATACACATAAAGACCAATGGTCAATCAATGAATTGCTAACCATGTGTACTTAAAAAGAAGGGCGGCTAATAATGGAAATGGGTGAAACTGCACTGACAATGACTAAGGGAAAGAATCAAAATCAGGACTAGAATCAAGCCAAAGATAAGGGGAAAGATAAAATACATTACAAAGCTATCATTAAGAAGGAATTCAAGTGTTTCTTCTGTAAAAAGAAGGGACACATGAATAAGGATTGTGGCAAATTTCAGAGTTGGCTTGAAAAGAAAGGTAATCCAATTTCATTTGTTTGTTATGAATCTAATATGGTTGATGTTGTTTATAAACACATGGTGGATTGATTCCGGATCTACAATCCATATTGCGAATACCTTATAGGGTATGCGAAACCTAAGGAAGCCAGTGGGAAGTGAGCTAAGCATCTTTTTAGGAAACAAGATACGTTCACATGTTGAAGCCATAGGAACATGCACTTTAGTTTTAGGTAGTGGTTTTACTTTAGAATTAGAAAAGACATTTTATGTTCCAAACTTTTCCAAGAACCTAATTTCTGTATCAAAACTTGTACCTTTGGGATATTCCTTTACTTTTTCATAAAATTCCTTTAGTTTATTTTATAAATATGATATTGTTGGTAATGGTATCTTGTCTGATGGTCTTTTCTCAATTAATTTGCAAAATGAACCATCTTATACTGCTATGCATGTTCAATATGGCATTAAGCGTTGTGTTATAAATGAGGATTCTTTTATGTTGTGACATCGAAGATTATGACATATCTTCGTTGAGAGAATCAAGAGATTAGTAAATGACTGAGTACTCAATACTTTAGATTTTACTGACTTCAAGACTTGTGTGGGTTGCATTAAGGGATAGCTAACCAACAGGTCTAAGAAAGGTGCCAAGAGGAGTTCAGAAATATTAGAGATCATATATTTAGATATTTGTAGTCTAGACATGAACTCATATGGTCCGAAATACTTTCTCTCTTTTATAGATGATTAATCACGATACATGTATCTCTACTTGCTTCATACAAAGGACGAAGCATTGGATGCCTTTAAAGTTTTCAAGGCTGAAATAGAGAAATAATGTGGAAAGTAAATTAAGATCGTGAGGACAGATAGAGGTGGAGAATATTACGGTAGACACACTGAAGATGGACAAGTTCAAGGTCCATTTGCGAAGTTTCTTTAAGAGCGTGGGATAGTTGCCCAATACACCATGCCTGGTTCCCCGGATCAAAATGGTGTGGCAGAGAGAAGAAACCAAATATTGATGGATATGGTGCGAAGTATGCAGAGTAACTCCAATCTTCCTAAATCCTTGTGGACTGAAGCTCTTAAGACGGCCTTGTATATATTAAACCGAGTTTAGACCAAGACTGTCCCAAAGACGCCATTTGAGTTATGGAAAGGTTGGAAACTGAGTTTGCAACATATATGCGTTTGGGGATGTTCGTCTGAAGTAAGAGTGTACAACCCACAAGAAAAAAAAACTAGATTCAAAGACCATTAGCGGGTATTTCGTTGGATATGTCGAAAGGTCCAAAGGATATAGATTCTATTGTCCAACTCACAACACTAGAATTGTGGAATTACGTAACGCTAAGTTTCTTGAGAATGACTTGATTAGTGGGAGCGATCAATTTCAGAACATAGTTTCTGAAGGAGATCATATTAAAGCTCAACCATCTGTGTCAAGTGATCGGTTGATTATTGTTCATAACTGTCACGCCCCGGAGTACGGGAGGTGACGTGGCGGAATATTTAGATTAATTAAAAGAGAATTTAATTAAAAATCGAGAGTTAGAGAATCAAATTAAATAAAAATTAAGAAGATTTTCCACCACATTTTATAAAAGAATTTATAAATATTAAGCAGGTAATAAAAATTAAATAAAAACCGCGAATATGGGTTCCACAACCCACAACTTATGCACACACATGGATCTGACAATATCATAAATACAATTACAATCCAAGTACAAATAAAGTTAAGTCCTACATGCCTTGATTAAATAAATACAGAATATAAATAAATTCTCCTATTGCTCCTGAGTTAGGTCCGAAGAATCTTCTCCAAACCTAAAGGGGAAACCACCTAGAGGGGGGGAAAAATTTAAAACAATAAAACGTGAGCGAAAAGCTTAGTAGGACTATGTTTTATAAAATAATTTAAGGCAATGAAACATAGCATCACTAGAAGTTATTCCATGAAACTTAAATAAATAAATAAATAAATAATTTGAGTAGAACCATTCTGTCATAGAACAGTCCACTCGTCAAATCAAAACACCAATTTACTTTTACCTAGGCAAACCATGATATCACCACCGTAGTGGCCCAGCTGGGTTTCGGGACCTGCCCCCAAGGTCGATCGCTACACGACCCGATCTCTGATATGGCATCATGCCTTAGTGTTTATTATCATTATCATTCAAAACCCAATTACCGAGTGTTGTCAATTACATTTATTATGAAGTTCATTTCATAATCACGGTATATTAAAATATAACCGATAAAACCATTTTCAAACAACCGTTGAAAACATTTTGATAGAAATCATTTTCAAAGCCAAATCATTTCAAAACCAGGCTACCAAAGAAATAGGATAGAAATCCTACCTTAATATTCGTGCCGGTACCCCACACCATAATCCCGATCCGCTATACGTTAGCTCCACGGAACCACGAACAATCCTAGATACCAACTAAGTCAATCAATATCTAGTTTGAGACATTCTATGTTACTAAACCATTTCATGATGTCCTAGTGTGCCATTTGTACCTTTAAAATCATCCTATGAGGTTGGGATTTAAATCTGGGTTCAAAATAGTGAAAACGGGTAAAAATCACAAAATTTTCCATGCCTCGGTCGGCCTGCCGGACGCCCTGCTTCGGCCTGCCGAAAACAAGGTTCGGCCTGCGGAACATTTCCCCAGATTCGGCCTGCCGGTCGGAAGAACACCGGCCTGCCGATCATCACTCCGGCCTGCCGAACATGAACTTCGGCCTGCCGAACTGGGAAAACCCAGAAATCCCAGCCACGGGTTTCTCGATCCCCAAAATCCAAATCTTGTTTCTAACCTGTTTTTCTCAAATCCCAGGCATGAAAAACAACTATAGTTGATAGAAAAACATTCTAGAACATGTTTGGAATCATTTAAACAACATTTAAACTCAAAATCCTCAAAAATCCGAAAATGAGAAAAAGATGAGAAAAATGAAAAATCTTGAATTCAATCCGTTTTTCTTCAATCTAGGCTTAGATTCTAGTTGTTCTAAGTTCATTTAACATAAATCCACGGTTTTCTAAACTTAATCAAACCTAGATTTCAAAAATGCACAAAATTGAAAATTTTGTAAAAAGTTTAGAAATTTTGAATCTAACCTCGAATCGAAGCTTCAATCCGCGTTCTCGGTTGCCGAATCACGTCCCCGAGCTTCCTCCTTGCTAACCCGAAGCTTGGATTCGAAATGGAGTTCAAAAATTTGAGAGAGAATTG
Organism: Artocarpus heterophyllus; assembly: GCA_025403435.1. NCBI lineage: Eukaryota > Viridiplantae > Streptophyta > Magnoliopsida > Rosales > Moraceae > Artocarpus > Artocarpus heterophyllus. Next base: position 6,361,145 of record CM046347.1, on the reverse strand, counting down.
AGAGAGAGAGGCTGCCGAGAAATATCAAGAGGAAGAGAGAGAGAGGTTGCGGGAGAGTGAGGAGAGAGAGAGAAGAGGGAAATAAATAGAGAAAATCGGTGGGCGGTTTTACTGTGCGAAAACCATGTGCCGCCCACGGTTTTGCAAAACGGAGTATTTTTAACATTTTACAAATTGTTGTGTTTTAAAACTCAAAACATCATTTTAAAACAATAAGAAATCCTTCGAATTCATTAATTTAACAAAACAACCAAAATTTCAAAAATCCAACCAAATAGTCTAATAAATGTTAAAACGTTAATTATGGCACACTAATTCATCATTTATAGTACATTAACATTAAATAAATTTCGGGACGTTACAGCTCTCCACCCCTAAAAGAAATTTCGTCCTCGAAATTTACAACTCATCTCAAAAACAAAACAAATGCGGATACAATTCCCGCATACTCGACTCTAATTCCCAAGTGGCTTCATCAACCCCGTGATGCTGCCACACGACCTTTACCAACGGTATCTCACGACGACGCAAGCTAATCACTTTTCGGTCGATGATCTGAATCGGCACTTCTTCGTACGTCGTATCCTCCTGAACCTGCACATCGCGAAACGAAACTATCTTATCCTGCCCAGGTGGACATTTCCTAAGCATCGACACATGAAACACATCGTGCACATGAGAAAGTTCGGGTGGAAGATCAAGCCGATAAGCGACCACACCAACACGCTGAGTGATCTCAAACGGCCCAATATACCTCGGCGCGAGCTTCCCACTCACTCCGAACCGCATAGTTCCCTTACGAGGCGACACCCTCAAGAGAACAAAATCTCCAACCGCGAACTCTAAGGGTCTACGTCTCCTATCCGCGTAACTCTTCTGATGACTCTGAGCTGCTCTCAACCGACCTCGAATCACCGCGACTTTCTCGTTGCTATCACGAATCTCTTCCGGCCCAAGAATAACTCTATCTTCCGGCTCGGCCCAACACACAGGTGACCGACACGGTCGCCCATACAACGCCTCAAATGGTGCCATGCCGATACTCGCCTGATAACTATTGTTGTACGCGAACTCCGCTAAATGCAAACATTACTTCCAATTCCCGCCGAAGTCCAACGCACAAGCACGCAACATATCCTCGAGAACCTGAATAACCCGCTCAGACTGCCCATCAGTCTGAGGATGAAACGCCGTACTGAAGTTCAAATCCGTACCCAAAGCCTCCTGAAAACTCCTCCAGTACTTAGCATTAAACCTGGTGTCTCGATCAGAGGTGATGGACAAAGGGACTCCATGCAACCTCACAATGTTCTGCATATACAACTCCCCGAGAATCTTCCTCGAACACGTTGACCTAAACGGAATGAAATGCGCCGATTTCGTCAACCTATCGACCACAACCCAAACTGCATCGTGCCGCTGCTCCGTCCTCGGCAAACCTGTGAGGAAATCCGTCGTCACATGTTCCCATTTCCACCCTGGAATAGGAAGCGGCTGAAGCTGACCTGCAGGCTTCTGATGCTCAGCTTTCACCTGGAGACACGTCAAACACTTGGCCACGTACTCTCGAACATCTTTCTTCATGCCTCTCCACCAATATTGTCTCTTCAAATCACGATACATCTTGGTGCTCCCCGAATGAATAGCAAACTGAGACCTATGAGCTTCATCTAGAACGGCTTTCGTCACCTCGGCGATAACTGGAACTGCAAGACGCTCCCGGAAGTACAACGATCCATCTGCATGCACGCTCCATTTTTCAAACTGCTCCCCGTTCTGAATCCGCGACCAAATCCCCTGCAAATGCCGATCCTGCCACTGATTTTGCTTCACCATCCGAACAAGAGCTGGAGTCGCTTTCACGTGATATAACAAAACTCGATCACCGTCTTCATGATACTGTAGCCGATACTCACTCACTGTCGCATCCCTGCTCCAGTCCTCAAAAATCAAACAAGCGAGAATCCCTGAAGACCTCCTGCTAAGCGCGTCCGCGACCACATTAGCTTTTCCGGGATGATACTGCAACGCGAAATCATAATCCTCCATGTACTCCACCCATCTGCGCTGCCTCAAGTTGAGATCCCTCTGAGTGAACAAATGCCTCAAACTCTTGTGATCGGAGAAGACCTGAAACGATGCTCCATACAAGTAACATCTCCAAATCTTCAGCGCGTAGATCACTGCCGCAAGCTCTAAATCGTGAGTAGGATAATTCCGCTCGTGAGGTCGTAGCTGTCTCGATCCGTACGCAACCACACGTCCATGCTGCATCAACACGCATCCAAGTCCGCGCCCTGAAGCATCAGCATAAACCTCATACGGCTCGTCACTACTAGGAATAACTAATACTGGAGCTGAAGTCAACCGGTTCTTCAATTCCTGAAAAGCAGACTCACAGTCTTCATCCCACTCAAACCTGACGTTTTTCCTGATCAACCTCGTCAACGGAGCTGCAATCTTCGAAAAGTCCTTTACAAATTTCCTGTAATATCCAGCAAGACCTAAGAAGCTGCGAATCTCCGCTACATTCCTTGGTCGTTCCCACTCCAATATAGCTTCAATCTTGGACGGATCCACTGAAATACCATGCTCCGAGATGACATGACCCAGAAATTTGACCTCGGTCAACCAGAACTCACATTTTTCCCTCTTAGCATACAACTGGTGCTCCCGCAAAGTCTGAAGCACGATCCGAAGATGCTGCTCATGCTCCTCCCATGTCTTAGAATACACAAGAATATCATCGATGAACACGATCACAAACTGATCCAGATACGGCCTGAATATCCTGTTCATCAGATCCATGAAAGCTGCTGGAGCATTCGTCAACCCGAAAGACATAACCAGAAACTCGAAGTGCCCATACCGAGTCCTAAAAGCTGTCTTGGGAATATCCTCTTCCTTGATTCTGAGCTGATGATAACCTGACCGCAAATCAATCTTCGAGAAGTATCGCGAACCTCCCAACTGATCAAATAGCTCATCAATCCTAGGCAAGGGATACTTGTTCTTCACCGTAACACGATTCAGCTGTCGATAATCCACACATAACCTGAGAGTCCCATCGTGCTTCTTAGCAAACAAAACAGGTGCTCCCCACGGAGATGTGCTATTCCGGATATACCCTTTATCAGCAAGCTCCTGAAGTTGCTTCCTCAATTCCTTCATTTCTGTCGGCGCCATCCGATAAGGTGCCATAGAAATTGGTGATGTCCCTGGAAACAACTCAATACCAAACTCAATCTCTCGATGCGGTGGTAATCCTGGCAACTTGTCGGGGAAGACATCCTCGAACTCATCAACCACCGAAATCACTGCACTACCTCTCGAAACATAGGGCTCGTAATCTAGATTGGCAAGAAAAGCAAAACAATCTAGATTCCTTTGCCCTCCTAGACATGACTTCATAAGACGCTCACTCATTAGCCAATCACCACCACCCTGGTAATTGATTACCGTCCCCTTATCAGATACTAGGGTTACTTTCCTAAGTTGGCAGTCCACGACTGCACTATATCTGGACAACCAGTCCATCCCTAAAATCACATCATAGGAGCTCATGGGGAGTACAATCAAATCATTTTTCAAAATCTCATTCCCAATCTTTATTTTACATGATTTACACATACAATTTACACACACCCGCCCCAAGGGAGAAGTTATGACTAGGGGTTCATTAAACTCTTCTACCTCTAATCCCAAGGCATGTACAAAGGAACTCGAAATGAGAGAATGAGAGGCACCGGTATCAAATAAAACGCGAGCTAAAGATCTAGAAACCAAGATCATACCGTCAACAACTGCGTTACCAGTTTGAGAATCTGACCCTCCAGATGCCATTGCATGAACCTGCACTGGCGCTTTTCCTTGTCCTCTACCAACATTACTAGGTCCTGCATTACTCGGCCGATGCTGCTGAGATGGAGACGACTGCACACTACCTGTACTCGGCGCTCGATACTGAGGAACACTGCGCTGAAAATACTGCGGCTGCTGCCCCCGTGCCGGATATGAGAATTGCTGAGGAGAAAACTACGGATACTACAACTGCGGGTACTACGGAGGCGGAGGTAGGGTCTGAGGCTGAGGCTGAGACTGACGACTGGCATCCTCCCCGGTCTGAGATCCAAGACGAGCACTCCTGATCGGGCAATTCCTCTTGATGTAGCTGGGCTGCTGACAGAAATGACAATGGAAGCTGTAGGGATTGCTGCGCCCGCTGTCAGACGAACTGCTGCTGCCACTGGTCGCACCGCCTTGCTTGCCTTTCCCCGGAGCTGGACGACTACTAATGCTCTTTTTGCCACTCCTCTGCGGTCCTCCTGAAGCCTTGGCTCGGTCCTCACAATACTGCACGTAATCATTCTCCACGGAGATCGCCGACGACACAAGCTCTCCGAAACTCCTAAGCCGTAGAGCAACCAACTGCCGTCGAATAGGAGCCTTGAGTCCTTCCTGAAATTTGATGCATTTCTCACGCTCCGATGCCGCCGTTGATGGAGCAAACCTGGCCAACTCGTTAAACTTTGCCTCATACTCCCGAACTGACATATCACCCTGCTGCAATCTATAAAACTCAGCTGCTTTCTGGTCTCTATATCCCTGCGAAAAATACCGATCATAGAATAGCTCCTCAAACTTGTCCCAACCGATATCGCCACCGCGCTCCAGACGCTTAGTTTGTTTCCACCAGGTGTTGGCGCCACCCTCGAGCTTATACGCCGCAAACTCCACACGATACTCCTCAGGCACACCGAGAGTATCCAGATGCTTCAAGATCGAATCCAACCAATACTCTGCTAACTGCGGATCCCCATTGCCATCAAAAGTCAGAATTGACGCCCGTCGGAATTCCTTAAAGAAAGCATGCCGACTACCAACACTGGAGTCTTCCGGTCTAGCCCTGGCTGCCATCTGCCGGAAAGCCGCAAACATAGACCTCATCATGCTCTCATCATTTCCGAACTCGGCGTCAGCAGTCGAACGACGTCTAGGTGCCATTCTCTCACTTCTGAAAACAAAATTTGGACTGTCAGAGGTATTTCATTGTCAAACCTATGTGTGCACAATTCCCAAGGTTCATAACCTTGAGCTCTGATACCATTCTGTCACGCCCCGGAGTACGGGAGGTGACGTGGCGAAATATTTAGATTAATTAAAAGAGAATTTAATTAAAAATTGAGAGTTTGAGAATCAAATTAAATAAAAATTAAGAAGATTTTCCACCATATTTTATAAAAGAATTTATAAATATTAAGCAGGTAATAAAAATTAAATAAAAACCGTGAATATGGGTTCCACAACCCACAACTTATGCACACACATGGATCTGACAATATCATAAATACAATTACAGTCCAAGTACAAATAAAGTTCAGTCTTACATGCCTTGATTAAATAAATACAGAATATAAATAAATTCTCCTATTGCTCCTGAGTTCGGTCCGAAGAATCTTCTCCAAACCTAAATGGGAAACCACCTAGAAAAGGGGGAAATTTAAAACAATAAAACGTGAGCGAAAAGCTCAGTAGGACTATGTTTTATAAAATAATTTAAGGCAAGAAAACATAGCATCACTAGAAGTTATTCAAGGAAACTTAAATAAATAAATAAATAAATAAATAATTTGAGTAGAACCGTTCTGTCACAGAACAGTCCACTCGTCAAATCAAAACACCAATTTACTTTTACCTAGGCAAACCATGATATCACCACCGTAGTGGCCCAGCTGGGTTTCGGGACCTTCCCCCAAGGTCGATCGTTACACGACCCGATCTCTGATATGGCATCATGCCTTAGTGTTTATTATCATTGTCATTCAAAACCCAATTACCGAGTGTTGTCAATTACATTTATTATGAAGTTTATTTCATAATCACGGTATATTAAAATATAACCGATAAAACCATTTTCAAACAACCGTTGAAAACATTTTCATAGAAATCATTTTCAAAGCCAAATCATTTCAAAACCAGGCTACAAAAGAAATAGGATAGAAGTCCTACCTCAATATTCGTGCCGATACCCCACACCGTAATCCCGATCCGCTATACGTTAGCTCCACGGAACCACGAACAATCCTAGATACCAACTAAGTCAATCAATATCTAGTTTGAGACATTCTATGTTACTAAACCATTTCATGATGTCCTAGTGTGCCATTTGTACCTTTAAAATCATCCTATGAGGTTGGGATTTAAATCTGGGTTCAAAATAGTGAAAACGGGTAAAAATCATAAAATTTTCCATGCCTCGGTCGGCCTGCCGGACGCCCTGCTTCGGCCTGCCGAACTGCACAGTTCGGCCTGCCGGAAACAAGGTTCGGCCTGCCGAACATTTCCCCAGATTCGGCCTGCCGGTCGGAAGAACACCGGCCTGCCGATCATCACTCCGGCCTGCCGAACATGAACTTCGGCCTGCCGAACTGGGAAAACCCAGAAATCTCAGCCACGGGTTTCTCGATCCCCAAAATCCAAATCTTGTTTCTAACCTGTTTTTCTCAAATCCCAGGCATGAAAAACAACTATAGTTGATAGAAAAACATTCTAGAACATGTTTGGAATCATTTAAACAACATTTAAACTCAAAATCCTCAAAAATCCGAAAATGAGAAAAAGAGGAGAAACATGAAAAATCTTGAATTCAATACGTTTTTCTTCAATCTAGGCTAAGATTCTAGTTGTTCTAAGTTCATTTAACATAAATCCACGGTTTTCTAAACTTAATCAAACCTAGATTTCAAAAATGCACAAAATTGAAAATTTTGTAAAAAGTTTAGAAATTTCAAATCTAACCTCGAATCGAAGCTTCAATCCGCGTTCTCGGTTGCCGAATCACGTCCCCGAGCTTCCTCCTAGCTATCCCGAAGCTTGGATTCGAAATGGAGTTCAAAAATTTGAGAGAGAATTGAGAGAGAGAGGCTGCCGAGAAATATCAAGAGGAAGAGAGAGAGGGGTTGCGGGAGAGTGAGGAGAGAGAGAGAGAGAAGAGGGAAATAAATAGAGAAAATCGGTGGGCGATTTTACTGTGCGAAAACCATGTGCCGCCCACGGTTTTGCAAAACGGAGTATTTTTAATACTTTACAAATTGTGGTGTTTTAAAACTCAAAACATCATTTTAAAACAATAAGAAATCCTTCGAATTCATTAATTTAACAAAACAACCAAAATTTCAAAAATCCAACCAAATAGTCTAATAAATGTTAAAACGTTAATTATGGCACACTAATCCATCATTTATAGTACATTAACATTAAATAAATTTCGGGACGTTACAATAACATTCCTATAGTTCATCCGAGTGTTGTGCAACCGATCGTTGAAGTTCTACAAACTGTTGATAATAATCTAGAAAGTCAAGTTGCTCAAGAACCACCAGAAATAGTTGAGCAACAAGTTAAACAACAGATTCCCCAAGAGAATGTTAAGTCAACATTAAGGAGATCTACTAGAGAAAGGAAGTCAGCAATTTCTAGTGATTGTGTTGTGTATCTACAAGAATTGGACTTCAACATTGGAGGCAAAAATGATCCCAAAACGTTTTTACAAGCCATGAGTTGTCAATAATTGAAACTTTGGTACGATGCTATGAAGGATGAGATGGATTTTATGGCATCCAATACAGTCTGGGATCTTGTCGAGTTGCCTGATGGTGCAAAAGCCATAGGATGCAAATGGGTTTATAAAACAAAGAAAGACTCGCTGGGCAACATCGAAAGATATAAAATAAGACTCGTCGCCACTCAGAAGGAAGGAATCGATTACAAGGAAACCTTTTCTCCTGTATCTAAGAAAGATTCCCTCCGCATCATCTTAGCACTCGTTGCTCATTTTGACTTAGAGTTGCAATAAATGGATGTGAAAACAACATTTCTCAATGGTGAACTAGAGGAAGAGGTTTATATGAAACAACCAAAAGGATTCTCCTCTAGCAGTGGTGAGCAATTAGTGTGTAGGCTTAAGAAGTCCATATATGGATTGAAGCAAGCCTCTCATTAGTGGTATTAAAAATTTCATGACGTCATCTCTTCATTTGGATTCGTACAGAACACCATGGATCAATGTATATACTAGAAGGTCAGTGAGAGTAAAATTTGTTTCTTTGTCCTTTATGTGGATGACATTTTGCTTGCAACCAATGACAAGGGTATGCTACATGAGGTGAAACAATTCATCTCTAAAAACTTTGACATGAATGATATGGGTGATGCATCCTTCGTTATAGGCATTAAGATATATAGAAACATATATAAAGGCATTTTGGGTCTATCTCAAGATACCTATATCAATAAAGTTTTGGAGAGATTTCAGATGAAAAATTGTTCACCAAGTATAGCTCCAATTGTGAAAGGTGACAGGTTTAATTTGAATCAGTGCCCTAAAAATGACATTGAAAGAGAATAGATGCGCAACATTCTATATGCTTCAGTTGTTAGAAGCCTTATGTATGCTCAGGTTTGCACAAGACATGACATTGCATTCGTTGTAGAAATGTTAGGCAGATATCAGAGTAATCCAGGATCAGACCACTAGAAGGCTACAAAGAAGGTGATGAGGTATCTACACTGAATAGACGGACTGACAACTTGGAAGTCATTGGCTACTCTGACTCTGACTTTGTTGGCTGCATTGATTCAGGGAAATCAACTTCTGGAAACATTTTCATGCTACCTGGTGGAGTTATTTCATGGAGGAGTGCCAAGCAAACTTTAACTGCTACTTCCACTATGGAGGCCGAGTTTGTCTCTTGTTTTGAGACTACCTCACATGGTGTATGGATCAAGAGTTTCATTTATGGGCTTAGGATTGTGGATTTTATCTCTAGGCCATTGGGAATATTTTGTGACAATTCAATTGCTATTTTTATGGCTAAAAACAACAAGAGTGGTAGTCGAAACAAACACATCGACATTAAGTATCTAGCCATAAAGAAGCGTATTAAGGATAGAGCAATGGTCATTGAGCACATAAGCACTGAATTGATGATTGCCGATCCCTTAACTAAAGGCATGCCACCAGTAAAATTTAGGGATCATGTGGATAGAATGAGACTTGGTTACGTTATGTACTTTGTTGTGAAAATCTATATTTATGATATTTTCTCATTTCAACTTTAGTTAAGTGCACAACTATATTTATGAGAAATATCATTAAAGTTTGGACCTAGAATAAACATAAGGTTTGTTCATTAAGTTACATAGGTAAATATTGAGAGACAAGATATATTGTAATATATGGAAGATAATACTCGTCATTTAGAGGATCTATAGCCATAATTCATATATTTTGTTTCTTACTGTAAAAGTTGATGCGATCTATGGGCCAAGTGGGAGAATGTTAGAACTTGGGTAACGTCCCATGTTCTAACAAATTGGTGGCCCATATGGCATGTTCAAAATTTGAACATAACCGCATCAACTGCTATTGAGGAGCAGTTTTTCAGACAAAAAAAAAAAAAAACTAACCTTAACTGCCTAATAGCCGTGTGATGGCCACGGTTAATATAAAAAGGCCCCATGTTTTAGTTCCTGAGCATATAATTCAGAGAAAATCACACCATCTAAGTGAATTAACAATGCTCAGAAAAACCAAAATTTGATAGTGTAAACTTTGGGCAATTACTGAGGAAGAAAAAGCAATGACATGAGGTACAATGTAATTCCATTCATGCTTCAATTTTGTGACTTTGAATTGTTTTTAATTGTCTAGACACTCACATAGCAAACAAAAAGAAGCCTATATGGTAACAATTATTATAAATTGGAATACTGACTACTATGTTTGAAAAGAATGAAAGAAAGAAAATAGGAAAAACAAACGACAATTGAAGGGAAACGAAATGGAAAAACAATAACAAAAAGGAAAACGACAAGAAGTGATTAGAATACTATGTTTGATAGTTGTATGACAATCAGCAGGAGGACGACAGTGTAGATAAGGACGGTGAAAAGAATGAAAGAAAGAAAATAGGAAAAACAAACGACAATAAAAGGGAAACGAAATAGAAAAACAAAAACAAAAAGGAAAACGACAAGAAATGATTAGAACGAGGACTTAAAAAAAAAAAAAAAAGACGACAGCATTCATTAGCCCGCGGGCCCCCAATATAGAAAATGACGAATACACGAAGTCAACGACAGTGAATCTAACCACGAAAGTGCGACAACAAACATACAGGACAACAACGCGACAGAAAAGGGCAAAAGACAATAAAAAAATGAAACGACATTGGCGTTTCAGCCATGACAATAAGCAAGCGGCCCAAAGGGAGCGACAAAGAAACGACCACAAAAAAAAAAACGACATCTCAATGGGCAACGTAATCAAGAAAAATGTTAACAAAAGACGACGAAAAGAAAATCATAATAAAAGCTAATTAGCAACTACCAATGCTAAAATTTTTTTTTTAAAAAAAATAAAGCAAACGATACCAAGAGGAATAAGGATGAAGACGCACAAAATGGCTTAAAAAAAAAATAACACAGCTGACGAAGAAAAACGACAAAGAATTTGAGTGACACAAACGACAAGAGACGTCAAGAGGTTAATATAAATATTGAACAACATAAATATAAAAAAAAAAAGAAAAAAAGGAACAACATCAACAAGAAAACGACCAAAAGGAGTAACAGAATAACTAGCACGAAACAACACCATTAATAAACAAACGACGATGATGAAGAATACAGCAGTAATATTGGAATGAAAGAAGTTTGGTAACATTTTTGTTTTTTGAAGGGAAGTCTATTAAAAGTTAAATGGAATTACGTCTAAAAAATAGCTCTTAAGAAGTGATCTTTCATGGTTGGAAGACCATTTTCGATTGGTCCCACCATCTCTCTAAGGGTGATTGACAGGATGATTAGAATTATTGGTTAGAATTATTTTTACTATAGCATGTAAGAGTTTTATACTGTAACGATTTATTATTATTATTATTATTACTACTACTACTACTACTACTGTAACATATGAGAGCTTTATACTGTTTATAATTGACAAAATAATCCAGACCATAACATGCTAAACACCCCATAAGCCTAATGTGGAGATATGTCCGGCTAATTCCAAGACTTAAGTGTTTGTGCAGGTGCGACCGGTTCCATAACTAATTGTTCCAACAGGTCCAACAAGGCAATGACCAAGTGTCCGACCACGCCGATGACAAAATGTTTGACCTCCGACAAGTTCCTTAACTAGGTGGTGTGACCAGGTCTCGTCATTAATCGTATTGATAAATTTACGCTACATGTATCAAAGAGCATGAGAGAATATATATAAAAAGAAAAAAAAGAGATATTAGACGAGGAAAAAGTTTTTAATTTCATGTAACATAACATATTATTATCAATCTCATGCATAGATTTCACGTTATTTGATAGACCTCGTCGATGTGAGTTTGCGCAAAAAAATGTGGGATAATTATATATAAAACGTTTAAATTCCTGTAATATAGCATATAAAATAATAATATGTGGATAACTTTTAATAAGAATAAATATGGAATCACATTTTTGTTCTAAATGTTGTAACTAAGGGTAAACTTCTAATAAAATTTAAATTTAAGAGGGTTCTTATATATTTCTAACCGCAAGAATGTATTTCTAAGGGGAAAAAAATCATGATAGAACACTTTTTATAAAGGGTGTTTGGCTAGTGGTAGAAACTATTGGTGGAAACAGTTTTTATTGTAGCATGTAAAAACTTTCTATTACAGTAGTTTTTTTTTATTGTAGCATATAAGAGTTTTATATTCTTTATAATTGAATTTATAGTGGGAATCACTCTTAGCCGTACAGGGAGATAATTTCTTTTTTACGTAATTATCTTGAATTGATTTTCTAATTATTAATATTGAGGTCTTTGATCACCAGATTAGTCCACGTCACAGTAGAGTAGGCCACACGGAGTGCTCGCTGATTATCTTTAATTACATTCAGGCCCTAAAAGATACCAAAATTACATAAACTTCTTATTTCGATACAAAATCGCATATTACTCCCCATTTTCGAGAAGTCAGAAAAATCCCAACCAGAAGGGCCCTAGGGAAAGCTAGAGAAGGTTTAAGGAGGGTTTTAAGGCGGCGACTTCACTGAGAGCCTATTTCACCTTCTCTCCCTCTCTCTCATGAATAATCTTCTTCGCCACAATTTCTCTGATTCTGATCGCACCGCCTTAGACTCCGCCATTGAATTCCTCTCAGATTCGACCTCAATTTAATGTCCATCACCAAACCCTCTCTAATCTCCGCGAATTTCAGCGAAGGAATCGGCCATTCTCGCCCGTTCGAGAGCAAAACCCTAATCTCCCCCGCGAAACCCTCGCCAATGTGGAAGAACTGCGCCAAGCAGGCCTTTTGGAGAAACCGCGGTTGTCGCTTCAGTTCCCAGCCTTCGTCTCGCTTTTCTCGTCACTTTCTCGGGAAATCACAGGAATCGAATTTTTCTAACGAACTCAAGTATCGGCCTTTCGAGCTGGTTCCGGTCTTCACTCGTATGCCTCGCGAAGAATGTTCTGTGGGAAGGTCTGATTTTGGGAATTTGAGGAGTGCGAGTAGGTTTACCGGGTTTTGCCCCAGGGGATTCTCGAGTGTGGCCGAGGCAGTCTCGTCTCCGACGGATATCGAGGAAGACGTCTTGGTGGATGAGGAGTTTCAGGAGCTGATGCAAGAGATGAGCAAAGAGGAGAAAAGGCGGGTCCGGCATTGGCGGGAGAGGAGGCTGGTGATTGCGAGGGGAATGGGGCAGAGGAGGTACGAGCTTCTAAAGAAGAGGCAGGTGAAGATCGAGACGGAAGCTTGGGAGAAGGCGGCGGCAGAGTACAGAGAACTTCTGATGGACATGTGCTCGAAGAAGCTAGCGCCGAATCTACCGTACACGAAGTCCTTGTTCCTTGGCTGGTTCGAGCCGCTGAGGAATGCCATTGAGAAGGAGCAAGAGCTGTACCGAGAAGGAAAAAAGAGGACAATGTGCTCGCCGTACTTTGCTCAGTTGCCAGCAGAGATGATGGCTGTCATCACGATGCACAAGTTGACAGGGTTGCTGATGACAAAAGACGAGCATGGCATTGCCAGGGTGGTTCAAGCTTCTCTCTTGATTGGGGATGCCATTGAGCAGGAGGTTTGCCTATTTTTTTCATGGTCATTCTATTTTGAGCCTTACTATTTGGCTAGATAATGAATGAACAACAAGTTTACTCTTCCATTGTAATTTGATGATACGTCTCTTTTTTACAACCACGACATTATACTTTCATTTTTCTTTTTCTGGAATGTTAGTTATCCAACGGTAGTGCCAACACAATGAATGCATTCTCACATTTGGTTGCTTTGTTGGGCATGTTAATATGCTTGCGGTTGGATTCACTCGAATTATGTCTTCAGGCACATCATACGTCCTCTTTCTATGATTGAAAGTGCCTTTCTCGTAGTTATACTTGTTCATAACGCTAGATTGAGTGAATCCTTAGAAATGCTTTGTCACGCCTATACAATGCACGGTTGCAATTCCATCGATCCTCCCTTCTCTTTCTTCTAATGAGTATCACTGCTTCTTGGATGAGCAGGTTAAAATACAAAGATTCTTGGAGAAGTCCAAAAAGCAAAAAGTTGGTAAAGATGGGGAAAATAAAGGAGAATCTGGATCGACGATGGAGGAGAAGTTGAAAAAAAGAGTCACCACGTTGATGAAACAAAAAAAACTGCGAGCATTGAGACAGATGGTGAATGCAGGGGATCATTCGAAACCGTGGGGCCAAAACATCAAGGCTAAGGTTTGTATTGTCTTTGTGATGTCTGGTGACAGGTTAATAGTTACTGATTTACATGCTTTCTGGGAAGTCACCCTTTCTCTTATACTTTCCAGGTTGGAAGTCGTCTAATTGAATTGTTGATTCAAACAGCTTACATACAGCCTCCTGTTGATCAGTTTTCTGATGATCCCCCTGAGATACGACCAGCATTTGTACACACACTTAAGACTCTGGTGAATACAAAGTAAGATTATTCATCTGGGTGAGTGATAGATTTAAGTTTTCCTGGCATCACCTTGAATAGTGCTTCTAAAATTTTCTTTGACAGAAAAACTGGCAGTGGCAAAAGATTTGGTTTCATTCAGTGTGACCCTTTGGTTGTGAAAGGCCTTGAGAAATCTGTAAGTGAATCCCCATTGTTTTCCTTTCCATTACTTGTGAGACAATTGAAGTTGTATGTTGACAAGTGTCACTTATCTCATTCTTTGAACTCTTCAAGGTCTAGATGCTTGGGGAATAAAATTATTTTATTTTCACTGGAACTGATTGAGAACTATCATTGTCTATCAACACCACCACCACCCCCACCCCCCCCCCCACAACAAAAAAAAAAAAAAAAAAAACATTTTCTAGTCTTGGTTTTCGAGTGTTAGCTAAACTTCTCACCTAGAAGATTTCTCATGCCTTTGGAAAAGAAACACCGTTTTGTGCTTTTCTAGAAATAGTTCTCCTATCTATATATATGTATATATTTTTGCTTTCCTTCTTGTTCTTCTCCTTATTTTCTTCTCTTTTGTATGACAATTTAACGACTGCTTTTCTCTCTCTCGTTGCTGGAATTTTTATAAGCGCCTTTTTATTTTAACAGGCAAACCACATGGTGATTCCTTACATGCCTATGTTGGTACCCCCAGTCAACTGGACAGGGTATGGCAATTTGACTTTGTGTTACTGTTGTTGGGTGTATTTATTTAGATATTTATTTCATTTGATCAGGATATAGATTATGAATTCAGACAATGCTTGGAATTTGATAGTATGGAGTTTGTTTCCCCTTATAAATGAAATTAATATTTACTGTAACGTCAATTTAGGTTACTTCTTAACCAGAATGTAGTTTGAAAATTTCATGCCATCAGATCTCCTGTATCAAGACCTGAAAATGGTGAATATATTGATATAGAGATGGACTAGGAGGCCGTTTCAGGACTTTCAAATGTGTTGTGTAAGATGTATGGGTGATATTTGAGTTGCAATCTGAGTTGCAACTTAATAAAACATTTACATTTGCAGAATGAGGCAACTACTCAGTTCCATGTGGGTGTTGTAGGCCAATGAGCAGAAAAGATTTTAAAGGGGCTTTTCAAAACTTGTGCTTAAATATTTGTAGAAACAGAGCTTTATATTTTTTCCCTTTTTGATTCCTTAAAACACTTTTTTTTTTCTTTTGCGGCTTGACGTTTCTTTCCTTTTTCCCAGCTATGACAAAGGAGGGCACTTTTTCCTACCATCCTATGTCATGCGTACTCATGGAGTAAGACAACAGCGTGAAGCTGTCAAAAAGGCTCCAAGAAAGCAACTGGAACCTGTTTTTGAGGTTTGTAGATCCAAGTGTTGCATGGCTTTTTTCCCCTTACGAGAACCTGCATTAAACTAAAATATTGGTGAAGAATTATTGCACTTTAAAACTTCACAATTTCATTGGATTCTTACTTGCTAGGCCTTGGACACTCTTGGGAGTACTAAATGGAGGATCAATAAGAGGGTTCTCAGTGTTGTAGAGAGAATATGGGCTGGCGGAGGCCGTCTTGCCGATTTAGTAGATCGCGATGATGTAAGCTTCTCTATGTTATCTCTCTTACTCTGTTATTAAAGTTATTAGGTATTCTAGAAAATAATGTGTATTCCAATACATTCGTGTCACTTGCTGACTATTGGTTTGGAACTCTCCTTGTTTAACTTTCCACGTTGCAGGTTCCTTTACCAGAGAAGCCAGATACTGAAGATGAAGAACTGTTAAAAAAATGGAAATGGCAAGCTAGGTCTGCAAAGAAAGAGAATAGAGAGAGACATTCTCAGCGGTGCGACACAGAACTTAAACTTTCGGTAAGAGCTATTTCGGTCCTGTAGAGATTGCAATTGCAATATGCTTAAAAGAATTTATGGCAACCCTTTTTATGTGGAGCAGGTGGCACGGAAAATGAAAGATGAAGAAGGTTTTTACTATCCTCACAATGTTGACTTTCGGGGCCGTGCTTACCCTATGCATCCACACTTAAATCATCTGGGTTCAGATCTGTGCCGGGGTATTTTAGAGTTTGCAGAGGGACGTCCTCTGGGAAAATCAGGCTTGCGTTGGCTGAAAATACACTTGGCTAATTTATTTGCTGGTGGTGTGGACAAGCTATCTCATGAGGGTCGAATAGCATTTGTTGAGAATCATTTGGATGAAATATTTGATTCTGCAGACAGACCAATAGAAGGAAAGCGTTGGTGGTTGAATGCAGAAGATCCATTTCAGTGCTTGGCTGTGTGCATTAACCTTACTGATGCTTTGAGAAGTTCTTCACCCGAAACATTTATTTCTCACGTCCATGTACATCAGGTATTTCCCTGTAGCAATTGGATAGGTCTTGCTCTCCTGAATTCTTTTTGTATTACTTTAGATTCGTATCTTGATGCTTCAAGGATGGGGAACTTTTAGTCTATAAGGATTAACACAAGTGCTTGAGAAGATAAGATTCATGTCCAATGAGCTACAAGCATGCACCAGTTTAAAATTTTGCTTCAGTTGGTAGTATCTTTTTGAACTTTGTGTATCTGAACTCTTATGGAGTTTGTGTCTTATTGTTCCACGCCAAAGATAACATGTAACAATCTGTTTAATTCTTGTTTCACCTGTCTGATTCATCTAGGATGGCTCTTGCAATGGTTTACAACACTATGCTGCTCTTGGAAGAGACAAGGTAATATGCTTTTCAAGGAAAAAAGGAAGTTTTTAAGCATTTATTGTTTATTAAACTGTGTACTGCTTTATCTTGTACCTACTGCTTCCTTATTGTAAAACATGAATTTCAGATAGAATGAAATGTTATAAGCCTCTAAGGAATAACTATTGGGGTAATTTTTAGAGTTTTCCAAGTCTATCTACCTGTCTGTGTGCTTTCCTGTCGTTTGCCTGTGTTGGTTAGTTTCAGCTGTAAGTTCTTGGACTGTTCTCTTTCTTTATATTAAGATCTAAAACATGTTTCTGTTCTCTTTGTCGTTGCTTTTCTCTGACCTGTTAGAGTTGGGATTGTGTCCTATAGAGTTTGAGTTTTTATATTTTTGAGGGAATCTCTTCCTCTGCCTTGTTTGTACCTTTTTTTGTCCATTAATCATATTTTGTTTCTGCTTCAAAAAAAAAAAAAAAAAGATGTTTCTTCTACGTTAGTAGAAAAGATTCACTGTGATGGTAGTACTGATTCATTAACATTTAAAGAAAAAAAAAAAAAAAAACTTGATGGTGCTAGATAGAAAGATGAACTTGAATCTTTAATACAGTGATGAACTGAATAGACAGATTTACTTCTTTCTTTTTCATTGGCGTTAAAATGAATTTCTTCTACTTCGTGAGAAGCTGCTTCACTCCCTATAGATTTCTCATAAAAATTTTATAGCGGAAAATCACAAGCTTCTGTATCAGATTTCTGTACTTTTTCTGACTGAATTGGCTTCATTCAGCCGGGAGCAGCTTCCGTTAATCTGGTTGCGGGAGACAAACCTGCTGATGTTTACTCGGGAATAGCTGAAAGGTAACGTGTTTTTGGATATAAGTAAATGGTAGCCATTAAATAATGAAAAATTTCTTTGTCTTGCATACATTGGCATTTCTGATTGTTATTTAAAGATCTCGTTCTGAGAGGTTGATTCTGAGTAAATAATTACGCCACATTTGGAGTGCAGGGTGCTGGAAATAATGCGTAGAGATGCAGAGAAGGATCCCGAAGCTTTCCCTGATGCATTGCGTGCAAAAACGTTAATTAATCAGGTTATTTAATTACTTCGATGCACTTTATGCTGCAAATGTCAAAAAGATATTGGATATTAGTAGGAGTAGAATTTATTTGAATTTCTATTTCAAGCTCTGCTTCTTAATGGGTGTTAACAGACAGAGACTTTGAGGTTTTTTTTTTTTTTGGTTCTTATTGGAAGGATGTGATAGGATGCTAAGTGTCCTCTTTTTTTGCAGCTATTTTGTCCCGTTTCTCTAGTTTTATAGGAGTTGATTTTATTTGAATTTCTATTTCAAGCTCTGCTTCTTAATGGGCGTTAACAGACAAAAGACTTTAAGGTGTTTTCTTTTTTCTTTTTTTTCTTTTTTTCCCTTTTTCTTTGTTTGTTCTTAATTGGAAGGATGTGATAGGATGCTAAGTTTCTTGTCCTCTTTTTTAGTGGCTATTTTGTCCCTTTTCTCTGGTTTTATATTCTGCGTCTTAAGGGTACCATATCTCTTTACTTTGTATTTGATTTAACCATCAATCAATAAGAGTTTTCTTGTAAAAAAATTTCAAGATTCATTTATATTGAAACTAAGGGGAACTTCTTTGCATAAAGCATTCGGAAAATGCAATTGCTTGGTGGCCAGCCAGATTTTTTGTAACCGACTGTTGACCTTTTTTATGGTGGATACTATCCAGGTGGATAGGAAGTTGGTGAAGCAGACAGTGATGACATCGGTATATGGCGTCACTTATATTGGTGCTAGGGATCAAATTATGAGGAGGTTGAAGGAACGAGGTGTCATTTTGGATGATAAGGAGCTCTTTGGTTGTGCTTGTTATGCTGCAAAGGTTAGAGAAATATGATCCATGTCCATATTACATCATTTTTCTTGTTTCAAGTTAGGAATGGTTTTTATGATAAATAGATCCACTTACATGTGTGTGCTTTAAGATTTTGTCTGTGCTTACGATATTTTTGTATTAATGGGCAGGTCACCTTAACTGCTTTAGGGGAGATGTTTGAAGCTGCACGCGGTATAATGAACTGGCTTGGGGATTGTGCAAAAGTTTGTGCCTGATTTCTCATTGTTTGATCAATAGTCTTGTGTACTTTCTTCATAAATATGAATATGTAACTGTAATGCGTGAATATGAACAGATCATTGCCTCTCAGAATGAGCCAGTGAAGTGGACAACTCCGCTTGGGCTTCCTGTTGTTCAACCTTACCGTAAACTAGGGAGGCGTTTTGTGAGTGCTGGAAAATATTCCGACAAAAGTCAGACTAGTTATCACATCCTTGGAGTCAACTAGTCACTGAAATCTTTTGTCCTTTGAACTTTTTGCAGATCAAAACTTCCCTTCAGATTTTGACAGTACATCGAGAAACAGAAAAGGTGCACTGCGTTATGGCAGAATTCTATTCTTCATTATATGATTATATGATTCTTTCTCCCATATATCCATACTTCATCTGATAAGCTTTCATGGTATAAACTATGATTTCGTTCATGTGATAGGTGATGGTCAAGAGGCAAAGGACCGCTTTCCCACCAAATTTTGTCCATTCCCTTGATGGTTCGCATATGATGATGACTGCGGTAGCCTGCAGAAATGCGGGCTTGACATTTGCCGGTTTGTTGCTGCTGCCTTCTATCTTGTTTGTTGCCTTCCTTTTCCCCAATTCCACTTCTAATTACCATTTACTGGCATAACACACAGGAGTTCATGATTCATACTGGACACATGCATGTGATGTGGTTAAAATGAACAGGATACTGCGAGAGAAATTTGTTGAACTATACGAGACTCCAATCCTGGAGAATGTACAATATCTTCTCTTCTTGAATTTTCATGACAAATTTTTCGAACTAAGCCATATTTTAAGCCTTCATGTTTAATCAAATCTGCATTCCGCCAGATGAAATTATTTTCATTTATAATCTTTGGTAAGCAACCTAATCCTTTTTTGTTTTATGTTTAGTTATTGTTGAGCTTCGAAGAATCTTTCCCTGGATTGGCCTTCCCCCCGTTACCTGAACGGGGCGAGTTTGATCTAAAGGATGTGTTAGAGTCACTGTATTTCTTTAACTGATCAACATACGAGTTTATCCTCGTTACAGACGCCACATGCATCTGGTGATGTTTCCTCTTTGTAATCCACTCTACTTACATGGACAAGCATGTAAAGGAAAATAGAGGGCAGAGAGGACCATAGCAGAAACATGCTATATCATCTTGAATTCTGTAAGAAAGTTGACCTGAGGTATGACGTCTATTCTGTGTCTTAAAGCCTTGAACTCAGTGTGGACACACCCTTGCACGGCCAAGATGAAGATAATAGCTTTTTAATGGTTATGTTTTCAATGTTTACCATATGCACTGCCAAGGTGTGGTGTTAATGGTTACTTTTCTAATGGGTACATTATTATTAGCTGTTTGATATAAATTTGACAGTTGTAATTAAGTAGATAGTTGATGAAAAAAATTTGTGCAATTAATGAGGTGGAATTCTTATCATGTCACATCATCAATTGTTGTTAAAACATGTATTTATTAAAAAGGTAATCATTGAAAACGTAATTATTGAAAACTCGTCCATATATATATAGATTTTTAAGAATTGTACTTGTCTATTAAGCTTGTTGCTTGGTATTTTGCTGTTGGCAGGGAGCTGCTGATGTAGTGTGTTGGTCCCATGTCAAGAAACTTTTGGAACAGTTTTAGGAGAAGTATAACCTTTAGGGGGCTAGAGCACGAGATCATGGTGGTTTGGAGCTTCACGCACAGTAGTTAAAGCATTGCCAAGAAGTTCGTATCAACCATTTAGAAATTATCATGTCTGAGAAATGGATATGGAATTACACAATACCAAAATTTCACAAAATTACACATATTATAGAAAAATCTTGATCGATGGATTAGCAGATAGGTCTCGACAGAGTATTGGCTAGAGAAAAATGTCGACTTAGAACAGTTTGCGGAGAGAAGTCAAGAGCCAGTGCTGATATGAGAGAAGGATTAAGGAAGATAGTGGAGTTCTTCTAACGAACAAAAGGAAGCAAGGAAACAGACACAGCTTTGACCAGTTAGCGGTAAATTAGATGAAATAATAGCTTTTCTGTTGTTAACTACAATATTGGTCAATGGTGACATATATGGTTTTCTGTTAGCTTCAGTGACATGGCCAGGTTAGTTGGATTGTGCAATTTTGGTTATTTCAAGCCCAGCGTGCTGTTGGAAAGGACAAGCGACTGCTTCATCGAGTTCCCGATCTGCTTTAGTTTCGTAATTTGATTGGTTGGGGGATTTTATTTTTCTGCTGATGGGAAAATGTCTTGTTTTCTATCCCCACACAGTGAAATAAGAAGGAAATGTTCTTACCAAAAGGAAATGAGGAGGAAATGTTATTATCAGAGCAAATTATGTTATTTGGTTTCTCCAACTCTATAAATATGTTGTTCTCTCAAATGTGCATATCCCAACTCTGGAAGAACTGTGTTCTGTTTTAACGTTCCTCTTTGAATGTTTCTGACACAGGTACTAGATTGTATATTTTGCATATGGCTTATACTTCTAGAAAGCATTCAAAAACCCTCAAAAACAAGAGCATTTTGCATTAATGTAATTATACTTCTATAACGTTTTCAGTTATTATACGGTCGGGACGCGATTATTTCTGTAAATTTCAGACGTGATTCTTAAATTCTACTATTAAGGGCTATTATTACTATTATATATGTATATAAAAAATATTATATATATACAAAATCTAAGTTAAAGATGCAACCTACACCCCAAAAAAAACAAAGAATTAGAAAACAAAAACGGCGCAATGCTTCTAATTGAGGGATTAACAATGTTACTTTCCCATGTCACTTATAAATAAATTTAAATTGTTTAAAATAATATGGTTGTGTCCACTGGAGAATGTATACGCCTCGTATATTCTCCAACCCTCAAGTTTGGTTCTTAAAATTAAAAAAAAAAACTATTCCAGTTTTGGTAGGAAAAAAAACATGCAATTTATTTGTTTATTTATTGTAATTTGAGACACTAAAAATACTCTTCAAGTTTTCGTAGAAAAAACATTCAATTTTTTTTTTTTAATTTAAGACACTATATCACATTATTGGACTACCTCAACCCAAAAAAAAAAAAAAAGGAGAAGAAAATTTTAAAAACATCATCCTTTTTTAAGATGACCAGCCAATAAAACAAGCTTACTTTTGCAAAAAAAAAAAAAGTTGCTTACATTTTAGGCGCCAACAGGTTTATAAATCGTAGAAACGCCCAAAAATCAGAGTTCTTCACCACAAGGAATGGGATCAAGAAGCAGAAAGTAAAGCGGAGCAAAGGTTTAAGGAGGACTTTAAAGGCAGCGTCTTCTTCTTCACCATTCCTATTGTTCCCTCTTTTCTTTCTCATTTTCTCTATCTTCTCCTTATCCTTCCTCCTCCTTACTTCTTCTTCAGAGATTAATGGTCGGTCCTCGCCACTAAATTCCCTCGAAATTCGAACATCATTTGATGTTCAACACCAACAATTATCTTGGGATTCATCAGCCCCGGAATCAGCCATTTCAGACAGCTTGAAAAGCTCTAATCATCGGCGCAAAACCTTCGACGACGACGTCGAGAATATTCATTGTAAATGCGGAGAAACTATGCCAAGCAAGCCTTTTGGAGAAACCGCACTTGTCGCCTCCTCCTCATTCCTCATTCTCAATCTTCCTCCTCTAGCGCTTCTTCTCCTCGCAGCTTTCCGGTAAAATCGCAGCCTTCCGATCTCCCTACTGACCTCAAGTTTTGGCCTTTCAAGCTCAAAATCAGCTCGATTCCCTATTCTAACTGCAATTCAGGTTTTGGATTGTCGAGAATTCCGACCAGGCGGTATGCCAGCGTGGCTGAGGAGGTTTCCTACACCGAGGTCGAGGAGTTTCGGCGATCGCCGCAGGAGAAGATTGAAGAGGAGGAAATGAAAAGGCCGACGGGAAGAGCTTATGAAGTTTTGAAAAGGAGGCAAGTGAAGCTCGAGACGGAAGCGTGGGAGAAGGCATCGAACGAGTATAGGCAGATGGTGGACGACATGCGCAGGCAGAAGCTGGCGCCGAATCTGCCCTACATGAAGTCCTTGTTCCTGGGTTGATTTGAGCCTCTGAGAGACGCCATAAAGGAGGAGCAAATGCGCTGCGTATAAGGGAAATGTAGGAATATTTATGCGCCTTACTTCGTTCAGTTACCGGCTGATATGATGGCAGTGATCGCGCTGCATAAGTTGATGGGCTTGTTGATGACAAAAGAAGGGCAAGGAGTTACCGGGGTCTTTCATGCTTCTATTGCCATTGGTGAAGCCATTGAGCAGGAGGTTTGATAGCTTGGCTTTCCTCGAATTTTTTTTTCCTTCATGTCTCTTAAATCTGTTTTTGGACATTACTATTTGGTTTTAAGGATTGTTAGTGAGTTTCTTCGTCCTAGTGAACTGGCATTGTTTCTATATTCTTGTTTGGTTGCTTTTGTTGGAGACGACAATATGCTTGTGATTAGATTTACTCAAGCCATGTCTTTTTGTCTTAACTGTAGAGATGTTTAAGACTTTAAGGAAGTTTGGTTTGAATTACTGTCTTTTTAAGATTTAAAACTGACTTCATCATTTTATGGTCAAGAATGCTAATCGACACCAGTGTTGCCAAACACCAAAACCATGTAGGACCCACGAGTTGAGGTACCGAGTGCTACTGCTGTCCCATAACACTTCTCGTGATTATTGTTTCTTAAGTAGATCCTTAGGCGTGCATTTTTCACTCTAGGCACCACATGATTTAGTCCCACCACTCCTCCCTGCTCTATTCCTAAGATAAGTGCTTATTTTTTGCTACATTTTGAACGAGTTAGGTTAAATTACACAGATTGATGCAAAAAACTGGAAGGAAAAATGTTTCCAAGTGTGAGGAAATTGAAGGGGAGAAAGACACTAAGGAAGAGACGAAGTTGAAGAAAAATATGACCAAGTTGATAAAAGAAAACAAACTGCGGAAAATGAGGCGGATGGAGAACAAACAGGATGGAGAAACCTGGGGGGTACAGCATCAAGGCAAGGGTTTGTATGGTCTTTATGGTTTTTGATTGAAGGTTAATGGTTACTTCAACATACTTTCTAAATAGTCGCTCCCTCTCTCGTACTTTTCAGGTTGGAATTCGTCTGATTAAATTATAATTGTCTTTACATGTAGATTAGTCAACAGTTTTATAATTAAATTATTTTGTTAAGTTTTAAAATCAATGCCTTCTAATTCTCTCAACATCGAACGACATGCTTCAGACTTTAAGTAATCAGTACATCAAACAACTAACCACAATCTAAAATGTCGGTTTTTTTTTTTTTTTTGAGAAGACAAAGCCTCATGTTCTTTTTTTTTTTTTTTTTGACGTCCTTGCAACGAAAATACAATTTATAATATTTGCACTGATTTCTACTCAACATTTCACTTTCTCCTTTTCTCTCTCGTTTTGCCTAGTCTTTATATAGATTCACGTAACATGAAAGCACCGTCTGGTTGAATAAGAAGAGCAATATGCCTCTTCATGCCTCCTCTAGCTTCAACTTCTAAATGTTATCAATTGCTTTGCTTTGTTATCGGCTCCCACCATACAGTATTTGAGCCATATTTCCCGTGTCCGACTCCATCGACGACGTTATTGGCCAAGCCACCAAAAGTTCCTTTGTAGAGCATTTAGAACCACGATCCGTCACTTGCATTTGACTTAGTAGCCATATCGATCATTCAAGGACGTTCGTCCATCACCAGATTGCCCTGTGTATAAAAATGAAGACAACAAATTCATTAATTGAAAAGGAAAGAAGATAATAAAACCAAATAATAATCAGTTCGAGGAATTAAATCACTAACCTTCAGGCGGAACCCACGTCTCACTGTCTGAAGTACTATCAAGAAATGCAGGTTTCTCGGGACCCAACACACGTTTAGACTTTTTATCCTTGCTTGATTGGTGCCGTTCTATACTATTGTCTTCTTCTGATGCATAAGAACCCCTTTGATGTTTCAACAGTAATGCCACAGCATCCATCGCCATAAGTTCAGCTGATGATGTGGAAGTTGTCATCTGCTCACGCTCATCTTTTTTGTTACTTTCAACTTCATGAACTTGTTTCCGCTTCCTGATGATCAGCCCAGGGGCAGCATTTTCAAGCCCGCTATCCACTTCTATTTGTGAGTCGTCGCCGTTAACCAACATCTTGTTCCTATCTTTATAGTCAACAAAATCATCAGAGTCCTGCACGTTTAAAGGCACTGATTGTTGTTTCTCCTCTGTTTCTCTGTTCTCTACAGCTCCAAGCCACTGGGGCTTGGCCTCAACGTATACAGCAGTTTTGCCCTCCGTTGCCTCAAGCATAATCTCATTAGCTTCAGGCTTCTTGTCTGATTTCAGGGTTGCATCTACGGTTTTCTCTTTCTTCATGGAGCCATTTTCTGGTTTTTCAGGCTCACTGCGTTCCTTTGGTTCCTTAGTAGGTTGCTTCTTGGTAGCAGCAGCAGGAGCTGCAGACTTTTTAGGCTTCAACTCTGGTACCTTCAGAACCCTTTTCTTAGCAGCTTCACCAGTTGGATCTGCAATCTTCAGAAGGTATAAAATTCTATCCATCTCAGTTTGGAGAGCTTGTAATTCCTCCCGGAGTTGCGTAGTTTTATCAATCACTGATGACAAGGTAAAGAAGTTACCAACAAAAGTTCGTGTCACTAATTTTGGAAATGAGATAAAGCAATATGAAAAATAACAGATACTTAATACTGATACAGCATTCTCACCTAGCTGAGATGAAATCCCCGACATGAAAGCATCAAGTGCATCTCCAGTTTCTGTCTCTTCTGTTTTCTCAGAAGCCATTTTGTTCTTCTCAATCAGAATCAACTCTTTCTTGTCTTCAATTTCTTTCATGGTGGAATCTCTCTTATCAAGAAGGGTATCAGCAGTTTCAACAGAGGGGTTTTCAGCAGCCTTTTTACCAGAAGACTTCTTCTTTGTTCGATCATAGAATTCATCATCATCACTAGAAAACAATAATAAGACGTAATTAGTTAATATCTTGCAGAGTAAAACCACAAGAGACTTAGCAAATTGAGGAAGTTATAAAAGCTAGTCATCCCAAAATTTATGTCAGGACTTGTTAACCTTCCACCACTCATTTATTGAAACTGCTTCTACGCGTATTTTGTAATTCACAAGGTACCTTAAAAATTCTTCTTCGTCTTCTGCTGCTCCTTTCTTCTTTCCACGACCAACGGTCCCGGCGCGTGCACCAAGACTTTCTCTGATACTCTCATTTAGTGTCTCTTCCAAATTTTCAAGTTCCTCCACAGTCTACTAATAGAAAGAGGAAAAACTTTAGAAACAGCAGTTACAAAAAAGTTAAAAACTTAAAGCTCTCACTACTCAACAAGCAATGTTGTCAAGGAAAAACAAAAGGTCCGGGCATTGAACAAATGGTATCAAAATTTACCTGTGATATTCTTTGTTCATTTCGAGCAATCTGAGTTTGTTGCCCTTGCGTCAACCCTCCTTGAGATATGTCTTTAGCACGAATAGCATCTATTTCTTTCTTCATGTGGGCAATCTACACAGAAACATAGATGGAGCAAACTATTCAGTAAAACTGCAAAAAGCTAAAAAAAAAACCCATATATGATGAACAACAACGATCAAGTTATCACGATAAGTTTGAAAGTAAATGGTAAAAATATTAATGAACTTCTGATAAAATATGTTGATTGGTTGCTATAAAACCATTGAATGCGCATTCCAAATCCTATCAATTTTGCAACGCAAAAATACATAAATAAAGGTGTATATATATATATATATATATGCATGTGTATATTGTTGTAAATTGCTATTATATTCAACATTTCACAGCGGAAAGCAAAAAAGAACCATGGAGAAAGAAACCACAAACCTTTCCCATTCTTTTAATCACTTTTTCACGGGTTTTTTCTTGTTTCTCTGTTAGTTGTCCTTTGTAAGTTTGCCAAGTTACTTCATCCCCGTCATCCTAATGTCCAAAACTTTACAAATCAGTATGATCATCTTCATGACTAATTATCAAACTGACAAATCATATATTTCCAAATCTTTTTTTTTTAACTAAAAAGTGACATAAACCTCCGCTTCTTCAATAGCATCCTCTCCCATGCCCCATGAGATACCCTCAGCAAGAGATGCTTGATATCTTGCTCGTTGAAGTGAAGCTTCTCGATCTAGCACATCTTCTCGTATCTTAGCATCTCTTATTCTTTTTAATTCAGTTTCCTACAATAGCCCACATTATAGCCTTAAGAGAAAAACAAGTTATGCAGTAATATCCTCTTGAAAACAAACAGTCACATGCATAGATTTATTAACACAATCAAATAAAATATACACATTGAAACAGAAGCCTAACTTAAGAGTGAAAGAATATTAAAGTAAAAATGTGAAATCACTTTGTTTGATCTTCTCCTATTAAAAAATAAACAACAACAACAACAGTAATAATAATAAAGAAAAGAACTATATTTAAACTTCCTTTTAATATGTCAATAAAATCTTGCTTCTTTATTATCAAAAAAAATATATAAAAGTGAAATTGCTTACTTGTGGCATCAGATCTGTTGGTCCTTGGAAAATATACAAACGAGATGACCTGCACAAATACAAACAGAGTAATTGGTCAGAAATGTCTCAATTAAGTACATCAAGAAGCATGGAGGCTAAGAAACTTGACATATCTATAACTACCACTTCTATGGTAAATTCAATTGTTCTCCAAACCACGTGTCATCAATTTATTTACTTCCACGCCATTTTGTACCACAGCTCAATAATCATCAGAGCACAACCAGACATGAACTTTACCCTAGACTCTCAAAATTTTCGTTACTTTGTTTAGGCTACCAACTCGTATACACATATTGGAGAGAGCCAAAAATAAAAACGTGTAGTCCAACCATTGAAAAATGTATATATTACAAGCTTAGAATTATCAGAAAAAAAATATGCAGAGGTCTAACTCAAAGTTAAAAGAAGGAGAAAAGGAGAAGAGATTGAATGCAAAGATACTTACTGTCCAAACCGAATGACATCACCAACATGTAAATCCACATAGCTCTTTTTCTGAACCTGATCAGAAGAAAGCAAAAGTTGGTCAGAAGCAGAAATCATGTTGTTACAAGCTATGTAGCAAAACAATTGGATTAGAGTAGAGCCATCTGATTTGTGAATTTTTATCTGTGTGCAGTATGACTCAGAATAATCCTTTATCAACCCGTACGTGCATGCATATGTGCTCAAAGTACCTGGAGATCCTAGACGGTAACAAGTCATGGTTCTGGCTCGTTATTTTTTTTTTATGTTCATTTCTTATAGCTTCAATCTATCACTAAATAATGTAATAAAGCTGCGTCCAAATCATTTCATGAAATACTTAACTGTAGTAAATTTCATGCAGGCTAAGTTCTTGCTTAGCATACCTGATTCTTGTTTACGAAAGTCCCATGAGTGCTGCCAAGATCATAAACATAGGCTTCTCCGCTTCGTTTGAACTGGATAACTGGCATATAGAACGCACATTAACGCCATCGATGAGTAAATGAAAAAAAAAAAGAATCAAAATCCAAACACTATAGATATTTGGAGAAAATATATAATAACAATAAACATTCAAGCAATTGCTTCAACTCATGTATTGGAACCACATTTTTTTAACATGCATATGCATATTTCTACAAGTCTAAAATCATGCCCTTAATCTAGGAATTTTCTACAAAAATTAGGAAGAGAGCAAGGGAAGAAAGTGCGAAAACCTATTAACGTCGTCAAAGAAACATAACATGGGCACTAACAACTAAGAAGCGACACTCAGCTTATCCAAGAAAAGGAATTAGAGACAATTACAACAGGTAAAAACTATAATCTCTTACTGAGCCAACAAGCTATACTGATGCAACATATAGAGATTAGTAGTTTCCTATTCAGATTATTATTAAGATTATTATTCAGATTATTATTAGGATTACCTATTCAGATTATTATTAGGATTATTATTACTTTCCTATTTAGACTATTATTCTACTTCTATTTAGACTATTATTCTACTTTCCTACAACGCTATATAAAGGCTCATTGTAATTGTTTTGGCGTGTCATTGATCAATAATCGCACTTATTCCCAATTATTAAACTTTGTGAGTTCTTGAGTCTTCTTTCTCCGTTTCACTTTAAACACACTTCCGCTGCACCATATACCCAGCTTATACACAAGTGTGACACATTTGGCTAAAAGTCTCAGTTAGCCAAAGTGACCAGCTCACAATTAAATACTTATAGACTAAAAGGGGTGTCACAACACACATTTCTTCAAACTTCAATATACGAAATGTCATATAAATTATGAAGTTGAGCACTTTTTCTCGATTGGATTTAAAATTTGATCGCTTGAGCTCAACAAATTGTTCCCAAGAGAAATTGCAAAAAAAAAAAAAAAAAATACCGGCATGAAAGCGAGAAATGGTCGGGTGATCAAGCACAAAGTCGCAAAGATCCACACGCCCAAACATGTAAGCCCCTTTCTCGTGTCTGGACAGAAATGAATACACCAAAATCGCAATTCAATCAAAGAAAACAACATGAACAAAAAAATTCCACAAAAAGGGGACTTACACATCGAATTGGCCGATTATGGAGCCTTCCTTAAGAACCTCGAAGTAGAACTGGTGGCACGGAGGTCCACTCCAAGGAGGAATCGTGTACGGAACCGCAGTTATCTGGGAATGACGAGAGGAGTTCTCGTTGCCGCTCCGCTGAGCCGGCTCTACGACGTCGTTTTTGGCGGCTTCTTCGTTTTTGGAGTGTGGTGCGTCTGCAGCGCTAGGTTCCTTGGGTGGAGGAGGAGGAGGTCCCATGGGAGTCTTCATTATAGTCTCTGCTGAAGCGACTGAAGAAGAAGTTAAGGATTCGTCCGAGGTTTCGGGAGGTTTGGAGGTTGTCGGAGGAGGAGGACCCATGGCGGTCGTCATAGCAAGGCAGAGAGAGAGAGAGCCCCGGGTGGGGGTGGCGTGGGGTGTTCGTTGTGGAATGGGATGTGGTCCAAACGCTCCACAACGGGTGTTGTACTAAGCTAAAGGGATCCCATCGGCCGTCGATCGACGGTGCGGGGCGGCAAATCTAGTGGGTCGGGCCTAACCGCCCGAAAAGTTATCATCTCGATTTTTTTTGACGGATGATTTTTTTTTTTAAGCATAGGACTCGAAAATTTTATAAATATTTTAGTTCTTTTTTTTCATTTTAGGATTAGTTCTAAAGTTTTTGATGTACCAAAGAGTTGTTTTTTCTTCTTCTCAAAAAAAAGGAGCTTTTTTTTCTAATTTACAGTAATGAACTTTTTTAATGTTAAAAGAAAAATTAAATATTATGTAAATAAAAAAATAAAAAGTTAAGAAATTGCATCTAATGGTAGTTTTTTGAAACTTGTTGTAGTGTAGATCCTGACTTTTCAGAAATAAAAGAAAAAAAATAATAATAATAAATAAATATAAAAATGCCAAATTACTACTTCCATCCATCTTTTTTCCTCTTCATTTTAAAAAAACCGAGCACCACGTGCCTCCCTACCAACCCCCATGAGCTCCCACCAAATATAGAAAGAAAAAAAAGTGCTAAAACATAATAATAATAAAAAGTATTGTACTCTCTAATTTACTCACGAGGGGGTGGGGTCCTCAAGATTGATTTCTACTAGGAGGGACAATTGGGGGATGTATTGCTACCTAAAATAAAAATAAAAGAACTTGTGAAATCTTGTATTATATCAAACTTAACTTATGATAAATCTTATATTTAAAAAATTTAATTATAAGATAAATCTAAATTGATTTATCAAAATCTGACTGCTTACTAATCTATCTAAAAATTTGATAGTTTATTTTTTTATTTCTAGAAAAAGGTTATTTACTTTTTTCTTTAAAAATATTAGGTGAATATTCCTCACAATGAGCATGATATTTTTTTAATGGAATGAGTAGTTACAACATATTATATTTCAAAAAATGGACTATAATTCTGTTTGACTTAAATCAATTATCTTTGATAATCATTTATGTGTTTGCATAATCCTACAATAGATCCAATACTCCATGTTTGTAGCTTGTATTTTTTGATATACCAAAGGCAAGAGTTCCGATGATTGAAGGCTTCATTGTTGGTATGTTGAAAATGCAACCTATATTCGATGAAAGCATAATCCATAAACATGGAATCCGTAACTCTCTAATGAAGAGTCAATGATATCCTTTCAAAGGCATTGTTTAGGCATTGAAAAATATAACGAGTCTTCGGTCATCTAAATACATATGGTAACTAGATAATATTCCTTTTGTATGTGTTATAAAATGAATGAATTTTCGATGGTGA
This sequence comes from Artocarpus heterophyllus, assembly GCA_025403435.1. NCBI lineage: Eukaryota > Viridiplantae > Streptophyta > Magnoliopsida > Rosales > Moraceae > Artocarpus > Artocarpus heterophyllus. The sequence goes on along the minus strand of CM046347.1, from coordinate 6,329,949 downwards.
AGTAATAAAACTTTGAGATAAATTAATCGGAAGGTAAAATAGAACTAAGTCCTTCATCGATTATGGATAACCTATTGGATACACATAATATGAGAGGTCACAGACAATACTTATATTTTAGGAGTCTCATAATATGATGTATTATCAAGAGTGTAGCTTTGGTTCTATAGTCGAGAGACACTAAAGTTAATAATTAAACTGATAACTAATCAAGGATTAATTTATATGTTCTTGTTGGAGTTTGATAATATATGTATATCGGGTCCCAATGCTAGCTCGTGAATTCCTTGACTAGTTATGTAAAATGGACTGTAGGTAATACAAGAGTTTACGCTAGATGGCTTACTAGACCTGCTAATGTGCAAGCCCAAAAATTCAGTTGGACTGTGGTTGTGGTACTTGGCCTAGTCCTACTAGATTATAGGCACATATAGGTGGGGCAATTCATGAATAATGAAATTAATTAATTAATTTCATGGTAATATTTATTCAATTTTAATTATTAGGTTTTTTGTGATAATTAATTATTTTGAATAATTAATTTAAAATCTTAATTGTGTTTGAATTTAGATAAAGGATAATTATCCATAATTATTTAAATTAGATAATTATTGAGGGTAATGAAATTCTAATTTAAATAGAATTATTTGAATGAGAATTATCCTATATGATGTACAAATCCCTACATTATGGTTGGCTGGGATTTTGAATTATTCTCACCTGTTATAGACGTGTACACCAAGGGATAACTCATCCCTCGGGGGTGTTTTCTACAGATAAAGGAGAGAATTAATCTTTTTTTAATCTTGGTAGACTTTTATCTCCTCTTATAGACTTTATAAATAAATGCCTCTCCTCATTTATGAGTAAGTAAAAAAGAGTGCTATTCTATAGCTTTTAGAGTGACAAAAATTAGAGGAGAGTCTATATTGAGTTTCTACTGAGTTGTGTCTATACACACAATAGCTAGAAGGAAGAAAATAACAATGAAGATCTGACGGTAGAGATTTGTTCTTAAAGAATTGTTCAGTCAGGTGTGCTATTTTAGTCTCCAATAGGTACATTAAAATTAGATTTAATTTATTGTTTATAGCATCATGAGTTAGATTCTTAGTGATTCATTAAAATTTTAAAGTTGCTGTGTTACCTAAATGATTTTTCTAACACTAATTACCTTGAGATTTATAAAATATACTGATCAAATCCCTTATTTAATAATTGACCAATTTTAGTGAAAATATAGCTTGCTTATAACCGATATAGTTATACAAGGAGTAAAGTAGTAAAAAAAAAATTTTGATCAAAAAATATTTCTCAAAAAGGAACAAAAAAAGTGATTTAGAAGGTGACACAATTTAATTTATTTACATGTGTCATTATCATGTTCAATTTTGTTTAAAAATAGACAATTTTTTAACTATAGAGTCAAAATTGTATATATCATTAACTAAATAAAAATTTTCATTTAGTTCTTCAATTTTGATAAACATAAAAGTATTGAGACATACATAAAAATTTGACCATGAAAAGAATGAAAGAAATTACTAACTATAATACAAGTCAGAATTGATTGCAAGTAATGAGATTATTTTAGAAATAGTTGATGTTTGGTGATTTAAAAAAATTTATGAGAGAGATCAAAGTTGGAATAGAGGGAAAACGACAGAGGGACTAAAAAGGAAGACATTGAAGAATATTAGATGTAGAAGACTATGATAGAAAGAAAGAGATAAAATAGTAGATGATGAGAAAGAAAGAACGAAAGAAAGAGAAAAAATATGTAAAATATCAAAAAATTAAAAAGGAAATAATAAAACATCATTTGTAAAAGGCAATGATAAACAAATATAGTTTAAAAAAGTGAAAAAAAGTAAAGCTTTAAAACGAAGGAGTCGAAAGAAATGAAAAAAATCAAGTATGAGAACATAGTAGATAAATAGAGCAAAAAAAAGTAATAAAAAAGGTAAAAAGAAAGATTAATAAAAATTGAAGAGGAAAAAAAAGTTGAGTATTTAATGGTCAAGAAAAACAAAAATAAACCACTAAAGATGCAAATGAGCAAAAGGATGATTAAAAAAAAGTAAAGAAAAGGAAAACAAATAAGGATGAAAAAGTTAAAAAAAAAACTAAAAAGGGGTACAAAAAAAGAAAAAGGTCAAAAAACAAAAAAGGAAAAAAAATCTAAAACGTTTCGTTTTGAAGTACCAAACTTTAAACAGTATAAGTATCTACTCTTTTAATATATCTAAAGATAACACTATAATAGAATTTTTCAAACATGAAGATACCAATTTAAGAAAGTGTTAACTTACATAGTACCATAATGGCATATTTTTTCCCCATAATTTATTAACAAAAAAGCAATAAAAAATATAGAATTGATCCTAAAGTTCTCTCCTTTTTTTTGTTCCTTTCTTTTTCTATCATCTTTGTCTCAAACTTTGACAATCTATTTTACTGTAGAGGAAGTTTCCTCTAGAAGATCCCTCACTTTGGTAGGATTCTCTTTTAATTATTTCCGTATATTTTATTTCACATCAAGTAATTATACATCATTGTTTTGCATTCAATAAATATGTATGCACTTAGATCTCATTCTATAATTTCTATCCAGTTGAAATTTTTGTAAGCGACTATCAGGGTAGGCAAATGGTGGCAGAAGGTAGGCGAACGATCGTGGGAATTGTGGGGGTGGGCGACGGGGATTTGGGTTTGGTGGTTGTTTGGTTTGTATGGGTTTGTGGAGTTTTTTTTTTTTTTTAAATTTGTTTTTTATTTATTCAGCCCTTTCCTTCATCCTTAATATAATATCTTTTGTCTCTGTTAATAAAAGAGGTATCTTTTGTCCTGTTCATTTTTAGTCATCCAAAATGCTTGTCTTTTGGTGCGTTTTGGTGCTTCACCTTCTTTTTTCTTTACCTTTTTTTTTTCTTTTTGCCTTTACCTTTTTACTTTATTATTTTTTCTGTATTTTTTTTCGCTTTTTTGTTTTATTTGTTTATATAGTTTCTTATAAATCTCTCCCTTTGTTTTTTTAACTTTACTATTTTGGTGCTTTGTAAAAAAAAAAAAATCTTTGTTAGTTTATTATTGCCCTTTTACAAACAATGTTTTATTTTTCTTTTTTAATATAGGTGTTTTATTCTTTTTTCTTTACCTTTTTTGGAGACTTACTTTTTCTTCCTTTATTTCTTTATTTCATTCTCTTTTACTTTTTTGACGGTTTACAATATAAGGTGTTTAAAAAATATGGTTAGAACTGAAACTTTTAAATTGAAAACTGTAGCATGTGATAGCTTTACGCTGTAACTTATTTTTTTTAATCAATGTTGCATGTGAGAGCTTTACAGTATAGTAACCAAAAGTTTTGGTTAGAACTGATTTCGTCAAACACTCTTATAGTCTTTATTGAAATTTTTTTATTTTTTCTTTTTTAACTATAATTGTTTATCATTAATTCTTACATTAGAAGTTTAGGTTTTTTTTTTTTCCCTTTTTCTATATTTTTCCTTTTTTATTTCTTTATTTCTTTCTTTTAAGTGTTTCAGTTATTTTTTAATTATTTTTTTGGCTTCATTTGTCTACCATAATATCTTAGCTCCAATATTCTCCTATTTTTTCTCTTTGGGTTCTTTTTTTGCTTTCAACTTTATCGATCTTTCTAATACTCCAACGTCAACTTTCTCATCGGAAAAATCTTCTTGCTTGTGATCAATTCTGACATAAATTATGATTAAAAGGAATCTAACACAATAATGAACATGAGGGTTTTAAAAATATAAAATAATAAAAAGCAATTTTCAACAAAAAAAATCATTAAAAATGCATATTTGAAATAAAAAAAATCAAATTGTGTCATCATTACAAATCTCTTTTTTATTTCTTTTTTAGAATTATTTGTTTCTTTTACTACTTTACTTATCATAAAACCCTATCCATTGTACTCATGCTACGTTTTGACTAAAAATAATCAATTTATTAACTAAAGAATCAAAACAATATATTTTATGAATCTCAAAATAGTTAGGCTCAAAAAATAATTTCGAAAACCAAAATAAAATAAATGCACGTCGAAGGCCGAAAACTGTATATTATGCAACTTTTTGTTTCTAAATCTCTAAATAAAATTTTCTACTATTTATTTTTATTTATAATTTATGTTATGGAAGTTTTAATTACAACTCATTATGTGCATCGCACTTGTCTGAACTAGTTTTGAAAAAAAAAATTTGATTCCTAGGTATGTGTCAATGGTTGTTCACCCTCTTAATTTGTTGGTTAATGGCTGTGATGTGGTGTTTTTAATTAATGGCTGAGATTAAAAAAAGTATTTTTGTCGCTTTAAATTGAAACTTAACAACTTAAGTCTAAATATATCAATGTGATTAGTTTTGATAAAAAAAATATCACTATAATTTAAATAAAACACACAAATGTTGGTGTAATTTAAAAAGAAAAATAAAAATAAAAATAAAAACAACTAAAACAAGACCACAAGCATTGCGGTGTCCTCTAAGAGAGCGAGCAAGAGGAAAAAAAAAAAAGGCGTTCCATTGTTATGATGGATCTATCGATGTGTATTAAGAGTTTCATGTAGTGAAACCCAAAATCCAGAATAATCTTGCTAAATCTAAAGGAAAAAAAAAGGGGCCAAAATCTCTTGGGAGGTGCCCCAACTCTCGCGCTGTTGACCTTGCGCTCACCACAGCCCTGCAAGCCCACCACCGGTGACGCCCTTTTTGTAAAGAGAGAAGGTATCAGCTTTCATTTTCTGGGCGATTTAGCGGAACCGTCCAATTTGGGTTATCTTCTTTTTCAAAAAGCTCCGAGGTTGGTCTTCTCTCAAGTAGCTTCAGTTCATGGAAGAATATCTCGCATTTGCATATTTTTAAACATTAATTTTGTTTAATTTATATATATATATATATATATATATATATATATATATATAATAACAGGGTCTAGTTATGGGGGAGATTATGGTTTCTGCAAATGGGTTTACTTGCTCATTACACCCCTTATATCGTCCAATTAGCGGTTTGCATAAACCTTATTTCCAGACTTTTCATTTTCATAAGAAAAAGGTTTATCCCTTTTCAACTGGGTCTATAAAGATGAATAATTCATTTTTAATTGTTCCTAACCTGGCTGCAACCATTGAATGTGGGTTTCCTTGTGGAGAAGGAGAAGAGGAGGACGAAGATGAATCTAGTTACCAAAGAGATAAAGTAGGATTTGAACAAATATTGCCTCCTTGGGGAAATTTGGAGAATTCGAAGGACACAGATTTTGAGCCTGACGGCTTAAACCAGTCAAAGGTAGTAGTTTCTCAAGAAAAGGTTACGTTGAACTTGAACATAGATAGTGTTCACTTTTTGGAGGAAACGGATGAAGCAAAGTTATCGAAGCGGGTTTTGGCGCTTAGTAGAACAAACAAGGTCAGAAGTGCATTGGAATTGTTCAGGTCCATGGAATTATCCGGCCTGCGTCCTGACTTGCATGCCTGTAATTCGCTTTTGTCTTGCCTTTTGCGGAATGGGCTACTTGATGATGGTCTGAGAGTGTTTGAGTTTATGAAGACGGAGAAGATAACCACGGGACATACGTATAGCTTAGTACTCAAAGCGGTTGCAGATGACAAGGGCTGTGATGTTGCCCTTAGAATGTTTAGCGAAATGGAAAGGGAATGTAAAGTTAGGAATGGGTTTGATGCGATTGTTTACAATACAATGATATCAGTTTGTGGTAGAGTGAACTACTGGCTTGAAACTCTCAGATTATGGAAATCTATGAAGGAAAATTGCCATACTGGGACCCATATAACTTACTGCCTCTTGGTTAGCATTTTTGTTCGATGTGGTCAGAACGATTTGGCTCTTGATGCATATCGTGAAATGGTCCGAAGCAAGGTTGAACCAGGGAAGGATACAATGCAAGCAATAGTTGGTGCATGTGCAAAAGAAGGCAAATGGGATTTTGCTTTAAGCATTTTTCAAAGCATGTTGAAGAAGGGGATCAAGCCAAACGCTATTACATGTAATGCAGTGATTAATTCACTCGGAAAAGCTGGGGAGGTCAAAATAGCATTCAGGGTATTTGATATTATGAAATCCGTAGGTCATCTACCAGATACATACACATGGAATGCACTTCTTGGTGCTCTTTCCCGGGCAAATAGACACAATGATGCTCTTCGGCTCTTTGAAAGCATAAAAAAAGATCAGGATTCTCAGTTGAATTTAAACTTGTACAACATTGCTCTAATCTCTTGCTCAAAGCTCAGGTTATGGGAGAGAGCTCTGCAGCTTCTTTGGCAAATGGAAGCCAAGGGAATGTCAGTTACAGCCACATCATATAATCTCGTCATCCGTGCCTGTGAAACGGCAGGGAAACCTGATGTTGCGGTGCAAGTGTATGAGCACATGGTTCACCAAAATTGCATCCCAGACACATTCACTCATCTCTCGCTTATAAGAGTTTGCATTTGGGGCTCTCTCTGGAATGAAGTGGAAGAAATTCTTAATGTAGGTATCTTTTTCTCACACATGAGACGCGCCCCTATTGAAATCTTTTAGTACTTAATTGAACACTTTTCAATATTCAGTGTTACAAATATCAACTTTGTAAATCTGCCCGTTAAGTTGAGCTTTATTTTGGGCTCTTAATGCTTTTTTTTTTTTTTTTTGGCCACAGGCTGCACCAGATGCATCCCTCTATAATGCAGCCATTCAAGGAATGTGCTTAAGAGGTAAGATTGATTCAGCAAAGAAGCTTTATGCAAAGATGCGCAACCGCGGTCTTCAACCAGACGGGAAAACAAGGGCTTTGATGCTTCAGAACTTGCACAAAGACTCTGTAAAACACAAGTACAGACCGCCTTCTCGTCACAAGAAAAGAACCAGATTGTCTTCTTTGTCACTGTAAATAACATTATCCCCGAGAACCCTCACAAAAGGAACAAAAAATTCACTCACCCCCCACCCTAGCAATGATTGGATCAATGGATTTTTTTTCCCCCTATAAATACTACTTTTTGTGCATATTATATTTGTACAATAGTTTAACATATTGACTTGTTTTATACACTCAAGAAGAATCTGTCCGAGTCTGATCATATTTTGGTTGAAAAGTTTCGACGTGTATTAACTATTTACATTATTACAAAATGAAAATGAACCAAATACATTGAAAAAATGCCTCTCATATATTTTAGAACCGGTTATTTGTATAAATGCATATGTTCTTTCCATCAGTTTTAAATGATGTTGCATTCTATGGTAAGGTACTCTATCGCAATATATTCTTGTAAATGTTGAATTTGATTAAAATGGCATCAAAACTAAAAAATATATAAAATTAAGAGAACTTGATACAAAGCCTACCGTTAAAAACAGTCTATTGGTAGTATTTTTTTCACCCTCCCAACTTGATACAAATCTTGCAGTTAAAAACAGCGTCTACTAGAAGACTCTTGTAAAAAATAATACCTCGCTCTTTGTAAAACAACGACACCTTTTACTCTCACAACAACAACAAAACACAATTTCTCTTTACAAGATGTTTTCATACAAAGAAATTTTTTTCAAATTTTCCCCTTCAAAAGCTTCAGGCATCCAGTGATAAAGAAACATTAAAACAAAAAATATCAACACTTTTTGGAGAAGCGTCATCTAAATTCTAACCAGACAATCTTTGTAATCACTTAATTCAAATAAATAAAAATAAAAATAAAAAAGAAAAAGAAAAGAGGAGACAAACAAGAGACAAGTTAGGAAGGAGATGGATGAATATGACAAGCAGATTGGAGTTTGGACTCCAACGCGGACACATATCTATCGAGCATCGAAATCGCAGCTTCAAATTCAGTGACTTGCTGATCTATTGTCTCCATCTTCTGCACATATTCATCTAAGCTTCCGCTTTTCGACTTCAATTGCTCGACGAACACCCTCAGCCGCGACGCTACGTCTCCATAGCCTCTGTATTCCTCCGCCACTCGCAGATTCATCTTCTCCAACAGTTCCAGCTGGTTGTTAGTGCCCTAACCAAACTGAAGAAAAACAAAACAAAAAAAATTCATTCATCCACAAACAAAAAAAATAATAATAATAACAGCGAAAAATAGAAAGAGGAAAAACCTGAAGCTCCGATTTGACCATGGCGAAGACGCTGGTAAAGAGATCGTTGCACGGCTCGGAAAGCTCGTCGCGATCCGGTTGCTCATCCTTCTTCTCGTTCTCGGCCATTTTTGGTGTCCTGTTTGCGCGACGACAATCGAGTTGGAATTTATTGGCGAGTAAAGGAGCCAGTTTTATTTGTCAAAAGTTCCCTGTCGTTAGACCAGGAAAATTGACTTTTGAGAAATATTGGTTTGAGAAAGGCTAAAATATATAATTATACTTCCTTAAATTCAGCCATCACAGAGGCACAGTGGTAAAGTTTTACGCACCACTAATTAACATGTCCCATTTAAAATGGACATAGAAAAATTTATGAGAACAACACCAGCAAGATATCACACTTAAAACGAGAATATATCCTTCTTTGCGAATTTCCAATTATCCAATTATCCAATTTTAAGGTTTTTTTTTCCCGTTTCACTCTAAAAAGCAAAATAATTCAGAAAACAACCTACAAGATGGCCTCCAAAAAACAAAACGTAACTGGGAAAACTCAACAAGAAGAACTATATAAGTTTTATGCATAAGCATGGGACAAAACAAAACAAAACAACAGAACAAATAAATTATCTAACAGCCTGCAAAATGACCTGAAGAGATTGAAACTTGATTATTGGGGAAAACCCAACGGCAGCAACAAAGGAAACAAGAAGAAAAAAAAAAAAAAAACCCAGAAAAAAGAGAGAAGCAAGGAGGGAGGAAAAGAGAGCAGTGAAAAAGAAGAAAAGTAGGACCACGCTTTGGTCAAGCATATAAGGAAATGATTGCATTTTTTTGACCAAAACGACCACATTTTGTTTGAAAAACGTAAAATAGGTTTCTCTCTTCTATACACGGTTAAATAGTTGGATAATTCCCTCTGATACAAGGCCATTTTTAAAAATACCTCTACCTCCTTCTTACGCCCCGTTCTTTTTCTAGATTAATATGCTTTAATCTAAAAAAGTAAATTGAAACTAAAAAATAAAAGAGGGTTTATAGAAACTTCCCCCTGAAGAATGTGGGCACATGTTCGGGTTTGAGTATGAGTTTCTAACTAGTTATTTCATCAAATCTCATGCACACATCTATTCAAAGGTCAATAAGTTGTTAGTCCAAGAGCTAAACCAATTTCTTTAATAACACGATCAAGTGCACAAGAATAAAACCCAAGTAGAATCTACTCAGGAGTTTCCACCATAATATGTAAATGCCCTAACAAGTATTTTGTATATTTTTCATATAGATTTTGATATGATTTTTCACCGAGCATAAGTGCATGTTATTGTTGTCAAGTAATAAGGTTTGTGAAACTGAGAATCGTCCTAAGAGAACTGATCAATATTAACTACTAAAATTGTGTCAATTCTAAGTTTATTTGAACAGATGAAAAGATAAGAATTTTTAATAAAAATTAAACAGAAATAAAAGCAACCAATAAAATTAAGAAAAATTCAATATTATTAAGCATTAGGGTTTTCGATTTTACCGAACCATTCCGCTTTGAATTATTTAATAATACAACCTCAATTTATTTTTTTAGTTGATAGTCAAAAGTCCCTAAATTATATAATGCTCCCCTCTGGGTTACACTAAGAATCCCCTTAATTGCTAACCCACTATATTCCTATGTGAATTATAATAATTAAAAAGACATTAAGTTTCATGGATTTTCATGTAGCGACCATGAAAACTATTCAAGTATATTCTCATCTTACATGCAATCTATGGCATACAACACAATGATCGAATAACATAAATCTCCTTCTAGTTTCATTATGAAAACAATTAATCTAATTGGTGGCCAGTTAATTAGAAACATTAAGAATAGTGAAGAACACTCAACTACAAAAAACAATTCATCGATTGCATTGATAAAATAATTCCAAATATCGTGGTAGGGCTACATTGTTGCCTTAGAAAAGAAAATTATAACATAATAGAGATAGAAAACATCTTAAACAAATTCTTAACATGAGAAAAGGAGAAAGAAGAAAACTAATTGACAAAATTGAAACCAAATCCGTTCCTGGTAGCACCATCTTCTCCTTCACAGTAACAACCACTCTCTCTCTCTCGTCTAAGAATACCTAAAAATAACCTAAAGTGAGCTATGTATACTCTGTGGATGAAACTAGGTCAAACGGGCTGAGAACAAGACTTTTCGCAAAAATTTCCCGACGGGCGCCGTGGCTTCGCCTTCTAGTGCCATGGCGCCAAGTGAGAAATCATGCTGGCATTCAAAGTAGCAACATGGCGCTAGCCTTTGGGCACCACGACACTAGGCATTTGACGGAAATTTTCATCTCAATGCATGCTACAACGCGACTCCACGGGGTTGCAGCGCCCCCTTCTTGGGTTTGCATATGTGTTGATGTGCTCAATAGCGCCACGATGCCTATTTCCATGGCTACAGTGTTGGAAATTCTTCTTTGCTCAATTATATAAAAATCTCTAAAAACACTAACGAAAGATCAAGTAAAAGAATGTCAAATCATTGGTAAAATAATAACTCATAAGATTCCACCAAATTGAAAGGTAATCAGAATCGTGAAGACAAAAAGTCAAATAGTCTATCAGTTGCCAAAATGCCATGTTCTCATAATAGCTCTCTAAGACCATAAACACAAACATATAAAGTAAAACAACTGTTTCATATTGATTTAAAAACGTTAAACGAGGGGAGAGCCTTAAGTTAGATTGTTTAGCTCAGTTTAAACTGTCAATTTAATTTGAATTGAATATTTACTAAAGACAAAAACTGCCGTGGATATTTAGATTAGACTAAATTGGACTAAATCACTGAATCAGGCATGTCAAACATATCGTTTATCATGATATAAAAACAACATATCGTCTGTCACAAATTGCATTCGTTGTGTATAAAACAACTTGCCTTTTCTTAAAATGTGTGTTGGGTTAAAAAAATTGATATTTCATTATTATTATTTACAAAAATTGTGTATTTTGGGACAAGATGGGCTGTATCTCATCTGAATATCGTGTCAAGGAAACTTCATGCACAAATTTCTAGTAGATACAATTTTAGTAAAGGTTGCGACGTCGATGACGAACATATACTATGACAACATTTTAAGACGTTTTAAAAAAATTGGAGAAATTATATAAAAAAATAAAAAATAAGACTACGTTTTGGTGCTAATACTATTGATATTTTCTCTTCAATAGATCTTTGATGGAAGCACTTATATTATATCAGCTTTTAATAATATATTTATTTTAGAAATGTATGCTTGTCATTAACAAAACCATTTATTTAGCTTTTTTATAGATAATTTCATATGACTTTATAACATTAATTGTTTGAGAGATTCTAAAACGTACATTTAGAAATAATGCTCAATGTTGATATCAATAATTTTGTATATTAATATTTCATATACATTTATCATGTTTAGTTTGCCAATTTCTATCTATTCATTTTTTTTCTCGATATTTGCATGAAATTCAAGCATCAATCTTTTCCTTATTTTGACTCTTGCTTCCATCTGTACTCATGCTTTGAAAACGAGAAACTAAGACAAATGTGTTTTAACTCGTGGAGTTTTGTTGTCATGTTCGTAAACAAATGTCATTCCTATAGGACTTTGCATCAATGGAACTAAGACGAAGTCCTGTTCAACCTCAGTTTTTGTTTGTCCTATTAGTGTGTTAGATTTTATTTTCAGCCCCACTTGATTTATATTTCAGTCGTGGTTGGTGTAGCCTTGATGCTACTAACATCTCGATTTCGATCAATTGATATTTTCAATCGTTTGTAGAGCATTTGTCAAAGACTTTGTGCATGCCCACTTTTAGCATACCCCTTTTAAGTATTTTGTTATGAAATATGGTAGACCTTTGTTTCGTTGTGAGTTTCAATCGAATTTACTAGCGAATACAATTGTTTATCAAGATCGTAGTTTTCTAATACTCTGTTGTTGTCATCGGAGTCAAAATTAATGTTTGTATTTTTATAATTTAGAATATATTATCTCATTTAAAAGAAAAAAGAAAAGAAAATCTTTCAAAAAGATGGCATTCACAATGAGACAAGCAACAAGCTGAAATTCTCAGCTATCTGTGAATATTCTTAAAAAATTTGGTTATATATAAATATATATATATATATTTTTTTTTTTCTCGTCAAAATTTGCCCGGTCCACAAGTTGAGAGGCCCGACCTACAGCTTTGCTGGCTTGGGTTCGGTCCGACTCCCGTAAGCGAAATAAAATATATTTTCGAAAGGGAAAAAAATAAAAATAGAAAATGCTATAAAAAAACCGATTGAAAAAAATAAAAATAAAAAGTGCTTAATTTCGTTGTACGACGATCTCATTTCTCATTTCTTCTGCGAAAAGCAGAGAGCTTTCACCATTTCCGCTTCCAAATTCGGAGGTCACTCCCTACTCTGCAATTCTCAGCTTTCTCTCTCCTCCGACCTTTGGGAGGTGATTCGTTATTCTACTTTTCGTTTCTAGGGTTTCGGAATTGGTCTCCAAGCGAATGCGCGAGCCAAGGGCGCGAACCTGAAACGGGGAATCTCAGAGAGAGAGAGAGGAAAGAGGAAAAAGATGAAGGCGGGAAGCGCCGCCAAGCTGATCGTCGATGCTCTGTTACAGCGGTTTCTCCCCCTCGCACGCCGTCGTATCGAGACCGCTCAAGCACAGGTCTTGATTCGCGAATTTTCCCCTTTGATTTCTCATTTCTATGCTGCTTTTTAGCTCAACGGAGAAGGCCTTGCGGCCATTGATGGAGACCTCGAAATTTCTAGTTGGTTCTTGGCTTAACATTGTGATTGATTGAAACGAATGAAAAGAGTGTAACTTTTGGGTTTTCGACTTCTTTTCTTTACTGGTTTATTTGTAAAACGACATTGTTCTGATTCAAATGCATACTCTCTCGTTTAGAATGCTTTTGTATTGGGACTTTTTCCCCCTCTTTTGGTGAGTGTTAGTTTTGCTAATGTGAATAGTTTGATCTCGTTGAATCTTAATCCTTGCTTGTTGTTACATTGGCAATTTATAGGATGGGCAATATCTTCGACCATCGGATCCTGCCTATGAGCAAGTACTGGATTCCCTAGCTATGGTTGCTCGACATACCCCAGTACCACTTTTAGAAGCTCTTCTAAAATGGAGGGAAAGGTTGGTTGTTCTATGTGCTGCCTCCTCTGAAGATGTGCTTCTCTTCTCGGCCGTTCTATAGTTTGTTGCTTTCCAGATTTGCAGTAATGTTAAGTCTAGAACTAGAAAATAAGTTGACTTAATTGTTTGTTTGTGGCGGTTGTTAATATTGAACTAGCAAATGAATTTACTTAGCGACAAGATATCCATCCGTGTGTGCTATCATATTCATTGTCTTTCTTTGTGTTAGCGCATTTGTCCTACTTAGAACTAGGGTAGGAACAGTAAGCAACGATTAAAGAGGTATATTTCCGGCAAAAATCTTCTTCCTTCTAGTTTGAAGCATCCTGTTAACTCAGCAACCCAGTCATGTTCGTTTAATGCCTTCCTCTTTTTCACTGTTTAAGCATGGATGACAATGCTGCTGCTTCAACCTATTGAAGTGTCTTGAGATGAATAGTTTTTGTCTTCCCTTTCAGTATACAATATTGCTTATTTTGTTGGAAACTTTGGTTACAGTGAATCACCAAAAGGTGCAAATGATGCGTCTACATTCCAAAAAAAGGTTCGTGCTAAGATTTTTTTTTTTTGTTTTTGTTTTAAAAGACTGAGGTAGGTGGTTAATAGCTTTTGCCAATAATTTGTTCCCCTTGTCAGCTGCAGTTTTCTTTTTTCCATGCAATGCATGTTAAGAACCACCACAAACCGATATCTTTTGAGTTCATTACCTGATCTGCACACTTATAGTTACTTACAAGTTTAATATTTGTTTTTAAATTTTACTTAGAAATCTTTTTATCAACAGTCTGTGTTTGACAATTTCTATGGTTGGCCTAAAACATTCCTTGTATTAAATTTGTTCAACACCCATATACAATAGTTCAGACATGTTAATGACATGTTTGCATAAACCTCAGCTTGCAGTGGAGTGCATTTTTTGCTCAGCATGTATTCGATTTGCGGAGTGCTGTCCACAGGAGGGTCTTACTGGTTAGGTCATTGCATTGTCATGTTCCTTTTCCGTCATTAGTTTCCTTGTTTCCTGTTAACAAACTGAGCTGGTCTTCTTTGCAGAGAAGCTTTGGTCTGGACTGGAAAATTTTGTCTTTGATTGGTTAATCAATGCTGACAGGTGAGGTCACCATGATGGTGTTTGAACTATTATTTATGTGGTGAAAGCTTTTCCCTTGAACTCAACTTGCTCTATTTGCAGGCTTGTTAGCCAGGTTGAATACCCATCCTTAGTTGATCTTCGAGGGCTTCTTTTGGATTTAGTTGCTCAACTCTTAGGTGCCTTATCTCGCATCAGGTAACTAAATCATGCATTAGATCGGTGGTGATTGTACTATTATGGTGAAAAAAAGTATTATACTTTCATTTAATTGCTATCTGGAAACTAAATGATTGTGAAGTTTTAGGTTTCTCTTTGTAATATTATGCTCTTCAAGCTAATTGCCATTGTTATCATCCTATATCCCTTCAGGATGGTAAACATAAAATGTCAATCAATTGATTAATAGACTATTTAAGGGCTACAACTATCCCTTTATTGTTTTTTTAGACTTACTAGAGCTAGATATACCTTTTTCTTCTTTACTATAGGAAATATAAGAATATGTAGCAATTTGCCTTTTCCATTTACAGGTTTAGTTCTGTGACGGAGCGTTTTTTCATGGAACTTAATACTCGTCGGATAGATACTAGTGCTGCCCGAAGCGAAACACTCAGTATCATAAATGGAATGCGCTACTTGAAGTTAGGGGTATGTTTAAATATTATTCTTTTAGAGAAAATTATTCTTTGTGTTTCTTTTTTATTTTGAGAATGATTTTAGTTTTAAAATTATTTTATTCAATTTTTAATTAATTGAATCAGAAATAGTATTTAATATTGATTAACGAGGATAATCATGATATTTTGAAGAATGTAACTGATGAAGTCATGCTTTTAGATTGTTCAAAAATATCATGAGATATTTTTTTAAAATTTATGTAACAGGAGGTATTTTAGGTGTTTTCATTTTAAAAAACGACTTCAATTTGAACTCCAAGTATAGCATTGCATTAAAAATAATTTTTGTTCTCAAATGTCAAAGTTTATTGACATAAGTAATATAGCATATTATTGTCTTATAGTAATTGTTAGTTTTCAGGTGAAAACTGAGGGTGGATTGAATGCATCCGCCTCCTTTGTAGCAAAAGCAAACCCTCTCAACCGTGCTCCACATAAACGAAAAACTGAGCTTTACCATGCACTGTGCAATATGCTTTCAAACATCTTAGCACCTTTGGCAGATGGGGGCAAAAGTCTGTGGCCACCTTCAGGCGTAGAGCCCGCACTTACCTTCTGGTATGAAGCTGTTGGAAGAATAAGAATACAGCTCATGCATTGGATGGATAAACAGAGCAAGCATATTGCTGTAAGTTGATCCTAGATCTTCAATCTTCCTTTTGAATAAAGTATAACGATTCTCGTAGTTTCCTTTCCTCTAAAAGTCCAAAGCAGAGGAAGAGACCTTAAAATTGGTACTGTTGTTTTGCTCTTATGTTTATTTTTTATTGTATTTATTTTCATTGTCTTCTTTATGAAATAGAAATATTGCTCATAAGTCCGACTTCCCCCTCTGGGGTTGGAGGATAAAGTTTTGCTTTTTAGTTGCACACTTGCACGACATAAGTTCAGTAATTTTTCTGCTTCGTTTTATCGTTAAACAGAGAACAATGTTACAAGTTGGCTGCAGATGCTTATTTTCTTTAGCTTTGTAACCAAGTTGTTCCCATAAGATTATTTTCCTTTTCAATGGCTGTTTATGTTTCTTTCAATTTTGTATTTAATTGCTCTCCTGCAAAAGGTTCTACTGCTATTTGATGTTGGAAAGGAGTTGCAGGATTTTGAAGAGAGATGGAAACTAGGTATTCTTTTGAAATACTCAAATACCAAGCTTCCTCTTGGGCCTCGAACAACAAAGCCTTTTGAAGACTTTCCATTTTCTTTTATTATTTTGATACATAGGTTATGTTGCTATTTATGATGTTTGTGGTTTAAATCAAGGTTTTAATAGGCAAAAACAAGAACCGAGGCAAGGCATAAGCCTCCAGGCAGATCGAGGCTTAAGCCTCGAATGTAAAATATAAAATTCATAAAGTTAAATAAAATTCATAAACATGCTATAAAACACACTTGGTTCATCACAAAAACATCAAACACAATGAGAAAGTGCATAAAACACATACAATATAATATATATGCTACTGCTCTGCTTATATAGTCATGTTTATATGGCTTTTATAGCACACAAAATAACTCTTTTCTTTTGAGAAAACGAAATAACTATGGCCCCGTTTGTTTTTGTTCTCAGAATTTTTGAAAATGTTTTCGTATGCTTTTCGAGTAAAAAATTTTAACAACACTCACAGCACAATTCCCAAACAAATTTTTTTTTCCAAAACAAAAACATTTTCACCTATTTTGAAAACAATACCAAACGGCTCCAATATATCTAAATGAATAAAAAATCACATACTGCTCTCTTTATATAACTTTCATTTTATATAACATTATAACTTTTGTATAACACCTACTTTTATACAACATACATCATTGCAGTAGCTATAAGAGGGGGAAGAAAAAAAACCAGCCTATGGTAGAAAATAAAAGAACAAGAAAAAAAATAAAAACCTAAGGAGTGACGGCTGAGGAGGTCGGAATCTGGAGGTGGCTGCCGCCAGTGGGTCATCGCTTTGGTCGTTGGTCGCTGCTAAGAGGGGAGTGAGCTCGGAAGTTGCAAGGGTTGATGATGAAGAAGGGGGTTGATAATGAAGAAGTGTCGAAGAAGATGGTAGACTTAGGGTTTAAAAATCTATTTGCATATTTTTATCAGATTAAAGCCTAATTTTGGAATTGGGCTGACTCTCTTTAAAAGGACAAAAAAAGATTGGGTTGAAAACCGGCCTAAAATAGCCTTCAATTTGAGGCCCATGCCTTATAAGCTGTAGGAAAACTGAATCTGTGAAGGAGAAATTTGTGTAATTGGTCAATTAGGAGAGATTTGTGTAATTGGATAGCTGTAATAGTATCAGTAGCTAGGTGTAAAATTTGTATATTTAGCAATTTTTACTCCCTAGAATTAGTGATATGGTTTCCTAATTTAGTTAGGCTGGATTTGTATAAATTTTTACTCAATGAATGTGTGAATTATTCCTTGAAAAAACTTTCTTTTCCTGTCAATTTGGTACCAGAGCTAGGCCAAAAATAACTCTCGTTTTCCTTCTTCGTTCTCTACAACCTTCAAATCGCCATGTCTGATATGTCCATCGAGTCCAGCACCATTCCACAAACTTCCTCCTCTCAAAAAACAACCGACCCTATCAAGACTAGCACTGATTCTCACTCAGTCCAGATTACGACTATTCGCTTGAATGGCGACAATTTCTTGCGCTAGTCACAAGCAGTTCAGATGTACATCAGAGGACGTGGAAAGATTGGATACCTGACTGGTGAAATAAAGGCTCCATCAGAGACTGATCCGGCCTATGCTACATGGGATGTTGAAAATTCCATGATCATGACATGGCTGGTGAATTCTATGGAGGAGGATATTAGCTCTAAGTACATGTGCTATTCAACGGCCAAAGAGCTATGGGATAACGTAAATCAGATGTACTCTAATTTGGGGAATCAATCACATATATTCGAGTTGACTTTAAGATTGGTGAGATGCGACAAGGAGAAGATAACGTGACCAAGTATTTCAATTCGCTGAAGCGTATCTGGCAAGATTTGGATCTCTTCAACACTTATGAATGGAAATCACCAGAGGATGCACGTCACCACCAAAAAACTATGGAGGATAGCCGTATCTTCAAGTTTTTGGCGGGACTCAATGTTGAGTTTGATGAAGTTAGGGGGAGAATTATTGGGAGACAGCCCCTTCCTTAAATTAGTGAGGTGTTTTCTGAAGTAAGAAGAGAAGAAACGAGAGGGAATGCAATGTTGGGCAAGAAAGGACCTGGTAATGCTATGGAAGGCTCGGTCTTGCTGGATCTACATTGTCGAAGACTTCAGTGTACCAGCGCAAACCTGGTGGAAAGCCACGCTTGTGGTGTGACTACTACGACAAACCACGTCACACACGTGAAAATTGCTGGAAGCTGCATGGGAAACCTGCAAACTGGAAAAACAAGGCAGAAGAAAAAAATCAAAGAGGCCTTCCTATTGCTAATGGGGCCGATTCTAGTCCTTTCACCAAAAAACAAATTGAGCATCTCCTCACACTGTTGAAATATGGTTCGTTGGCATCTGAACCTCCTAGTGTTTCTGTGGCACACACAGGTAATGAATCAAAAGCTTTGTCCTGCTACCTTAATTTTTCTACGCCTTGGATAATAGATTGGGGAGCATCTGATCATATGACCAATTCCTTTAAACTGTTTCAATCCTATACACCATGTCCCAGAAATACAGAAGTTAGGATTGCAGATGGTAGTTTTTCCCCCATTGTAGGAAAAGGTTCGATAAAAATTTCAGAAAAAATAAACCGTAACTCTGTCCTCCATGTCCCTAAACTTGCCTGCAATCTTTTGTCTGTTAGCAAACTTTCCAAAGATTCTAATTGTTCAGTTACCTTTTTTGAATCTCATTGTGTTTTTCAAGACAGGAGCTCGGGGACGACGATTGACAGTGCTAGGATGATCAATGGTCTTTATTATTTTGAGAATAATTTGCCTAGTTTTAAAATTGCTCAAGGACTTAGTAGTATTAGTTCTATGTCTGATTATGAACAAATAATGGTTTGGCATTACAGATTGGGCCATCCTAGTTTTATTTATTTGAAACATTTGTTTCCTTTATTATTTAAGAAAATTGATCCCTTAGTTTTAAAATGTGAGAGTTGTTTACTTGCAAAAAGTCAACGAAAAAGTTATATTCCAAAAACCTATCAACCTTCAAAACCATTTTATCTCTTTCACAGTGACGTTTGGGGACCGTCAAGGGTAACTACAGTTTTTGGTAAAAAAATGGTTTGTAACTTTTATAGACGACCATACTTGTCTATGCTGGGTTTATTTGATGGGTGAAAAATCTGAAGTTAAAAAAATATTCAAGGATTTTTACAACATGATTGAAAATCGATTTCAAGAACAAAATAAGCATTTTAAGATCAGATAATGGAACGGAGTACTACAATAAAGTTTTGGAAACCTTTTTACAAGAAAAAGGAATTTTACATCAATCTTCATGCACAGATACTCTAGAACAAAATGGAATAGCCGAGCGAAAGAATAAACATCCTTTAGAAGTAGCTCGCGCAATGATGTTTTACATGAACTTGCCAAAATATTTGTGGGGTGACGTTGTTTTAACTGCATCATATCTAATGAACAGGATGCCAATTAGAGTTTTGCAGTATACCACTCCTTTGGAATGCTTAAAAATTTTTTTTCCACAGTGCAGAATAAATTCAGATTTGCCATTAAAAATCTTTGGCTGCACTGCATATGTTCACATTTCAGAAAAATCACCGTCTAAATTAGACCCAAGGGCTGAAAAATGTGTTTTTGGGGCATGCTCCAAATCAAAAGGGGTGCAAATTTTTTAAGCCATTGACCTAGAAATTTCATGTTACCATGAATGCAATCTTTTTGGAAAACTTACCTTTTTTTAGCAAAAATTTAATTCAGGGGGAGAAATTAGAAGAATCAAATTTTTGGGAAACATAACCTTTACCAAATATAGTTCTTGACCCAACAAAATCTGCTGAGATAAATAAGGAAACTAGGATCAGTTAGTTTGAAAATATTGAATCTGATATTGGTTTGTCATATATGGAAATACTATGAATGGAAAAAAATCGATCCAATCTTGAGCCTATGGTTTATTCTAGGAGAAATATCCTTAAAAGAAGTAAAGATCTGTTGACTCTTCTAGCTCACGGTCATGAGGAATCCCCGAGTGAAGTCCATCCAAATACATTAGGTACTTCGGATAATTCCCTACCTTCCTTACCCTTTGTTCAAAACAAAACAGTTAATTCAGAACCTAGTTCAACCCCTGCACCTGTTATTCATGCCCAAGAGTTAGACCTTGATCTTCCCATTGCCTTAAGGAAAAAAACCCTAGCCTGCACTAGACATCCTATTGCCAAATTCATCTCTTATGACAACCTTTCTACCAATTATAGAGCTTTCATTTCAAAGATTTCAAAACTTGTGATGCCTAGAAATATTAAGGAAGCTTTAGATGAACCGAATTGGAAATTAGCTGTATTTGAAGTGATGGAGGCATTAAGGAAGAATGGCACTTGGGAGGTAGTTGAGTTACCTAGTGGAATGGGGTGTAAATGGGTGTTCACAGTTAAAAGTGCTGATGGTAGTATAGAAAGGTATAAGGCCAGACTAGTAGCAAAAGGTTTTACTCAGACCTATGGAATAGATAACCAAGAAACTTTTGCTTCTGTTGCAAAGTTGAATATAATTCGAGTCTTGTTGTCTCTTGCTGTGAATTCTAACTGGCCCTTGTTTCAACTTGATGTAAAAAATACATTCCTCAATGGTGATCTAGAAGAAGAGGTGTTTATGAGCCTACCACCAGGCTTTGAAGAAAAACTTGGTGTAGGAAAAGTGTGCAGACTAAAAAAGTCCCTATATGGACTCAAGCAGTCACCTAAAGCATGGTTTGAGTGTTTTGGCAAGGTAATGAAGACGTATGGATTTGTACAGAGCCTAGCGGATCACACCATGTTTTCCAAGCATTCAAGAGAAGGTAAAGTTGCCGTCTTACTTGTGTATGTTGATGACATTATCTTAACAGGAGATGACTATGGTGAGATAAATGAATTGAAAAGGAGATCGGCTAAGGAATTTGAAATCAAAGACCTAGGAGTCTTGAAATACTATATTGGAATGGAATTTGCACGGTCAAAGGGGGGAATTATTGTAAATCAACACAAATATATGCATGACTTACCTGATGAAACCGGCATGTTGGGATGCAAACCGACAGAAACTCCCATGGAACCAAATGTGAAGCTACAACCAGCCAAAAGTAAAGATGTAAGGATAAGGAGCAGTACCAAAGACTTGTTGGCAGACTCATTTATCTATCACACACACGTCCTAACATAGCTTTTTCTATAAGTGCAGTCAGCCAGTTTATGCACTCACCTGGTCCGGAACATTTTGAAGTTGTGTACAGGATTCTAAGACCAGGCAAAGGGCTTATCTTTAAGCCTCGAGGACATCTTCAGATCGAAGCCTATACAGATGCAGATTGGGCTAGGAGTATAATTGATAGAAGGTCAACCTCTGGATACTGTACGTTTGTTGGTGGTAACTTAGTAACTTGGTGAAGTAAGAAGCAGAATGTAGTTGCAAGGAGCAGTGTAGAAGCTGAGTTTAGGGCTGTTGCTCATGGCATTT
The DNA here is from genome assembly GCA_025403435.1 of Artocarpus heterophyllus. Taxonomy (NCBI): domain Eukaryota; kingdom Viridiplantae; phylum Streptophyta; class Magnoliopsida; order Rosales; family Moraceae; genus Artocarpus; species Artocarpus heterophyllus. The sequence goes on along the minus strand of CM046347.1, from coordinate 6,308,247 downwards.
GTGAAGTAATATGGATCAAGAGAATACTGTAGGAATTGAGAGCTTTAGAAGTTCTACCTGTGAAGTTATATTGTGACAATAAGGCTGCCATTTCTATCGCTCACAATCCAGTTCTTCATGATCGCCCAAAGCATGTGGAGGTGGACGAACACTTTATTAAAGAGAAAATAGAAGGTGGTTGGTGTGCATGGTCTACTTTCCAACTGAGGATCAAGTAGCTGATTTGTTCATGAAGGGGTTACCTAAAAAACAGTTTGATTTTCTAGTGAGCAAGCTGGCTATGAAAAGTATCTTTAAACCAGCTTGAGGGGGAGTGTAGGAAAACCGAATTTGTCAATAAGGAGAAATTTGTGTAATTGGACAGCTGTAATAGTATCAGTAGCTAGGTGTAAAATCTGTATATTTAGCAATTTTTACTCCTTAGAATTAGTGATATAGTTTCCTAATTTAGTTAGGTTGTATTTGTATAAATTTTTACTCAATGAATGTGTGAATTATTCCCTTAAAAAACTTTCTTTTTCCGTCAATTTAAGCCCTGCGGCGAAAACGCCTCAATGGAAAAAGGCACAAGCCTCGCCCAACCCATTCAAGGCTTAAGCCTTGAAGCGTTGATTGAGCGCCTCAAACTGAGGCGTGCTTTGAGGCGTATGCCTCAAACACCTTTTTAGACCATGGTTTTGGTTTTTTTTTCACTTTATTTCTTTTATGATTTTTGTTTTTATTTTTGAGGACACCCTAATTGCTTTCCTTTGTGCTGTTACCAGTATCAATAAGGGATATTTCTTATTTTAAAAAAAAAATATGCTGGCCCTTTTAAATTTCTGGGCAGCTGGTGTTGTTTCTATTGTTGTTACTTGTTCAACTTTTGTTCAATCTTTGCATCAAATGACAATGTTTCTTGCTTCAACTATCCACACTCTTTCCCTCCTTGTTAAGTTGTTTCTTTTGTGCTCATATGGGTAATTCTTTGCATTAGGTTGGTTATCCCTTGGTGACTCTTCTTCTCTGTCTTGGCGATCCTCAAATATTTCACACCAACTTAAGCTCTCACAGGGAGCAACTCTACAAGCTTCTTCTCAGAGTAAGTTCAATAATCAAATTTTAGTAAGGATGAGATGACGTTCAATCGTTAATTAGTTGTTTTATTTCTTTGGTACAATCATACTGTTTTTACGATGCTAGTCCAATGACGTGTACAATAGTCAATAGAGGCCATTTTCCGTTTCAGGTGATAAGTTGTGTGACATGATGTGGTTTAATCTTTCAGGACAAGACCCATCGCTTTATGGCCCTGGACTGTCTTCATCGAGTTTTAAGGTTCTATTTGAGCGTCCATGCTGCAAACCAGGCCCCAAATCAGATATGGGACTACTTAGACAGTGTGACCTCACAACTGTTAACAGTTTTAAGGAAAGGGATGCTTACTCAAGATGTCCAACATGATAAACTTGTGGAGTTCTGTGTGACTATAGCAGAGCATAATCTTGATTTTGCAATGAATCATATGATATTAGAACTGCTCAAGCAAGATAGTCTCAGTGAAGTTAAGGTTATCGGTCTTCGTGCTTTGCTTGCAATAGTAATGTCACCTTCTAGCCAGCATGTGGGCTTGGAAATTTTTAAAGGTAACTGCACTTTCTCTCATTGGTCCCAAACATTGAATAAGTTCTGGTGTTGGAGCTGAATGTTGTTGACAATCTTTATCGGATGTGATTGTTTTGATAGGTCATGATATCGGTCACTACATTCCAAAAGTGAAGGCTGCAATCGAGTCAATTTTGAGGTCTTGCCATAGAACCTTTAGTCAGGCACTTCTAACATCTTCAAAGACAACTATTGGTAATATATATATATATATATATTGTTTTTTTGCCATGCTATGCAACAAAGGATATATAAATTGGGTTGGGGTGGGGTTGGAAATGGCGACATAGAGTTTTGTGGGAAGGTGAGAGACTAAGTAACGTGCAGGCGTTAGGTCTGTATCAATATGTGATTATTTCTCTTTCTTTTTTTCTCCTGTTCTGTTTGTGAACATCATAAGCTATTTTTTCCATTGGTATTTGTTAATTAATTTACTTTCGTCATTTGTTTTTCCTTTATGCTATTCTGAGAAGGCATACCAAGATGTAATGATAATGAATCAATTGTATACTTTTCCAGATGCTGTCACTAAAGAAAAATCTCAGGGATTTCTTTTCCGATCTGTGCTAAAGTGCATACCATATCTTATTGAAGAGGTTGGCAGAAGTGATAAAATTACAGAAATAATACCTCAACATGGCATAAGTATTGATCCCGGTGTTCGCGAGGAAGCAGTGCAAGTACTTAACCGGATTGTAAAATTTCTTCCCCACCGTCGATTTGCAGTTATGCGAGGGATGGCCAACTTCATCCTACGCCTTCCCGATGAGTTCCCTCTTCTAATTCAAACTTCATTGGGGCGCTTGTTGGAACTTATGCGTTTTTGGAGAGCTTGTCTAATTAGTGATAGATTGGAATGTGATGCTCAAGATGCAAAGCGTGTGGGACAAGGAAATGAGGGGTTCAAAAGGTCTTCCTTTCATCGATCTGGAGAAGCTATTGAATTTCGTGCTTCTGAGATAGATGCTGTTGGTCTCATCTTCCTTAGTTCTGTGGATAGCCAAATTAGACATACTGCACTGGAACTACTGCGCTGCGTTCGTGCCTTGAGGAATGATATAAGAGAATTTTCATCACGTGACCAATCAGACTATAATTTTAAATACGAAGCAGAACCAATATTTATTATTGATGTCCTAGAGGAGCATGGGGTGGGGCATTTTTTATCTTTACCTTTTCCTTCTTTCTTCTTTTCTTCTTTTCCTGTTAACCTTGTTAAAAGAACGCAAACTGAGATGCATTGTTGGGCAAGCATTAACTTGAACCTGGAATTTACAGGATGATATTGTTCAAAGCTGCTACTGGGATTCTGGTCGTCCGTTTGATTTGAGACGAGAATCTGATGCAATCCCTCCCGATGTAACACTTCAATCTATAATATTTGAGAGCCCTGATAAGAATAGGTGGGCTCGGTGTCTTAGTGAGCTTGTCAAATATGCCGCTGAGCTTTGCCCGAGCTGTGTTCAGGAGGCAAAGTAAGTGTATACATACACATACATGCATAAGTACATTATACACATGAAAGAGGCTTCTTTTTGGGTTCCTGTTACTGATATATATTTCGTTAGCCATATGTGTTTGCTTATCCCCACCAAAACATGGTACTAGTGCCTTCTTGTCAATATGATCTTTGGTTCCTTTCTTCATGTTTTGGCTCAAAGTTTTAAGTGAGCTTCCAGGCAGGCAGCAGAAATAAATCATTGGGAGTTTTTCATAACCTGAACTACATGGATATTTAAATTTTCTACCAAATAATATTTACCACCTAAAAATATACAATCTAGTTTCTTTCTTGGTTGGGTTGGGGGAGTGCTGTGTGAGAAATGGCTGGTTGTAATTTCTCCTTTATGCCTTAAAACAGAACTTATTTTCTGTCAGAACGTCCTCACTTGCTTTGTTTTCTTCCAGAATTAGTCATTAAAAAGACAAAATTTAATTGCAGGATAGAGGTTCTACAACGTCTTGCTCATATCACACCTGTTGAATTGGGGGGGAAGGCCCATCAGTCTCAAGATTCAGACAACAAGCTGGATCAGTGGCTTATGTATGCCATGTTCGTATGTTCATGTCCACCAGTTGGCAAAGATGCTGGTAGCTCAGCTGCAACCAAAGATCTTTACCACCTTATTTTTCCCTCCTTAAAATCAGGATCTGAAGCAAATGTAGTAAGTATTTATTGAACAAAACTTTGTATCTAATGCAGATAATTGACTGGGTTATATTCAATGTTTTCAATGGTTGGCTTCCAAAGTAGGAATCTTTAGAAGCCGTACTGTGGCTGGCCAGTTATGAACTGTGTTAGCCTGTACTTTTCAAGTAATTATGTACTCTTTTCTCCCCTTTCTTTAAATTTGTTGTTACTTTCGTGTTGAGGCCACATGGCTGTCAGTGACAAAAGCAATATAACTGAAAGCTGTTGTGTGGATTTAGTTCAAGTTTGATCTTGAGGAATATATTGGTGTGATTTATTTTTTTGAAGGTGGTGTGATTTATTTAGTACAGAGTTTTTCTCATGTTAAGAAAATGTCATTTCTCTTTTCATGACTTGTAGTTCTTTCTTGGTTTTGTCTTCCTTGATCAACTTAAGGATCTTCTGTTTTAATTTTAGCATGCAGCAACCATGGCTCTTGGCCACTCACATTTGGAAGCATGTGAAATCATGTTTGGCGAACTTGCTTCTTTTATTGATGAGGTTTCCTTGGAGACAGAGGGGAAGCCAAAGTGGAAGGTACAGTTTATTTACCAAAATCCTAAGATGGCTACATCGGTTAGTGATAGTGATTTCTAAATTTCATGTGGTGAACTACGTATTTTTCTAGTATCAATTTTCTGTTTAAGTATAGAAATCATGTTCTCCAACCTAGAAAGTAAAGATTGAAATGGTGGGTAATCACAAAGGATATCAATTATTTTATGCCAGGGTTTTTTAATTAGTATTTTGGAGTGAGAATCTCAGATTCTGCTGCTAGAGTTTTAATTCCTGAACTGAGAACATAAAAATTTAATTGCTTTTCTGAATGGTGAAAGGAATTGCATGTCTTGATAATTGATGACAATTAACTAGAACCAAAAAAAAAAAAAAAGTCCACAGAATGTGGCAGAAAAAAAAAAAAACAAGTGGCACGTTTTTGTGCAGCTCACTAACTACTTAATAAATTGCGTGTGGAATCTGTACATTTCTTAAAAGTAACTTTAACGTTCCTTTGATTTATCATATCTGACTCTCTTGCATATCATAGTTTTGTGTTGGCAGTCCTTTATTACTTTTTTAAAGTCCACTATGTGGTTTATTTACTTTCCATTATTTCAGAGTTTACATCATCATGAATTCTTGGAATGAATTACTTGGCATCATTTTGATCTTTTCTCATTTCATTTCTTTAAATTTGGGTATTATTTGAATGTAACATGTACTTCATCTTGTACTTATGGATGCAGAGTCAAAAAGGACGCCGTGAGGAGCTTCGGATTCATATTGCAAATATTTATCGTACTGTTGCTGAGAATATCTGGCCTGGAATGCTTGCCCGTAAGCCAGTTTTCCGTCTGCATTATCTGAAGTTCATTGATGAGACAACCAGACAGATTTTGGTAGCATCTGCTGAGAGCTTCCAAGAAATGCAGCCTCTTCGCTATGCACTTGCATATGTGCTAAGATCACTAGCCCCTGAATTTGTTGAAGCAAAAACAGAGAAATTTGATGTTAGAACTAGAAAGAAACTGTTTGATCTTCTCCTCTCCTGGTCTGATGATACAGGCAATACTTGGGGTGGTGATGGTGTTAGTGATTACCGGCGAGAAGTTGATCGGTATAAGTCTTCTCAACATGCCAGGTCAAAAGATTCTGTAGACAAATTATCATTTGATAAAGAACTGAGTGAACAAGTTGAGGCAATCCAGTGGGCATCCATGAATGCCATGGCTTCACTCTTATACGGGCCTTGCTTCGATGACAATGCAAGGAAAATGAGTGGCCGGGTTATATCATGGATCAACAGTTTGTTCATTGAGCCTGCACCAAGGGCTCCATATGGTTACTCACCAGATCCAAGAACTCCATCTTATTCCAAGTACACCGGGGAGGGTGGCCGTGGAACTGGAGGTCGTGATAGGCATAGGGGTGGGCATCATCGTGTTTCTTTAGCAAAACTCGCTTTAAAGAATCTTCTACTTACAAATTTGGACCTATTTCCTGCTTGTATTGATCAGGTAATAATTATTCCTTTCTGAAGTCGTCATGTTGACTTCTTTTTACTTTTTCCATCATCGCTGAAATTATTTGTGAACATTGTCCAATGAGCAAACGGGGACAGAATTTAGTAAAAGACGTTTTATGATGCTTTGAGTCAAAGGGTGTATTTGAACTTTGCTTCCTCTTCCTCTGAGTTCGTACCATTGTTTATTTTCTGTCGACTCGTAATTTCTGGCCTTTGTTAATCTGTTTGCTTTTTAGTTAAGTAGGTAATAGTTATGATCTCTGCTCTTCAGGTCTTTTTATTTTATTTATTTATTTATTTATTTATTTTTGTGTGTGAGTGTGTGTGTGATGGAATCTCTGCTCTTCGTTTTGGGAAACTTCTTTATCTTTTTTTTTTTTTTTAAATAACGTTCTGGGAAACTTTTAGTTTATAAATTATGGCTGTTTATTTCTATATTTGTGGGACTAATTAATTATTATTTTTATTAGTGCTACTACTCCGATGCTGCTATAGCTGATGGTTATTTCAGTGTGCTGGCTGAGGTGTACATGCGCCAAGAGATACCCAAATGTGAAATCCAGAGACTCTTGAGTCTGATTCTCTACAAGGTGGTGGATCCTTCAAGGCAAATCCGTGATGATGCCCTCCAGATGCTGGAGACACTTTCTGTTCGTGAGTGGGCTGAGGATGGTATTGAGGGCTCAGGGAGCTATCGGGCTGCTGTTGTTGGCAACCTTCCTGATTCCTACCAACAATTCCAGTATAAGCTATCATGCAAACTTGCGAAAGATCACCCCGAGTTAAGCCAGCTCCTTTGTGAAGAGATAATGCAGAGACAACTTGATGCAGTTGATATAATTGCCCAACATCAGGTCTTAACATGCATGGCTCCATGGATCGAGAACCTGAACTTTTGGAAACTCAAGGACTCAGGTTGGAGTGAAAGATTATTAAAATCCCTTTATTATGTAACATGGCGTCATGGAGACCAATTCCCGGATGAAATTGAGAAACTTTGGAGCACTATTGCTAGCAAACCCAGAAATATTAGTCCCGTTCTAGATTTCCTGATCACCAAAGGGATTGAAGATTGTGATTCAAATGCGTCTGCTGAAATAAGTGGTGCTTTTGCCACATATTTTTCAGTTGCTAAGAGGGTAAGCTTGTATTTGGCACGGATATGTCCTCAGCGTACCATAGATCACCTGGTTTATCAGTTGGCTCAGCGGATGCTAGAGGATAGCATAGAGCCAGTTGTGCCAACTGCAAATAAGGCTGATTCCAGTGGGAACTTTGTCTTGGAATTCTCTCAGGGGCCTCCGGTTGCTCAAGTTGCTTCTGTAGTGGACAGTCAGCCACACATGTCCCCCTTACTTGTTCGGGGTTCCCTTGATGGTCCACTAAGGAATGCCAGTGGTAGCCTCAGCTGGCGAACAGCAGGTGTAACAGGCCGAAGCGTGTCGGGCCCATTAAGTCCAATGCCTCCTGAGTTGAATATTGTTCCTGTAAATACAGCACGGTCAGGCCAGTTGATTCCAGCAATGGTAAACATGTCGGGGCCATTAATGGGTGTTAGAAGTTCAACAGGAAGTTTGCGGAGCCGCCATGTTTCCAGGGACAGTGGAGACTACCTTATTGACACTCCAAACTCTGGTGAAGATGGGCTGCATTCTGGGGCTGCCATGCATGGAGTTAATGCGAAAGAACTTCAGTCAGCATTGCAGGGTCATCAGCAACACTCATTGACTCATGCAGATATTGCGTTGATTCTACTAGCAGAAATTGCATATGAGAATGACGAAGATTTTCGAGAGCACTTGCCTCTCCTTTTTCATGTTACATTTGTTTCAATGGATAGTTCGGAGGATATTGTGCTGGAGCATTGCCAGCATTTGCTTGTCAACTTACTATACTCCCTTGCTGGCCGACATTTGGAGCTGTATGAGGTGGAAAACAGTGATGGAGAGAACAAGCAGCAGGTTGTGAGCCTGATCAAGTATGTGCAATCAAAGCGAGGAAGCATGATGTGGGAGAATGAGGATCCTACAGTTGTCAGAACCGAGCTGCCTAGTGCAGCACTGTTGTCTGCATTAGTTCAGAGCATGGTGGATGCTATATTCTTCCAAGGAGATCTCCGGGAGACTTGGGGAGCTGAGGCTCTGAAGTGGGCCATGGAATGCACATCTAGACACCTCGCTTGTCGCTCACATCAGATCTACCGTGCACTGCATCCTAGTGTCACAAGTGACACGTGTGTATCGCTTCTCCGGTGCCTTCACAGATGCCTGGGGAACCCAGTACCTCCAGTGTTGGGATTCGTTATGGAAATCTTGATGACATTGCAAGTAATGGTGGAGAATATGGAACCTGAGAAGGTGATACTCTACCCCCAACTCTTTTGGGGATGTGTGGCCTTGATGCACACAGATTTTGTTCACGTCTATTGCCAAGTGCTTGAGCTCTTCTCACGGGTGATTGACCGTCTATCATTCCGGGACAGAACAACAGAGAACGTGCTTCTCTCAAGCATGCCAAGAGATGAGTTTGATACTGGTGGCGAAATTGGGGATTTCCAGCGGACAGAATCTAGGAATGGCTATGAACTGCCACCATCTGGGGGTCATTTGCCAACATTCGAAGGAGTGCAGCCTCTCGTGCTTAAAGGGCTTATGTCCACTGTCAGTCATGGTGTTTCTATCGAGGTTCTCTCTCGGATCACGGTGCACTCATGCGACTCTATATTTGGAGATGCAGAGACGAGACTATTGATGCACATTACAGGGTTGCTTCCCTGGTTGTGTTTGCAGCTTAGCAAAGACCCAGTAGTGGGGCCTGCTTCACCACTTCAGCAGCAGTACCAAAAAGCCTGCTCTGTCGCGGCCAACATCTCTGTCTGGTGTCGAGCAAAATTATTGGACGAATTAGCCACCGTGTTTTTGGCTTACTCTCGAGGCGAGATCAAAAGCATCGATAACCTCCTCTCTTGCGTTTCACCACTGCTATGCAACGAGTGGTTTCCAAAACACTCAGCACTGGCTTTTGGACACTTGCTACGGCTACTAGAGAAAGGGCCAGTTGAGTATCAGCGTGTGATCCTGCTCATGCTTAAGGCATTGCTTCAGCACACTCCAATGGACGCTGCCCAAAGTCCACACATGTATGCAATAGTGTCTCAGTTGGTGGAGAGCACTTTGTGTTGGGAGGCACTGAGCGTGTTGGAAGCCCTTCTGCAGAGCTGCAGTTCCTTGACTGGCTCGCACCCTCATGAGCCTGGACAGTTTGAGAACGGGATCGGCAGCGACGAGAAGATCCTTGCGCCACAAACCTCATTCAAGGCTCGCAGTGGGCCTCTACAGCACAATATGGGATCGGCATTTGGGACAGGTTCCACACCCGCGCCTACGGGATCAAATGACTCTGGGTTGCCTCCCAGAGAAGTTGCTCTGCAGAACACCCGTCTCATCCTTGGGCGCGTGCTTGATAGCTGTGCACTAGGCAGGAGAAGGGAATACCGAAGGCTGGTGCCTTTTGTGATCAATATTGGTAACCCATGATCTTTGTAATGCCAAGTTTTGGCACTTGTACCTTCTTGGTTAAAAGTGAAAAAAAAAAGAGGGAAAAATATTGAGGTTGAATTTGTATTATATGTAGTCGTTTTGTGTAATGAGTATAGTAATTAATCGTAAAGTTGCAGCGTTTAGTAAGTCCTTGTGATGATTCAATAACATGTGTCAGTTACTTTTTTGTTTAACAACAGATTAGCTTCTCAGCATGGTGAAACCGTCGCCAGTTTATAAACGTTAGAATGTACACTGAATTGACACGGGTTATTCAAGATAGTGACACGTGTCAGTGTTGTTGGGGTAGTGTGTCACAAACCAGTTGCGGTTCGGTTGATGCAAGTGGTCTATTACGTAAATTATCATTGTGATAACTAGTTAATGCCCAAAATGCTGAATCATGTCCAGCTAATAATTCATCTTTTTTCTCATTTACATTAAAGACTTTGCCCACTCCAGCCAGTCCCGTGTTCATGTTGTTGTGATTGAGTAATTGCTTTAGAATATCTTCCAAAAGAATTGTAGCAGAATGTAAGCAATTCCTTCGTTGAAATGTGCATTTTTTTCCTCGTTTATTTTCAAGAAATTTCTCTGATAGGTAAGAAAATAATCCATTGGTAAATAACCATTTTTTTGCCGTCAAATTAAAAAAATGATTTTGATTGGATGGTTTGAAAATGTGCACTATCAATGGTAAAATCTATATGAGAAAAACCCTTATTTTTAGGGATCTTCTATGAGTTTTAGTCGATCTAGTTACATTGATGCATGACTAAAAACCGAGACATCTAATTCAACTAAGAAATTCAAAATATATTTTGCCATCACTTGGTGGTAATCACAAAAACTAACTAGTAAATATGGAAGCATGATGAAAGATCGTCTAAACAAATAAAGATACAAATTTGTACGTCACCTGACATACATCGTTCCACACAATAAAATGCGGTCTTCAAGTACATTGCAATATAGAAACGGATGAAAAAAAGATAATTGAATTCCGACTACAAGGCACACTTTCTTACACTTCTCTAAAGTAACCTTTTACATTAAGCAAAGCATCCCTCTCATTCAACTCATTCAAACCTTAGAAAACTTTTCGATTTTCTATTAAAATCCTCAGGACTCAGTCAAACGGATTTCTTCGTTGAGAAGCCAACCAGAAGTCCCAGCAAGACTTCTGTTGAAGGCAAGTGAAATGAGAGGTCATCATCAATCACGCCTCACGCGGAGAAGCATTTTTCTTGAACAAGGCATAGGCATCACTGTAAATGGCCACCAGGTTTGAGAACACGGCAAGGACAATCATGAATACACACAACACCTTGTCCTTCTTTGTTGCTATATTGTGCCTATCCCTGAGTCACCAAAAGAAACAAAAAGAATTTTAACGAAACTGCAGGGCCAAGAAAAAAACGTCCCTAACATATCAATATTAAGAAAAGTAGTTTCTAATGTCTTCAATGTGTTAGAATAAAAGGGCATTTTGCACCTTAAGGTTTGCTGGTTTGCTCAAGTCCTAGGATATGAGTTATCATAGATTGTTATCGACAATCAGGATAAGAGTACAGAAAAGTTTGGAACGAAAGGAAATAGAAAATTAAGACACTCACCTGAGAGTAACTGCGGCTGGGAAGATGAACCCGAGGCAGACCGCAGCAGTTGCTCCAGTGAATTGGAAAGCATCCCAGATACTGGGAATGAAGTTTGCACCCATGAAGATAAGAGAAATGAGCCCAACAGTGACAAATACAAATCTTGTGTTGGACAGAACCAAGGGCCTTGATGAGGGAAAGAGGAGGCCATCCAAGTTGAGTCTCAGCGGGTAGAAGACGACTGGAAATACAAGCATGAGGTGGGCGGCATAGCTAACACGAACAGCATCATTGAGAATGGAACTGTATGGAATTCCAAGATCAGTGTCGAAGTTGGCAAGCACATCATCGAGAGTTCCGTCGCCAAATAGAAGGAATCCGAATATGCTTGTCATTATGTACACGGTGGAGCACAAAACAAGCGAAGTACGGACAACTGCCTTTATCTGTGTAGAATCTTCAAGTTCATTGTCAATGCTGTGAACTGCAAATGAAAAACGCTCAGGAAGATTAGTACTCACTATTTTAATTCACCTCATTAAAAAGTCCAAATAAGTATTAAGGACCGTCTTTAAGTAGGTTTACTTTTATTTTTATGTTATTCTTATAAAAGTAGGAAATACTAGGTGTACGTTTTAGATTTAATAACCTAAAATTCTAGGAAAAGGGGGAGGTTGTGGGTAATTAGCAATAAGTAATAGCTTGCATACCATTGTAATGGCAGATATATGCAGTGACCAGAACAGGGACTACTGTGAAGAGCTTAATAGCCGATGACAAATTGGCAACATCGGGTAGCAATCGAGGCATCATAACGCCTCCACTAATCAACTTAACAATTGAAATTCCAATAGTAATTACAAGGAATACAACTGCCAGAGCAACTGATAACGCAGACGTGAATCTCAAAGAATCTGCGGCCAAAAAATAGTGGTTGAAAATCTCTTTTATCTTCAAAAGAAAAAAAAAGGGGAAAATATCATACGTTTGCTCATCAAGAGAACCAAACAATGATTAGTTGAAAGGGACTAGCATTTGCTCACGCATTATCAGGATCGAAAATGACATCAGTACAAATTCACAACTAAATCACAATAAATGAAGGCAGAAAGGGTCAGTAGATTATAAATCTGCACATTGATAGAAAGGAAAGCAAGATAATAGGAGGAAAAATATCCTAGATGTCACACAAAAAAGGCACTCCACACTCATATCACAAAAAACATAATTAACTATGATATAAACGTTAAGAAAAAGGCCCATTTGTATTAGTTAGATTCTACAATGAAGTTGCATAATTTATCAAATCAGAAGCTAGAAGCTATCATGTAAGAAACCCAGAAGGATATTGAGCAAATCGAACAAACTATTTCCAATCAAGGGACAAAGACTAACCAATTCTCTTAAAGCTTGCCAATGGAGCAAAGACAAGAAGTGTTGTGAGAAGAAGCACAAAGAAACGCCCATTCCACCAGTGCTCTCCAAACCAACCTTCAAGGATACCAGAGTGGTGAACTCCACTCGAAGAAGTCCCAGAAAGCACATCACCTTCAAACAACACAACATAGTTAGAGACAAAACATGAGATCTCACTAAGCATACATATATATATAAACAATTTTGTATCTTCCTTACCTATAATAATCATGTACACAATAAGTACTCCTATGTTGTTGACCAAAACACAGACTTGCAAGAGAATTTTGCCATACTTTCCAAAGGCATCTCCCATAAGACTTCCATAGGAACTTGTCTTCCCTGCCCTGCTGAACCGAAGCAGCAATTCAATGGACGCCTCAGTCAAAAAACCCATGAAGATGATAAGAGCAACCCCAAGGATAAGACCCAAAACCTTCATGGTGGCAGGCAAAGCCATGATTCCTGCCCCAACAATTGTGGTGGACAAATTGAAGACAGCACCAGAAAAGGAAGCTCCATTGAACTCATCAAACCCACCATCTTCCCCTTGCCTTTTGGGCAACAAAGGGGCTTTCTCATCAATCACTGATTTGCTCCTCCTAGACTTCCTCTCCTTTTTTGGTGCAACGCTTTCTATCGTCATGTTTTATGAGACTTCCTTTCCCAACAAACAAAAAAGGTTCCGACTTTGAGGTGGAAGTGAATCTATAAAAGCAGCTCAAGACCCCTTTCTGGGATTTGCTTCAACAGTTGACACTCTGCACAAATTTCAGATTAGATTAGAGATTAATTATATATTAGCCATGTAATCATTTCAAGGATAGATTTCTAAGAACTACAAATATTCAAGTCCCAACACAATCAATGAAAAGGAGAAAACTTTGCAGAGAAAAAAAAAAAAAAGTTGTGGACTTTTCCATTGATTGAAGCCCACAAAATCTTTCCAGAAATTATACTTCACAACCCAAAATTTGAAACAAACAGAATAGAATTTTCTGCTGAAAATCAAAGAAATTAGTCTTAAAAACAAAGGGTACAAAATTACCTGTGAAATGAATCAGGAAAAAGGAGAAACCCCCCAATTCGTTTGGAACCAATCAATAGCTTGAGAGAGAATTGGGCCACAACCCAATAGAAAAAATACCTTGAGTTATCAGAATATATACAAAGTAAAACCCGAAAAATCAAAAAGCTTGAAATTGAAGGTTTAAGAGAGAAGCAATGATAAGAAAGCAAAAATGGAACTGGGTTCTAGAATTCTTAAGGTGGAGGTTTTGATTTATAGAAAGAGAAGAAAAGATCAAAGAAAGAACAAGAGACACACAATGAATGTTGGTGCTCTTTTACAATTTCAATTATGAGGACCAAGACAACCACTACACTTCAATAAAACAATATATATAATAATTATCGTACAATATTGTCATATTTTTTTGTTGAGTTGCTGTGAGTGAACAGGAGAAGGGCTTCCATAACCATTAACGTCTCTGTCCAAAAAAACAAAAGATCTTTGTATTTATTGGGCAATTAATTAAAACAGAAAAGGGCAAAAAAAAATCTTATGAACGGGGGAAATGAAACCTCGAACTCTTGGGTTTTGTAGAGGATGTATTAGAGAGAAAGAAAGGAAATGAAAAAGGAGACGAGTCAAAGTTGTTATTTTGTGATCTGATTCCTATAGAGCCTACATTGTCTTTAGATTTCGAAATTCGCAAATGGAAAAAAGAAAAAAAAAACATATTGTAGATTTTGTATCCTTTAAAACTGTACAGAACTTAAACCTGAAATTTAGGAGATACGAAATATGGCAGATATTTTTTTCCACCAATATAGGGGATTTTTTTCACACTTCATTATTTTTTCCTTTTTTTTTAAAAGGGTTTTTTTTTTTTTTTAAGTAAAAGGGTATATTATTGCAAGGAAAAATATCCACGGCGTGTGAAAGCTGAATTTATGATGACAAGGCCAAAACTTAAAAAAAAAAGAAGCTACAAATAATTCGCCAAAAAAAAAAAGACTACAAATAAAATCACGGAAAACTTCAGCCATAACAAAATATAAAAATAAAGAAAAAGAAGACAATAATAAGTTGTATTTTGAAGATAGATGCCATTGATCCTCAAAAAAAATCAGAAAATTAATTTTTAAAAAACATGGGAGAAAAAAACTTGGCTTTATTTGATTTGCAAGGATGAACTTGCCAATAACAACGTTAATTAACGTATTTACATTGATTTAAATTAGCAGGTTCAATCATTTGTATGCATTTAGTTGTTGTTACTCTTTATATTTCCAAGAACTCAACTTAAAAAAAAAGGGACTTTTTTGGCACATTTGTCCTTCAACTTTTTGTATTTTTACAATGTGGTCTTTAAACTTTTTTGTGATAATTGAGTCCCTAAATTTGATAAAGTGTAGGTCTTAATCACAAACTTACTTTAAAATTAGGACGGAAACAATCATGTAAAATACACGTAACCATTTAAAACTTCTATACACCCCATTTAATTCTAATAAAAGTTAAATTATTCAATTTTATGCCCAAAATTAAAAAAATCATTTTTTATGATATTGTAAACAATTTTGTTAATTTTTATGTATATTTTAATCATTATAATGCTTGAAATTGCATGCAGCCTTTCTAAATGGGTCGTGTATGTCACATGTAATTGGTTTTTATCTTAATTTTGATAAACGCTAATGATTAGGGACTTAATTTTTATATTTAGCTAAATTTAGGGTCTCAATTACCATACTTAGCTAAGTTAAGAAACTCAATTGTCACAAAAAAATTTAAGGACCACATTACAAAGAGGCCTAAAGTTTAGAAAATAAATGTTCCAAAAAACAACTCAACACAAACTACAAATTGAATGGCTAACAGACAACAAGAAAAAATTTAAGGACCACATAATTAAAAAGCCTAAAATTTAGGAAGTAAATGTACCAAAAAAAACTCAACACAAACTACAAGTTGAATGGCCAACAGACAAGAGGCATTATTAAGCTGTATATACAAAACATGATTGGATTTAGCAGCCAGTAAGAAGACTTAACTATTGTCAAAAAGAAAATTACTCTAATGCTAAAGAGCCACCATGTGTACCATCCCTTAATTTATTATTCTTCTTTTGAAGCATAAAACCGACCACTTCCTGTTCTTGGGGTAGGGCCCAATCGCCACATGATTCACGAGTTCATAAAATCAGTTTTTTTTTTTTCTTTTTCTTTTTATATTTGACTAACTCTAAAATAGGGCATGAAAAAAATTACATTACCAACGAATTTGAGTTTTTTCTAATTATGTTATATTTGACACACCAATTCAAATTTCTCACTTCGAATAATTCACACTATAAAACTTTCATATGTTATAATATTTAACCTTATATTTTCAGTTTAAACCAGTTTATCAAACATTCAATTAATACGATTGTGAATAAATTTACTATTCAAACTACGCACGGTCAATAAATATATCTACAGTAAAAAGACCCTTATTTTGTTGTCATTGGGGGAAAATTTTGGTGTGTGGTTTGACATATCTTGTGCAAGTGAGGTAACTTTCCATAACTAGTTCACCTAGGTCAGCAGGGGCCACATCCTTGACAGTTTGTTCTTCAATGCTTCTTTAACACAATCTAGTGATCTGCCTATCAATGTTTTGGGTGGCTAAATCACAAAAAAGCCCACCAATTATTAAGATGCAGATAAGTTTGGACTATGTTTCACTTAAATTTTAAAATAACAGAGAGAGAGAGAGAGACAGAGACTGGCCATTTCCTTTTCTTTTGTCATCATGCATCTCTTCCTAGTTTGGGGCCCTTTAGGGATTTTCCCAAAATACATCAATCAATAATAGCATAGATGTCATCAAAATTTACATGTGAAAAGAACAACATGTCTGAATAATTTTGTCCTTGTCATGTGACCACTTGCTATTATACTTGCAAGATATGACTTTTGCCTCAGTCATAAATATAAGTACTAGTTTTCACTAGTGGTGTATATGGTAAAGCTATGAATAACCTTTTATCGAATATCTCTAACAAACTGTCAAAATAGTGTGTTAATATTAAATTTTAATAATTTAGTAGTAAAATACTCTCCAATGCAGTTCTATTCTTAGTATTAAATTGATGTATGTTATACTTTATAGTGAATTTTTTTTTGCTCAAACCTTTATAAAGAATTTGGTCAAGTAAAGCATAAGTCAAATTTTGGTATTTAATTGCTGGTAAGAAGTGTTTAGGGTTTATAAGGTTTTGATTCTTTCGATGGTTTGAGAAAAAAAAAAATAGAACCGTTGTATAAGATGCCGGACTAGATCGGACCGTCCATTTTGAACTGCAAAATTTTGGACCAAAATAAGAGAGGTCCAATTGACTTCTCCAAGCTTTTCTAGAGGATTTTATGACTTAAAAAAAATGGAGATCCTTTCAAATAGTATGAAGCTAGGCATACAATATAGAAAATACCACAAAACATGTGAAAGGAAGAATAAAAACTAAAAAGAATTCGGATACAAAATCACACGCATATATAATTATTCTCTATGTCCACTTACGTTTTGCCTACCCATGATTGTTATATGGAAACTTCATATATACAAGTAAGAAATCAATATTACATAACTTCGTTCTTAAACATTTTTTTTTAATGTAGTTCTTAAACAAATTTTGTACCGTGTATGAGATACATAACTTGCAATTAAACTTGAAAAAAGGGATATATTTTTACACCATTTTCAAACACCAGGGGCAAACATGGTATTTGGAAGAAACATATAGAACATTTTAGGAATATCAATAACTCAAGGGACAAATGTGGTATTTTCTTTGTCCTAAGATTTTGATTCTCTCCGTTGCTACATTCCGTTGTGTCACGTTTGCACATGCAAACTAATAAAGTACCATAAGATATTTTGGACATTTTTCTTCAAATATATATAAATGAGGACAATCTGGTCCAGTTAATTGTTTCCTACATTTCATAAAATAAACATGACCTTTTTCGAAAGTCTGATCTGGTCTCAAACAGCCAAAAAAAACAATTATAATATGAAATCAGACCGACAATTTTAGTTCAATTCGACTATTTGTAACCTACTTTGCACGACTCTACTAGTGGTTCTTATTTTGACTTTTTATTTAAGAGTTGCAACTTTGACATTTTAAAATTAAAAGTGTACTTTTACGGTTTAAAAAAAATAAAATGATTATGATAACAAATTAATATGATATATGAAATAACAATAGTTATAGAAACACAAGATAATATATCACATCAAATTTGTCATTTGATACTTTATGATGCTTTGGCTTTAGCTTATATATTGAGAATGGTCTCGTAATAATAAGTCATAAATTAATATTTAAAGTTAAGACTAGTTTAAAAAGTCTAGAAATATATATAAGATTGCTTTATGTAGTAGCATTGCTCACAAGATGATTGTAACTATAAATAAAAACTAAACACAAAGAGTAGAATTTTAACACTTAATACATGCATATCATCTTATCTAAACACTTAGTGACGTATAGTTAAATTTGTTTTAACTAAAACTTTTGATTATTATAATGTAAAATTTTCATAGGCTACAATAATTAAAAATAAAAAAATATAATGTAAAGCTATCACATGAAATAGATTCAATTCAAAAATTTTACTCCTGACCACACCATAAAACATGGTCTTTGTTTTCATCTAATGCAAACATGGAAATTGAAAAGGAACATCTTTATAAATTCAAAGAACCAGAGTCCAATCAACTAGCTTGCCAAAAGTAAATTGATCACGCCAAGTAATTCCTGCTTCTAAATATTAAAACCCCCCATAATTAGTCAGTTTACCATCTTAATCAAGGGGAAGAATATGATTAACTTACTATTAACAACAGAATAAAAAATTAAAAGCGGTAAAAAGATATTTTGTATTTTGGTTTTATAACAATTATAAACAGGAGGCTGAGAATGTGCCATGTGTAAGATTGCTTTTCTTGATAAAAATCTAGAACACAAGAAATCTAAGCAAGGTAACTTATTGGTGGGTGGAATTTAGTTTATTTCTTAAACTTGTTTCTTTCATTAACTAATCAAATGATTTGTTGAAGACAAGGGATTAAAATAATGTAAAAATATGATGACATGCCTTGTTATGCATATAATTAGGAATTTTATATTGGTGGAAACAGAAGCTAGCTGACAAGTCAGAATTGCCCATTTTGGAATTCTAAATTCTACTGAATTAGAGTGACATCAGGAGAATCTGCACCACATGTTTGTTTGTTTGTTCTGTAAAATACTAAAATTGCACTTATAAGGTGGGTGAATTTGTTTTGTTTCTGAAGGCTGGGGATTGGGCCGTTGTGTGGCCCAGTCAATCTCATGACAGATGAACAGGTAGACTGTCGTTGTGTGGCCCACTGGGCTGATTTTCACACAGGCCCATCCGTGTGACGCTGAGATTGGACCTAGGGCTTGATTTATAATAAATGTATTTATCATTTTTTTTCCTCAATATGGATTTCTTATTTGTTTGTCTAATCCATCCATCTATAATTTAGATTTTTACTGATAGATTTCAATTGAAAGTTTTGTTTCATCTATCATAAGATCCTGCGCATTGGTGTTTATATCTTTTATTTAGTTAAATACAATTCTCTTTTAAAAAAAACTGATTATCTCATGAATAAGTTATTACAAGGCATTAAAAAAACTAATATCTTATTTATTCCCTCAAAAAATATATATATATATATATATATTATTTATATGTATCTATTATAAAATTTATATTACATTTTTCACATCTAATTGTCAATTTTTATGATTATTAAAATTTTTCATCTTCAAGATCTAATTGCTCGTGATTATATAAAATAATTACGTATAACCAACAAATATGGCCATTAAAAATGATCATCAAAATATGTTGGATTGTATTTTATTTTCCCCTCTTCTCTTCATTTTTACATCCTCATTATTTCGTTTTTCTAAAATAGTACAGTAACATATATATTTATGCTAATGGCATTCAGTTTATTAAGATTGAAAAAGATATTATCACGTTTAGAAACAATATATCACCCACTCAATAATAGATCATTAATAGCATTAATGATCTTGACATATTTTTGAGGTGGATGTAAACTTTGTATAATATTGTCTTCACAAGTTAATGAATTATTTAGGTTTTATATATATATATATATAGGGGGAGGGAGAATGCCACCTACTTTTAAATTGGGGCTAAGCATGACTCAAACCCTCAACTTATGATTGGGGTGAAGGGACTTACAACCAATTAAGTTGCCCTCACTTGTCATTATTTAGGTTTCAATGCTTCTATCTTCTATAATTCGCCAAATATTTCATGCATCACGCGTCTTGGGAAAATTTTCTTTTAAAATAATATAACATTTTAAAAGAGGAAAAAATTAAGGTCCGAGTACTAATTTCTCTACTGATAGATTATGTTCTAAGGGTCATCAGATCAAAATCTAACCGTAAAAAACTTAAACATTCTTGTCATAGTTGCCCTTTAAATTTTGGTTTTTTTTTTTTGCATTTTTGTAACATGACCCTTAAACTTTTTTTTTTTTTTTGGTGGCAATTGAGTTCTCAAACTTAACAAAAATTGTGATAGTTAAGTCCTAATTACAAACTTTTTTTAAAATTAGGATGAGAAACGATTATGTGAGATGTATATGCCCTATTTAGAATAGCTTACACCTTGTTTGCTTTTAATAAGAGTCAAAATTTTCAAATTTATGCCAAAAAAAAGAAGAAAAAGCAAAAGAAATTATGTGCCCATTTGTTTCGCATAATCGGCTAACTCTTTAGATTCAAATATTTAGAATTCTTAAGATACATGTTTGTTTCTCTCAAAATTCAAATCAAATGAATCTTTTGAATCCAAGTTTTTAAAGTTCTACCGCCTCTTGAATTCTTTGGATTTGGATATGTTTATTACAGTAAAAAATGAAATTCTCTCTCGTATATTTGAGGGAAAAAAATCTTAATTTCTTCATTTGATATCTGATTGAGATGATTCTTCTTTTATTGCGTTCCTAATGAAGAGACGAATAAATCAAAATCTATATTGTAGATTTTTTAGGATCATAAATCTTAAGATTTTGTTAGATTTCTTAATAAATTAAAAACTTTTTCCACTATCTATTCAAACATAAATTTCAATATTTAGATTAACACTTTAAATACATATCCAAACATCAATTCAGATTGCAATTCAAATCGCCAATTTAAATCACACAACTCAAATCAAAATAATCCAAATCAACGTAATTTGAATCCACTTATCAAACGGACCCATATCTTTAGTTTTTTTTAACAATTTTGTTGGCTTATATATATATATATATATATATATAAATAATTGTAGTGCTTAAAATTCTGCCATTTCCCTTTTAAATGGATCATGTACATCTCGCGTGATCATTTTTTATCTTAATTTTGACAAATGTTTGTGATTAGAGACTTAATTGCCATATTTTGTTAAGTTTGAAGACTCAATTGCTACCAAAAAAAAAAAGGTTTAAGAATCACTTTACAAAAAACATTTAGTTTAGGAGATAAATGTGTCAAAAAAACCCAAAACTTAAAAGGCCTGCACCATAAAACTTAATACCAAATTCTCCCTCTATACACATATAAAAAGCCATATGAGTTTATAGGGTGTTTGGAAGGGTGGGGGGAACAGTTGGTTAGAAATACTTTTACTGTAGCAGTGAGCGCTTTACACAGTAGTTATTTATTTATTTTTTTTATTTTTTTACTGTAGCATGTGAGAGCTTTACACTGTTAATAACTAAAAAAGTGGTGGGTACTATTTTTGTCAAATAGGGGTTAATCATCTCCACTTCTTTCATGACAACTTTTCCTTCATCATTCTTCCTTTGTTTTTTTTTTCTTTTTCTAATTATTGCTTCTTTTTCCTATTTTTTTTCCTCCAAAGCTGTTACTTGTTATATACTTTTTTTTTTTTTTTTGAATACATGTGGAAAAGCACACACTTTTTTGTTAATATGTCAACAAAAAATGAGAATTTTTATAAATGTCATTCTTTAAAATTTACTTTTTATAAATGCCACACGTGTTTATTTATGACACAGCTTAACATATAATATAAATAATAGTGTGATATAACTTTTTTTAAATATGACATTAATAAATACAACTTTTAAAAATGTGGCATAACATGTAATTTTCCCCCCAAAAAAGTGAACAAAATTTAGGCATAAAAAATAATATATGTATTAAAATAAGACAAGAATAAGAAAAAACAAACATGCATGACAAAAACAAACAAGTAAAATGTAACACCTGAGATTTTTAATGCATTAAAAATACATTAAATTAAGGATTATATTAAGATAAAAAATACAATTAAAGAAAAATACTATATAATATTACATAAAATTATACAGTATTAGAGCAAAGCAGTATAGAAATTAGACTGTTTAAGGTCATGCAGTATAGAATTAGACTGTGTAGACCATAATTTTGTTTTATAAAAGAAAAGAAAAAAAAAGAAAAAAAATCAAAAAATTGAGAGAAAATTCAGGACTCTCTCTCTACTTTCTCTCTCTAGATTCTCTCTCTCCTCAAAACTCGTTTGAGATTCCGGCATCCGTTTTCGACACCTCCCACACCAATGGGAAGCTCTCGTTGAGCTGAGTCCAACGAGGTGGTGCCGCCCAAAACGCCGCCGGAGGAGGCCACACGCGCCGTCCAAAGTGGCAGCGAAACCCATTTTTTTCCGACGAGATATCTTCACCGTCCGACGTCCGATCGACGTGATTCTTGTTCCTACACGACCACCGTGATGAGAGGAACAAAACCCACCCTTGGTGGCAGCTCAACAACGGCCAGATTGCTCCGCCCTCCTATCGCCGCCGTGCGCCACCGCCCCCACGGTGGAACTCCGCCTTTCCGGAGGAGGTGGCCGACACCACCCCTCTCAATGAGTTCAGAGGATTAAGGGGAGTAAAACCCCTCGAGCAATTGCACGGAAAAAGAGCCCATTTCGCCGGAGAACGGCCAACGCCGCCGTCAACCGCCGCGGGAGCCTCGGTTTTTGCTCTTCCCAGCCACGTTTCTTCAAATTGGATGAGGAGAAATGCTCATAGGAGGATGGGTAGCAAAAGCCCTCAGCCAATTTCAGGTTTCCATCACCGGAAAGCCATCATCGGAGCCTCCATTTTTGCCATCAATGTCGAGCTCCGACCCACTATGTTAGAGGCAGAATTATGTGAAATTGACACCACCATTGGACCCAGAAGGGTCTATTTAGGGGGATAGGCCCGAGCCCAGCTGCCAACGGAACCCGATTAACGTCGGTCAACGGCTGTCAAAGTTGGTCAACGGCTGGTCAACGCGACTTTGGATTTTTGTGATCCGGACCTCCAATCGAAGATCCGAGACCGCCTCCTGACTCGTTTCGACGCTCTGAACACAATGGTGACCTCCGTTAGAGAAAATTCCACTCCGGTGAAAATCACCTGGTACCGACGCACGCGGATCGAAGCGATTCAAACAGCAGTATCGGAGTTCGGAATGACAGTTTCAAGAATGGATGATCTCCAGGAAGCATTCCTAGCCATTCATGGTAGCTCAAGGAGCACTGCAGAGGATGCTTCGCATACTGTAGATGCAGCGGGATACAACTGGATCTGCTTAGCTTGGAGTTCAAGACGCAAAGGCCGACTAGTAAAAGGAGAATGAACGGAATAGAGAACGCTAGAGTATAGTTCGGGTAAGTTCAGACTTCACCTACAGCATGAAGTAAATGATTTTTAAATGCTTATTTATATAATTTGCAAATGAGTTTGCAATTATTATGCAAGTTTCTTTTAAAGTATGTTTACATTTATTATGCAAAAAGTTTTTAAGTTCAAGAAAAAGTTTCGCAATGAATTTGCAATCGTTATGTTAAAGGTTTATTTGCATATTGATATGCATAACATTTTTTTCAAAAGTTTAAGTTATGAGTTTTAAAGTATTTAAAGTATGTTTGCATTATGACAATGCAAAATGTTTTATAGTTTAAGTTATAAGTTCCATGATGCATTTGTTATGCAATAAGTTGCATTTATTATGCAATAAGTGTTAGAATATAAGTTATGATTTGCAAAATGTATTTGCGTTTTATGATGTATTTGTTAAGCAATATGTTGCATTTGTTATGCAATAGGTTTATAGTATAAGCTATGAATTGCAAGTGTATTGCATATGATGTGATTGCATTTGAAATGCTCACTAAAGTTAATAAGAAGGTAATGTAAAGATAAAAAGAAAGTGTCGTATCAGCCTCTTTGTTATGAGGTAATGAAAGTAAAATTAAAGTTTGACCTCCTCAAGGTGAGGTACAAGACCTCAATGTTTGATGGTCTCAAGTCTTTCACAAGGGAAGCATCATGTTTACGATCTCATGATTAATGAGTTGGTACGAACACTAAAGTAAGGTAAGGAAAATGAAAGTTATAAGATAAAGAAAGTTAAAGAACAAGAATAAAGGTTGAGAAAGAAATGAATATTTAAGTTTATAGAATGTTCATAAAATGCTCATAATTGAAGTTAATAATTGAGCATAAATGGAGTCATGCATTCTGATGTTACTTGAATGCTTTTTTATGAAATGTTTATATGTTATGTTTATGGAAAACATTCTGAAAAATGTTTACGATAAATGTTTATGAAGAACGTTTTCATGTTTTCAAGAAACGGTTTATGAACGACGTTTTAAGAAAAACGTTCAAGAAATGTTTTAAGAGAAAGGTTTTACGTCAAATGTTTATGAAAAACATTTCATGTTTTCAAGAAAAGGTTTACGAATGACGTTTTAAGAAAAACGTTTCAGAAATGTTTTATGAAAAACGTTTTTAGAAATGTTCTATGAAAAACGTTTATGAAGAACGTTTCCAGAAATGTTTATGGAAAACGTTTACGAAAAATATTTTCATAAATGTTTATGGAAAACGTTTATGAAAAACGTTTTCAGAAATGTTTATGGAAAACGTTCTTGAAGAATGTTTCAAGAGGAAGGTTTTTATGAGAAAAGTTTTAAAGCATGTTTAAATGATTTGTGAGTTTATGTTTGAACTTACTGAGCGAAAGCTCATTAAAAGTTTTTCATACTGTAGGTAATTTATTGGTGACCAATAGGACCCGCTAGAAGAGCGGGGTGCTGCGGGAGACAGATGCGAAGATTTGGGTATGGATACCATCACTGTTTGCTTCCGCTATGCAAAGAAAAGGTTTTCCACTATTTAATATAGTGTTTTCAAAGTTGTAAAGAAATTCAAGGTTCTAAGAATTGTATACAAAGTTTTAAGATACAGTTTACGAACTGTTTTATGTAATTATAAAGTAAAGTTTTAAACTATGATTTAATAAATGTTTCTTATTAAGTTTTAAGAAACGATTTAAAATGATTTTAAAGGCAAGTGTTGAGCGATGTCTCAACTTGAAATGCGACAGAGGTCGCATCAGTTTTAAAGAACGTTTAAAGAAAAAAAATTTATTACAGTATTTTTCTTACTAAGTAAATAAGATTACTGTTTATGACAACTATGTTTATGAAAGTAAAGTGACTGCCCGAAAAGGCGGGTCGTCACATAAAAAGATACAAAAGAAAATGGGAGAAAAGAGAAATAAAGGGAAAAAAACTGAAGAGAAATTAACAAAGTTTCGACGTTTTAAGCTCTTTAAGAGTATCAGCTGAAACTTATTTTTTATATTATTATTAAAATAATAAAGATATTTATAAGATTTACATAAAAAAGTGTATTTGAGAGGATTTTGAAACAAAGTTTAAATAGAGACATCTATAGAAAAAAATATTTACGCAAGACAATTTTGAAAAAAAAATTATTTACACTTATTTTTATTAATTTATAAGAGTGATTTTATTAATTAAAAATTTATTTTCCATCCCCATAAAAAAATTATTTTCCATTAAGATATATATATTTTTCCTTTGTTGGCTAGAATTTTGGCAAACATGCAAGAAACAAAGGTGTCAAATTGCAAAAAAACTGATAAAATATTTAAGAGGTATTAAATTTAAAAAATTGCCATCTGATCAACATAATGAACGATGACAAATAGTGCATGCTTCTCACACGCAAAATTAGGACGTTTCACCTAATAGATCTCAAAATAAATAGAAAAATAAAAGTAAATTTTCTAATATTCAGCACAACATAATTTCATCTACGCTAAATCAAGAGCATAGGAGTTCATCAACTTAATTTGACCGATTCAAGATTATAAGAACAATCTTTTGATTACAATCTCTTAGTAGAAGAGAAACCTGTTGGTTTCGATAAATAAATGATAATTATGAAATGGAATAAAATGATAAAATAATTTAATTATAAAAAAAATTTGCATTAATTTGAGATTACGACTGAGCTCGATATATTATCAAATTGCCTACATACCACATTGAGCGATTTAAATTTTAAAATTTCTTTGTATTTGTCACAAATTTTGCCTTCAATTTGATTATTGAAAATTAGAGAAGAGTTTCTTTTTTATTTTTTTTGTAATAAACGACATCAAAGAGTTCCTATTTTTTTAGTTTTGTTTGTTTTATTTATTTGAATTTGAATTATTGGATATTTGTTCTGATAAGACTATATTTGGATAAGATTATATTTGTACAACTAAATCAAAATTGAATTATATTTCCATTTGGAATAGGATCAGTGGAGTATTGCTTATATATAAGTGTTTAAGAAAGTAATTTAAATCATTAGTTTATGTTTAAAAATTTTAACATATAAAAATTTTATATTATATTAAATGAAAGTTTTACTTAATTTAAACTATCGATGTAAACTCCTCTTCTAGGTATCCTTCTAAACTGTATACTGTCACTTTTAGTGAACATGGTTCTTTTTTTCTCTTTTTCTTTTTGATTCGGTGAGAAAAATTTCTCATTTTATCATTTTTTTTCTTTCTTTTATTTTGTCGGTACATCACATCAAGCTTTCTCGCTCCCTATCTTTTTTCTTTTTCTTTTTTTTTTAAATTGACACTCTATTCTTTTTTTGTTGATGGACTTGCATGATGGAATTGTAAAAGCAAAGTAAAAGAAAAAAAAAAATCCCATTTAGTTTCTGACATACATATTTTTAAGCATTTGAAAAAAAACCGGTTATTATTTGTTTAATCAGTTTGGGTCCCACTTGCTAAACAAGTGGAGGGACCGGCGGCGAGGGTGGTGCCCGGTGACAGAACTGGCCGGCGGCTGTGGGGAAAGTTTGCTCTTTTTTTTTTTTTTTTGATATTTTTTGAGAATAAATGTTGTACTATGGAAATGTATTTTAGTATGGCATGTCATCTTTCTTTTATAGTTGACTCAATCAAATCTAAGAGCTAAAACCGTTTGGTTTGGAGCATAGTGTCACGTCCCACCAAGCCGCATGAGTAGTTTGGAGAAAATAAGCTCGTGACAATAGGCCTATCCCGCCTTGTTTTTTTGAAATTGTTGAGTGTCTCTTGTTCTTTCTTTGATCTTTTCTTTTCCTTCTATAAATTAAAGCTCCACCTTAAGAGTATTAGAACCCAGTTCCTTTTTTGCTTTCCCGTCATTGCTTCTCTCTTATATCTTCTATTTCAAGCTTTGATTTTTTGGGTTTACTTTATATCTGATAATTTAAAGTATTTTTTCTCTTCGGTTGTGCCCCAGTTCTCACTCAAGCTATTGGTTGGTTTCAAACGAAGTGAGTGTTCTCTCTTTTGTCCTGATTCATTTCACAGGCAATTTTCTACCCTTAACATTTAAGACCAATTTTTTGTTTTATTTTCAGCAGGAATTTCTATTCTGTTTGTTTCAAATTTTGGGTTTTGGAGTATGATTTGTGGAAAGATTTTGCGGGTTTCAATCGATAGAAAAGCCCACAACTTTTTTTTTTCCCTCTGCAAAGTTTTCTCTTTTTCATTGTTTGGGGACTTGAATGTTTATAAATCCTTGAAAATCTACTCTTTTTTTTTTTTTTGAATGGATGGAAATCTAAGTTTTGACTAATTATATATATAATAATAATACATAATTTTTAAAGAAAATTATACATTATGCCCCATTTTTAAAGTATCTTTATTTATGATAGGTTTTAAAAATTGTACCATATTATCATTTATCTTATATATTACTTATATATAATTATACATGTGAAAGGAAGAATAAAAAGTAAAAAGAATTCGGATACAAAATCACACGCATATATAATTATTCTCTATGTCCACTTACGTTTTGCCTACTCATGATTGTTATATGGAAACTTCATATATACAAGTAAGAAATCAATATTACATAACTTCGTTCTTAAACATTTTTTTAATGTAGTTTTTAAACAATTTTTGTACCGTGTATGAGATACATAACTTGCAATTAAACTTGAAAAAAGGGATATATTTTTACACCAGGGGCAAACATGGTATTTGAAAGAAACATATAGAACATTTTAGGAATTTCAATAACTAAAGGGACAAATGTGGTATTTTCTTTGTCCTAAGATTTTGATTCACTCTGTTCCTACATTCCGTTCAGTTGTGTCGTGTCGTGTTTGCACATACAAACTAATAAAGTATCATAAGATATTTTGGACATTTTTCTTCCAATATATATAAATTAGGACAATCTGGTCCAGTTAAACAGTTTCCTACATTTCATAAAATAAACATGACCTTTGTCGAAAGCCTGATCTGGTCTCAAACAGCCAAAAAAACAATTATAATATGAAATCAGACCGACAATCTTAGTTCGGTTCGACTATTTGTAATCCACTTTGCACTACTCTACTAGTGGTTCTTATCTTGACTTTTTATTTAAGAGTTGCAACTTTGACATTTTACAATTAAAAGTTTACTTTTACAGTTAAAAAATAATAAAATTAATATGATAAAAAATTAATATGATATACGAAATAACAATAGCTATAGAAACACAAGATAAAATATCACATCAAGTCTGTCATTTGATACTTTATGATGCTTTGGCTTTAGCTTATATATTGTGAATGATCTTGTAGTAATAAGTTATAAATTAATATTTAAAGTTAAGACTAGTTTAAAAAGTCTAGAAATTTATATAATATTGTTTATGTAGTAGCATTGCTCACAAGATGATTGTAACTATAAATAAAAACTAAAGACAAAGAGTAGAATTTTAACACTTGATACATGCATATCATCCTATCTAAGCACTTAGTGATGTTTAGTAAAATCAGTTCTAAAAAAAACTTTTGATTATTATAATATAAAACTCTCACAGATTACAATGATTAAAAAAAAAAAGTTACAATATAAAGTTATCACCTATGATAGATTCAGTTCAAAAATTTTACTCCTAACCACACCATAAAACATGGTCTTTGTTTTCATCTAATACAAACATGGAAATTGAAAAGGAACATCTTTATAAATTCAAAGAACGAGAGTCCAATCAACTAGCTTGCCAAAAGTAAATTGATCACGCCAAGTAATTCCTGCCTCTAAATATTAAAACCCCCCATAATTAGTCAGTTTACCATCTTAATCAAGGGGAAGAATATGATTAACTTACTATTAACAACAGAATAAAAAATTAAAAGCGGTAAAAAGATATTTTGTATTTTGGTTTTATAACAATTATAAACAGGAGGCTGAGAATGTGCCATGTGTAAGATTGCTTTGCTTGATAAAAATCTAGAACACAAGAAATCTAAGCAAGGTAACTTATTGGTGGGTGGAATTTAGTTTATTTCTTAAACTTGTTTCTTTCATTAACTAATCAAATGATTTGTTGAAGACAAGGGATTAAAATAATGTAAAAATATGATGACATGCATTGTTATGCATATAATTAGGAATTTTATATTGTCAGAATTGCCCACTTTTGGAATTCTAAATTCTACTGAATTGGAGTGACATCAGAAGGAGAATCTGCACCACATGTTTGTTTGTTTGTTCTGTAAAATACTAAAATTGCACTTTTAAGGTAGGTGAATTTGTTTTGTTTCTGAAGGCTGGGGATTGGGCCACACATCAATCTCCAGTCAATCTCATGACAAATGAACAAATACATAGGCCTGGTGTGGCCCACTGGGCTCATTTTCAAATAGGCCCATCAGTGTGACCCTGAGATTGGACCTAGGCCTTGATTTATAATAAATGTATTTATCATTTTTTTTTTCCTCAATATGGATTTGTTATTTGTTTGCCTAATCCATCCATCTATAATTTAGATTTTTACCGATAGATTTCAATTGAAAGTTTTGTCTAATCTATCATAAGATCCTGCGCATTGGTGTTTATATCTTTTATTTAGTTAAATACAATTCTCCTTTAAAAAAAACTGATTATCTCATGAATAAGTTATTACAAGGCATTAAAAAAACTAATATCTTATTTATTCCCTCAAAAAATATATATATTATTTATATGTATCTATTATAAAATTTATATTACATTTTTCACATCTAATTGTCAATTTTAATGATTATTAAAATTTTTCATCTTCAAGATCTAATTGCTCGTGATTATATAAAATAATTACGTATAACCAACAAATATGGCCATTAAAAATGATCATCAAAATATGTTGGATTGTATTTTATTTTCCCCTCTTCTCTTCATTTTTACATCCTCATTATTTCGTTTTTCTAAAATAGTACAGTAACATATATATTTATGCTAATGGCATTCAGTTTATTAAGATTGAAAAAGATATTATCACGTTTAGAAACAATATATCACCCACTCAATAATAGATCATTAATAGCATTAATGATCTTGACATATTTTTGAGGTGGATGTAACCTTTGTATAATATTGTCTTCACAAGTTAATGAATTATTTAGGTTTTTTTTTTTTTTTTTTTTTTTTTTTTTTTTTTTTTTTTAATGAGGGGAGGGAGAATGCCACCTACTTTTAAATAGGACTAAGCATGAATCAAACCCTCAACTTATGATTGGAGTGAAGGGACTTACAACCAACTAAGTTGCCCCTTACTTGTCGTTATTTAGGTTTCAATGCTTCTATCTTCTATAATTCGCCAAATATTTCATGCATCACGCGTCTTGGGAAATTTTTCTTTTAAAATAATATACCATTTTAAAATAGGAAAAAATTAAGGTCCGAGTACTAATTTCTCTACTGATAGATTATGTTCTAAGGGTCATCAGATCAAAATCTAACCGTAAAAAACTTAAAGATTCTTGTCATAGTTGCCTTTAATTTTTTTTTTTTTTTTTTGCATTTTTGTAATACGGCCCTTAAACCTTTTTTTTTTTAGTGGCAACTGAGTTCCCAAATTTAGCAAAAATTGTGATAATCAAGTCTTAATTACAAACTTTTTTTAAAATTAGGACCAGAAACGATCATGTGAGATGTATATGCCCTATTTAGAATAGCTACATACCTTATTTGCTTTTAATAAGAGTCAAATGTTTCAAATTTATGTCGAAAAAAAGAAGAAAAAGCAAAAGAAATTATGTGGCTATTTGTTTTGCATAATCGGCTAACTCTTTAGATTCAAATATTTAGAATTCTTTAGATACATGTTTGTTTCCTCCAAAATTCAAATCAAATGAATTTTTTGAATCTAAGTTTTCAAAGTTCTAGTGCCCCTTGAATTCTTTGGATTTGGATATGTTTGTTACAGTAAAAGATAGAATTTTCTCTCATATATTTGAGGAAAAAAATCTTAATTTCTTCATTTGATATCTGATTGAGATTTTTCTTCTTTTATTGCGTTTCTAATGAAGAGACGAATAAATCAAAATCTATATTGTAGATTTTTTTGGATTATGAATCTTAAGATTTTGTTAGATTTCTTAATAAATAAAAAACTTTTTTCTCTATCTATTCAAACACAAATTCCAATATTTAGATTAACACTTTAAATACATATCCAAATATCAATTCATATAGCAATTCAAATTGCCAATTTAAACCATACAACTCAAATCAAAATAATCCAAATCAACATAATTTGAATCCATTTATCAAACAGACCCATATCATTAGTTTTTTTTTTTTTACAATTTTGTTGGCTTATATACATATTTTAATAATTATAGTGCTCAAAATTCTGTCATTTCCCTTTTAAATAGGTCATGTATGTCTCGTGTGTTCATTTTCTATCTTAATTTTGACAAATGTTTGTGATTAGAGACTTAATTGTCATATTTTATTAAGTTTGAAGATTCAATTGCTACCAAAAAAAAAAGTTTAAGAATCACTTTACAAAAAACATTTAGTTTAGGAGATAAATGTGTCAAAAAAACCCAAAACTTAAAAGGCCTGCACCATAAAACTTAATACCAAATTCTAATCTCCATCTCTACACATATAAAAAGCCATATGAGTTTATAGGGTGTTTGGAATGGTGATGGGAATAGTTGGTTAGAAACACTTTTACTGTAGCATATGAGAGCTTTACACTGTATTTTTTTTTACTGTAACATGTGAGAGCTTTACACTATTAATAACTTAAAAAGTGGTGGGAACTACTTTTGTCAAACGGGGGTTAATCATCTCCACTTCTTTCATGACAACTTTTCCTTCATCATTGTTCCTTTGTTTGTTTGTTTTTTTTTTAATTATTTCTTCTTTTTCCTATTGGTTTTTTTCCTCCAAAGTTGTTACTTGTTATATACTTTCTTTTTTTTAATACAAGTTGAAAAGCACACACTTCGCCTCTTAATATGTCAACAAAAAGGGAAATTTTTATAAATGTCATTTTTTAAAATTTATTTTTTATAAATGATACATATGTTTATTTGTGGCATAGCTTAACATATAATATAAATGATAGTATGACATAACTTTTTTTAAATATGGCATTAATAAATACAACTTTTAAAAATGTGGCATAACATGTAATTTTCTCCCAAAAAAAGTGAACAAAATTTAGGCATAAAAAATAAATATGTATAAAAATAAGACAAGAATAAGCAAAAACAAGCATGTCTGGCAAAAACAAACAAGTAAAAAGATATGAAAGAAAATGGGAGAAAGAGAAATAAAGGGAAAAAAACTAAAGAGAAATTAACAAAGTTTCGACGTTTCAAGCGTTTCAAGAGTATCAGCTGAAACCTATTTTTTATATTATTATTAAAATAATAAAGATATTTATAAAATTTAAATAAAAAATTATAATTGAGAGGATTTTGAAACAAAGTTTAAATAGAGACATCTATAGAAAAAATATTTATGCAAGGCAATTTTGAAAAACAAATATATTTATATATATTTTTATTATTTTATAAGAGTGATTTTCTTAATTACAAATTTATTTTCCATCCCCATAAAAAAATTATTTTCCATTAAGATATATATTTTTTTCCTTTGTCGGCTAGAATTTTGGCATACATGCAAGGAACAAAGGTGCCAAATTACAAAAAAAATTGATAAAATATTTAAGAGGTATTAAATTTAAAAAATTGCCATCTGATGAACATACTGAATGATGACAAATAGCGCGTGCTTCTCACACGCAAAATTAGGACGTGTCACCTAATAGATCTCAAAATAAATAGAAAAATAAAAGTAAATTTTCTAATATTCAACACAACATAATTTCATCTATGCTAAATCAAGAGCACAGGAGTTTATCAACTTAATTTGACCCATTCAAGATTATAAGAATAATCTTTTGATTAAAATCTCTTAGTAGAAGAGAAACCTTTTGGTTTTGATAAATAAATGATAATTATGAAATGGAATACAATGATAAAATAATTTAATTATAGAAAAAAATTGCATTAATTTGAGATCACGGCTGAGCTCGATATATTATCAAATTGCCTATGTACCACGTTAAGCGATTTAAATTTTGAAATTTCTTTGTATTTGTCACAAATTTTGCCTTCAATTTGATTATTGAAAATTAGAGAAGAGTTTCCTTTTTTTTTTTTAATAAACGACATTGAAGAGTTTCTATTTTTTTAGTTTTGTTTTTTTATTTATTTATTTGAATTTGAATTATTGGATATTTGTTGTGATAAGACTATATTTGGATAAGATTATATTTGTATAATTAAATCAAAATTGAATTATATTTCCGTTTGGAATAGGATCAGTAGAGTATTGCTTATATATTAAAAAAAAATTTAAATCATTAATTTATATTTAAAATTATAATATATAAATTTTTTTTATTATATTACGTGAAAGTTTTACACATTTAACCTATTATTGTAAACTGCTTTTCTAAATATCCTTACAAACTGTACACTGTCACTTTTAGTGAACGTGGTTTTTTTTTTCTCTTTTTCTTTTTGATTCGGTGAGAAAAAATTCTCATTTTATCATTTTTTTTCTTTCTTTTATTTTGCCGGTACATCACATCAAGCTTTCTCGCTCCCTATCTTTTTTCTTTTTCTTTTTTTTTTTAAATTGACACTCTATTCTTTTTTTGTTGATGGACTTGCATGATGGAATTGTAAAAGCAAAGTAAAAGAAAAAAAAAATCCCATTTAGTTTCTGACATCCATATTTTTAAGCATTTGAAAAAAAACCGGTTATTATTTGTTTAATCAGTTTGGGTCCCACTTGCTAAACAAGTGGAGCGACCGGCGGCGAGGGTGGTGCCCGGTGAAAGAACTGGCCGGCGGCTGTGGGGAAAGTTTGCTCTTTTTTTTTTTTTTGGATATTTTTTGAGAATAAATGTTGTACTATGGAAATGTATTTTAGTATGGCATGTCATCTTTCTTTTATAGTTGACTCAATCAAATCTAAGAGCTAAAACCGTTTGGTTTGGAGCATAGTGTCACGTCCCACCAAGCCGCATGAGTAGCTTGGAGAAAATAAGCTCGTGACAATAGGCCTATCCCGCCTTGTTTTCTTGAAATTGTTGAGTGTCTCTTGTTCTTTCTTTGATCTTTTCTTTTCCTTCTATAAATTAAAGCTCCACCTTAAGAGTATTAGAACCCAGTTCCTTTTTTGCTTTCCCGTCATTGCTTCTCTCTTATATCTTCTATTTCAAGCTTTGATTTTTTGGGTTTACTTTATATCTGATAATTTAATGTATTTTTTCTCTTCGGTTGTGCCCCAGTTCTCACTCAAGCTATTGGTTGGTTTCAAACGAAGTGAGTGTTCTCTCTTTTGTCCTGATTCATTTCACAGGCAATTTTCTACCCTTAACATTTAAGACCAATTTTTTGTTTTATTTTCAGCAGGAATTTCTATTCTGTTTGTTTCAAATTTTGGGTTTTGGAGTATGATTTGTGGAAAGATTTTGCGGGTTTCAATCGATAGAAAAGCCCACAACTTTTTTTTTTTTTTTTTCCCTCTGCAAAGTTTTCTCTTTTTCATTGTTTGGGGACTTGAATGTTTATAAATCCTTGAAAATCTACTCTTTTTTTTTTTTTTTTTGAATGGATGGAAATCTAAGTTTTGACTAATTATATATATAATAATAATACATAATTTTTAAAGAAAATTATACATTATGCCCCATTTTTAAAGTATCTTTATTTATGATAGGTTTTAAAAAATTGTACCATATTATCATTTATCTTATATATTACTTATATCGTACGTTAAATCGTATCACACTCTGCCATGACATTTATAAATAGCGAGTCTCAAAAAGCACATTTATAAAAATTTCCCTGATCTCTAACCTCATCTGAATTTTGTTCAGAGAGTCAACTCGTTGAAGCAAATCTTAGAAAAGGGGTTTTTGTTCTGCTTTTATATTCCATTCCACCACAAAGTTGAAACCTTTTTTTATTTGTTGAGAAAGGAAATCTCATAAAATATGACGATCAAAAACATTGCACCAAAAAAGGAGAGAAAGTCTCAGAAGAGCAGAGCAGGGGTTGATGAGAAAGCCCCCTTGTTGCCCAAAAGTCAAGGTGAAGATGGTGGGTTTGATGAGTTCAAGGGAGCTTCCTTTTCTGGTGCTGTCTTCAATTTGTCAACCACAATTATTGGGGCAGGAATCATGGCTTTGCCTGCCACCATGAAGCTTTTGGGTCTTATCCTTGGGGTTGCTCTTATCATCTTCGTGGCTTTCTTGACTGAGACTTCCATTGAATTGCTGCTTCGGTTCAGCAGGGCAGGGAAGACGAGTTCCTATGGAGGTCTTATGGGAGATGCCTTTGGAAAGTATGGGAAAGTTCTGTTTCAAGTCTGTGTTTTCGTCAGCAACATAGGAGTGCTTATTGTGTATATGATTATTATAGGTAAGGAAGATTCAAAGAATTCATTATTTGTTACGCGGAAAGTAGGGAAATCTCTTATTTTGTGTTCAACTATGTTGTGTTGTTTGAAGGTGACGTGCTTTCTGGGACTTCTGCGAGTGGAGTTCACCACTCCGGTATCCTTGAAGGCTGGTTTGGAGAGCACTGGTGGAATCGGCGTTTCTTTGTGCTTCTTCTCACAACACTTCTTGTCTTTGCTCCATTGGCAAGCTTTAAGAGAATTGGTTAGTCTTTGTCCCTTGATTGGAAATAGTTTTTTTAATTTGATCAAAAACCTTCTGGGTTTCCTACCTGATGGCTTCTAGCATCTGATTTGATATCTTATACAGCTTCATTGTGGAATATTAAGTAATACAAATGGGCTTTTTCCTTAATGTTTATATCATAGTTCGTTAAGTTTTTTGTGATATGAGTGTGGGGTGCCTTTTTTGTGTGACATCTAGTATATTTTTCTTCCTATTACCTTGCTTTCCTTTTTGATCAATGTGAAGATTTATAATTTACTGTCCCTTTCTGCTTACATTTATTCTAATTAAGTTTTAAATTTGTACTGATGTCATTTTCGATCCTGAAAGTGCATGTGCAAATACTAGTCCTTTTCAACTACTCCTTGTTTGGTTCTCTTGATGAGCAAATGTATGTGTATATGTG
Source organism: Artocarpus heterophyllus (assembly GCA_025403435.1). NCBI lineage: Eukaryota > Viridiplantae > Streptophyta > Magnoliopsida > Rosales > Moraceae > Artocarpus > Artocarpus heterophyllus. Next base: position 6,271,958 of record CM046347.1, on the reverse strand, counting down.
TGTGTGTGTGTGTGTGTGTGTATTCGAAGATACAAGAGATTACTAACCACTATTTTTTGGCCGCAGATTCTTTGAGGTTCACGTCTGCATTATCAGTTGCATTGGCAGTTGTATTTCTTGTTATTACTGTTGGAATTTCAATTGTTAAGTTGATTAGTGGAGGTGTTATGATGCCGCGATTGCTACCCGATGTTACCAATTTATCGTCAGCTATTAAGCTCTTCACAGTTTTCCCCGTTCTGGTCACTGCATATATCTGCCACTTCAATGGTATGCAAGCTATTACTTATTGCTAATTACCCACAACCTCTCCTTAGTCCTAGAACTTTAGGTTGATTAAATCTAAAACGTAAAGACTTTTATAAGAATAACATAAAAACAAAAGTAAACCTACTTAAAGACGGTCCTTAATACATATTTGGTCCTTTTAATAAGGTGAGTGCTGATATTCCCAAGCGTTTTTCATTTGCAGTTCACAGCATTGAGAATGAACTTAAAGATTCTACACAGATAAAGGCAGTCGTCCGTACTGCGCTTGCTTTGTGCTCCACTGTGTACATAATGACGAGCATTTTTGGGTTCCTTCTATTTGGTGACGGAACTCTCAATGATGTGCTGGCGAACTTTGACACTGATCTTGGGATTCCGTACAGTTCCATCCTCAATGATGCTGTTCGTGTTAGCTATGTCGCCCACCTCATGCTTGTATTTCCAATCATCTTCTACCCGCTGAGACTCAACTTGGATGGCCTTCTCTTTCCCTCATCAAGGCCCTTGGTTCTGTCCAACACAAGATTTGCGTTTGTCACTGTTGGGCTCATTTCTATTATCTTCTTGGGTGGAAACTTCATTCCCAGCATCTGGGATGCTTTCCAATTCACCGGAGCAACTACTGTGGTCTGCCTCGGGTTCATCTTCCCAGCTGCAGTTACTCTCAGGTGAATGCTCTAATTTTCTGTTCCTTTCATTCCAAACATTTCTCTACTCTTATCCTGATTGTCAATGCCTTCGAGAGCAATCTATTCGGGGTGGCAATTCGTGTCAGTTGGTCATGTGGGTATCAGATGTTGGTTCAACCTCCCTAACCCATGACCCATCTAACACAAGACTTTTAATCAACTCATAACTCAAAATCAACACATGACATTTTATAACTTCAAGTCTGCAATTTATGCACCAAAATTACATACAAATAACATAAAAATATATTTTCTCAAAATTAAACCAGTTCTGTACTACAAACACATCCACTTTAGTGATAATTTATATATAGGGCAAAATATTTCATAGAAAATAATAATGTGATAAGCTACCGGTCAATTTAGTGTCGAGTGGGTTGACAGAAGCACAACTTCTTCTTCTTCTTCTCTCTCTCTCCTTCTTCGTCTCTCTCTCTTGGTTTGACACTAAAGTGACCCGCAACATTTTTTTTTCTACTACCTTATAAAAAATTGTCATGTTTGTGTCGTGTCATTCTAACGTAATCCATGTTGCCAACCCGTGTCCTAAGACTTGAGCAAACCGGCAACCCTTAAGGTATAAAATGTCCTTTTATTCTAACATATTGAAGAACATTAGGAACTACTTTTCTTGGTAGTGAAATGTTAGGAAAATTGTTTTTCACTCTTCTGTTTTGTAAAGTTCTTGTTATTTCTCTTGATGATTCAGAGATCGGCACAATATAGCGACAAAGAAGGATAAGGTGTTGTGTGTATTCATGATTGTCCTTGCCGTGTTCTCAAGCCTGGTTGCCATTTACAGCGATGCCTATGCCTTGTTCAAGAAAAATGCTTCACCGCGTGAGGTGTGATTGATGATGATATCTCCTGTCACTTGCCTTCTACAGAGACCTTGCTGGGAGTTCTGGTCGTCTTCTCGATGCAGAAATCTGTTGGCCGAGTCTAGTGGATTTTTAATAGAAAAGTTTTCTAAGGTTCAATGAGTACAGCAAGAGGGATCCTTTGCTCAATGTAAATAGGTTACTTAAGGAAGAGTGTAAAAAAGTGTGCTATGCAGTCGGAATTCAATTATTATTATTATTTTTTAAATCGCACTGCAATTTATTGTAGAACAATTTTATCAGGTGAAGTACAAGTTTGTATCTTTATTTGTTTAGACCGTCTTTTATCGTCTTTCCATTCACTAGTTTGTCACATTTTGTGATTACCGATAAGTAAAAGCAATTTAATTTGGATTCCTTAGTTAAAATAATGTTTTGGTTTTAGTTATGCGCTAAAAGGTTGTGGTTTACCAATATTGATAACAAAAGGCACAAGCCTCGAGTTTTCCCTTATCTTGCCTAGCGCGCAGCTATCAAGCGCACGCCCAAGGATTAGACGTGTTCTGCAGAGCCACTTTTCTGGGGGCAATCCTGATTCATTTGATCCCGCAGGCATGGGCGTGGAACCAGTCCAAAATGCCGATCCCATGTTGTACTGTAGAGGCCTACTGCAAGCCTTGAATGAGGTCTGCAATGGAAGGATCTTTTTGTCGCCTCCGATCCTGTTCTCAAATGGAACATGCTTAACGTCTCCCAAAATGAAGTGCTCTCCACCAACTGAGAGTATTTGCATACATGTGTGGACTTTGGGCAGCGTCCGGAGTGTGCCGAAGCAATGCCTTAAGCATGAGCAGGATCACAAGAGAGGAGGCTATCAGTGCTTTTATCACGCCTTGAGAGTAAGCCAAAAGCACGGTGGTTGTTTTTTTTTTAAAATATTTTTCTGGTATTTTGAGGACTAGGGGCATACTATGTGCGTAACTAACTTATAATAGTCAATTGAGGAAAAAAAACTTATTATAGTCTATCTTCAAAAATAATAAAAAAACTTATCCGGGTCTTCTTTTTTATTTATATATTTACATTTTATTTTGTTTGAAGTTTTCCAAGATTTTGTTTGTAGTCTTGTTTTTTTTGAGTGAATTATTGTAGCCTTTTGTTTTAATATTAGTGGTCTTGTTTGAGAACTAATTCTAAATAAATAAAGTAAAACAAGAGGTCCATTGTAGAGGTGGCAATAATTATGTTCGTGACGTGTTCGTTTCAACACGTTTACAATACGACACGTTTAGCCTGAACACGAACACGATACTCCTATGGCACGCGTAACATGGTAGGACATGATTAATACGATTATTAAACGTGTCATGACGGGTTGACACGATAACAACACGCATATGACACGTTTATGAGCCAATTAACTAAAAATTAAAAAAAATAAAAAATTTTAAAAAAACCAATAAAGAAAATTAACAAAAACACAATATCTAATTAATACTAACTTACTATAAATATTTCAAATATTTTATTTTTAAGTTTAAATGTATTATAAATGAGCGGGTCGTGTCGTGTCGTGTTAACACATTTACGACCCGTTTAATTAAACGTGTTAAGGCGTATTTAGTCTGTTAGCACGAATCCAGCTCGTTTATTTTCATGTTATTCGTGCCAACCCATTTATGGCACAATTAATAAATGTACAGTCCAAACCCTTCTATCTCGTGTCGTTTTCGTATTGTGTTATCGTGTCGTGTCCGAAATTATCGGCCCTAGTCCATTGGTGTGACGCCGAGATTCGACTTGGCCTTGATTTATACATAGAATATTGCATATATTATTTGTTTTTTTTTTTGAGAAAAAGGATATATTATTTGTTTATAAGGATAAAAATGAGTGTTTTGTTGTTTAGTGTGTCATGGTAGGTAAGCACTACATTCATGTTAAATGTTGAAATTTTTATCATTAAGAAAAAATGGTTGTTGAGTGGTATAAATAACTTACTAAACTCAGTTTAAAAATTATTAAACTTATTATATTAAATGACTAGTGATACATACTAAATAACTCAATGTTCTACGTAAAAGAGTTTGAAACATACCATTTAAAAAAATACAAACACAAATAATTTTGACTTTTTTAGGGTGTGGGTTGTTATAGCATAAGGTAAACCTTTTTTTTTTGGTTGTCCAAAAGTAGTATGTTTCAGTTTTCAAACTTATGTGAGAAAATGATATAAGTGCATAACAAGCTTTTAGAAGTGGTATTGGGTCTAATTAACTGAATTTACATACTAATTGATATAAACTGATAGATAAATGCATATGTATAATATTGCTTGAAAGATCTTTCCTCCTTACCAACCTAGTAGATTAAGACGGGGAGAACGAGAGATAGGGTCGGCAATTTTGGACATGGCATGATGACACGATACGAAAACGATACAAGATAAACAGGTTTGGACCGTACGCTTATTAATTGTGCCATAAATAGGTTGGCACGAATAACACGAAAATAAATGGGCTGAATTCATGCTAATACGCTAAACACGCCTTAACACATTTAATTAAACGGACCGTAAAGGTGTTGACACGACACGACACAACTTGCCTATTTATAACACATTTAAACTTAAAAATAAAAATATTTAAAATATTTATAGTAGGTTAGTATTAATTAGATATTGTGTTTTTGTTAATTTTTTTATTGGCTTTTTAATTTTTTTTAAAATTTTTAGTTAATTTGGTCATAAATGTGTCATATGCATGTTGTTATCGTGTCAACCCGTCACGGCACGTTAATAATCGTGTTAATCGTGTCACGTCGTGTTACGCTTGCCATAGGCGTGTCGTGTTTGCATTTCTGGCACGTTTATTAATCGTGTCGTGTTTGTGTTGTGACGACCTGCTTTTTCAGACAGTCACTTTACTTACTTAAACGTCATTACTTAAACAATAATCTTACTTACTTAGTAAGAAAAATTCTGAAATAAATTTTTTTTTTCTAAATATATTCTTTAAAAGTACTTAAAAACTGTTGTGACCTCTGTCGCCATTCATGTCGAGACTTCGCTCAACATTTGACTTTAAAACCATTTCAAATCGTTGCTTAAAACTTAATAAGAAACATTTGACTTTAAAACCATTTCAAATCGTTGCTTAAAACTTAATAAGAAACATTCACCAAAACATCGCTTAAAACTTAACTTTATAATTATATTAAACAGTTCATAAACTGTATCTTAAACTTAGAAACATTTTTTCAAACTTTGCTTTTTCTTAAAACTTTGAAAACATTATATTAAATAGTGAAAAATATTTCTTTTAAACAGCAGAAACCTTACTGTAATGGTATCCATACCCAAATCCTCGCATCCGTCTTCCGCAGCACCCAGCTCTTCTAACGGGTCCTACTGGTCGCCCATAAAACTACTTACAGCATGAAGAAACTTTTTATGAGCTTTTGTTCAGTAAGTTCAAACAAAATCTCACAAAGCATTTAAACATGCTTTAAAAACCTTTCGAGAACGTTTCCCATAAACGTTTTCCTAAAGCAATTGCTATAACGTTTTTCATAAACGTTTTTCACAAAATATCTAACATAAAACAATCCTCAGATTGCTTTTCTTAACGTCATTTATGTTTTCATAAACATTTAATATTAAACATTCCTCAGAATGTTTTTCATAGCATATAATGTTTCACAATAAACAAATCAAATACAATCATAATGCATGTTTTTCATTTATGCTCAATCATGAACTTTCGATTATGATCATCTTATGACCATTCTTTCTTACTTTGACTTTCTATCTGTGTTCCTTATATTTTCTTATCTTACATTTTAACTTTCCTTATCTGACTTTAAATTTCCACATTTTGTTCCTTAACTTTCTTTATCTCATAACTTTTAGTGTTTGTACCAACATCTTTAATCATGAGATCATAAACGTGATGCTTCCCTTGTGGAAGACTTAAGACCATCGAACTTCGAGGTCGTGTACCTCACATCTGGGAGGTTAAACTTTAACTATACTTTCATTATCTCACAACGAGGAGGCTAGTACGACACTTTCTTTTTAACTTTATGTTACCTTCTTATTAACCTTAGTGAACACATCAAATGCAACCACATCATATGCAAATACACTTGCAAATTATTGCTTGTACTATAAAATCTATTGCATAACAAATGCAACTTAAAATGCAAACACATTTTGATAATCATAATTTGTACTCTGAAACTTATTGCATAACAAATGCAACTTATTGCATAACAAATGCATCATATAACGCAATCACATTTTACAAATCATAACTTTTATTCTGAAACTTATTGCATAACAAATGCAACTTATTGCATAACAAATGCATCATATAACGCAATCATATTTTGCGAATCATAACTTTTATTCTGAAACTTATTGCATAACAAATGCAACTTATTGCATAACAAATGCATCATATAACGCAATCACATTTTACAAATCATAACTTTTATTCTGAAACTTATTGCATATCATATAACGAAATCGTATTTTGCGAATCATAACTTTTATTCTGAAACTTATTGCATAACAAATGCAACTTATTGCATATCAAATGCATCATATAACGCAATCACATTTTACGAATCATAACTTTTATTCTGAAACTTATTGCATATCAAATGCATCATATAATGCAATTACATTTTACGAATCATAACTTTTATTCTGAAACTTATTGCATAACAAATGCAACTTATTGCATAACAAATGCATCATATAACGCAATCACATTTTGCGAATCATAACTTTTATTCTGAAACTTATTGCATATCATAACTTTTATCCTAAAACATATTGCATACAAATGCAACATATATCGCAATCACATATTGCAAATCATAACTTTTATCCTAAAACATATTGCATACAAATGCAACATATCCTAAAACATATTGCATACAAATGCAACATATATCGCAATCACATATTGCATATCATAACTTTTATCCTAAAACATATTGCATACAAATGCAATATATATCACAATCACATATTCACATATTGCATATCATAACTTTTATCCTAAAACATATTGCATGCAAATGCAACATATATCGCAATCACATATTACAAATTATAACTTTTATCTTAAAACATATTGCATACAAATGCAATATATTACGCAATCACATGTTGCAAGTCATAACTTTTATGCTGAATTATATTGCAAACGATTGCAACATATTACATAACAATGCTTCATAAAACTTATAACTTACATTATAACACATTATGCATTGTCGAAATGCAGGATTTATACTAATCCTATTTCGTATCTAGGTTGTACATCTGCATCTAGATCATAATTTGGTACATAAAAACTAGCCAGTAAGTCCATCTTTTTATTGTTCAGTCTATAGGCCTTTATTTTCTAGTCGTTCTAGACTAGTGACAATATTGATTTAAAACATGTTTGCGTACTTGTCTGAAAACTTCTAAGGGTCGTAACAGAGCTTAACTTTTTATATCTCTCTTAAACATGTCTAGCCTTTCCTTGGGGTGCAGAAAAAGGCAAAACTAGCTCTTGTCTTTTTTTTTCTTTTTCTTTTTTTTTTTGTATATTCGTAGAGTCTCTCTCTTGGCTCTGCTCTTGTAACCTCTTTGTCGGTTACGAGAAATTTTTTAAATTCTACTTGATCATCTAAATCGTTCTCACGATTTCTAATCGAACCTAGGGTGTCTTATAGTAAATTTTCTAGTTTCCTATAGGCAAATTGAAGATTATATCCTTAATGGATTTCTTATAGACCTTATTGTGCATATTCATTATGCACTACATGGTATTGTACTTATATACTATATCTTGTTACATTATAGATAACAAGCATCAATCATAACATTCATATTCATATCATTCGCTCGTATAAGTATTATACTTACATATTATATTCATAAACATATCATATATATACATGTCATTCATATCATACTTCTACATTTCATGCTTTCATATATTACTCATACTCATGTCGTTCATATCATACTTTCACATTTCATACTTTCATATCATACTTTCACATATTACTCATACTCATGTTGTTCATATCATACTTTCACATTTCATGCTTTCACATATTATTCATACTCATGTCATTCATATCATACATCTATTTGTCGTTCATACTTTCATATCGTGGAGTTGCTATACATTTTTATTCTTTGAATAGCAACTATTTCATATTATATCCATATAATACTTTAAGTCATGTCACATTTATAATACACACACCAATCATAGTTCATAACATTTATGCATATCAATATGCAAATAGGCTTCAAACATAACGGTTGCAAATTCATTGCAAATCTTATTTTGTATTTTAGAACTTTTTTTTGCATAATAAATACAAAAATACTTTAAAAACAACTTGCATAACCATTGCAAACTCATTTACAAATGCATATGAATGCATTAAAAACTATTTACTTCATGCTGTAGGTGAAATTTGAACTTACTCGGACTATACCCTAGCGTTCTCTATTTCGTTCCTTTCTAGTTCCTTTTCCTTCCATTGGTCGGCTTCTATGTTCTGATCATACGACAGCCGACTCATTAATAAACTTTCTTTTTATCAATCCACTTGATTGATAATAAAACGTAAACATTAACCATTCATTCTTTTTTCATAACTTGGTATACTATCGGTCTACCGTTCTCTTTACTCAACCTTATAAACCATCAGTTTCCTTTTCTTCAATTAGCCTTATAACCCACCAGGGTTACTTTTCCTTTACTGAAACATCCCTTATTAAATCTCTAGTCACACCTGACGGTTACGTTACTTAACATATTACGAAAAAATCCCCACTAAGAAGCGTTTCCTAACATCAGGCGTTCAAGTCCTTTTTGGCTACTTTTACAAAATGACCATTTTGCCTTTAACTATTTTTCTTTCATTCATTCCTCGACTAAACTTTAAATCCTTAAAACTTAGCATCTATAATACTTACTGCCTACAGCAGTATAGAAAACCAACGTTTTCTAGTGAAAACCCAGTTTCTACACAATTTACAGTTTTGGCCCCAATACAGAAATATTTGCATTTTTGCCCAAGAACCAAAAATAATCTTTTCACACCATTAGTCCCCATTTTTCATGAGGAACATTTTTGCTCAAAGTACCATATTTAAAATCCTTTAAAAAAAATGACATATTTGCCCTTTTAAATTTTTTCCAAATTTAACAAATTCTTATAAAATTAAAATCTCACAAACGGTAGAGATTTTTGATGAACTGTTCGTGAAGCCTAACAGTTTCATCGAGATCTACAACTTTCGTGTTTTAACTTTTATGAAAATCTCACTGTACAGGGGCCTTTTTGGCCATTTTTCAATTCTGCCGAGAAAGAACTTTTTCTTTCAATTTAGTCCCCATGGCATTTTTACAAAAATCCATTTCAAAATTGCAATTCTACCCCTGCAGAAACCATTCCATGCCTTAATCAAAACATTCTCATCCTCAAACATTACTTTTGCAAAGTCTAACATCAAAATTACAAAAAAATAACACTTTTTGCAAAAATTACCAATTTGCATTGTAAACCAAAGTTTCACAACTTAAACATACCATACTTCACATATGCATGATAGTTCATCAAATGCATGCTCAAGAACCCACATAGGTTCAAAGTAATAAAAATCAAAATAAAGTTTACCAAATTTCAAAACTTTAAAATCCAAAACTTACCAAAATAACACCCTTTTGGTTTCAAGCCTTCAAAATCCCTTTGAACTCCCTCCTAAGCTTCCTTTCCATACAAATATACCATGGATTAATTTTCTTTATTAACCAATGAAAAATCCCTTGAAAACTCATTAAAAAGTTTAGGATTTTACCTTAAAACTTGTGGAAAATCCTTGTACTTGCTTGTAAAACTTGTTTGGGGCTATGTTTACAAAGTTTGGGGTTGAGAAATTTTTTTGAAAGCTTCCTTCAATGGCTGCCGAAACTTGGAGGAGAGGGAGAGATTTTTTTGGCTAAATTCAAGATTAAATGCATACTTATCCAATGGGTGACTCATGATAACCCATTAGGCTACCATGTGGCATGATGTGATTGGGCCACCTTTCATGGCTTGGTGGCCCAATAAAAAGCTAATGGGTGTTCACTTGGTGGGACCCAAAAATTTACACTGTGTAATTTTTTTACCATACAGTATTTTTCTTATACTGCTATGGTAAAATCAGCGCAAAAACATATTCCTAGACTGTGTAAAATATTTTACTTGCCTCTGGTAAATTTTTGGAGGTCGAACATAATATTTCTTATTCCTCCACATTCTCTAAGCAGTATTATTCTTGTACTGCTTTAACTTAAACAACCCAATTTTTGTACTGCGTGACATTAAACAGTCTAATTCTTACACTATATTATTTTAATATCGTATAATTTTTTGTATTATTATACAGTATTTTTTTCTTAACTTAATGCATTTTTAATGTATTAGAAATCTCGGGTGTTACACGTGTTTGGGCTAAATGTGTCGTGTTGTAAACGTGCCGACACGAACACGCCGTGAGCATGATTTTGCCACCTCTAACGAGAGAAACGTTTCTCTAATGAAGAGTATGAAGTGTCCTTGCTTATAATATTCTTAGGACATGTTTATTTTGCATCAAAGGAAAGAGAAAGCAAGAAGTGATTCTTTTTCCTTTTAAATAATATGTTTACTTATAAAATCAATAATGAGAGTTTTATAGGCCTCACATAATATAAGAAATGAGGAAAAGGAATACCAACCTTCTCATACCTTTTAGTATTGATTTTATATTAAAAGGAAATAAATACCATATTTACTTGGATGTTTAAATTTAAATGTTATTATTTAATAACTATTAGTTATATGAAAGGGATATTTTAGTAATTATATTGAATAAGATCCTTATTCCTAAGTGAATAAACACTAGAAAAGAAATTAGATTGTTTTTTATTACCTCATCAAATAAGTAAATAAACATTAAAAATGGAAAGAATGATGTTTACTCCCCATATTTTACTCTCTTTTCTAATCATATTATCTTTTTCTTTACATTCTTTTAAGGTTTGGTAAACATGCCCTTAGATTAGTGTAAATTATTCTAAAAAAAAAAAACTAATAAAGCACAATTTTAAAAGAGAAAAAATCGATGGAACGAACTAAGAAAAATAATTGGCATTCCCATATTTTTTCTTATTATTATTTAATCATAAAAATTAAGAGTAAATAACATTTTTTAAACTAAAGAAAGGCAAATAATGTTTTAAAATATTTGAAACAAATAAATAGGATGTAAATAATTTATTTTTCTCGTACTCATAATAAAAATATATAATTACCTTTTCAAATATTTTTTTTCTAGAAGATGTTTCTTAAGGATTTTTTTGTCCAAAGAGATTGGAACATGCTATTTTTTAAAAGACACTAAAACATGGCGTTAACTTTAAAATGATATATATATATATATATATATATATAGAGAGAGAGAGGAGAAGGGAAACAACACATCGTGAGGAGGGAACAAAAATTAACAACATAATTTTGGAGAAAATAAATGAATAACATCTTAACGTGAGTTCCATATGCCTAAAATACGCCCAAGAAAAAGGGGAGAGAGGGATTTGAACCTGGACAGTTCTTTATTTCAAACCATATCGATTTTCAAGACCCAAGCTATAGCCCTAAATTACAAACCCTTAACAATTTCTTACGCCTCTTTCTTCTCCCAAACCGCTCTTCCTCTCCGACTCTCTCTACCACCGTACACTCTACAAGCACTGAACAATGATCCGCTGCGGCGAAGAGTTATAGAGTCTCGTGGACCACTCCATACAGCGTCGATCTCCAACACCGCTCATGTCGGCTTCTTCTAGCGCTTCGTTGTTGACGTAGCCCTGATTATCATGTTCTTCACTTCCGGTAAATGTCAACAATCTGACGACGATAGTTCTCGAGTGAATAAGAAGAAAGTGAGAGAGCAAGGGTTTTGAATAATACGGATATGATAGACTGGAATATGAAGTTTGCGTCAAGCTATGTGTCACATTTTTAGCAAAAAATTCAGATATAATTAACATAAGCAATACAAATGTTACTTTGTTTCCTTGTATTGTTTATTTATACTTTATGAAACTATATCATAAATATTATACATATTTTTTATTTGAAGTAACTTTGTTAAGTTTTATATGTCAAAAATTATTTGTTTATATATATTTTTAAAATTTTTAATAAAAAATAAATAAATCGAGTCAATTTAAGTCAATCTGGTATCAATCATGTCATCAAGTTGGGTTGATTTCAAGTTATGTTTTCATATCTAACCTACAAAATCCCCTACAAAATGCTGTCTAGCGTGAGAGGTGGAAGAATGGAGGAGGAGAGAGGCTGATTAAGAGACAGTTCTCTGTGTGTGTGTTTTTTTTTTAACTAAAAGTTCTGTGTGATATTTGAGAGGGGCATTTTTAGTAATTAACCTATTAGTCAATATAAAATTGGCATTAAAAATGTTATTTACTAACTGTTACAAACTTTAGGCCTATTTGTTTTTATTCTTCTTTCTATCATTTTGGTCTAATTCCACTCTTTCTCCTTTTGAAAAAAAAAAAATTACTATTTTTTGCCAAGGACTTCCTATTGCCTCCAATGCGGGATTTGGTATTCAACTGGATTACTTCGGGCCTCTGAACGGTATTTGAAGCCCAATAATAGTCCACGACGGTTCCACCGACCCAAGGGGAAAAAGATCTCCAGCGCCAACACGTGTCAGAGCAGCGCCTCTGACGTTAACCTAACTCTAATCTGAGATCATGGAGCTGTAATTAAACTAATCTCTCACCTTAATCACAAACGAATTTTTCTGTTTTTCTCTCCCTTACACTTCAAATACGATTTCTCTTCCATATTTTTGTCGTCCGCTTTCGTTTTCGAGCTTTCGATAAAAACCCGCGAAATTTCTCAAAAAAGGTACGATTTTTCCTTTATTTATATTTTCCTCCCCCGTCCGCCATTGGAACACGCTCGAAAACTTCAAATATGCTTTTCTTCTGTTCCTTTTAGAAGGTGATTTCGACACGCTTTTCTCATCTAGGTTCTTCGTGAAATTTTCCGAGAAAATCAGGGAAAGGAACTTTATTTATTTAATCAAAATAATCACTTTTATTTTGGGTTTAATGGGTATTGTTTAACTGTTGTAGAAGTTGAGACAGGTTCAATTATTTTGTTCTGGACAGTAAAATGAATAATAGAAATATTGTGAACTTGTTGTTTAAGAGAATCTCCATCATTTTTTTAGTTTTTTATTTTTTTGTAAAACAGAAAACACAACATGGAAATGTTACCTTGCTAATGCTTCAAAAAATCCTTACTTACAGTTCTGTTTTGTTGAGTTTTTTGTAGCCAAGATTGAATTAGTTCTGTTTTGTTGTTGTTCTTAGTTTTTTGCAACCCGGGTTCCAAGATTAGAACAAGTGAATCATAGAAATGGTTACTGATGCTGTTGATGAAGCAAGTGTTTCTGTGGATCATGTCAATGCACGTGAACGAGAGGCGGATTCCGGTAAAGCCGCCGACTTTGCTGACAGGATTTCGTCCAACGGAGAGGTCGTCACGGCTTTGGGGAATTCTGGCGAGGTCCTGACGCGGCTCGAGCTCGATTTAGCATGTGTTTCTGAGAAAATGGTTAACTTGAATGTTCTTATGATGCATGTGGCAACGAGGGAGAATGAGTTTGAAGCTTTTGCCATTGAGAAAGAGCGTACATTGGATGATTCTTTGGAGAAGGGTTTGGAGTTTGATTTATTGTCTGGAGTTTTGGATTCAGAGGTGAGAGGATTGGATGGATTCATGGATGTACTTGAGTCGGAGGTTGTCAATGCCCGTGAGCTAGTATCTTCATGCTCACACGAGGGAGGAAGTCTCAAGGAAATGGAAGAAAAGTTGCGTGATTCTGAGCAATCTTTCAAGCAGTCACAAGATCAGATTTCTGAAATTAGGATGCAGTCACTGAAGTTGCAGAGGACATTGTCATATTTAGATCAAGAAGAAGAATGTAAGCTACACCTATTTGAGATTTTATCTTTCTTACCAGGTTTAAAACAATATTTTTATGAATCCATTATATAAAAAAAGTCCAAGAATCAAGCAAACTGCTAAAACAAACCGGATATTTCTGTAATATAAGTACACAATTCCGTCTGCAGGGCAAAAAGAATTTATCTGGGAAGTTTCCCGTTTAATATCCGCGAATTCAGGCCTTCATATCGTATGCCGTTTCAAGTAAACTTATTGTTATTGTTCTATGATCGAGATCTCAGCATGGCTATTAATTTATATAATATGTTGGCTGTGGAATATTTGTTGTTATTGTTCCGTTTCCTTTAGATTTTTTTCCTCTTCCTTGATGGGAGCTTAACGTATTTAGTTGGTTAACGGGTACAATTTTTTCTAGCACTCACTTTCGTATGAATATGTTGGCAGGGAATAACGAGAAAAGATTAGAGGATGATCAATTATTTAGTGTAAATGCAAAGATAAAAATGCAAACTGCTGAACAACAAAGACATATTTTGAGGATGCTGGAGAAATCCTTGGCAAGAGAGATAGATCTTGAAAAGAAGTTAACTGAATGTAGACACTTTGAAGAAGAGCTCAAACAAAGGCTGCTTTCATCGGAACAAGAAGTATATTACACAGAGGATGAAACGGCAGATGTTTGGGGAAGATGGTTTGAGGCAGATAATACATCTTCAGTTCTGATGGGAATTTCAAAAGAACTATTGGGTCAGCTCCAGATACTCCAGTTCAATCTGAACGGTTCAGTTCAACGAGAAACTGTGCTAAGATCAAAGCTTGAAGATTCCACAGAACAGCTGAAAGCCAAAGAAAATTCTTTGAATAAGCTTGCAAGCAGCAGTGCAGAGGTAAATGACTTTCTTGTTTCACAGAACAACAATTTAAAAGCAAGCTTGAGGGAGGCTGAAGACAAGTTAATTCTTGCCAATTCTGAGGCTTTTACTTTGAGTGAAAAGGTCCCTTTGCTTGAGAAGCAGCTTAAGGAGTCTGAAAAGGTTGAATCCCTTGAGAGACAGTTAAGAGAGTCCAATATACAGTTACAGCGTGCAATTGCATCTGCTCAAGCTAGTCAGGAGAAGCAAAACCTGTTGTATTCCACAATAGGTGATATGGAAAATTTGATTGAGGATCTTAAGGGGAAGGTCTCCAAATATGAGAGTCGGGCTGATAGTGCCGAGAAGAAGTGTATCATACTGTCTGAATCTCAGGCAGAGCTAAATGAGGAACTGAACTTTTTGAGGGGGAGACTGGAATCCATGGAAGCGGCTTTGCAACAAGCTGACGAGACCAAGTTCGCCGCTGCAAAGGGCGTCGGTCTCCAGACCAAAGTTATTGCAAACTTGGTTTTACAACTAGCTTTTGAACGAGACCGCCTTCATAAGCAGGTATGGACCAAAGACACGTGTGGTACTCTCAATTTATTGCATTAGTACCTATCTTTTTTCTTTCCCAATTCCTTTAAATGTCATACTTTCGTTTGGAAATTGATAAGCTTGGTTGTTACTTGTCAAGAATCCTTACCAGGGTATGTCATATGGGAATTTTGCCTAAGTCTAGAAGTATGAACTTTCTGCTGATTATAATAGTTTTGATGGCTTATATGTAGATTTATTCGTTAGCAATGGAGAACAAAATTCTAGTGCTGCAGTTACAAGGAAGCAACAAAGATCCTGCAGTTATGAGCCATGATTTTGCTGCTGCTACGGGCTCAAGTGACCACAAGGAAGAAGTAACAGAAATATCTTCTATCAGTTCTAAGGTAGGGGGCCTTACGTCTTAGTGTTTCAATGGTTAATTTATGGAAATCTAATTGTACTCTTTTCTTTTCTTCCAGTTACATGAATTGATTGGGTTAACTAATTTGAATTTATCCCAACTAACGAGAGTGTTTCCCATCATGGACTTTCACCCGTGAAATTAATGTGAGATAGCTTTAGGGAGTACTACCATTATAAATATTAATAAAGTCTTTAGACTTGTTATTTTGTCATTTCTTCTTCTTTTCCTTCCTCCTGCTTGGACTGTAAAAACCCTTTTAGTTTGGAAATTAATATATATATATTTATATATATATATATATTTTTTACATTTGCCTCATTATGTGTGCCTTATCAGCCGGATAAAACTCGAGATAATGCATCGTATGGTGAGAATGAAGTGGGACCTACGCAGGGACCAGAGACTGTGAGGAGAATAGACGCTGGAATCTTGAACTTTAAGCAAGTTTTCTTGTCAATGCTCATCCTGATGATCTCAGTTGCAGCTTATTATGCTTTTCAACTACAAAGCTTCCCATTTTGAGTAAGCTGCCAAAGTTCTACTTCTACGTTAGTTTACCAATGATGATCTTTTCTAACACGTCCTCTCTTCCATTCCTACCAGCAAACATTAAGGCTTTGAGGATGGAAAGATATGTAGCTAACGTACACAATCGTAATCCGACCTCAAGTTTGGATTTTTTTTGGCTGAAGTGAAGAAGACAGTTTTGGCTTAACCATTTAGAACCTCAGAAGCTGATGGAATTGAACTTTTCTTATCACAACATTTTTCGGTTTATTGCATCAGCTCAGACTGAGGATAGTGTTTTTGCCATCCTGTTTCCTTCATGGTGCTTGCTGGAGTTGGGTTATTTAGGGTTACTCGGTTGGGACTAACTTGACTAGCGATTATTGCAAGTTTTGGCTTCTTCTTCTTTTCCTTCTTTTCAAAGAAATTGTCTGCAACTCTGCTGACAGCAGTGGTTTACTTGTTGCTTCTTGTATCCTTGTATAAGTTGTCCGGTTCCATGAAGTTTCAGATTGACTTGACAGATTAATGTGATTAGTTAAGAGGCTATTCTAGACCTGATTGTTAGTTCGTTACAAGTTTTAAATAGCATTTTCATAAACTAATCTGTGTTTCCTAGTTGCATATGATGGTGACTGACCTTCCTTTCTAAGCAGGGACCAATTTAACACATGAAATCACCTTTTTTTGAGTTCTTCCTCGGTTAAAAAAAAGTATCAGAGTCAAAATCAATGTTGAAAAAATCGTCACAGTGACGATAAATTTTCAATGTTTTATTGAAATTTTCATTGTATAATAATTCTTTTGCAATATAATGCAACATTGTCACAAGCTATTTGTTAGGGTTGAACATCGGATTCGTTGAATGAGTTTGTTGAAAATCTTAACCAACATCCATCAAAGTTTAGGTGAATTGATTTTAAATTTAACTCATCCAATCAACCTGAAATTCAAAACAACCCATCCAATCAAAGTTTTGTGGATTGATCGGATTGAATAATATAAAATAAAAAAAATAAAAAAAATCAAAACTAACAATTTAACCCAAACTGAATTAAAAAAGCTAAAATTTATAAGATATTGATATTATAAAAGTTTAAAATTGTCTCAATAAGTTTAAAAAACAAGAATTTTGTTATTAATTGTAAATAAAAAACACAAAAGTAACTTGAGATTCAATTTCAGTTGATATTATCTAAATCACATACTTCAACATAGAGGCTTAAATTTTTACACAAGACAAGTTTCACTTTAAGAAAGTTTTTGTGAGGTCATATGAATTTCTTATATTTATTAAACCTTGGAAGCAAAAAACAAAAAGGAAAAAAAATAAATTGGATGGGTTTGGGTTAAGTTAGGTTAGAAAAGTTTCAATCCGAACCTACCCAATAAAACCTTAGGTTAGGTTGGATTGGGTTGAATTGCTCATTGAATTCAGATTATTTCGGGTTGGGTTGAGTTGGGTTGGGTGGGTTAATTGGATTAATCAGCTTGTTGGGTTTTTTGTTCACCCTAAGTATTTGTTGTCCATAAAACATCAAAATTTGCAGGGTCTTGGGAATCAATATTTTTCCCAACTCTTCCAGTATTTTTGTTCTCAGCTAACTCAGGATTCATGTATCCTCCCAGGCCGGCCGTGAAAAGGATGTAAAACAACATAAACATATCAATGAAAAATGTTTGCAAAACTAAGCATTGTACATGTAAGTTCCGAGCTCTTCTTCCTGCTCTTTTACTTCTACTTCCTCATCAAAGTGAACATATGGGGAATACCCGGCCCGCTTCATTTCACCAACTAGCAAATGTAGTTTCTCACAGATCTCTTTGCACCTTGGATGAGCTTTTTCCCCAACAAGAAATGCATGCACCTCATCCTTAATCTCAATCCAGTTACAACCCGGCTCCTTCTTCAATTTGTGAGACTTCAGTGCTCTTCTCATGCTTGACATCTCACCCCACATTCCAGAATCAGCGGAAATATTTGAAAGAAGAACATAAGTAGAAGAGTCTTGCGGGTCCAACTACAAAAGATTTCTAGTTGCCTTTTCGGCGACTTCTATGTTTCCATGTAGCTTACAAATGCTAAGCATAGTTCTCCATATAACAGCTTCGGCTTCAAAGGGCATCTCTTTAATAAGCCTCATAGCTTCGTTAACTTGTCCTGACCTCCCTGCAATATCGACCATGCATGAGTAGTGCTCTAATTTAGGAGCCAAGTTATAGGCACTCTGCATTGAGTGGAAGTAATGCAAACCCTTGTCTACATTCCCAATATGTGCACAGGCACGGAGGACTGAAACAAAAGTTGCATGATTTGGTTTAACCTTTTCAATTTGCATATCCTGGAAGACTTTAATGGCGTCTTCTCCAAGGCCATGGAGGGCGTAACCACACATCATGGCATTCCATGTCACGGGATCGCACTTGCATGCTTTCTCAAACATCAGTGGAGAATCTTGCACGTTTCTGCACTTTGAGTACATGTCAACAAGCATGCTGGATATGTATGCATCCGACAGCAATTCTTGCACAATAATTTGCGCGTGTATTTGCATTCCGAGTCCAACAGTAGCCAAATTAGCGCAAATGTCAAGAACTGCCGCATAAGTGAAGCTATCGGGCTCGATACCCATTTCCAACATCCGAGAGAAGAATCTCTGTGCATCCTCATTTTGTTTTTGCTGCAAGAAGCCTGAGATGATTGCATTCCATGAAACCATTGTTTGTTCATCGGTTGTGTCGTGGATCTTTTCTGCCTCTTTGATCATTGCACATTTACGGTACATGTCCACAAGGGAACCTCCAACAAACAAGTCCAAGCCCATCCCAGATTTGATAATTCCACTGTGGATATCCACCCCATGGTTTAGAGCTTGCTGAGCTGCACAAACTTTTAAAACACTGCCGTATGTGAATTGATCTGGTTCCATCCTTGAATGGAGCAAGTAAACAAAATTCCTGAGTGTTACCTCTCCGTTATCATTCTGTTCATTGGCTGCAATTTGCTGCAATAATTGCATTCCAAGATACGGCATCCCTCGTTACCATCTCATCAAACACACGAGGAGCTTCAAATAGATAACCACAAAACATAAAATAGTGGTTGCTTTACTTTTAAAAGAGAGAAAAGAATGATTTAGATGTTAAACCCGCGTAAATTAATAGAAAATATTTTTAAGCATAAGACATAGGCAAATTAAAATAAATTACTTAAGAGTATACACGAAAAAATAATATTTGAGTGCATATGAAACATATATATATATATATATATATATATATATATATATATATTCCCAAGGAGCAATTAATAAAATTTAGAATGGCCACATTTGGAAAAGAAAAAATACTTTGGATTAATGAAAAAAAAAAAACATTTGAAGCACGTGTACCATTGATGAAAGTTATCTTAGTGGGGGCAAATTAGATAAAATATATTTTTATCAAATACATATAGAAATGTAAGATTTCAAAGAGTAAAAAAAAGAGTAAATGTTTCAAAATGCACGTTTCAAATAAATTAGATTGAAATTCGAACTGCTGAAACTCATCACCATTGTAGATCACGATCTAAGTGAACACACATACACACACACACACACATATATTTTTATCATAGAAAGATTAAGATACAAAATAGATTAAAAGGAAAGAAAAAAACTATTGGTAAGTGAAATCCTAAGACCTCTCTTTGGTGGGAAGAACATTGAAATTTGAAACTAAAGAAAAAAAATATGGACGAGTTTTTTCCTTCCTTTTTTCGAAACCCATGTCAGCAATTCTATCAATCTCACCCCCTCAAAAACGACAACTAAATTTGGACGAGTTTGTATTCTCAATATCTTGCCTAACAGTGTGGATTCTACTGTGTCTGCCCTTGGAACCCCTCAGTGATGGCTCTATGGTTCCGACCGTTGTGTTCAGCACCCAACTGTTGGCTTACCGCGTGTTCGGGCTCTGCCTCGTGGGGTCTAACTATTGCAGCCTCTGTTCCATGCTCCTCCGGAAAAAACGACAAAAGGTCGCTGTCGTTTTTGAAGCTTTGGGCTGCGCTGCTATGCTGCTAGCTGCAGTGGTTCTCAAATGGGCTGTTTTGGTGTTAGTCTTCAGAAAGGTTGAAATCCAGTGTTCCCAAGAGGTAAAAATGTGGCATTAGTTTGCGTGATTGATTCATTGTGTGAGAAAATGAATTAAACCGTAAAGGTATGTAGTTAGTGTTTTTTCTTTTCTTTTTTTTTTCTTTTTTTTTTTTAATAGGTTGTAATAGCCGCGTGGTAATGTTAGCTAACTACTACTTGGTTTTATTTATAATGGATATTTTACTTAATAGGGAAACGAAACCAAAAGGTTGGTTAGAGTAACAAAGGGAAAATACCCAAAATACTTTATATGTTTTGTTAAAATATTATTTTTATTTTTTATTATAAAAATGTTTAGGACATCTCTTCTGTTTTCAGAATTACAGGAAATATCTCATGAAGAGATTTAAACTTTTTAAAAAACAAAAGTTATCCTTTCTAATTTTTACTAAATACACTTTGAAACATTATTAAACCAAAATACTAAATAAAATCAATCTTGAAAAGTTAAAAATTTTCAAAATAATGAAAGTATTTGCTTAATTGAAATATTCTTTTAAACATTTTAAATTACTTTTTATTTTTTATTTTTAAGTCTTTATATTTAAAGTAATATTTAATATACACCGAAAAGATAATCTTAAAATCTTTAAAAGATTAATTACTTCACATGTATTTTGATGTATTTTGAGTATGATTATGTAAACACATAAAATTTTTTATGTATTGTAATACTAGTTTGGGTAAAAATAATATTAAAAAAAACAGTCCAACAACAAAAGCTCATAGTATTTATTCGACGTTAAACAACTCTCGCGAATTGTAAAAAGGATTATGAATTATCTATATATACAGGTACACGCCCAAAAAAAAGACGAGCAAAAGCGACAAAAAAGAACTACAAAAGACTTTTAAAAAAACGACATGGTGTTAACCCGTAAACAACAGCAAACTTAATGAGAAGCGATATGTCATTTGTGAGAAGACAGCTCCTTTTACATAAAGTAAGACGTCGTTTTGACATTGACAGCAGCACATCCACGTTAAAACGAGGTATAGTGTCGTTTAATGAAATTAACAAAAAGGGATAATTCCAATTTAATATCGCATAATATTATATCAAAACATGAGTTAGTATCTTATATTTTAAAATATTTTATATTAATACCTCAATTTTTATAAAATCTATTTAATACCCAAAGACCTTTTCTTAAACACAAAAAGACAAAAAATACATATTTAGTAACAAGAAAGCCTCTGCATACTAAGAAAGTTTTTATAAAAGATCAAGATATCCATATAAAATATTTAAAAATATAAAATATAAAATTTATATTTTGATATAATATATTATACTATATTTTAATTTACCACACGGTACTAATCTCAAATTTTACCTAACAAAAACAACTCCGAAAGACAATTTTGAGAATCAAACGGCACGTCGTTTAGTGATGAACGTGAAGTTTATGTCGTTTTTCTCTGAAAACAGAAAAACGACACAAACTTTGAAAGATTAAACCATGCCGGTAAGCAAACCAATCATGTCTGATTAAAACCGTCGGCCACGAATCACGTTTTTGTTGCTTTTCCAACAAATCAAACATTTATCACAAAATATTACAGTACGAATTAAGACAAATAATCAGGTATCAGTGTCTGGTCAATGGGGGATATTTTCCAATCTCAGAGGTAGAAACTTCAAACGAAACTTCGGACAAACTTTACTCTAATCAAAACCAATCCAAAATCCCTTTACCGACCAGAATCCAATGATTCCCACCCTGCAATGAACCCTAGCTTCCCAAACCTAATCCGAACTCCTAAATTCCATTCCTTGCAAGCTCCGACCATGGCTGATAGTGGGGACACGATTCCCATCGTCATTTCGGTCGAAGAACTCGACCCAGAACCCGAACCAGAACCAGAAGAGCCTAATCAAGAAGAACCAGACCTGCAAAACCTAGATCCCCTCGACCGGTGGTGCGCCTCCATTAACTACGCGGCCGACGACTATAACAATTGCAACCCCTTCGCTTCCGCCTCCTTCGTTCCCCCTCCGCCGATGATCGTCGCCGACGCCGTTGGCTCCGGGAGCTGCGGCTGCGGATCCGACTGGCTGCCGGAGACCGACTCGGACTCAGACCATGACATCAGCTGCTTCGTCACCGACCTCTTCGAGCGCCGTCGCGACGGCGGAGGCGAGCGGGGTTCGGGTTCGGGAATTGGGGGTTTTGAGGTTGAACCTGAAACAGGTGAGATTTCGGTTGATTCTGGCGTAAATGGGCTTAGAGTTGTTGAATTTGACTCCGAATCGGACTGCGAAGAAGATGGCGTAATTAGGGTTTTGGGATTCGATTCTTTGAACGATAGCGATGGCGGTAATGACGGGGTTAATCGTGAATGTTTTGAGGACCACAGCCAGAGGTCTGTGTACGAGGAAGAGTTTGATTGGGAAGAGGTGGAGGAAAGGACCAACGATAGGGAAGTTTTTAGCGTAATACCGCAGGCGGGATCTGAAGAGATTCCAGTTGAAGCCTTGAGAAACCTCGAGTGGGAAATTCTCTTGGCGATCAACAGTCTAGCGACGAACTCCAGTTTAGAACGCAACAACACGGATGATACTGGCTCTGATTCCTATTTCACCGAACAGGATGATCACAACGATTACATTTACGCTGCCGTCGGCGTTGAGCACGACACTCTTTTCGAGCAATTCATCGAGAGTGAGACTGCGCTGAAAGGCAGCCCTCCGGCTGCGAAAAATGTCGTGGAGAGTCTCCCTTTTGTCGAGTTGACAATGGAGGAATTGCGGAGACAGGATGTGGTTTGCGCTGTTTGCAAAGACAAGATTTTGGTGGAGGAGAAGGTGAAGAGGTTGCCTTGTTGTCACTATTACCATGCGGACTGCATTATGCCGTGGTTGGGCATTCGTAACACGTGCCCGGTTTGTAGGTACGAGTTACCAACAGACGATCCGGACTACGAGCGGAGGAAGAGCCAAAGGGCTCGCCATGGCCCGTCGAGGAATTCGGAGGTCATTTCTAACTTCCAGTTATTTGCCTAAATATACTTTCTTCATGTAAATAGCCTTTTTGGACAGAGTGTGTTTTCTTTCTGGTGATAAGAGTTATCTATGTTATGGCTATGGAATGTACTATAGGCTTTGATATTTACTGTACTTCTTGAAATTTTTGTGCTGAATAAATTGCTTTTTTGCGTCAAATTGAGTTGTTGATGGTTGTCATGGACTTACATTTGGTGGTGATCGCTAGACTGAAGCATTGCATCTTTGTCTTCAATTACTGCATGCCAACATCTTTCTCAAGTCTTTCTGTCAATTTTATGACGAAGGATTTGTTAGTTTTGTTATTCTAATAGTCATGAAATGAAAACTTGAAGTAGTTGTGACCCTTAAAGGCTAACACAAAAACGCATTGTTGCGGTGACGTTAAAGGCATAATAAATTTATGTAAAATGACCAAACCAATTGCTTTATGTTCAGTTTTTTTTTTTGGTGAATTATTGTTAGAATTGAAAAATCTTTTTTATCCCCATGGGTTAAAAACCCCACTTTGAGTCCTAGTTTAGCATATAGTGTACTTTTTAGAGTGGGACTCACTACTTTGTTAGTAGCGGGGTTGTAACCTTATGGGTTTAAATAGGATTGTACGGTAGAATTAGATATGTATTCAATTCAATTAAGAAAGTCAAATGTAGCCTTTTGTCGAAAAAAAAAAGAGAGTTAAATACAGGACTTGGATCTTTAATTGATGGCCATATTTGCTCTAACCAAATTACTATTGAATCTGTTTCATGGGTGGCTAATCCCGAGTCTCGAAAAGAATTTTTAAGTTTGGATTCCTGCAAATGATCATTTGCCGGGCTGTAGATAGTGGTGCTTTCTTTTGGGTGAATCCTAGGTCCAATCATCCTAATGGTAGGCTACTCTATTGGAGACCATTGAATTCCCATTTAAGTATACTTTTGTGTAGGCTCCAAGCAGACACTTCTCCAAGATCAATGGTAATCCTGGACCTGAGATGCAGCTTTCTTTGTTTAGTGTATCGTGATTGAGACTTGTCAAGTCCATACAACTCCTAGCCAAATCCTCGATCAAATTCTTTTCTAATTTAGTGGCAATGTTCTACTTACATGAATTGGGGTGTGTGGGTGTTGGTACCAGCATATTCCCAGTGTCAATTTTGTCCATGTTTCTATCTGTGGTGTCTTTGGAGCGTAGCTGTACTATTACCAGTTCCAGGTCCCTGTAAGGGCATCAGCTGAAAGGGCTTATACGACATGGTTAACTAGTTTTCAAGCTTCAATGAATTAGTTATTGATGAATAACAAGTAAGAACTCTCTCCTTGTTCTTCTTTTAGCTTGCTTTAATCAGTGGGTCACGGAGTCAAAAGCTTTGCTTTGTTTGCTTTTCTCTATGAAAGATAGCTTTGAAGATGATGACGGTTGACAATCCTATAGGTATTTATGTGCAAGATTTTCAGCTTTTAACAGGATATCATTTTTAGAATTAACGGTGTAGTTTGATAGGGTTCTGTTTCGAACTGTCTTATATATATTAGAGTCTGTCAATTTTTTCTAACATTTTCATTTTGAGTACTTATATATGAAGACTTGCCTACCTCTCTAAGGTATCTTTATCGTAGAAAGCTCCAAATAAATTCCGTTAAATGCATAGGTTGTGTAATAACATGAGATATGGTAAACTTGTTTTTGGTGGCTTTAGAGGTTCATCTTCTCCGTTTTTCCTTTGTGTTTTTCCCCTCGTACAATTGCATCAATAGTCATAGTCTGGCACTTCCAAGTTTCCTACTATGGATATAGTCCAAGCTCTCTCTCTCTCTCTCTCCATAACGCACGCACGCAAACACACAAGAATAGTCAAATTTATCTGGTTTGAGGGTTAGGCATGTAAAGATGAAGCATAAGAAAATCAGATCCTGCAAAGGTAGCGAGTTTGAACTTTGAAGGCATTACCCTTTATGATAATGAAGCAATTTGAGTAAAGTCGTGGAAGCCAGCGTCATAAGGTTGGAAACTAGAAGAGTTAACAGTGACATCTTGTCAAGACTCAATCACATGACATTTTTAGTTCAATTGACGTCAAATGTAAATTTTAGACAATTATACCACTTTGAGATTACCAAAACGCAATCGTAGATTTTTTTTTTATTATTATTATTTTCTATCATTGACTTCTGTAACCAAGAGTAGGAATGGAGCTTGTCACTCTTTGGTTGTTGGGAAGACTTTGGTTTGGTTTGGAAAAAAGAAAGTTGCAAAAGTCATGGGATTTGATAGCAGATGGAGAATTTATGGCGTGTTGGACCAACCAAAACTTTTGTGTGAAAATTTCTTATGCTGTTAAAACAAATTAAGTTTTAAGGTAAAGTTTTTATATGCTATAATATTTTTAACTAAAATTAGTTTAAATCATACTTAAACATCTAATTATTAATATTAATTCGAACCCAATAATCTCGATTTCTTTAGTGGATGTAGATGTGAACAAATTGCTTGCTCAGCACTATGAATGTGATACATCAAAAGATCCAAGACCATTTTCTTTTAATACCTGAAAAGACTCAAACCATTCTACAATTGTGTCCACCAATAAAAGTATGGTGCAAAAATCATATAGCACAATTCCCATGTAAGGGAGTAAATTCGTTATCAATTTTTACGATTGAAGATTGTTTTTGCTTCTATCAAAAGAAGAAGGAGAAGAAGAAGAAGAAGAATGTTTTGAAGAAGAATGCTTTGTCTATCTTATTTGATTTTAATAACACCAGAGCCATAGACAAGAAAACTAGGATGGAGCTCCAACAGAGACCGGAGAGTTCTTGTTTCTTAAGAGTTACCTACCATCATTGATTTTGATCATAGAGCTTTTTTTTTTAAACAAGTTGTTACCATATGCTCTGTTTCTTAGGGTTCATATCTTCTTACTAGTTATGAAGTTCTGAACATTCTCATATAGTTGAGCTTGTTTGTTCTCTCTTTTCCATCTTGTAGTTGTGTGCATTATAGTTTACTATCTACCCGTTTAGCAATTTTTTTTTTTTTGGTGAAAAAAGGAAAAAGCAAAAAAGGAAAAAGAGAAAAGAAAGTGTTGGGAGAAGAAAACAACAATCCATTTTGTTTGATTTTGGGCAACTTTTGTTATGATCTGACTACAATACATTACTCCTTCAGGTGATCCAAAATGCAAGACGCGGCATTTTAAAGTTCGAATCAACAAAAAAATTAACATGTCCATATGATGACTGAAATTATTGGAGAGAATATGTGCGTAGTTTAAAATATATATAATTATATTTGATTATATATATCTATATATGTATCCACATATACACACATATAGGATTTGGCTATAATATATCAAACCTATTAGATCTCTTGAGTATATGCAATATGTGGCTTACAATCCATATTGAAAAAAAAGTGTAAAAGTGCAGCAAAAAGCCAATTGTATATATTCAAATTTCATTATAGTTAAAAGAAAAGGCAACTAATTGTATAGTGGTCGAGATCAATATGGCACGCATTGTTATATTAGACTGACATATGTCCGGAAGTTTAGAAGAATCACCCTGGAATTCCCTAATTCTTCATGAAAAAAGAAAATCCCTGGATCTTCCCAAAAACCCTAGAAACGTGTGCCAATTAGAGTGGATTTGAGGAATCCAACCTATTAGACACTGAGGTTATAAATAGAATATTTGGTTATTTATTTGAGAAGTTCTTTTGTCACATTATTATTGTTCTGTGACTTTTTTTCCTCTCATAACAATTTGTCTAATTTAGCGTCGAAGTGTCTTATGTAGGTAAACCTCTAGTGCCTCTATGAAACAAAGCAGTTGAGAACAACAGAACAGGTAGAGGAGCCTTGATGTTTAGAAATGAACTCTAATAGTATCTACACACAATGGAAATAAAGTGTGCTATATATGTTGTTTCTAATACATACAACCTAGGGATGATGACACTAACAACCATAAGTTGTACTTTGTTAATAATGACCTTTCTTATTATGTTAATTAAGATTTGCTGCAAGATTTAACGGGACAAAAGTGGGGACTAGTGATCGTTACTTTTAGAAAGAACTTGAATTTTGTATTCCCTCTATCTTACCATCTTAACAATATTTAAAAGATATGAATCTCATGTAACACATAGTTTGTATCATTATAATATGATCAGTTATAATCAACAACGATTTTAACAGAATAATG
The DNA here is from genome assembly GCA_025403435.1 of Artocarpus heterophyllus. Classification (NCBI taxonomy): domain Eukaryota; kingdom Viridiplantae; phylum Streptophyta; class Magnoliopsida; order Rosales; family Moraceae; genus Artocarpus; species Artocarpus heterophyllus. The sequence continues at coordinate 6,244,460 of CM046347.1, read as the reverse complement.
GCTGTCTCTTTAGAACTCCACATTCAATATATTTATTTGGGCTGACGCTCGCACTTGTTTAGTAAAATACATGGCTCGGTTCGGATCAAGAAAAAAAAAATTTAGAAAAAATTACATGTTATGCCACGCATTTAAAAACAGTTTTTATTCATACTGCACTTGAAAAAGTTGTGCCACATTATTCGTCATATTATTTCTTGAAGTTATGCCATACTGAAACATTTGTTACATTTATAAAAAATGAGATTCAAAATGTGGCATATATGAGAATTCCCAAAAAATTTATTGTTTCAATTAGCTGGAGTTATTGTGCTTCAATTCTGATTGTTTTACTTGTTAACAGTCAATTTAAACTCGATAATTAAGTCTCCAAACCCCACTTCCTGATTTGGATTTACTATATGATCAATTAAGGTTAATTGCATCACCTATGTAAATAAATTAAAAAAAAAATAACAAAAAGAGAAGGAATTAAACAAATTTGTCATTTTCAGTAATGGTGAAGCTAGCTCTACGGCTGTCCTGATGTCCACAGAGGCAATGAAGAGAAGCACTTAGCCTCCCCCTCTAGAAACTTTATTATGGATGTGGCCCTTGGGACTGGCAGTGGCCTTGCTTCAGCATTTCATTTTTATTTTTTTGCAAATATATCCCCAGCTGATTACCTCATGAGAGGATATTTTTTAAGAAGTGGGGACTTTGAATTGTTACTTCAATCATTTTGGGTTTGAATTTGATGGTATTTGAGGGTGTAATTGCAGTGCTGCCCCTTCCTTGTTTGTGTTTTTATGGATAATGCTTCGAAATATATTATTTCTTTGTTTTTTTTTTTTTTTTTCAGATTAGAAAAAACCATTGTTTTTGCAAAGTTTGCCCACTTTGCTCTTATCTTTACCATAAGCAAAGTTATAGTGCTCAACTTTATGTTGTTCCCCGGCCAATTTAAAAAACAAAAAAATCCCTTTTGTGATTTTCAAGTAGAAATTAAGATCAAACCTCAAGGTTTCACTTTTTGCACCACAAGATTTTCCAAAAAATGTGTTTAGATTTATGAGGAATTTATGGCCCAAAAAAAGGAAGTGTAAAAGACCCCAATATAAACATTGGGGCAATCTAAAACTTTTACCATCAAAAGCTAGGCAAGAACTTTGGCTTCTTCTCAAAATTAACCAAATAAATGCCATTTTAATTCGTTTTCTCCTAGATTCTTCCGACATTCTTTTGTACCGAAGAAGATTATGTTTTTGTTGCTTGACGAGAAATGCTGATCGGTTGGGCATTTGATAGTAGGAACAACTCGGTAAGATATTAATGGGGGAAAAAAGTCATAGTTGCTAGCGTGAGGCTAAAGGGAAGGAGAAATATATATTAATATTAAGAAAAAAGCAGCAAAATAGGGACGGTGAGAAAAATAAATAAATAAGACAATCAACAAGTAGAGATAGCTTGTCTACGCAAAGGGGTACATATCGAGACACATATTACATCATGATAGTAAAGATTTTCTCCATGATTATTTTGATTTTACAAGTTGCAATTTTATGTTATTATTGAAGCTTATAGGTTCGTGAACTTTACTTCTTCTCATATAAAATTAGCATATATTTTAGCCTGCTATATACATAGTATTTTGATATACATGTTTATATATATATATATAGGGTTTTGAGCAATTCATCCCTCAAAAATAACTCGTAAAAGTAAAAAAACAAAATTATAATGATTAATAACATCAATTTTTAATTGACGTTATAACAAAAGATTTAATCATTTAAAGACTATATTATGTCAATAATATATCATCATCACGATATATATATGTATATATATATGTATAGATATGACCTAATAACATTAATTTATAGGGTAGCAATTATTAGATATCCTCAATTACTTTGCTCGCTACTGCATGGAATTTTGTCTGAACATGCAAGCTTTTCAGGGGAGAAATCCATTTAAATCATTGAGATATCAAAACCCCTTTCTCTTGCCTTTGTCTCATAGCTCGATATAAATATTCTTGGTAGACACTACTAATATTTTTTTTTTGGGGAGAATTTTCTACAAGAAACAATTAAGGCATCATAATTATATTATAAATCACAATTATACAAATAGCAATAGGCTAGCATAAGACAGGTCTTGGATAACCTAAGACGATGGATCAGCAGCAATAATAGCAGTAAACAACAATAATGTTGTTGTTGATGTTACAAATAACGACAATATTGATGTCAAGGTCAGTGAGTTAACCATTTAATTAAAAAATGATTAAGAGAAATTAAATGACGTTTTCTTAAAGCCTACAACTTTATTATCCACATACCTAGTGGACCAGATTAAAACCTTATTACAAGTACGTAAGCAAATGTAGCTATATGTGTGCGCGTCACTCTTACTCAAAATGCACCATCAAACAATATAATATATGTGTACATGCATTGCATTTGCACAAAAGATGACAGACTTTATCAAACAAATTAAAATAAACACATAATACTCTTTTTAATTAAGTAATTACCTAATGAAAAGTGGATTAAAGAGGAAGAATAGTGAGGAGGTTGCTTTTAGCTGGTGGTGGACTTTATCCTGTATCAACCAATCTCTTTAGATCTCATGACCTCATTAGTTTAAAATAGCAGGAGGAAAAAAGAATATTTTTTGAGGGAGAGGGGAGAAGAGGCACGAAAAATCCGTGCTTCTTCGGGTCTCAAAATTTTTCAAATATTTAAATCAAATAGATGTTGCGATATTGTTTAGTCTTTTTATATTTCTAAATTTAAACGTAAGATTCAAACTCTAAACCTTAACGTTAGAAATAACTAATTTATCGATGTTAAGCTAATAAGTAAATATTGATCTTAGCTCACATAACCCACCTCATGATATCGAAGACTTGTATAAAATGTCATGCATTAGCTTAGCTAAAGTTGACAATCACTAGTTTTCAACATTATTTAACCATTTAGCATTTTTCTATGAGAGATAATAGTCATGAACATGTACAAAAATGAAACGTAAGATACTCATTCTTTGTAAAATTTCTCAATTGAGGGGTCACATTCATACTCGCTTTTTAACTTGTACTCAAGGAATTTTTAATTGCACACGCACAGATTTCAAAAATCAGCCTTGTTGGATGGAATTTTCAGGCCCCATGTTAGAAATTATATCATTTTCCGCATTGAAAATCAAAACCGTGATTTACATGGGGTCACCGTAGTGGGGTGCACATATGGGTACCAAATGACAACACCCAAAAATTTGCCAGACCCCATGATGGGTGGAGAACCTGAAAAAAGTCTCAAAACATAAGAGAAGCCTAGACATAGAAATGCTAGAGTCTAGAGAGAGAAAGTGAGAGAGAGACTAGAGAGAGATTACATGTGTGTCTGGGTGAGTTGACATGCTAAGCAATAGGGAAAAGCGATGGTGCGCTAGGCATCCACGCGCGCTTGTTAGCAAGGGCCCAGCAGACGACATCTATCATGCGCCCGCTTTTTTCTGCTGTGTCCACCGCTGACATTTCATGCTTCTAACCTTCATAATACGACTTCGGGTAGCGCTAAAAAAGGGATGGATTTGGGTTAAACAGTTCTTTGCTAAGCTCTTTAAGTCAATAACTTAAAGTTTTTGATAATTAAAAAAATGACTGCTCTTGTATATCAATAATTGCTAGTGAGTATATTATTGATAAACTATAGTATATCATTTAAATACTGATTTATAATTTATTATTGATTAATTTGATGGTTTATGCACTTAATGATTTATCAGTTTCTCGATGATGAATCGGTTATAGATCAATAATAAACTAATTTATTAGTGATAAATTATAGTTAATAAGTAATTACTTATGTTAATTAATAATATACATCAATAATATACTGGTGTTTATCAATGATGTATTATTATAAAAAAATGTTGTTTCTTTAATTTTTAAAAAGTTCATTAATTTTTATTAATTTTAAAAAAATTCAACTATTTATTTAAAAAGGCGACAAAAATTGGCTATTTGCTAAATTTTCTAAAAGAACTATTTTGTGAGCCTATCCATTCAGTTGTTTCATAATCTATTTGAAAACAACAGTTTAGTCAAACTCATTCCATTTTAAACCAGTTTTGCTATAATATTTTTTTCTTACAACACTTGAATTGCTACACTATTCTCATTTTAAACTTTTCAGTTCGAATCATGATCCAAACAGGCTATTATATTATTTGAAATATTAGTTCCTAAATTATAAGTATTGTCATATATTTATAAAAAATTAAGAAAATAAAAAGAGAAATAGACAAATTAACAGTTTTTTAAAACTTTTGTAAATAGTTATTTACCTAGTAAATATACTCTAAATATTGTAAAACATGCTATTTATTTTTGTAAGTTCTACAAAATTTTTATTTACTGCATTTTTTGGTAAGAAATATACATTGCATTATAAAGTCTTTAGTATTATGCTATTAAATTATATTTAATATACAAATTCAATCATAATTTATAGGTCCTTATTCAATTTCAACCTAAAAAATATTCAAAATAACACATTAAATAAATTTTAAAATATGGAAAATCATCAACATGAATAAATAAACCAAAATATTTTCTTCCCATTGTTCGAGATTTAGAAGTTCTTTAATTTTTTTTCTCTTTTCTTTCGAAAGGTGTTTTGCATATTTTGAGGTCAAAATAATATTCTGATTGAAAAATATATAGATTAATGTATTAAATGTAATAAAAAAAAGCGCGACTTCAAAAAAAAGGTATATTTTCTCAATAAAAACAAAATACATGGTATAAAAATGTAAATAATACTTTTATAGTTATTGATACAATTAGTTTTTAAACCACATTTGGGTCTCCAAAATCTTTTTTTATTAACATATTACTCTTTAAACTTTTTTTTTAGTTAATTTTAGTCCTTGATACTAAAATTAACGACAAATTTTGAACTGTTACAAATAACCACATCCCTATCATATAATAGTTGAAAAATACACATAAATAAATTCAATAGGTGCAAAATACTGTAATTTTCAAGAATCTTTAACAAGAATGAAGAGGACATGTTTCTTTTAATATAACTATTTATGAAAAATTCAAAATTATCACCCGACGGACACATAATCACCTCTAAAACTACCAAATCTCAAGTCAAGAAGTAATCTAAAAAAAGGGACTAAAGTGTTATAATACTCAAAATTCATGAATTGACGGTGCTAATAGCCGCTTTTTTTGGGAAATATTTAATCAAATATCATTTGAAAATTTTGTTGGCAAGGAACAAAAATATATTCAATTTATTTTTTATTAAAAAATTCTTTCGTTCAACCAAAAAAAAAAAAAGACGAATAGAACATATTAAGTTCAATGTAGGTGATGAGATCGAAATAAAACAAATCATTAAATTCTACTTAGGGATGCATAAAAAACAAGAAGAGAACTAGAAATTAATTTTTTACACGAATTTGACGGTTGAAGATAGAGCGTTATGAGTTGCGTCTTTTTTTAAGGTGCTAAAATCTTTTATGTTTATTTTGTAATAGTGGAAGCACTGTTTGCTACGAAAAGGACACTAGTCAAATCAAGTGCCCTTTTGTGGGCTAACTTGACTAGCATTCTAGGGCAATGTCTCTCACCTTTTCCCAAAAGCACCCTTGCTACTGTCCTGGAATGTAGCATCTGTCGATCGAAATGTATGGATGGTAAGGGAAGATGGATAGATACGAGGAATTATTAATAAGAAATGGATAAGATATGTAAACTGTTAGAGGAGACAATCGAGTAGCGTAGGATGTCAAGGTACTGTATAAGGTGTTTGACATTTTAAAAAAACGTATTTGTTGAAAATTTTATACTGTTTTAAAATGAATGAGTTGAAATTAAAAGGACAACAGACTTTTAGATGCATTTTATTATGTCTCACTCTAAAGTCATTGTCTAATCAATAAACCGAAAGGTGTTTAATTTTACTAACAAGAGGACCAAAAAGGTGTTTAAGAGAGCAGTTAAAATTGAAAATATTATTTTAAAAATTGAAACATAGTTAAAAATTTAATTGGGAACCAAAACACTATAGCATGTGAGAGTTTTATACTGTAACAAACTTTTGCTTTACACTGTAGCAAGTAAGAGCTTCACACTGTTTTAGAATTAATGAGTCGAAGTTAAAGTCACAAACTGACCTTTAGATGCATTTTATTATTTTTCTCAATCTAAAGTCATTGTCTACTCAATAAATAGCAATGTGTTTAATTTTACTAGCAAGAGGACCAAAATGATGTTTGAGAGAGCAGTTAAAATTAAAAATATTAGTTTAAAAATTGAAACATAGTTGGAATTTTAATTTGAAACCAAAACACTATAGCATGTAAGAGTTTTACACTGTAGTAAACTTTTGCTTTACATTGTAGCAAGTGAGAGCTTCACACTATAGCAATTAGAACTTTTTGCTTTATACTGTAGCATGTGAAAGCTTTATCCTGTAGCATTTAAGAGTTTTATACTGTAACAACTTTTTGCTTTTTAATATAGCTATTGAAAGCATTACATTATTTGTTGGTTGGAGCTAACAAATGGAGTGTAGTTTTTTAGTAGAATTGGATAATATTTTATTTAATGACAAGAGACTACATGGTATACTAATAATTTTTTTTCTATGAGCAAAAAAGAGGTTATTTATATTCGATATTGATCTGTCATCTATTCTTTGATCAGATTAGTGAATTATTCAAGTTGGAATTATTCATTTTCTTCCCAAAAAAAGAAAAAGATGACATACTATTTTCTAAAACAAATCCATATGGTTCAAGCTTGCATTCCTATTTGCAACTCTTGACAAATTTTACTAGCCCCGAAGATTTACGAGCTAAAAATATATTATAAAACAGGAGTTTGGAAATTATATATGACTTTTTTATATATGCTAGCAACTTACCTTACAGCACGACAACGGCACCATTTGAGATTTTTAATTTTAATCTAGGAATTAACTCCTTCCTTTCTTCAAAGGAGACTAAAAATTTCCCAAGTTGAGCAACATTGACCAGCCAAGATGCTAACTTATCTATACATGATACACACACACACACACACACACACACACACACACACACACACATATATATATATATGTACGTAACAAGTACAGTTAGACAAAAGGGCATACTGAACTGTATTTCAACTGCTCTTCCATCATTTTATACTCTGAATCTCATTGGCACTATTAAAGGAGTGAAAAATAGCAAGAAAGAGAAATGACACAAAAAGAAGAACAATCGCACGACAAGAATAGAAATAAAGGTCCAAATTTGTCTAATGACATCGTTGACTTTTGCACTCCACTCCCACCTGATGATCCAATCCCCCAAAGTATTGCCAAAGAGACGGCCATTTTCCTCATCAAGTTTTTTTGGCTTTGATATATCTATTACCAAAAAAAAAATTAAGAAAAAAACATATAACTATTATATACACACACATATAGATATATATGTGTGTGTATTTATAATTAGCTAGTGGGAGAAGACTGCAATTCAAAGTTGATCCATATTTTCCCTGAAATGCATTCCCACCACAGCACAACAAGATTTCTCCACTGAGCAACACCTGCTGAATTGAGTGGTTGAAACCACATGCCAATCTTCTCCATGTTTGTAATAGAGATGACAAAATTTGACCCCAAATTCGTCATTATGCTTAGTAGTTAGCCCTTCAAGCAGACCACCACTTTCTTTAGGATCACAGGCTACCATCTTGATGGCGTATTTCTAGTGAAGAGATTGAAATATTTCAGATTGGTCGATAATTGAGTTTGCACTACTTGGGTGTTGGTTCCTGGGCCTTGTGCTGTCTAGGATCACACCTAGATCATTTAGGTGAACAAAATTCACCATCACCCAAATATATTCTAGTGCTTGTTTAACACTATGTAGAGTTTTTCTTTAAAAAAAATCTTAATGAGCTATTACACTCTAATTTATCAACCCTTTTGAACTTTCTAGGGTTTTTATGTCGTTAAGATACTAGTGGTAGGATGCAATATTCTCCAACACAAGGAGTTTATAAAATATGTTGCGAATGTTCTTTGTTGATTGTGAAAACTCGCCCAACAACATGAACTTCCGTACAACATTCTTCAATTTTGCAATTGTATATTCTAATGGAACCAAGTTTTTTTAATTTCTCCCTCTCAATATTTGTCTTGCTCAAACGAGAATAAAGTGCAAAATGATCAAAGTGAGTGGAACACAGCAGCTACTCGACGCTGCTAATTAATATGTACAAACAGTTTTGGACCACCACAAAAGTGGCACCACGTAGGGTTTTGGTTCCTTTTAGTTCAAATGTTGTTTTCTTAATGTCTATATCCATTTCATGAATCAAATAAGGTTGTTTTAAATTGACACATCCGTTGAAGTTGGCATCTGAGACACATAAATTTACACATAGGAAGAATATGATATGTCTATATGTATTGAACTACTTGAGCAAAATCTTTTTGTTTTTTTTTTTTTTGGGCAAAAAGAAAGGAGAAGTTTTGGTTATTTTCCATTGATGGATGGTTCCTTTTGATTCGAATACGCAACCTTGAAAATTTTTTTTTTACCATCTTTGTTGTGACAGCTCTAATATTTTAATTATAAAATATAATGATTCTCTTGGTGTAAATTTGTGCACTTGCTAGGCAAAAATTGACCTTTAATTTGTTAAAGAACCACACAAATTAACCACGCCTTTCATAGTAATAAAATTCCTTTTAGCACTTCCAAAACAGGTAAGGGTTAATGGCAATTGATTGGCCATTCTGATCCATCTCTACCGTGAGGATTTAACAGTAGTTTACTCAAAGCTTCTCTTCTAAGGGCAAATTTACAATTTCAGGCTTTCCTATGTCCTTAAGTGGTTTGCTGTGATTGGTGCCTAGGAAGACTCCAAGTGATGGTAATAAATTAATAATAATAATAATAATCCAAAACTCCAAATAATGAAGGTCAAGTACTGTTGATTAATTATATGATGAAGGGTCCAATTGGAAGTGGTTGATGAGTCATTAACTTCTTAAACAAATGTTTTAGGTCTGTTTAGAAGAATGGTTTGCCTTTATAATGAACCTCTTTTTTTCCATGTTTCAATTGGTTACGTCACAACCCTATTGGCCAGGGCGCATCCAAGTGAAAGTGAAAGTGAAAACCCTCCCATTTCTTTCAAGATGGACTTGACAATGGCACACCAAATATTTTTTTAAGATTGACCTCTTGGCATTTTGATAATTTTCCACTGTTTTTTTCTTTCTAATCAAAGCAACCCTCTCATTAAAATAATTATACTCCCCACAATATGAACTTTTCCCCCCCATCTCTTTCTCTCTGTGATGTAAGCGGAAATTCCTCTTGAGCTGATTAATGATTGCCCACAACCGCAACTTGTACTTCTCTATATTAGAGAATGATAGCATGCGTGCATGCTCATATTATATCAACACATACCATGATCAAGAAGATCACAAAAAGAGGGGGGGAAACACCGATTTGTGAATATGTATATATTCTACTGCATTTTGTGCATGCGTTCTATGTATTCAACTGGTGAATTATCGGATAACACCGTTACATTTGTTTCATACGCTAGAAAAAAAGACAGAGAGACTTAACATGATTCAACAACATGCCTGTATTTACATGTTAGGAAATTAAAAAAAAAAAGGAAGACTTATTAGTGATGAGCAATATGAATACACTCTATATAACTACAAATTACAACCACTAGTAAATACAAATAAATTAAGTTAAGACTACTAATAAATTTAACTATACATGAAACAAATTGACTTATCGTAATAGTCATAGCCCCTAGATAAGGTGCCCACCATATAATATATTCCTATTAGCTACATGAACTAGCTACCTGTTTGTCTAAATTTTATTAGTGTTTTTATTGATAGTAAGACGCTTGATTTTAATGTTATCTTTCACGAGAAGAGAGTATAGTCTAAAATTCAAGCCTCTATTTTAGTTCTAAATGTCTAACTGAATGAGGCAAATCTGGAAAATGACATGCCATTTTGTTGAACAATGTCTTTTTTTTCTTTTTGTTTTTTAATTTTCAAATGAAAAAGAAGATTTCAAAAGTAGATTCCGCATTTAACACTTGTAAATGAAGGCGAAATTAGTGCGAGTATTATGTTTAGCTCGATTGGGCTATTTATCCTTTCTTTCATATATGATGCCAGAGGAAAACAAAAACATGATCCGATACAAGATATTCCAATGCCCTGAAAGCTCAAGGCACTTAAATTATAAACCTCACTGTTGCACAAAAATTGCCTAATAGTGGGGCCAAATCAAACTTTTCCCATCCTATAAAAAAAGCCCCTCAAGCGTCTCTCCCGTTCCAAAACCAAAACATAATCCACTCCAAACCAAGACTTCAAGAGAGAGAGAGAGAGAGAGAAAAGCCTTTACTAAAAAGAGGTTCAAACTTCAAAAAACCAACCATGCAACAACCTAGTGATCAAGTATCAGGGCTCCATTTTCTTGTCCCTCCAAACCCAATATCTCATAATTTCCAAGACCAGTACTACAACATGAACAATGTCCAAAACAACATCAACGCACCAAACAACTTTCATCAGTTCAACAACAGATTGATCTCCAGCCCATTGTACAACTTCCAATTCTCATCTCAACTCCAAGACATGAACAACATTAATAGCAACAACAACAACAACAACAATTTACAGCCTTCATGCTTCAGCAGTAACTCAACCTCGGATGAAGCTGATGAGCACCAACTAAGCCTCATCAACGAGAGGAAGCAGAGGAGGATGATATCGAACCGAGAGTCAGCTCGGAGGTCGCGCATGCGCAAGCAGAAGCACCTCGACGAGCTGTGGTCTCAGGTGGTGTGGCTGCGGAATGAGAACCACCACCTCATTGACAAGCTGAACCATGTCACAGACAGCCATGAGAAGGTTGTCCAGGAGAATGCTCAGCTCAAGGAGGAAGCCTCCGAGCTCCGCCAAATGCTCTCCGACATCCAGCTCAACAGCCATTTCCCTAGCTTGAGAGACTTGGAGGATCACGTGCCTTGCTACACGGCTTATCTCAGAGCTGAGTCCTCAAGCCAATCCGTCACAACTTCCATGGATTTGCTTGGTTAAATAATATTAATTAATTAAAAAGATTGAGAGAGGCACAAATTAAATTACCTTTTTCTTTACTTTTTTCCTTTTTGGTTACTTTCCCATTTTCCAAGTATGACTCTCTCCTTGGCTAAAAGTTTGTATCAGATGCCAAGATATCTATATTGGCAATAACATATTGTGCGCAATTTTTGGTCTGAATGTTTTTGCTCACATATATGATATGTTATCTCCTTTTATGTCATGTTGAAACAAGTTTCTGTTAGCCTTTAATTAATTCTTCTCTAAGTTGAACATAATTTAGCATACCATGTAGATCTTGTCAACTTTTCCACATGGCTTCAAAATAAGTAATTAGTGAAAGGAATATCCTTGATTATGGAGAAACAACCGGAGCAATATATTTGATGAACCGAAAAAGAGATATGTAAGCAAGAATAATGTTAATTAAAAGGAGAAGAAATCTAACTCTATAGTTTCAATCAACGAATAAAATACAGTGTAAAGTTCTTACATGTTATAATACTGACACTTAAAACTCTTAGTCCTAACTTTTCTCCCAAACACTATAGAAATTATATCATATGTACTAGAAAAGAAGAAGAAAATGAGTGGCAATGGGTGGAGAAGAGTTGGACATGACGCAGGAAAAAAAAAGGTGGTGGTGGAGTGGGTGACGACTCTTGAGCCAAAACTACCATAAAAAGAAAAACAATAAATAATAAATAAATATAGAATTTGGGAAAGCTATCCACTAAAACCCCAAGTAGTATTGTTCATGGCTTTTGAGAGCTGCGTTGACTCAATATAATTGGACAAACTTATGAGTCTATTTTGTTTTGTCGCAACGCACTTATATTTTGTTTCTCTTGTAACTGATCTGTACAAATTTTTTTAATTGTATATATGTTATAAGCAAATTTTCCCGAGAAAAGTCTATAAGAAATAAAACTAAGTCTTTTTTTTAAAGATTATTATATAAGAGATGTGAAGGGTTGCTCATAGAAATAAGTGTTACTATTATTAACATTTTCCTTCTTTGTATATATGTTGGGATAGGATATGTGGTTTTTTTGAACAAGCTGAGGATTTTTTTTCTTTAAAATAAAAAGTTACTGTTTTTTTTTTTTTTTGAGAGGATCTCAAAAAGGACAAGAAACACTTGAGTATTATGTGGCCACTTGAGCACGCACCTTGAAAACATGGCCAGAAACTATAAATAAATTCCCATTTTGCTAAATAGGTTCATGAATTTCACCGTAGAAGAATGTCCTTGAAAGTGAATATAAAATAATAAATACCCTCGTGGAAACGTTATGATTTCTAAACACTTTGGTCTGATTTTGGCAGGTGATGGGAATGTACGTAACGCCCGGCTTAATGATCATGCACTTGATATAAAACTTACGCTGATCATGACATTTTATGCAATGAGCTAACATTCAACACCCCATGTTTCATAAATTTGATCCCTTTAATTGTATTTATGGATACACACGTATATATATGTGTGTGTGTATATATATATACATATATATATATATAGACAGAAGAGGGTAACAAAGTAATCTCTCAAAGCTTTTAACTCTGCAGAATTCACATAGAACAACATAATTCTTTGCTAGTACCATTGTAGACTACGTCAATGAAACTTAGACAAGGGGGAGTATTTGTATCAATTTTATGGTGTAAACTGTACAGTTTGGAGATGTGTGGGATATTTAGAAGAGTAGTTTAAATCATTAGCTTAGCAACTTTGAGAACAGTAGTAGCATATAAGAGCTTTATACTGTTCACATTTACAGTTCAAACCATTGATCTGAACTACTCTTTCGAACACCTAATGCAAGAAAAGTTAAAGATTTTAATGAATATTTTCTGGGCATTTGTAGCTTATTCCTTTTCTTAGTCCTTTTTCTGGGCAATATCCAATACCATTATACAAACTATATATTGTACCTCAGTCCTTTTCTTTCCAAAAGGTACACGACAACCACAAATCCAAGGGGGGGTGGCGGTGCAATGTATCTGCGACGGAGAGGTCGAAGGGAGAGTCGAAATGCTGCCGTACAAGTTCAAACACCAACTGCTAAATCCATGAACCAAATATTGAGCGACAAGCTAGGACTAGATAAGTAAGAAATTACACCAAAAATAAATAATATGCAGAAAACGAGGATACAGGATAAAACGACTGTAACAAGTGAAACGACAACAAAATGGAAACAACAGAAGCTTGAGAAACGACTATAGAAAGGAAACTAGGGATGCACAAAAACCGCCCCACAACCGCTGGCCGCCCGTGCCCGCACTTGACTCGCCCGAAAAAAAGGAGTCTGCGGGTTCAACCCGCCCGCCTATATGTGTTGGCGGGCGGGTACGGTTTTAAATATTAGGACCCGAACCCGCCCGCCTAATTCTTAAAAAAAAAAAAAAAAAAATCTTAATCTAAACCTCTCTCACTCCTCACTCTTTAAAAAGAAAAAGAACAATTGACTTTGTTCATTATTTCATCTGTAGTATCCTATTATTTTCGAACCCAATGAACAGGTTTTATGGAAGAACAAAAATTCTTGACTTTGTTCATCACTTCATCTGTAGTTGATGTTTCTTGTTGCAATGAATGATTATGTTTCTTAATTTGTTGTGAATATGGTCATTGTCTTTAGGCGTCAAACTTAGTTGTTATTGGGAATGCTTCATACATTATCATCTTATATTTTTTACAAATTTTCTTTACTTTTTTTTAATAAAAAAGAGCTCAAAAAATTATATTGTACATTAGTGTAGACTCAACCTGCCCAACCCGCCCGCACCCGCCTGCCCCCAAACCGAAACCGCTAGCCATTCCACGGGCGGTTTGTGGGTTGGTTAATCGCCAACCCGTCATTTAAAAAAACCGACCTGCACCCGCCCAAAAACCACCAAACCGCCCGTTGTTCACCCCTAAAGGAAACGGCACAGGTGAAAATGGACGAAAAGGAAACGACAAAGCATGACGAATGAGTTGATGACAATCTATAAAAAACAACAATAATGAGAGATAACGACGAAAAAGGGGAAAATGAGAGTGATAAAGGAAAAGTGAAAAAAAAAGAAAGATGAGAAACGACAGCAAAGAAAGAGGAGAGGACAACAAATGATAAAATAACAGGAAAAAAGAGAGAGATACAACAACAACATGAGAAACTAAAAAAGAAACAACAACAGAATAAAAGCGACAATAAAAGGGAAAAAACAAGACATAATATAAGCACAACAGATAAGAAAAGGACAGTAAAAAAGGAACGACAAGAGCATGGGAAACAAGAAAAAATTAAAAGGCGACAAGAAGGTAGGAACAAAAAATGGACCGAGACAAAAGAGAAAACGACAGTAAAAAGGTGAAACGGCAAAATGAAAAAGAGAGAAAAGAGAAACGACAGCATAAAGGTAACCACGTCTAAATGGGAAGACAACAAGCAATCAGATAATGACGACAAAGAAAGGACCACAAACTGGAAACGATCAATTAAAATTCGACGCAATAAGGTGATGTCGACTATAATAGAGAAAACGACAATAAAACAAAACATGAGAAGCGACAAACAAGTGAAAACGGCAACAAATAAAACGAAACGACAAAAGGGAGATAGAGGGATAAAATAAGAAAGAAGGCGTTAAAAAGGGAATGAAGGTGACCAACAATGAGAAACGACAATCAATAAGAAAACAAGAACAATAAGGAAACGACGAAAAAAATTGATAATTCATCAGTAAGAACAAAAAAGGGCATAAATTTAGGACGCGGCAATAAATTTGAGAACAATTAAAAAATAAAAATAATAAATCAGTAATGATTTGAAAACGACGTAAAAGCAAAAACGACTACCTTGGAGAGGGTCACATGATAGAAAGTAATAAACATGTTTCCACTTGTTCTCTTTTCTCATGTCTCTATCATATACATAATACATACATATATAATATATTCACATAAAACTATAACAAGAGTCAGTCAAGGCAAAAATAAACAAATAAGGTTGAAAATCAGTCCCCTAAAACGCGTTTTCAACTATCCATCTATTGGGGTTGCTAGTTGTCCCAGTTAAATATATAAAAGTAGATTCCCAACCAAGTTTTTTTTTTTTTTTTTTCCTTCGATAGAATTCCAACCAAAAAAAATTCCAACCAAGTTATATTCTCGTGTAGATTTTCCTCTCTTATATAGCTTAAACTTATTATTATTTTTTTCAAAAATTAAAAGTCAAAAAACTCAAGAATTTTGTTACAAGGCAACCCTCTATGACTATATCAACCGCATTGAATAAAAAAAAAAGTATGATAAAACATTTATTACTTACACTACAACCCAAAAAAAAAATCTCATTCCCTTCAAAAAAAAAAAATCTAAAGGCTTGGAATATACTCAACCACATGTTCTACAACCCATCCAATACCAACCCCAATTTATATTGAGTGTCATATTTTAAGTGGTGCCATATTAATTATTCATAAGTAAACCTCCAAGAATTTTGTACTTTTCATAGTGAACCGTAACTATCATTACGGTAGAGGCACATGGCCCTTCCCATAAACCAAACCCCCCACTTAACTCGATTAATAAATATTCAAAAAATACTCAATTAATAAATTAATATACAGATTTTTTTTCTTTATAAAAAAGGACTTCTTCGAAAAAAAACCTTCACTAATAATACATGTTTTCAAATAATCAATTCTGATCAAAATTATTTTTTTACAGATTTAATAACTAAAATACAAATACTTATACAGATACAGAAATTGCGATAACCTCGGCCCCTCCCCCCAAAAAAAGGACTTCTTCAAAAAAAAAACTCACTAATAATGCATGTTTTCAAATAATCAGTTTTAAATTTTGATCAAAATTATTTTTTTTTATAGACGTAACAACTAAAATACAAATACTTATACAGATATAAAAATTGCGATAAACCTGTCCCTCAGTGATATAAGAACGGGCAGGCCTGGCCCATTCTCCTTAGGCCCAAGCGGGCCGCGGGTTGGGCTGGCTCATATTAAAATTACCTTAGCCCTGTCCGACTAACGGGCCAATTTTACATGCGCCGTGTCGTAGGCCTTAAATGGGCTGGCCTATCTTAGCTCATTATGGGTTTAAATAAGCCAACCCATCTAAACATATAATTTTTAATTTTTAATTTTTTAATTTTTAATTTTTAAACAAGTTAACAAATATAAAAGTTTAAATAGTCAAGGGAAATATAAAAAGGGATATTTTATTTACGATTGTCTCATTAAAAACCTTTTCAAAGAACACACAAAACTTTAGTAAGGAAAAAAAAGTACAATCATGATAATTATACATAAGATGTTTACAAAATTACTAAAAACAAAAAAACATAAAAAAACATTATTCATTGTGGGCCGGGACGGCCAGGCCCATTATGGGACTAGAAGGGCTGGCCCAGCCCGGCTAGGCCCGGCTCATGATTTTCCATGGGCTAGCCTATGAGCCGGCATATATTGGCCTAACCCAACACATCAATATTTATGGGCTGGGCCGGACCGTGAACAATGCCGGCTCGGCCCATCACTGTAGTAGGACAGGCCCGGGCCGGCTTACGGACCCCAGTCTATTGTTTCATCTCTACCGTCCCTCCCGCCAAAACAAAAAAGGCATTATTGGGCACCGACGCGGATAATTTTAGTATTAATTTCCTCTTTTCTTATCTTCCTTTAAAAAAAAAAAAAATTCATTCACACACGTAAAAAAATAAAAATGAAATAATAATAATAAACACATCTTAGATCTAAAACTAATAACACACTTTCCTGTCTCGTTGCTCTTTGTCTTCTGCTTCGCTGATACTTGTTGAAGAGAAAAAAAATCTCTGCTTCACAGAGATCGAAAAGACTTTTTCTCATCTCCATTTTCTGAGAATATAATTGGAATTCGAGCTTTTCGGAGATCGTTCGCTGAGCTCCAATGGCGGTCGCCGTCCGAGGAAGCCGCGGCGGAGGTGGAGGTTTTGGCCTCGGCGGTTCCGGTCTCCGGAGCTTCTTCTCGTACCGGATCTTCGTCTCCGCGATGTTCTCTCTCCTCTTCATCGCCACCCTCTTGGTCATCCTCTCCACGAATCCCTACACTCAACACCATGACTCTGTAAGTTCCTCTCCCTCTCTCTCTCTGGCTTTTTTTTTTTTTTTTTTTTTTTTTTTACATTTTCGGAATTGAGTGAAACCTGGGTTAAGAAATCCGAGAAATTGATCGTGCGATCGCAACTTGTGTAAGGGTTTTGGCATTTGAAGTGGAATTTATAGAAAATGTAATGAAATTTGATAGAATTTGAACGAAATCTTTGTTCACAGGCTTTACCGACCACTGGAAATGCGTATGTGCACCGAACATTTCTGGCTTTGAAATCTGACCCGCTAAAAACCAGATTAGATTTGATATATAAGCAAGCGAATGATCATATGACATTGGTGAATGCTTACGGGGCCTATGCTAGGAAGCTTAAGCTTGAGATATCTAGGCAGTTGAGGATGTTCAATGATTTGGCTTCGGAAATCTCCAATCTTCAAATGAAACCGAGTTACCAGACGTCGCTGTTCGAGTCGGATGGTCCGGTTGATGAGGACGTGTTGAGGCAGTTCGAGAAGGAGGTGAAGGATAAGGTGAAAACTGCACGGGCAATGGTCGCAGAGTCCAAGGAGAATTATGATAATCAGCTAAAGATTCAGAAGTTGAAGGATACTATTTTCGCAGTTAATGAGTTGCTGATGAAGGCGAAAAAGAATGGTGCATTCGCAAGCATGATTGCTGCAAAATCAGTTCCGAAAAGTTTGCATTGTCTGGCGATGAGACTTGTAGGGGAAATGATTTCGAACCCAGAGAAGTATAGGGATGAGGGTCCAAAGCCTGAATTTGAGGACCCAAGTTTGTATCATTACGCAATTTTCTCAGATAATGTTCTTGCTGTATCGGTGGTAGTGAGATCTGTGGTGAAGAATGCAAATGAACCTTGGAAACATGTTTTCCATGTGGTTACGGATAGGATGAATCTTGCAGCAATGAAAGTCTGGTTTAAGATGCGGCCCGTGGAAGGTGGTGCCCATGTCGAGGTGAAGGCAGTGGAGGATTTTACTTTTTTGAACTCTTCTTATGTTCCAGTTTTAAGGCAACTTGAATCAGCAAATCTGCAAAAGTTTTACTTTGAGAACCAGGAGGAGAATGCAACCAAGGATGCAAGCAACATGAAATTCAGGAACCCCAAGTACTTGTCAATGTTGAACCACCTTCGATTTTATCTGCCAGAGATTTATCCGAAGTTGCACAAGATTTTGTTTTTGGATGATGATGTTGTTGTTCAGAAAGACTTGACTGGTTTGTGGAAGATGGATTTGGATGGGAAGGTGAATGGGGCTGTTGAAACATGCTTTGGATCCTTTCATCGATATTCCCACTATCTGAATTTCTCACACCCTCTGATAAAGGAGAAGTTTAATCCCAAGGCTTGTGCTTGGGCTTATGGGATGAACATATTTGATCTTGACGCTTGGAGGCACGAGAAATCCACAGAGCAATACCATTACTGGCAGAACTTGGTAAGTGTACATCAGTTTTAGATATTTAATATGTTTTTGCTGAAAAATATTTGCACTGGCAAAAGCTTTGGACTTTCAAATTGCTAAACAAAAGACACATTGGTTGAACAGTACCCTATTGCTAGTATCAAAGGTATCCGGATTGTTGAGTCTTGAACTATTTGATTATGGTCAATATTCTTTTGATGAATATTTGTTAACTTTATTATTCTATGATTTGTGATCAGAATGAGGATCGGACATTATGGAAGCTGGGTACTCTTCCTCCGGGTCTGATCACCTTCTACTCGACAACAAAGTCATTGGACACATCTTGGCATGTGCTTGGACTTGGGTACAATCCCAGCATTAGCATGGATGAAATCAATCGAGCTTCGGTCATTCATTATAATGGAAACATGAAGCCTTGGCTTGACATTGCTATGAACCAATATAAGAATCTTTGGACGAAGTACGTGGACAATGATATGGAATTTGTGCAGATGTGCAATTTTGGCTTATAGACAACTACCTTTACTGCTCAGAAATACTCAGGTGACATAAAATACGAGTTCCCAGCAATTATTCTTGATGCTCTACTCATTCTCACACGCTGTGGATCCTTTACCAGTTGTAACACTCAGAGCGAAGCTCAGTGATTCTTGTTTTTGGTGGAAAAGTGTTGTCCCATGATTCTTTTTTTTAATCTTCTATCGGCTGCTAAGGTCAGTTATGGATTGTAAACAACGAGATTGGGTAATGTACAAGTGGCAATCAATTTTTGGTTTAGATATTGTAAGATACTCACTTATTGCTGTATGTCATGGCTGATTCTATTCAATTAGTGTGTTCTTCGTTTTTTTTTTCCCATGCTTTGCTTCTGTTTCATTTGATGGCCACTATAATTCAGTTTCTGATCCATGCCTTGTGTCAATATTGAAGAGTTTGATGAATAAGAAACATAATGGATTTTTTTATGAGTCATACACATTAATTGTAGAAAACAGCAGGTTCAGATTTTGCATGTCTGCAAAAATCAAGGATTTGCTGCAATGGAGTTTCACTCATCAAGTTCTTGCAGTAATTTGCGAAAAGGCAGAAATTGTCATTTTAGGAAAGCAGTATGGTTTTGATGAGAGATGCCATGTGAAGCTGTAGGATTTCTTGGTGTCACTCGTAGGACAGAGAAACCGATCTTTCTTGTTGGGCCCCACCAATTGTGTTTTTCCCTGTGGGGCCCTCAGCTTTTCTAGGGAAACCAACCAGTCAAATATGCAAAACCAATGGGATTTCTCTACAAGGTGGAATCCTATTTTCTTGTCCAAACTTTACGTCCTCCAGTCACCCAAGGATCGCACTGCTTTAGAAAAGATTATTTAGCTTTTCATGAAAATGATGAATTGATTCTTCCAAAAAAAAAATAAAAATGATGAACTGAAAGAGAGCTAAATTTGAGTTTAGTCTGTAAATCTTGTATGATGAACGAAAGGAACAATCCAACGTATGATTTGGAGCTTGCAGCGGTAGTGTTTGCTTTGAAGATTTGGTAACACTATTTATATGGGGTTAAACATGAGATTTTTTTACTGAATATCATAGCCTCAAGAATGTCTTCACTCAGAAGGAGTTCAACATGAGGGAGAGGAGATGGCTTGAGTTGATCAAAGATTACGACTGTAAAATCCTGTATCACCTTGGGAAAGCTAATCAAGTGGCCGACACTCTTAGCTGGAAGGCAATATCTACTTTTTCAACAATATGACCATTGTCCAAACTTCTTCATAAATACCTTGAAAAATCAGGAATCGAGTTGATTATGGGAAGACTAGTTGATTTATCTTTCCAACCGACCATCCTTGAGAACATAAAAGAATGACAAGAAATAGATCTTTCACTACCCAAGATCAAGAATGAAGTTTTGGAGAATAAAGAAATAGAATTTGGCATCTTAGAAGATAGAGTTCTCAACTATAAGGGCAGATTATGCATTCTTCATGAAGAAAATTTGAAGTTATAGATATTGGAAGAAACTCACGAGACACCGCATTCAGGTCATTCAAGAGCTACTAAGATGTATAAAGATCTAAAAGAGAATTTCTGGTGGCATGGAATAAAAAATGCTATCACCTAGCTTGTCAGCAGATGCCTTATGTGTTGGAAAATGAATGCGGAACACCAATGTCTTGCAGAAGAACTACAAAAAATTGAAATTCCGGAATAGAAATGGGACCAAATAACCATGGATCTTATAGCCGGACTACCCAAAACCACTGGAGGACATGATGCTATATGGGTAATTGTGAATAGATTGACCAAATTTACGCACTTTTTGCCAATCAAGTTAAGCAATTATGTGGAGCAATTAGTTGAGCAATACGTTGCTCAAATAGTTATATATCATGGAATGCCAAAATCCATTATTTGTAATTGCGATGGCCAATGTACCTCTAAGTTCTGGAAGAGTATGCACCAAGCGATGGGTACAAAGCTAACTTTCAGTACAAATTTTTATCCTCAAACCGACGGTCAATCTAAAAGAACTACTTAGACTTTGGAGGATATGTTAAGAGCATGTGTGCTTGACTTCAAAAGAGGATGGGACAAGAAGGTTCCATTAATAGAGCTTGCGTATAACAACAATTATCACTCTTCAATTGGCATGGCTTCATATGAAACTCTCTATAGAAGAAAATGTAGATCCCCACTTTATTGGTATGAAATTAGAGAAAAGGTATTATCGACAATGGATTTTGTTCAAAAGACTACAAAAGATGTGAAATTAATCCATCAACAAATAAAAACTGCTCACAGCTGCTAAAAGAGTTATGTTGATCGACGATGAAAACCTTTGGAATTCTAAGTTGGAGATTTGGCCTCTCTCAGAGTAGCACCAATAAAAGAAATGGTGAGGTTTGGAAAGAAGGGAAAACTCAATCCAAGGTTGATTGGACTATATAAAATTTTGGAAAGAGTGGCAATGTTGCCTACAAGTTAACCTTACCTCTCGAATTGGCATATGTACACAACGTTTTTCATGTGTCGATGCTGAAGAAATATGTACTGTATCCATCATACGTACTTCAACATGGACCAATTTAAGTTCAAGAAGAATTATCTTATGAGGAAAAACCAGTCCAGATTTTGGCATGAGAAGAGAAGAAATTGAGGAACAAGAAGATACTACTTGTTAAAGTCTCACGGTTTTTCTTATTCTCTACAACATATGTTTCTAAAACTAGTAAATCACATTACATTAGTTTTTCTTCTTCTTCAGCTCCTTGAAACACTTCTTACAGTTTCTTTACCAATAGCCTTGCAGATTACAGTGGAAATACTTTCCCTTGACCTTAGTGTCGAAGTCGATCTCTCTAACATTGTCAGCCTTCTTTTTTTCCTTTATTTACCATGCCAATCAAGCCGATCCTACATTTCATGTCATTAAAGCAGTAAAGAAATGGTTCAAATTAGGAGGAATGATTATTTGATGGCGGTGAGAAAGCTACTCATTTAGTTCAACAAGATTTTAAATTCAAATCGGTCCTAATAAAATATACAAACAATTCACTTTCTGAGAGATTTATAATCCATACGCTATGAGGATTTTTTGAATTCAGCATCCTTTATCTTTATGATCATTATTTTTCTTAAAAGACTGTTCATTGTAATTGCACTACCGAGTTAAAAAAATGTCCTTCAAAACTATAAGCCCTCGTATATATGATGTACAATTAGTGCCAGAAGCGAATAAATACAAGCAGGTACTTGAAGGAGTCAACAGATTCTCTTGCAACTGTCCGCCGCTTCTAGTAAAATGACAGCCACACCTATCGCTTTCGGTTGTGAGTTGCTTTTGCACAATCTCTCTCTCTATCCCTGCATCTACGTCTCTGTTGGTATTAGTTTTAACTAATAAATAATATAAAATTTTTAACAGCTACAATAATAAATAAAAAATACTATTGTATAAAATTGGTATAAAGAAAAATCCAATATATTGTTGAGATTTATATGATAATGCAAAATAATTTCTTGCATTTAATCAAAGTGTAAGAATACATTTTGTCTCTCAAAAATATTACTTTATTAATAATAAAGTTATCATGGTTAAATAGAGTTGTTTATGTATAAAAGGCGCTTTTAAAAATTTATTTGACAAAAAAATCCTCTAAAGATTCTTCACTAAAGAAAGAAAGACACATTTTTCTTCTCTTTACTGAAAACGTACCACGGAGTACCAAAGAAAAACAATTGTTATGTGACCGTGTCAGGTGGGAAGCTGGTTTTTTTGTTTTTTTTGCTAGACAAAGTCTGATGTGATGTTTTTGTTTTTTGTTTTCTCCTTTTTCTTTTTTGCTGGTCAAAGTCTGTTTTCTCAGTTGTTAACACAAAGGAATTTGCCAGGTTATGTTTGTAGTTGCAATTTTTCGTTTCATCCATGGAACAGATGTCAAATTTATAACACATTATTTTCAGGTATACATATATTGGTGGAAATGGATCTTAAGGGTTAAATCTGTGTTTTTTCATTTTGGGGTAATTATATTTTTAAGAACAAAACAAGATAAGTATATATCAATATCATTACTTTCACAATTTATTTATAATCCTGCATGAGTTTTTTAATCTCTCAATTAACTTAGGCAAATATTTACTTGTTTATCTATTAAGGATGCCATGATTGTCTTCTTTGTAGAAAATAAAACAGATGACTTTTATCGCTTTTTTTGCATCCTAGTCGTAGGCTGTTTGATAAAGTTAGTTATAACTAACTTTTTAGTTGAAAACAATGTAATATTTTTACATACTACAGTAAAAAGAAAAAAGTTGTTATAATATAAAGCTCTTATATGCTACAGTATTTTCAGTTCTAACCAATAATTTTAATCATCGTATCAAACATCTTATAAGTCTTATGGTTGGCTGGTTTTCTGAAAGTTTCGGAATGACTTCAGCGAAGAATGTGATTAGCTAATAAGAAGCTACTTTAGCACTTTTCTTTCTTTCATATCTTTTTCTTCTTCTTAGTTAATTACAAGTCAATTTCTAATAACATTTTCATGAACTAATTGCATATGATGGTGTTAGACTGACAGTACATTTTCATTAATCAAGAACTAATTTTTTTGGGCAGATAATAAAGAATTAATTTAACACAACATGAAACGCGCTTCAAAAAAAGAAAAAAATAAAAAAATAAAAAATAAAGGCACACTTCTTCTTCTCGTTACCAAAACATCGCATGAAGTTAAACAACATTAATTGTTAGAAAGCTTCCTACTTCCTTATTCTTCTTTCTTTTTGGTAAACGAAGAACATTCTCGTTACTACTTCGAAATTAAGCCATATAGCTCAATGATAGCTGTAAAGCTTAGTTTTTAAACTTTTTGAAGTAAACAACGAAGTTTCTAACCAATGCTTCTAACTTTAAATTTTTTTGTTAGCTCTCTATCAAGTTGTGGCGAGGAAAGACCCCATTGGTAGCCATTCTTTTCCAAATCGCCGTGATTGAAGGTCACTTGGTAAGCCTTTGCTCTGTTTTTTAATCAAAGATTTATACGTTTTGTTTTGTTTTGTTTTTTTGGGTTTTTTTTTTTTTTTTTTTGGTTTTAATCAAAGAAGCTCCGTCTGCAACTTTGCTGACGAAAAGTTGTTGACTTTGTTGCTCTTTTGTTTCCTTGTCCAAGTCTCCTCCTGGTTGCCTGGTTCCATGACGTTTCAGAATGACTTGGGAGCAAAGAATGTGATTAGCTAAGAAGCTACTCTAGCACTTCTCTTTCTTTCTTTCATTTCTTTTTGTCTTCTTAGTTGATTACAAGTCAATTTCAGATAACATTTTTCATGAACTAAATGGCGTTTCCTAATGGTGTTGATTGGCAGTACATTTTAATTAATCAAGAACTAACTTTTTGGGCAAATAATAAAGACATCAATAGGCCGTTGGATAGAGTGATTAAGATTGTCGTTTAAAATTATTTTAATTATAATATATAAAAATTTTATACTATATTTATTTATTTTTTATTATTATGACATATAAAAATTTTACATTATTTATAACTAAAAAAAGATCTAAACCACCGTTTACTAAACATCCTTCAAATAAAACACACTTAGAAAAAAAATCACATAAAGCTTCTCCTTACTAAAATAAGAAAGACACAATTTTTCTTCTCCTTACTAAAACATGCATGAAGTTGAAAGAAGATTATTGGTAGGAAGCTTCGTAGGAAGCTTCCTTTCTTGTTCCTATTTATATGCGTCGCTTCCAACTTCAACCCATTACATATTTCTTTTTTCTTTTTTCTTTTTCTCCAATGATGCTTCATCTTCTTCTTCCCTCACTAACTCTTTTTTTCCCTTTATTTTTCTATCTGCATTTGGGTTGCTGTGTGAACTCTGATCCTTCTCTACGATATCCTTTCATCTTCATCATTTTCCTCATTCTTCGTATGGTTCTCCCCAAGATGTGCGTTTACGAGTGCGAAGGTGGTATGAGACAGAAGATAAAGATATTGTCACATCGGAATCAGAAAAGCACGTCTCAAAAGCAATTGGGATGTAGTTATATATAATCTAAGTTGCTCTGCTCCTTTCTTTTAGCGTACTTATCTGGGCTTGTAGGAGGAGGCCATTATCAAAGAGCAATTGTTGAGAGGATTTGGGATCTTGGTCGAAAAGAAAAGCAAAGAAAAAAAGAAAACTCAGCTGTTAATCAAGTTCTTTGACTTGAAAAAAAGAATAACTTTTTTAAGTTCCTGAAATGAATTTGGTCATGAATTCGATAATCAGAAGCCGAATAATTCATTTTTGAGATGCAAAAGTTTATTTTCCGGCTTTGGTTTGGTTTAGATAGAGCTTTTTTTTTTTTTTTTTTTTTTTGGCATTATTATTGATCGACATTTATCTTTTACCTGGAAATTTAAAAATGATTCTTTTTACACTTGATATTTATCTATTTTCTCTTTTTGACATGTTATTGGTGGTTTCCATAACTCGTACCTAGTTATTTTTACTGCAGTACTTGATATAACTTGTTTATATTGAAGGCTATTATGATTGAATATTATTAGTATATTCTAAAAAAGTTTGTGTTCTATGTTTTTTTTATTATTATTATTATTAATTTCTTTAGTAAAGGAAAATATTTCTGAAACGAATAAAGTCAGCTCTTTTGTCAGTGGGCCAACAATAGTGTTTACTATGATTTGGGGCTGTATTTACTATGAAGATAACAAACCAAGAATGATAAATATACAAGATTTTATTTCTCTGCAGATGAGATTGGGATATTTTCTTGATTTTTGTTTCGTTTTGCTGCAGTCCGAGCCTCAGATGAAGTTTCTGAGATCCCACTTGACACTTTTTGAACTTCTTCTGGATTAGCTTTGATTTATGTTCTCACAGATACAGATTCCAGGTTAGCTCTCTTTGCTTACATGAGGAACATCTTCCGGATTGTCAAACACTATTAACTGAAGAACTCAAAAGGATCTTATAATTTAAATATTAGAAATCTCTTCGGTCGATTTTGTGTTTAGTATTTATCATTCTGACTTGGGGTCTTTCATCTTTGTGATCTTGTGACCAGATTGCAGTATGAAACTTGTAGCTCTTATATAATGAACCTTATGGAGCCTGATGTCTTGCAAATGTTTATGTTATGCTTGTGTAAACATACAATATCTATTATCATAAGCCACAAAGAAATTCTAGTAATATATTTAAGAAAAAACAAAAACGGTACACGCAATTTAAAACAATAATAATTTTGCATCAAAATTTAGAAAAAAAATCTAATAATCTTTACATCGATTTTAAACATGAGGAAGCATTACATTAACAAAAAGAAAAAAACACGGTTTCTTGTGTGTGTGTATATATATATATATATTTTGAATCTACTCAATACGAACTTTATCTAATTAAATGAATCCTACGAACACTTCTTGATCTTTTTTCCACCATTTCCTAAGAATTTATGATAGATGATCAATTAAGAAAAGCCACACAATATATGGATATAGATATTATTATTCCACTTATAAATCCTATCATTACAAATTTCCAATTAAATTCAACATCTTTGTGCTTTTGGTCTCTGGAGATGGTCGTTGTGCCTCTTTACTTTTGCAAGATTTGGACAAAGAAAAGTCACATAACCCCGTGTTTTCAATATATGAATCATTTAAGAATGTGTTTAATTGCTTGCTGTGAGGTATGGATCCCACCAATTTATTTATTGAAAGGTTTAAGAATTGTAGTTGGATTAATATTACACGACTTTGTTTGGTATCCTTCCAGAAAGCTTATTCCAAACGACGTCGCGGAAAATTTGATTTAACTTCAATTCCTAAAGCTTTTAACGAACGAATTGGTGGAGCTCATACTTCATAGCAAGCAGTCTGACACATTTCTAAATGATAAATACATTGGAAACATAGGGTTATGTGGCTTCGATTGTCCAATCCTTGCAAAAGTAAAAGGGTACAACGACCATCTTCAGCAAAACTCAAAGTACAAAGATGCTAAATTTAATTGAAAATTTGAAATGAAGGGATCTGCATGTAGAATAATAACATCTATACCATATGATATATGACTTTTCCACATAAGATGATCCGATCATTTAGTAGAAATTCTTAAGGGACGGTGGAAGAAAAGATCAAGAAGTGTTTATAGCGTTCATTCAATTAGATAAAATTGGTGTTGTCGAGTATATTCAAAAAGAAAAAAAAGTGTAAAAAAAAAATCACATTTTTTTTTTTAATGTAATGCCCTCTCATGTTCAAAATTAATGTAAAGATGCATTGGATTTTTTTTCTTAATTTTGATGCAAGATTATTTTTGTTTTGGATTGCATATACCAATGTTTTTTTTAAATACATTACCAGAATTTCTTTGTAGCTTATAATGATGGATATTGTATAACAGAGGGGGGAGAAGCTGATCCAAAAGGAGTAACAATGCCTTTCTTTCGTTGATATATCATATTTGAAGATCTTCTTATATTATACAGGAGAAGAACTTTCAAAAAAGCAGGCTGCTTATATCATCCATTTTTTCATTCTTTACTTTTTCATTATACATTATTTATTTATTTATTTATTTAGTTACTATTCTTTTCATTTTGTTTCTCTTTGTCCTGTGAAAGTTTGATTAGGGAGCTGGAAGAAGACACTACAAAATAAGACCTATTTCATTTTATTGGCCGATATCGTTTATGAAAAAAATGTAACCTTGCAACGTGCCTCGAATTTAGGATCATGAGCAAATGACTTTTAGTAGAGCATAAATAAAAGAAAAGAAAAGAAAAACTGAAACTTTCAGCGCCTAATAGGAAAGGATTAGTCGAGGACAACTGGGTTTACACTTCTACTTGGACTGAATCAAATTAATAGCAAATTTAAAGATTCTTCTGGAAAAATTTTAAGGATTTGGTGATGGAAATGTATACATGTTTCCTTTTTAATCAATTTTATATTTCTTCCTGGTTGTTTCTTGTAATTTATTTGATGATTAAAATTGTCTAGCAGCATAGTTTACAATTAGAATTATCTCAGTTTTTTTTCTTTTCTTTCTTTTTTTTTTTTTATAAAAAGTTTGTGGTGCATAAAATGAATTTTTGACTTTGTTGCTGTTGCTTTTGATCTGCAGAAGAGGAAGGAGTTTGAATCATAAACTAGTGAAATAAAGACAAAGCATATTTGGAGAGTATAAATCAATGTTTTCATTTTATTCTTTAACAATTTGGGTTTGTGCTTTTCTTGAGTTCATTATCATGTTGTACAGTGTGGATCTTTTTAATCATTAACATGCAACTTATAGATGTATTAGGCGTATGTATGGCTTTTAAGCTTTGTTTGGGTTCTTGTGCTTGCTTTCGCATTCTGATCCACGTAATAAATCTTTTGGGATCCTTTATTAATTGGGAAGAAAATAACGTTCTTCTGTACAAAGTTTTATGTATACTATGGATCTTTATCAATTGGCATGGACTTTATTTCCAAAGTCAAAGTACTCTTTTTGAAAATTAATAAGATGTTTGAGAAATATGATTAGAATCATCTGTTGGAACTAATTTTGGTTAATAATATTATAGCATGTGAGAGCTTTACATTGTAACAATTTTTTGCATTTTACTATAGCATGTGAGAGCTTTTCAGTGTTTGTTAGAACCAACAGCCAAATACCCTATTAGTTAGATTTAAGCTTTTATTGTTTTCAAAATTGGCCAGTTCATAGATCATTTTTATGCTTTGTCTGAGAAGCAAGTTAAAACCTTGAGTTTCAACTTGTTATAATGTGAAGCTCTCACATGCTATAGTAGTTTGCTACAGGGTAAAACTCTCACATGCTATAATGATTAAGTTTTAACTTAAAGTTTCAACTGATTTCTCAAAACCCAACTCTTTTACAAGGAACGTTTCTCTTTCAAATTTTTGCTCTCTAGGTTGAAAGGACGAAATCTTAGTTCCCATTGTTTTTGTTTGGGTTCTCCAAAATTTGATCATAACTAGAGCAGTTCTTTTTATCTTCTTTTTTTTTTTTTTTTTGTTTTCACTTTGGTTTAAACAAGTTGATCTTTGGTTAGACAAGCAAATGAAAATAAAAAGTAAGCTATGTTATACCATTACTCAAATTATATGTTTAAGTTGTGTTATACTTGAACATATATAGTATTCATAAAAAATAAGTTTTATAATATAGAGTTTATGAAAATTTCTCTTCATTTGCTAATTTTAATGTTAGGAACTAGAACGGTCAAAAAAATAAAATTTAGGAAGTGATTTATTAAAATTAAAAGTTGAAGAACCAAAATGACACAATGTTTATAATACAACTAATTATGCTTAAAATAGTACTTCTTTTCTAGTGGGCATCTTCACCCTAATATATGTTATCAAACCTTTGTATTTGATAAAAATAATATTTTACGCAAATCTAACGGATAAAAAATAAATAATTATTTTTTCAATACGTATTGAAAAAAATCACAACAAATAGAATAGAATAAAATAAAATCAAATAAAATAGTGTATTATGTTGAAAGTCTCAGTTAGAATTATCTTTAAAAAATGCAAAGAAAAAGTTTTTGGTCGGATTAGAAAACAATCCTTCAAATCTTTCGCTAATTTTTTAGAGGAGAGATTTTGAAAACTGGTTTTAAGAAAAAGCCTTATTGGCAAAATGAACATTTTTTTTTTTACAGTTTTTTGACATCAAAAAATAAACTTTTTAGGTATAAAAACTGCTCTAGTTTTCTTTCTTTTCACTTTATTGAGGCTCTTTTTCTTACTACAAGTTTTTTTCTTATCTTTCTATAAAAAACTGAAACAGTTTTACTATAAAAAAAAAATACTTTTAGTGCAAAAAAAAAAACCATTTGCCTAATTAAATTTTTTTTTTGGGCTTTTTTGTCAAAAAATCTAAAAACGCTTTTTAGAGAGAAAAAAAAAAAGAAAAGAAAACTTCTTTCCCCAATCAGCACTCGAATTATCGTTGTCGTTGACGCATCTTCCACCAAACCAGAACCCAGTGGCCAACTTTGACCAGCCTCCACCACCTTATGTATCAACAACTATTTCAACAAAATTTTCAAACAACCAAAATCAAATTACTAATTCCTTATTTTCTCTGCAGAAACCCCAGATCCCAGATTTTCTTCTTCTTGGGGTTTGCTCATCTCTTGTGAGTTTTTGATCCAAGAACGGGACCTTCAGGTTTGGCTTCTCCTGCTCTTTCTGGGTTCCCATAAATCTATTCCTAAACCTTCTGTTTTTCTTTTATTTTCTTTTCTTTTCATTTCTTTAATGTAATGGAATATAAGCATTAAATTCCGAGACTGAATTTTAATATTCCTACTTCTTTTTTTTAATGCATTTTTTCTTTCCTTTGGGGGATTGCTGATCTGGGCTTGCTTTTTTGCATATTGACTGAGAATTAGAGAAACCATTGCCTCTTTGAACTTTTTTAACTAGGGTGTTTTGGAGAGTGCTTGGAACCTGCAAAGAGTGTAGAGCTTACAGCGTGAAGCACAAGTATGCTACGATGTTAAAGCTCTCATATTGTGGTTCAAACTATCGTGGTTTGAACTCTTTTCGCAAGCACCCCTAATTGTTTTTTATCTGGGTGTTTGTGCATGATACTCTTGCTAAATCTGGTTTCAATTGATCTGTACTTTTTTGTGTTTTCTCTGTTTGTTTAGTTTGATGAGTTTGAGAACTGCAAGATTTGTCATTGTGTGATCGATTTCTTGTTCCAATCTTGCCTATGATTTGGTTAAATTGTATAATTTTATATATTTTTTTTATTTACTTTGTCTAATCATACTCTTGTCCAATTATTTAACTTTTGGATGAAATGGACCTTGGTAGTTTACTTTTAATCAACTGTAGTGCGATTTTTTTTTTTAATTCTTTGTTAAAGAATTAGATATGGCAATTTCATTCAGCTGAACTAAATATTACAGTTATAATTCGTGGATGTACCAATATTGATAGAATAATCAAAACAATTATACCATTGCCTGTACCAAAAAACAAGGATGATTTCTCCATGTACCCATTCCGATTAGCGTGTACTGTTGAGTTTTGGACATTAGAACGAGGAAGACAGTTCTAGTTAACCTGAACGGTCATGTCCGTTCTTTAGATTTATTATTTTGGTGAAAAGTTGAATGTGGAATTTTGTTGACATCTATAAAAACACAGTGCTAAGACTTGATAGTTGAATTGTCACTGAGGTCGTATTCTGTATGATACTATCAAGTATCAATTAACTTCCTTGAAGACTCGGAATTTCTTGTATGATCCTGCTAATATATACTCTGTATGGACATGAAAAATTAGCTTTTGTTTGACATCTTCAAGTTATGTTTGTGCCTCTTTCCTCAATGTTTTGTAAATCCCCATATTTTGGGAGAAATATGAATCTATTCTCAATATCTATTATCACTATTGAGCAGGGAAAAAATATGGCGCCACCCTCAAACCTCACAAGAATAGGACTTGCCGGTTTGGCTGTCATGGGCCAGAATTTGGCCCTTAACATTGCTGAAAAAGGTTTCCCTATTTCTGTATATAACAGAACCACTACCAAAGTTGATGAAACTGTTGAACGAGCCAAAAAGGAAGGCAATCTTCCTCTGTTTGGATTCCATGACCCTGAATCATTTGTTAGATCAATTCAAAAGCCTCGAGTTATAATCATGCTTGTCAAGGCTGGGGCACCTGTTGATCAGACGATAAAGACCCTCTCTGCTTACTTGGAGAAAGGGGACTGTATAATTGATGGTGGTAACGAGTGGTATGAAAACACCGAGAGGAGGGAGAAAGCCATGGCTGAATTGGGTCTTCTTTACCTTGGAATGGGTGTTTCAGGTGGTGAGGAGGGCGCTCGAAATGGGCCTTCTTTGATGCCCGGAGGATCCGTTGAGGCTTATAAATACATAGAAGACATTCTTCTTAAGGTGGCAGCTCAAGTTCCGGACAGTGGACCCTGTGTGACCTACATTGGCAAAGGAGGGTCTGGCAACTTTGTTAAGATGGTTCACAATGGGATTGAATACGGTGACATGCAGCTGATAGCTGAGGCTTATGATGTGCTTAAGTCAGTTGGAAAGCTGTCGAACGACGAGCTGCAAAGTGTTTTCTCAGAATGGAACAAGGGAGAGCTTCTCAGCTTCTTGATTGAGATCACTGCAGATATTTTTGGTATTAAGGATGATAAGGGGGATGGTTATTTGGTTGACAAGGTTTTAGACAAGACAGGAATGAAGGGTACTGGCAAATGGACCGTACAACAAGCTGCTGAACTATCTGTTGCAGCTCCCACAATTGCATCTTCCTTGGATTCAAGATTTCTGAGTGGGCTAAAGGAGGAACGTGTTGAAGCGGCCAAAGTATTCAAATCTGGTGGTTTTGGTGATGTCTTGGCTGAATCAGAGGTGGACAAGGCAAAGTTGATTGACGATGTGAGGCAAGCTCTCTATGCCTCCAAGATCTGTAGTTATGCACAGGGGATGAATCTGATCCGTGCAAAGAGTATCGAAAAGGGATGGGGCTTAAAGCTTGGGGAATTGGCTAGGATTTGGAAGGGAGGTTGCATCATCCGTGCCATTTTCCTCGACAGAATTAAGAAGGCATATGATAGGAATGCTGACCTTGCAAACCTTCTCGTGGACCCAGAGTTTGCAAAGGAAATCATTGAGCGGCAGTCTGCCTGGCGAAGAGTCATATGCCTTGCTATCAACTCGGGCATTAGTACCCCTGGTATGTCCTCTAGTCTTGCTTATTTTGATACTTACAGAAGGGAAAGGTTGCCGGCTAATTTGGTCCAAGCTCAGAGAGATTATTTTGGCGCCCACACATATGAAAGAACTGACTGTGAAGGATCTTTCCACACCGAATGGTTCAAGATTGCTAAGCAGTTGAAGAACTAAGTCCATTTTGGTTAAGATGCTGATGAATCAGAATCTTTGTTTCTCACAATAATTTCTGCTCACTCGATGCTGGGCAGACGATATATCACAAATAAAACATCTGAATTTTCATCAATTATTACAAGTTCTATATTCCCAAGTCTGCTAGTTGTGGTTGTGCTTTAGCAGATCTGTTTCTTTTATTTTGTCATTTGCCTAATCCTTTAGCTTCATTACATATTGATTCAGTTTATTGCCCCATTTTGTTTTGGGGTGCTGAACTGTGGAACATGACATTTGGGGTTCAAATTTACATAAAGTTGCTTGTGTTATTTTTTTAGCTGTTTCTGTCTCATGTGATTAGTTTGTTTCTTTTTGCAAACATTAACCAAATACTGCTTTTGTTAAAGAATGATCAACCAATGTGCCTACTGTAACTCTCACTGGAGTTGACAGATTACTTTTGATCATATAGGAGAAAGCCTGACCTGATTGTAAAATATTCAACTTGAATTTGGTTTGACTTTAAACTACAGAGCTTGATCTAGTTGTTCCTTAAACAACGATTCGCATTGAACCTCTTCCGTTGGCAATACCTGCTGTTTTTTGTTTCCGAGCGCCGGACAAAATTCCTCCGGTCGTCAGCCAGGTGTGGGTGATGCAACAATCTTTTAGAGAATCCTTCCAGAATAGAACAGGCTAAGCTGTACCACACTAGAGAGGGTCTAAATATAAGACAAACCCAAACCCTGGGCACATTCTTATATACTTTTAAAGCATATCCTTGGATACAGAGAACATAGTTGAATCTTCCTATTGAGATTATATAGTCTCATTGAGATGACTTTCTAAAGCTTGTTTATCTGCATTTTCTATGATTTCTCTTTCTGTCGTCTTCCAAAAAGCAGGCTAATATCTTCTGTTTATGCCTTTCTTTGGAGTGGAATATTTATTATTTCTTTAATCATATGATTTTGTGCTAAATGTGGTACGAGATTCTTAAGCTTGAGGTACAACCAATACGTGGTATTTGCCAAGCTGTTGGCATTCCAAACCCCGATAGAAGATCAGGTTACACAAGTCACAAAATGTCTGGTTTGTCACTGCAAAATGCCTACCTTATTCCTTAATGGTTGTCATTTTGTCTTTCTATGTTATCTTTCTTCTTTCCAGCACAACAGACACCCTGTTAGTTCATAGCTTAATGGAGACATCAAACTTAGGTGATTACAATTTGGAAGTTTTGTAATGGAGTAATATACCAGTCCTATAAAAAAAATTCTTGTGAAAAGTTACTTGTCACCTTTATAGCTTCGTTGTAATACAGTACCTTGGAAGCTTACATATCATGTCTCTGGAGTATATATAAATTTTTGTGAATTATATAAGTCAAATTAAGATGACTGTAACTTTTTTCCCTTTTTTTTTTTGGCTAAAATAAGATGACTGAACTTGAACCTTTGCCTGAATTTCTCAAAACCGATATTGGTTTAATTGCTAAAATATAGCTTATTTTAATCATTCAGAAACGTGGGAAGAGTATCAAAAGAGGATCTAATGTTGTGCCAAGAAAATGAGAAATTCAATTTATGATTCTTCTGCTTCTAGGCATATTTGTCTGCAGGCATATCTACATTTTCACTCATCTGACGTAGATTTATCTGAAAAACTAACTTCCATAAATTTTATTTTTTATTTAAAAAAAAAAGAACTACATTGAAACTTGTGAACAATGGAAGTTCAGCAAACATCTTTGGTGTGAATTCTGAACGGAGTCTGAGAAGAACAGACACATAATACATTTGAATGTGACCAGTACTGGTGCTTTTCTCAATGTTACAAGTAAGCAGCATACGTTTCATTTTCTTCTGGTACTCATTTTCTTTTTTGCTTGTGTTCTTTTGAGAAGAATGCTTCTTGTCATGCTTGAGACGAGAAGCATCTTGCTGGTCTTTCCTCCGAGAACGCAGGCCTTGATGATGAGTAGGCCCTGAAGAAGCATCAGAAGCCATCGAATCATCACTGCCAGTGTCATCTTCGTCATTCTCAGCATATCTGTGATATGCGAGATGCTTCTTTTTGTCGTTATCATCGTCGCCATTGAAATCGGCATCATCTTCCTGCATGGTCCACCCTGATTCACTGCTGCTACATCCTTCGGTACTCATTGTGTGTTTGTAAGAAGACGACGATCCGCTAATTCAGAACAAGATAGTGACTCGAAAGAGAGAGAGAAAAGAGGTAATGGGTATGAAATGAAGTAGGTGAAACTTGTATATGATATTAGCACTATGATTCAACTAGCATGGAGCAGCTCATTATGACATGAAAGTGCCATAAATTTGTGAGATGTATAGTGATGTTTGAGGGCTCAAAACCTCGTGCTAAACAAATTTAAAGAGGTGAAAAAGGAAAGAAAAGAAAAGAAAGGGCATAAAAAAACAAAAGGGGTTGTTGCTCTCTCCATAAAAAAAATATATAAAAAGTTGTTTTTCACTTTTGTGATTGTCAACTAGAGAAAACTAAAACAAC
The DNA here is from genome assembly GCA_025403435.1 of Artocarpus heterophyllus. NCBI lineage: Eukaryota > Viridiplantae > Streptophyta > Magnoliopsida > Rosales > Moraceae > Artocarpus > Artocarpus heterophyllus. Next base: position 6,208,796 of record CM046347.1, on the reverse strand, counting down.
CCCATGTTCTTACACATTGTTATATAGTAGAGCAAAGGCGTTTTTCACTCTCTACATACTATATTCCACATCATTCTGTGTCTTGCCACTGGCATATGCCTTTCCTATTTCATGTTCCTAGACAAATTTGTTAAGAATATGCCTTTCCTATTTCATGTTCCTAGATAAATTTTGCAGAGAACTTGTAACTGAAAGTTTTTTTTTTTTTTTTTGAGGGTTTAGAAACTAAGTTGGAATATGAAATGGAAACCTAAACACTATAATACGTGAAAGTTTTACATTGTAGCATGTTTTTACTTTACAATATAATATGTAAAGGCTTATAATGTCACAGTTGAAACTTTGATGTTGAAACTTATTTGTCAAAGTCTTTGTTTTTAAAAATCTGACCAATGTCATTTCGCTTGTTGGAGGTATAAGTTAGAAAGAGAACATCATTTTTGGTTACAGACAAAATCAAAGAGGGAAAAAAACCTTTTCTTTAATCTATTAACTTTTTTTTTCATCCCTTAACTAATTATCCTTGGATATGCACCTGAAATATTCAGATATCCCATTTTCAAAAAAATAAAATAAAATTGTGATGAATTGTGATACTCCAATCACAATCCCCGATTTGATATGGTCAAGTTTTTCATGCACACTCAAGTTTTCTTTTTCAATTTTCATCCTCAAGTGGTTGTTGAAGATCTTTGTCTAGGAATTGAAAGGAATACAGAAATAATATATATACAAAAACTATGGTGGATAAGAATTGAACACCTCATTACATACGTGTGTATATATACATATATATATATATATATGTTTAAACTGTAAACTGTAAAGTGTTGGTCAATTTGTACAGTATCCAACGTACTCCTTGTACTTATTTTTCCCGCTGCTAATCATTTCGGTGATTGCAACGTGAACATCATTTCCAATGCTTTTTACCACAAAACTTTGGGCGCTTCAGCATGGCCCGGGCTGCAGGCCGCTCCTCTCAATGGGGTGAGCCTCATTGGGTGAATCCTACTATAGCTTGCTTGGGTGAAAAAAAGGTTTTTCGAAACTTTTGTATACTGAACATGCAGATTTTACAATTAACTTACCTAATTTAATTCAAACTCGACAAAGTTGACAACTAATTCAACCCGACCTAATTCCAGGTTTTATTGGGTGGGTTTATTTTGAGAAATTCTAACCCAACCTATCCTAACATGAACCTATCCAATATTTTTTTTTTCCAGTGTTTTATAAATATATGGAAATCTAATTAAGGAATTATCATATGACCTTATAAAAACTTTAGTGACATTTGTCTTGACTAAAAAATTAAGCCTCTATATAGGAGTATGGTTTAGATAATGTCAAACGAAGTTGAATCTCAAGTTAATTTTTGTGTTTTTTGTTTATGTTGCGATTAGAGTAAGACAATCCATAACAACTTTTTTATTTTTTAATTTATTGAGATAATTTTAGACTTTTAGAATACCAATATGAGGTTTAGCTTTTAATTTATTTTGAGTTAAATCTTTAGTTTTGATTTTTTTTTCTTTTTATATTACTCAACCCAATCAACCTACCAAAACTTTAGTTGAGTAGGTTAAAATTGAAATTAACTTAAACTTTAATTGGGTGGATTGAGATTTTTAAAAAACTCACCCAATTTATCCCATATTTATTTCATTTTTGTACATTTTCTTGCTAAAATGTACACAATCTGTAACATTTTTCTTTTTCCTTTTTTTTTTCCTCTCTCTCTTCCACAAGTAAATGGACAATAATTTTGGAACCGTGTGAAGATTGTCAAAAAATAATAATAATAATAATAAGAAAAGGGTGAAATGGCTGTACTAGCCTTAATTGCCCACCAGTACAATAGAGTTGTTCCCCACCAAAATCTCTCTTCTATTTTGTTGCAATATTCTACCATAACCTTTTGTTTTCCTTTTTTAAATAACATAATCTTGACTCTGCAATGCCAACCGGGTCTATGTGAGAATTACATTTAACACGTTTTTTTAGTGATGTTTGTTATAATCTATAGGTTGGACTTAAGCTGGATGAGAATTACGAATTGAATTGTGCATTAATTGTTGTAATCGTGGCACACAGTACTTGTAATGCTTTTCTTTTTCTTTGTGACCATGTGATCGACCAAATTCAATTTTCTTTCTAATGAAAAAAAGGGAAAATCCCTCTTCATTTGTTTAATAATAGTCACGAGTAAAATGAAACACACAATATTTTCTTTAAAACCAACCAAAAAAAAAAGAAAGAAGAAGAATCATACAATTTGTAAAAATATAAATAATTACGTTTTGTGGCTCGTTTCGTTCATAGCTTAGATCAGAAATCTAAATTTGTTTGAACTTTTAGAAGGTGAATTATACAATTAGACTTGTCTAAAGGGCAATGATTGCTCTTAGAAATTGATTGTGTGTGAGAGTCAATTAGTCTCGAGTCGACTTGAAACAAGAATAAAGCATAATGAAAAGGTCCACTGTAGGGTTGAGTAGAAAAAAAGAGAGAGAGAGAAGGAGGGGGGGTTTTAGAGAGAGAATTAGAGAGAGTGGGTAAATATTCGAGATACAATGTGTACAAATTTTGGGATCAATCTCACATTTATAAGGGATGAATTGAGCCTTCTAGTTTCCTGATTCTTAAAGTGATTTCATGTTGACTGGAGAGGGATAGTTTCCTCTATTGATTCGAGTTGTTTTCCATTTTCTTGTTTCATTATTTAGTTTGAGGTTGCTTTTTCTCCAAGTTTATCTAATTTTTACCTTTATTTTTTGATTTAGCTACTTTGGTCTTAGTAGTCTTGAAGGATTTTTCTTTTCGATTTATCCCAAATAGGTCCGCTGGTCTTTAGTCAACTATTGCCTCTGGTAGATTTGGCTAGTCGACATTCTACAATCGACGCTTTCTGGTGATGAACTAACATGTGTATGGTATATGGCAAAGAGTAAGGTGCTATTTTTACCCCAATAAAATTTTTGTGAGAGAAACATTATAGCAAAAAATATTTAAATAAAACTTTTTAATTCAAACCAATTAAACATACAGGAAGTTAATGTTTATAAATTACAATATATTTGTCCAAAAACAAAGTTTTGGATACTCCGTTTATTGCATATGTCAAGTTCTTCTTCTTCTTTTTTTTCTTGTTTTTTTCTTGGTTGCAGAATTTTTATTGGAAAAAGGGATACTAGGATCCTTTATTTATTTCTTAAAGCATCGTTTTTTTTTTTAAAAAAAAAGTCTATTCACAACCTAAATATTTCTAAAGGCATACAAACTAAAAAAATATTATATTGAAAATTTCAAATTATGTTTTTTTTTTATATTAGAATTTATTATATTCTTAAAATACTCCTATAGTACACCCCAACAAACAATTAGTATTAAAGAAGAGCCAAATCTCATTCCTTATATTGTGCAAACAATCTTCATATTTCTAGTCACATTCTTTTAAAAATTTCCAAGTCTATAACTTTCTCTTTCTCTTTTTATTTTTTTATTTTTTATTTTTGCTAAATCTTAATGTCTTTAACTTCCACGTCTATAACTTCCCCTTAGCTCCTAAATGTTAAGGTTTTTTATTTTTTTGAATTCAAGATATTTAAAGTTCAAACCTTAGTTCAAAGAAAAAATACATATATAAAAAGAATTCTTTCATGTCAGCTATGTACGTACATAAATATTGAACCTTGAATATCTTAGGCAAAAAATTAAAAAAACAAAAAAAGAAAAAAAAAGAAAAAAAAAGTGTGCAAGTAAAACATGAACACGTTGAAGAAGGCTGTATCAATTTATTAATTCAAATGATAAAACAAAAATGAAATCTTGGCGGTTAATAAAAAAAGAACTACGTTACTGAAAATATGGGAGAGTTACATCAACCAATATATATATATATATATATATATATATGAGAGAAGGGATTTGGTTATGTTGTGGTGTATTAAAGAGGTATTTTAAGAATATAATAGATTCTAATATTAAAAAACATAATTTTACATTTTAAATAAAATATATTTTTTCTAGTTTGGGGACATTAGAAATATTTGGGATGTGAATAGAATTTTTTTTTTTTTTTTTTGTTGGATTTTGATTACTGATGATGAGGGATCTCTGGCCCAAGTTCACTTCAAGTAACTTTGGAACTTACGCCCAACGGACAGAACAAACGTGGATTGAGGTGCCGAGGTGGAACTTTGTCAGGTAAGAAAATAAACCAGAAAATAACATTTAAAAAAAAAAACATAAAGAACTAAACAACATGTTCTAAAATATATTTACATAAATGACTAATTATAAGACTTTAAATCTAAAATTATCTATATATTATTTTAATTATAAAAGTATCTACCGTGTTACATTTAAAGACCATTATAACTTTAAATTGTAATAAGAAATGATTAACTTTTATAGTTTTCTTTTTAAAACGTAATTAATGAAAAAAAACCATGATATTTTATAATGAATAAATAATTGTACTAATTAGAGTTAAAAAAGAAAAAACAAGCAATTAATTCTAGATCTCTACAATTTTTTAAAAGTAAAAATGATTTATTATTACTTAAAAAAATAGGATCACTATCTAATTAAGAAAAAGGAAACAGATGCTACATAATGATGGATGAATTGTATTGAATAGAGTAAAAAGAAAAAAAATGAAATAATTAATTCCAAAATGCTCCATTATTTTCTTAAGAAAAACTTCTTTATTAAAACCAAAATTGAAACTAAAAAATTCAAACAGAAAAATAGGGAAAAAAAAAGAAGAAACTACCCGTTTCAACATAAGTTAAAACGAACTGAACTAATTAAATTTCAAAACCTTTTTCATTATATATAGTGGAGATGATTATGCTGATGACTTCAGGTAACTTTTTTTTTGGGACTAATAATGATAATAGTAGCGCTATGTAAGCATTATATAAATATATATAATTAACTCTCCGTCATGATAACGACGGTTTTTAATCTTAAATATATAAATATGTATGAACGTTTCTCATTCAATTATTAAACATGTCTTTGGTAATATTATTTTCATTATGGTAAAATTGAGATCATTACGGCTTTGGCTGACTTTGTTTTTGCACTCATTATGGTAAAGATGAGATCAACGCTAATGACAGCAAACATATAAGGAACAACCTTCCTTTAAGAAAATGTTAATAGGGAGAATGAGGAGATTAGACTATCATTAATTAATAATAAAAATAAAAGACCAAAATGTAACAATGTTTAGTAAGTACCTCATTTAGATTAAAATAAAATTTATTTTTGTATGAAATGATGTAGAAAAAGACACAAAGCAACAACAAGATAATGAAAAACAAAAACGAAAAGAAAGGGAAGAAAAATGAAGAAAAAGAATGAGGTAAAATTAGAAAATTAAATGTTTTAACAGTGGACGTGATTGCAAAAATGTTATACACTTAAATATTTTTAAAAGTGTGCAATTTGGTATATTAAAATTGAAATTGTGTTATTTGGTTCAATTTCCCTTGTTAATATTATGTATTGGGCTTCTCTTCAATGAAGTAAACATGTTTTTATTCTTAGACGAATATGTGATGTTTTATATACTACTATTTTACAAGATTCTATCTTTTTATATAATGTACAGCTCCTTCTTATCGTATTGACACTTTAATACTTAAACATACTGATATATATATATATATATATATATATATATATATATATATATATATATATATATATGAGCGCGTTTCCATGCATTGTTATCTATGCTCCTAACAAAAAATATATATATTATGATAATGAATATATCTTCACATAATGAAATCTACCATTATTTATTACTTTGTTTTCTAAAAAACCTAAATTAACCAATAAAACTACCAAAAAAAAATGAAAAAGTCCTTGAAAACAAAATGATCAAACGACCATGTATTATTTTTTGATTTTTCTGCTTCTTTGAACCTCTAAAAGTGTCATTGAGGTTTGTTAGGATATTGCATGACTTTCGATTGTTTTGAAGCTGCCACATCGTCCGCATCTGTTCTTGATCACGGGGTCAATAGCAGTTACATTATTGTCGGCCTTCATTGCACCAAAAAAATGTTTAAGGAGCTGCAAAAATTTTTTATTGTCGAAATTTGAAACTATAATTAAAATAACAGATGAAAAATGTTAAAGAACCAGCAAATACTTTTCATTATTGAAATAAAACTTTAAGTATAATAAATGATGAAAAATGTTTAAGACATCGCCAATACTTTTTATTATTAAAATAAAAATATAACTATAATAAATAATGAAAAATGTTTAAGAACTTACTAGCACTTTTTATTAATGAAATGAAACTATAATTATGATAAATATTTTCATTATTGTAATTAAATTAATAATTAAAATAATGAACGAATATAAATAAATAGATAATTGTATTAAAAGATTGAAACAAATTTAAAATACATGATGAAATTTCATTACTATGATAAATATAACAAGGAAGAATTATAAAAAATGCATTGAAAACGTATCATTGTGTTCATTATCATAAATCTATAAGAATTATAACAATAAAGCAATATTTAATCTTCACCAAAAATACATGTATCTATATATATAATATACTCCCAATAGCATAATGTCATTATAAATAAGAACGAGTAGAAAAGTTTACATTATATTATTCACGGACTCCTTGTTGTAACAAATATATGATAATGATTAGAAATAGAAAATAATAAAACAAAAAAGAAATAGAAAATTAGAAAATAAATTTGCTAACTCATGCCGAATTTACCCAAATCTAAAAATGAAAAAAAGAAGAAGAAGAGAACACTTACAATTCAAACTTACCTATAATACCAAAACATACCAGAGAATCACAATTCCAACAGCATTAAGTAAATTGGCTTCAAAATACAATTAAAAGACCACTAAAGAATGGATAATATTGGAGACAAACCATCCTGGTACGACAAATCAAACCAATGACAGAGAGGTAAAGACATCATTTAGAAGGGAAAAAACAAGTGCAACATCAAATAGAAACATTAAAGGATGAGATCATCAATACCTGATGCAATATGTGTAACTAAAATGAAATCACATAATCGGACTCGTCAAAACGCTGAAGAAGAAATTTGAGTGAAAATTCAAAAAGTGACGGTGGGAGGAAAAATGAGTTGAAAAAACCTACCGGTATTAAATCAGTTGATTGGAAGTAGACAAATTTAGATTCAGTAAGCTAAAAACAGACAATTTATGTAAATATTTTAAATGTTTAAAGTAAACGGTATGTTTGTTACGTGAATAATAAATTCTAGTAAATAAATTATTTACTTAATAAATGCTTTTTACTTCAAATATTTTAAAACTTGCTATTTACTCCAAAAATTAAAAAAAAAAAACTATTTGTCTATTTCTTCCAAATTATATTACATGTTAAATTTATAAGAATAGAATTAAAATTTGCAATTTCTTAAATAGTGATTATTATGATATTCATTTTTTATATTACAAGATTACTTAGTAATTATTTTTATTTCAGTTTTCTTTATTTATTAAAATATTCTATTTTTTTCCATAATTTAATCTCACTAGTAACAAGTTTGCCATATGTCTAATCTTCTTGTTGATCAAATTAAAGGAAAATTCCAAATCTAGAGAAAAGCGCCATTGTTATTACTATTTTTCAAATAATACTAGATTTATGCCATAATTTTCTCATATTTGTGTATTTAAACAAGCTTAATTATGAAAGAATGGCATAAAGAGACAAATTAAGTAGCACATCATTTAATTTTTTTTGCAAATAATTTGAAGGAGATATTTTATTAATTTCATCTTTTAAAACTTACTTTTTATAAATAACTAAACTTGTAAATACAACTTAAACATGTCGTGTGAGTACAAGTATGGCATAATTTTTTTAAATATAGACATGAATAAATACATTTTTAAAAATGTGAAATAACATGTAATTTTCTCCAATTCTGAAAGAGTCTTAGCGCAAATCAAACCAAAAATTGAAGAAATAACCACAACAAATATCCATTAAGATGCAAACATCCCTGTCTTTTTCATCCTCCTTTTTGTCTTGTCTAATTTTTGTTTATTTTCAAACCGATTTCATATATATTCAAGTTGCCTGCATTTAAACAAAAAAAAAAAAAAAGATCCCAAAAAAAAAAACCTACTCATAATTAGATAATTTTCCAAAGCACATTCCTCGTATGGAGATCCAAATATGTAAGATGTCGACATAGCTGAGATGGTCAAACTGCGCCAATTTTCAGGCACTGATCCGACACGGCAATGGGCCATGGGAAACCACATTCTTAGACACATCCCTGCTTTTGTGTTCTAGAAATACTTCTGTGCCACTACCAAAACTTTTTTGAGACAACTTAAAGCCCAACTCCTTCCCCTGTAGTTGAATTTGATCTGCCACTAATTGGTTCATGAGAAAAACCTTGCATGTATTTTTAGTTCTACCGACTCAAAAAGTATTAGTCCAATCAAAAAGAAGCCACAAGTTCTTTTTTTTTTTTTTTTACCTTGTAACTATCATTTCGGGATAAGATGAAATTGGTCTACTAAACATTTGTATAAATCGCGTTCAAGCACTTGAAGATGGTTATAAAGAAAAGTAGTGGTCTATATGACTCTAGAACTGTGAATACTTAGCCGCAAAGGAGAAATAACAATGACGAAAATAATACAAGATTATTAGAATCAATCGTTGCCCCTAGTGTAATAATTGTTGGAATTAAAATATGAAACGCAGCGGAAGGAATTGATCGTTAACAAACAAAAATTTTCTGAAAACTTTGTTCATTAGGAATAGATATATAATTTTAATTATAGAAAGCTTTATGTAATTTTACAAACCTTTTGAAGACTATCCGGGTATCCTAGCTTTCCTCTTTGACACCATAATCTTCCAATCCAAACCTCCATACCAATAGAAAGACGAGTAGGCGTCAAATTGTAAGAATGAATTTTCTTCACACTTTTCTGAATTTACTATATACTCAACACATAAGATAGCAGACCTTTTTTTCAGAGAAGAACTCTCAGTTTTTCTCTTTGAATATTTTGCAAAAATTACGTGAATGAAAAAAAACTTCTAAAATAACTGTTATTTCTCCCTTTTTATATCTAAGCCATTAGTAAAATTTTCAATTAATTTCTAATTTGAAATAACCACCATTTCAGATATACGAGGAAATGATATATTTCACATGATTGTTACCCTTTTTCCTTTCCTTTTTCCCCTTTTTTTTCAACGAATCACGTTTTTATTTGTTTAACATATATGTATATATATAAAGGTAAAAGGTAAATGTTTACTTTTTATTATATATATATATATATATATATATATATATATATTCACGTTTAACAAAAACGTGATTTTCATTTTTTTTTAACAAATCACTTTAACGTGATTCTTATATATATATATATATAAAGAAAAACGTAAGGTAAACTTTATATAATATATATATATATATATATATTAATAACTAATAAAATCTAATATATAAAAAGATTTGATTCAAAACCCTATATCTATATATATCTATATCTAAAATCAAAAATAAATCACATTTATTTAAGAATAGATTTTAAAACCAATCAATTAATTAAGTAACTAATGCTCAATTAAATGTGACAGCATTTATCACATCACATTATGTGTCACAGAGAACATTTTTCTATGTTACATAAATAATTCAAGTGTAAAATAATTAATTCAGAATTCAATAATTCCAAACTAAATATGTATAATTCATTCTATGCATAAATCCATTATAGTGTTACAAAGGTGGTATTGGGGACCTATGGACCTATAACCCAAACTCTAATAAATTTGACATTTAATCAAACTCTTTAATTAATGTGCCAAATTTATTAGTTTCAGTGTTACTCTACTAAAAACCTGAACTGAACTCTTGAGATTATAGTAAAATTACTCAAAGAAAATTAACGAGTAGGTCATTGATATAATCATTACATATAAGTCAGTCCTCTATAAATAGTTCATAATAAGAGCTAGGTTTAATTTCCGTTCACCTCTCTTATTACATCTTTATCTTTGAGTTTCAATAATCCTCTAATTAACAGTTAATTCATAATCTTATTATGAACGAGCATTTTACTGTTCAAACATTGAATTATCACTCAAGAGAACTATTTTTCTAACTTCCATAGGGAAGGAATAGATTCCATATCAATATAATATTATTCTCAGCCATTTATTACATTATGTTTCCAAGATGCTAAGTTATGATCTGTGCTTAAACAAATCTTACCATGCAAGTCAAAAAACATAATGTCATAAATAGGAGTCTGATAAATACTCAGGATTAATACTGTCAAATATATGATCATCATAGTTATAAATTTGAATACTCTATTTGTAACGGATGATTATTAGAGATTCATAATTTATCTAGTCCAGTCCTATATAATCTCATTATATAATGTACCTCCAATCCAATGTCTCTACATTAATAGCCCGGATAATGACTATTTTATTTTAAATGAGATTGGACCGTACTTGTAATATTTAATTAAAGATCCTAAACTTTAATTAATTATTATGGACTATTTAGATTATTATCTATAAATTTTATCCCTAAGCAAATAACACTTATATGCTAAATTTATAGTCACATAAATAATCAAGAAATTTTCTTGATGTTTATAAATGTATTCATAATACATATAAGCAACCACAATAATAATAAATGTCACTTTATTTATTTATTAACAATATATACAATGTCACAGCTTTTAGGGCACCAAACCCAACAATAATAGTCTCTCATCTCCCAAAGTTAAAAGGTGTCTTTGAGTAGACCCTAGCTCCACTACTTTTCCAGTTACTATAACCCTTCCACTAGCATGTTAGTAAAAATCTTCATTAAATGACACTATGTGACATGATTAATGTCACAACCCGCCTTTTTGGGCTGTGATAAAACTCTTTCTTACTTACTTTAGGGCAAAAATTTAGGAATTTTTTTTTTAAAAACAGAAATAAATAATTTACTTACATTAACTTGATAATTCTCAAAATACTTTCACATACTTGTATTTACATAATTAATACTTTTACTTTCATAACATCTTTCTTTTAAACATTTCATATCAAAATAACTTTAAACATACGTAGCGGAAAACATTACAGCAACGGACTCCATACCCAATCTGCACATCATCCACCCCTCCGCCAGCTCACCATTTGAACTTATTCTGACCTTCTCGTCGGAATACCTACAGCATGAAATACTTAATGAGCTAACGCCCAGTAAGTCCCATAAATCCCACATGGATATTCATATGAATGCATGAATCAATTATGCTTTCTTATAAATTTTCTTTATCCTCATCATTTCTTATCTTTATTAGGGCCCAAGTATTCGTACCATTGCGCAATTTCATTTAGGTCTACGTAACACCGTGACCGTAACATATAATTTAAACTCCCCTTGAGTTAGGAGTCGGTACGACACTTTTCTTAATTTCTGGTGATACATTTACCAGTCCCTTTATTATGGTTGACATACCATGCATGAAGTGATAATCACATATTATCCATGAAACATAAATTCTCTTGCATAGCATAGTACACACAGGTACTTACTTTTTATACACACTGGTACACATTAATATACGCACAGGTATATAGCATAATGTACTCACAGGTACTTAACATAAAATGTACACACAGATACCTACTTTATACATACTCAAGTATTTATCATTGTACATACAGATACGAAATCATGATACACATGCTCATTTTCATTATTTTACACACAGGTACAAAATCATGGTACACATGCTCATTTTCATTATTGTACACACAGGTACAAAATCATGGTACACATGCTTATTTTCATTATTGTACTTACAGGTACATAACATCTTGTACACACTGGTACACATTAATATGCTCACAATTATTCATACATGACTATACCCCTAGGTATTCATATCATGGCAAACATACAAGTTTACACTTAATTATACGCACAGGTATACATATACATACATTTCTTTCTAAACCTATATTTCATACTGTAGGTGGGAAGAGTACTTACTTGATGCGAATGTCGGGCAACTTAACCTCGATTTCCCTTCTCCTAGACTCCTAGGATCCTGTTGGCCAATTACAAAGCCATTAGCCAAATTTCACTATGTTTCGATACGAAACATCCGTTAGTTAACAAATTGAGTTGTATTACTATGTACAACTCTAAAAACCACTGGTTTATTTTTTTTTTATTTTTATCTAACTTTACCCTATCGTTTCTAACGAAGGGCGGGAACCCTTTCTAGTCATTTTCTTATTCCATTGGAAACATTTCAAAACGGTTCGGGTTATTTGGACAAAACTGACGATTTTGCCCTTCGTGGGTTTACTAACCTACCCGACCTCGATTTCGTTATTCTTACGAAAATAACCATATACTAATTTCAAAATAACACCTTAGTGGGTCAAATCTCTTTATTTTTCAATTATGCCCCCATTTTCATAAAACTTTGCGGTTTAGTTCCTGAACTGAAAATTTTGACGATTTTATCCCCGGGACTAAAATTTACTTCTTTGCATCAAAATTTCTTATTTTTCTCAAGGATCATTTTTACTTAAGGTACCATACCTTAAATCATTTTGAAAAAAATAATATTTTTACCATTTAACACTTTTTTCACTTTTAACATATTCTTGAAAAATCAGAAACTCACAAACGATTGAGTTTTTAGGCAAACCGCCCGCGTGGCCTAACATTTTCATCGAGATCTACAACTTTTGTGTTTTAACTTTTCCCAAAATCTCACTGTAAAGGGGCGTTTTTGACTATTTTCAAATCTGCCGAGAAGGAACTTTTTCTTTCAATTTAGTCCCTATGGCATTTTTACAAAAATCCGTTTCAAACTTGCAATTCTACCCCTGAAGAAACCATTCCATGCCTTAATCAACACATCCTCATGCTCAAACATCACTTTTGCAAAGTCAAACATCAAAGTTGCAAAAATAATACTTTTTGGAAAAATTGCCGTTTTGCACTATAAACCAAAGTTTCACAACTTAAACTTGCCATTCATCACATATACATGGAATTCCATCAAATATATGCTCAAAACCCCTCATGGGTTTGAAAGAATAAAAATCAAAACAAAATTCAAAACTTTAAACTTCAAAACTTACCCAAATAACACTTTTTGGATTTCTAACCTTCAAAGGCTTCTTGAACTTCTTCTTGGACTTCCTTTTCATGCAAAAATACCATGGATTAATTTTTGCCCTTTACCCATGAAAAATCCCTTGAAAACTCATGAAAAGTTTAGGATTTTACCTTAAACTTGTGGGAAAATCCTTGTACTTGCTTGTAAAACTTGTTCGGCGATATTTTTGCAAATTTTGGGGGCTGAGAAATTTTTTTAGAGACCTGGGTTATGGCTGCCAGAGCTTGGAAGGAAAGGAAAGAAAAGAAAATTGTGATAAACTTGCCATAAATGCATCCTTATCACATGTGGTGACTCAGGGTAACCCATGAGTATACCACTAGGTGTCACAAGGTGATTGGGCCACTTTTCTTGACATGTGGCCCAATAGAAAATCAAGGAGTGTCCACTTTGTGGAGTTAAAAATTTACACTGTGTAATTTTTCACCACACAGTATTTTTCCTATACTGTCGTGGTCAATTCAGTGTACTTTCTATCCTTAGACTGTATAAAAATATTTAACTTACTTTTCGTTTACTTTTGGAGGCCAATCATAACATTTTTCGTATCTGCGTTTTCATTTAGCAGTATTCTTATACTGCTTTGGCCTCCTTTCTACCCCTGGTTAGGGTTAGGACAACCTCTATGTCCTATTTACATTCTAATTATTCATTCGTTTATATCACAATTTCACAATTAATTGTGACATGAAATTCATTTTATGGATATTATGTACAAATCTCTGAGTCATCAAACTCATAAAATTTGTATTTTACAATATCCACCATTGCATTACATATGCCATAAAATTTGCAATCAATGCCGCTCATTCATATTTTATTGTAATTTTCACAAAAATTACTATTTTTACAAAGTTTCATATTTTTAAGAATAAATTCATTAATTAAACCTAATTAAATATTAGGTTTTATTGATGACGTTTCCTCGGTCATTACAATTAATGAGTTATATTTGGCACTAGCTAGTTAATAATAAATTACCAGCAAATATAATCCATGGTAGGAAGAGCAGTGCTCAAATGAATAGGGTGTTTCAAAAGTGAGTTGAAACTAAAAATCTTATAGCATGTGAGAGCTTTATATTGTAACATATATGTTTTTTTGAACAGGCATATTTTGTTTTACACTAAGTTAATTTGACGTTGTTTTGTTGTGCTATGTTGTGGACCAGATGCAAGTAGGTGTTTGGTAAATTTTTTCCAAAACTGTTATGAATATCAGAAGTAGAATCGTTAGTGTTTAATAAACTATGTGTAAAATTAATATGAAGATATATAATAAGAAAAATAAACATTCTTTATTAAGAATATTTATAGCTTCAATTTAAGTTTAAATTTTAAGGTCAACATAGTAATATATGTACATTAAATACTAAAAATATAATTTTATTTTTAAATAATAATATATTTTTAGAGAGTAAAGAAGAAATCACTCTAAAAAAGAGAGCACAACAACATTAAAAAGTATGATAGAAATACATTGTAAATCTTTGATAGTAATGTTATTTTAATTTGTTATAAATACGGGTAAATTTGGAGTTGTACATTATTATTAAGGTTAGTTCAGTAGCTTTAAATTATGATAATAGAAGTTGCTATAAAAAAACAACATCTAACCTGCACTTAAACTTATTTTGTTGGGCAGTAGTTTTTAGAAGTAACTTGATAAAAGCAAGTTTACCAAACACCTTAATTTATTATAGGCTATTACAGGTAGATATAGAAGCTAACACTTACCTCTATAATTTATGCTAAATGGGCCCACTATAGCATGTGAGAGCTTTGTATGGTTTGAATTAAAACTGATGAGTTTTAACTAATTTTGCTGAACACTTAGGAAAATAATGCACTTTTTGCAATAGGATATACCCTATTGTATAGTACAATCTTAAATGGTGTTTAGAAAGCCATTTCAAATTAGATGTTTGAACTTAAAACATTACAACAATTTAATTAATTTTATAAGAAAAAATACTATAATAAAATTGGTTTGAATCAAACTTTTTTTTGCTTCAAATCACTTTCCAAATGGGCTATTATTTAACATTTTATTCAGTAAAAGTCACATAAATTTTTTTCACACCACGATAAAATCTCGTTAGAATAAACGCGCAATAGAGCGTTGGGACCCTGGGGCTAATTGTCTATGGCACATAGTTTGAGAGTTGAAACTATAAGGTAACACTTGGAATATCCGAAGGATATTGCGAAATATCCGAGCCTCAAAGAATTTTATAGCCAAAAGGGTTTTGAAAATAAGCCCTCCCAAGTGCGCACCCATTAATTACAGTGTCCCCGAAATGATGTTTTTTTATAATGTAAAGTTATCCAACCATTTAATCCTTTATATCCCATGTATTGCATTTCCAAGCAGCCGCGTAGGTCCAATGAAATGTAGTCAATTACAAAGAACTACTTTTAGTGCACAAAAAGGTCAGTGCTTTTAATTAGGAATGAAAGCTTCGAAACAGCCGGTGGCCAATGAAGCTGCCGTTTGGTAATTTCCTCGAAAAAGTCATGGTGGAGACATATATATATATATATGCATATGTATGTATATATATAATATAGGTCGTGTCAATGGTAAACAAATTAGTAGTCACATGTCTCAAAGACGCCCAATGTTGTCCAATGGCATTAATTTTTAATTTACAAAAGTTTTAAAGTTGAAATGATGTTTAGATTGATGGGCTACTTCTTAATCTTCCTTCAATTGCTGTCCATGTACAACATGAGATGAAAGGACTGAGATTAAGAGTTTCTGTGTGGAATAAGAATAATAAGCTAAATTAATTTCTATAGTTTTTTTTTTTGGCTTGTAAAGTAAGAATGTCACGCCTAGGTTTAAAGTGTGAGAGGCATGCATCGTTCTAATTATTCTCCTGCTTAAACAGTTAATACTTAATATAGTTTTTTGAAGGGATTTATAACTTAGTATAGTATAATATAATTTTGAATGGTTTTACATATCTGATGAGAATATCTATGTCTTGGTATACGGAAGATGTAGAAATGCCAAATCTTTTTCCGAATATGATGTACAATAATGTCAGATATTATTGTCATTTTCACCAGAGATAATTTGTCAAATATATATGACAATAAACTATACAGCACTGTATCGGGTCGCCACGTTTACCATTAAAGACTTACAATAAATTTATGATATTTCTTTCTCGGTCATTATTTTCCCTTTATTAATTCTGAGAAGAAAAAAATGAGACACTGTTTTCCTAACTTGTATATACAAATCCTGTATTGTGAAAATTTTAATGCGCCACCACTATAAATAACGATATTGGAGAACTTTTTAGTGTTTAATTTAATTTTGAGAAGACAGCAAAACAATATTACTTCATGATAAATTACAACGTCACACACATATGTACATATATATATATATATATATATATATATATATGAGTTGTTTAATTTCTCATTTCCGACCCCTGACAACTCATTTCATTAAATTTAGGTAACGCAGTAGGTGAAATTCATTGCAATATTTAGAAATTAGACACCTGAAAAGGCTCATCTGAATTTATAACCGGTCGACGAAAATTAAAAGGTAAAGAGAGAAAAGAAAATATGCTATACTAATATTGCTCTCACTGCATTGCCAGCTTTTATATATATATATATATATTTATTTATTTATTTATTTATTTATTGTAAAACTCTGATCAGTTTGGTGAAGATTAATACGTATGTATATATATATATTGTATATGTATGCAGAAATATGCTTGAAAGTATAACGAAAACTGGAGAGAGAGAGAGAAAGAGAGAGAGAGAGAGAGATTTCAGCCAGTAACTCAGAACAATTGTACTCATAAATTTACACTAATATTCCCGCAGAAGCAAAAGAGAAGAATAAGAATAATAATAAAAAAAGAAAAAGACAACGCAAGAGAGAGAAACCTAATTAGGAGTAGTGCAACTATTTCGCTCTCTAACAGGAGCCAAAACTTTTAATATTAAGACCTACGTCTGATCGAAATCTTGATCAAACATCTCGCTGGTGGTCTTGATCATCATGATCACCATGATCATGATCATCAGTAGGAGTAGTACCGGAGGTGCTTATGATTACTTCCACAGGCGTGGCCAAGTACGCGGGGTTATTGTCTCCGGCCATGATGACCACGATCTTGGGCTCATCTGAATGAAGATCAACGGCGTTGATTGGCTTTTGAGGCTTCTGATCCTGATCACCATCGTCCCCGTGATCGGGAGCACGTCCACCGTAAGGGCGTTTACGGTAGGAGCAGATGAGCAGAACCAAGGCAACGGAGATGAGAAACAACATCGCGGCTAGGCTTCCGAAGAGGTAAGGAAGGGGAGATTTCCATATGTGAGTATTGACTGATGATGGTGGTGATGACGTGACGTTTATTGGTTCCCTTAATTCTCTCATTTTCTGATGATCAGAAATATGTAAATGATCTTTCTAGCTAATGGTGTTTTTTTTTTTTTTTTTTTGGTGATGTTTGCACTAATATTTTGCTGATGGGATGAAGCTGAAGGGTTTTGGTGGATGGTTATATTTATAGGGGGAAAAATGGATTTTGATCATGAATTTGCTTCGCTTGGCTAATGACTATAATGCCCTTAGATCATGTGTTTGAAAGGAAGATTCTTTTTTGTTGCTTTTGGAGATGCCCAAATACCCTTCTCTCAAGATGTCAAAAGTGGTCACTTTGGCTAAGAAATGTTTTTTAAAAAGTGCCTCTTTCTGTGGCACATGATGATCATGAAGTTACCATTTGGTTCTCAATTATTTTCTTTATACATATAAATATGTTTTCTTTTTCTGCCCATATATGTAAAGCATGTTTCCAATTTCTAATTAAAAAAGAAAAAAAAAATTTCTTAATTTCTAATGCTAAAATTTTCGGGCTTACCTGAGACAGATTTATATTTTCTTACATGGTCTCTCTAGATTTCTCCGGAAAGATCAGAAATGAGTCATCAAATTCACCCAAATAGCTGCTTTTCCAGTCATAATGTTGTACAAGAAGGGACATTTATTCTCTTATATCAGGCATTTTCAATTGTATGTAATTAGCGTACATTACATCAGAAAACACCTGTGTACCATTATTGTTGCCCTTAACGCCCACGGGAAAATCGTCAACGAATATTACCGTCACAGTTTAGACCTAATTCCAATTTTTCAATATATATATATATTATATCGTATACAATTTTATGTTTCAATAGACATATGGTCCCACTAAAATTAAAGCTTCCCCTTAAAGTGCTCTCTTGCCATTAATGCTTTCCATTGACAATATCACCATACTTTTACTTTATCTTATAGTTTTTTTTTTTTTCCTTTTTATTTCTCAATCATCTTAGCCGTTGATTAATTAATTGTCATTTTCATGAATTTTTGTTTGAAAATTTATTTTCTATGGACATGCTTGCTAGCTCTCTATCGCAATAATTCAAATTGTTTTTATGTCCGTAATTTTCGTTTTAGAGGACCTCACTAATTAT
Organism: Artocarpus heterophyllus; assembly: GCA_025403435.1. NCBI lineage: Eukaryota > Viridiplantae > Streptophyta > Magnoliopsida > Rosales > Moraceae > Artocarpus > Artocarpus heterophyllus. Next base: position 6,190,056 of record CM046347.1, on the reverse strand, counting down.
GGTCTTATAGGCCCCGTCTAGGAGTGCACAAAAACCACCCCGCAACCGCCAGCTGCCCGCACCCGCGCTTAGCTCGCCCGAAAAAAAAGACTCTACGGGTTCAACCCACCCGCCTATATATGTTGGCGAGCAGGTACGGTTTTGAATTTTAGGGAGCGGGTTCAACCCGAACCCGCCCGTATAATTCTTAAAAAAAAAAAAAAACCTAATCTAAACCTTCACACTCCTCACTCCTTAAAAAGAAAAAGAACACTTGACTTTGTTCATCATTTCATCTGTAGTATCCTGTTATTTTCAAACCCAATGAATAGGTTTTATGGAAGAATAAGAATTCTTGACTTAGTTCATTACTTCATCTGTAGTTGATGTTTCTTATTACAATGAATGATTATGTTTCTTAATTTGTTGTGAATATGGTCATTGTCTTTAGGCGTCAAACTTGGTTGTTGTTGGGAATGCTTCATACATTATCATCTTATATTTTCTACAAATTTTCTTCACTTTTTTTTAATAAAAAAGAGCTCAAAAAATTATATTATACATTAGTGTAGACCCAACCCGCCCCACCCGCCCGCCCCCGCTAGCCATTCCACAGGCGGTTTGTGGGTTGGTTAATCGTCAACCCGCTATTTAAAAAAACCGACCTGCACCCGCCCAAAAACCGTTAAACCGCCCATTGTTCACCCCTAGTCCCGTCTACATGCTAGTGTGTGCGTGTGTATATTTATTCGATTGTACATCTTTATACTGAAATTTGCAATTAGCATGATCATTTGCATGTTTAATATATTAAAATTTGCAAAATTATGCAAATATTTGAATTTCTTCGGATGTATATATCAATTAAATCTTCAGGTCATGGAGGTAGCTAGATGGTAATAAAATTGCTACTTGCTACTCTTACGGACTTTAAGTTTGGTTAGTGATAAATAGTACAGATTTGCTTTGTGGACCCTAATTAGCGGTTCAATCAAAACATTAAAGATTTATATATATATTTTAAGGGATAATGATCTATATTTTTTGAATGCTCTGAAAGGCAAGTTTGAACATGTTTTCAATTTGTTTTCAAATTTTTTGCTTTTTTTCCACACAAAAAAAAAGTCGCTGGAGAGAAGCTAGCAGCATGCATGCATGGTGGGACAAGTTTAAAATATGGATAAGAACGGTTTTAATTGAGGGTTGGATGAGAATTGACCATTTTAGTTATGAAAAATAATGTTAAGTACTAAAAGTGAAACTACTAAAATAGAGTGACCCCAACTTCTGTATCTCATATTATGAGGTCCATTTTACAAATATATGGTGCCAAACACCATCGATGTATCATTTTCCGTAAATTATACATGGATGCATGGCAAGCATTAAAATCTGTTTATATGTATATATTATTTTTCTAACTACATATATATGCTTTCTTCTAATAGGGTACAATCCATCTTGTGGATGCAGTTGAAAATTATTGTAGCCTATCAGCCATTAATCGCTTACCTTTAAAAATAGCGTATTGTCTGTTTCTTGAACCAACCTGCTTGTCCAATTAACAAGATAAGCATTAGCTTCTGGATCTGAACTGTTTCACATTAATCCTACTTTGATAAATATATTCATGACCTTCATAATGAGACACAAACCAATGAGAAGTTTTTTGTTTTTAATTTTTGTTTATTTGCAACATTGTAATATCGCTCATTTTACAAAAACGTTCGAAAAGAATGAAAATAATTGTTAAAAGTCGGAGATTAGAGTAAAATTCACAAAATCTTCAAACATAATACCACGTAAACTGGTGGGAAGGATTTTTTAATTTTGTCTTGTAATATCACAAAGTGGAAAGAGACTCAATCATTTCTCTCCCTCATATACTAGCGATAATATTACTAATATTTATGGGAGTATTAGTATTTGGAATTAAGAGATATTAACTTTGAGAAATATGTATTATTTGAAAAATATTGTGTTCTCCTGAAAAAATAAGTAAATATTGAAAACATTTTCTATCCCTGCTTCCTATACATGGAATAATTAAATCTTCCGCATCTTTCTATAAAAACTAAAGAAATATAAAAATTCAATGACTGATTTAGACTTGCATTTTATTTTAATTTTGCTTGTGGTTTAGTGGCTCTTCCACTTATAGTAGATCTAGATAAATCTTTTTCACAATGCTTTTCACCCTCCCAATGACTATACGAACCCCATATAGTGCCAAAATCTTGCTTGATTTTTATCAACCGACGAATATTTAATAAAAAGCAGAGAACAATATTGCATTACCCCTTGTTTTCTGTTCAACCTTTTACAATCATTCTACTACGTTATTATATTATATTATGAAACATTCTTTGTTACGATTCCGAGTAGCCGCGTCCATACATATTTTGTGAAAAAGAGGATCTCACAATTATTATGATCCCTTTTAAAGATTTTCACATTTGAATTTTACTGGCGAAATTGAAAAAAAAAATAAAAAGAAAAAAGCAAAAATTACTACCAAAGAATATTGTCACTAAAGTCAAAAAGGAAACTTGGATAAGACTGCTACGTAAGCTTTGCAGCTTCTTGTAACTGTTGCACTTCTAAAGTCAAGCCCATTGGAAAAGAAGTTCAACCTACATGCCAACAACCATATACGTATATCCAACTGTTTCATGATCAATGAACTCATCAGAAAACTGTTTCGTGATCATGCGCAATGATAACGATGAGAACTGAGGATCACCAAATTCCGACGGTTTTCAAGAAAACATCCTTCAATTTCCAACTTAGACAGTCTCTTGTCATCGATTGTCATCAAGACTTGATTTAGCGGAGCTAGAAAATATTTTATTTAAACTAGAGACATAATTGTATATATCATGAATGAAGTTGTAACATGTACATAAATAATTTTTCTTATAAAATAGAGAGCACAACTGAAATTTTTTTTTACAACAGAGATAAAAACTAAACTTTTAAAACGTAAGTGGAGGTGCATACCTCATTCATATGAACATGGTTATATGACGACCTTGAATCATACATAACTAACTAACAAAAATGGACACCATCTATTGTGTTAATCCATCAAGGACGATGCTTGGACTTCCCAATTTTCATTTTTTTTTTGTTTTGCACTAAGGGAGATGATAAATGAATTGTTAGTAATTTACAAATAGTACTTTTTTTTTATAAATAATAAATCACTAATAAGCGAATAACAATTCATTCATCATATCATTTAGCACGCATTAAAATTTTAATAAACAGTACATATAAGTACTTAATTTCCAGCTGCTTAAGTATTAGCTAATTCAGTCATTCTAACGATTGTTTAAAGTATTACTTGCTAATATTGACATGATTGATGGTCTGTTCCAGAATAACACAAAACAATAGAGAGTGATGAAATTCAATTGAAAAATTAAAATAAAAAAGAGAGAGAATTACTAGCTAAGAAATTTGTGTAAAATTTAGCACAGGGAGAGAGCACTATTGCATATAGTAATATGTCTCCCACTTCCTACCTAATATAAGTCTTTTATTCTAACAATATATATGTCTCCCAGTAAAGCAGTGAAAATTGAAACGTTTCTTTGTTTTGGACTAATTATTTTCAGCCTAGCCAGCTCTTCAAGCATCTTATTGTCACAACTGCGTGATTACTTGAGCAGTGAAAGACTTAGATTAACTTATCCATACATATATTCACATGCGATCTATATCATGATCAAAATTTATTTTCCACCTTTCATCTTCATTCCATGCATCCACACCGATCGACTCATGATAGGCCCTAGAACACATGTATTACAAGTACATTTTAACTAGACACGTTTTTTATTTCATTTTTTAAATTTAACAGTACTTTTCTTTCCATATATCCTCGGCTAAATTAATTTAGACGATTTTTTTCTTATTTCGATATTTATCATGTATTTTATAAGATCGATATACATATATATATATATATATATATAGTTCAATAAAAAAATGTAGTTAATGAGGATGGTGAATTAAAAAAAATGATTGTAACAATCACAATCCTTCGAGTAAGAGGGGATGTAACAATGAGTATTGTGCTGTTTTGGTCTCTCTCTTTCTTAGTATATTATTTCCTAAATTTAATTTTTAAACACCTAAATTAACAAAAATATTTTTGAAATTTGACAGAGATAAACTCTCCTGTCTAGTAACTGAAAATTTTACAGAATTATTGTATTAAATGTAAAATTATTATCATCACAATTGTTAAAACACTTACAAACTCAAAATTTAATATATCTATAATTATAAGAAACTTTTCAGTTATTATGCAACATATGCATTTGATAATACCATTGTTTAATTCTAGAAACTTTCGATTGTTTTTAACGTCAGTGGTTAAAATTGTCAAAAAAATAAATTATAGTGTAATCTGTCAAAGAAAAAAAAATTTATTACTACAATGACATGATACTCATTTTTGAAGAGCTAACAATGACAATAACGCTGAATAAAAGGGTTAAGAAAAGATAAGTCATGCAAAGCCACAGACCAATATGAATTATGATCAAGTCCCCAAAAAGAAGAAGAATGTAGAATTATAATTATCGGCGCACAACCATTGGTTATAATACATATTACATAATATATATATGTATATATTATGTGATATGTATTATATATATATATTGACGCCACTGCCTAAGTTCCTCCGAAATCTAAAGGCATGGTCAACTTTTCAGTTATTATGCAACATATGCATTTGATAATACCATTGTTTAATTCTAGAAACTTTCGATTGCTTTTAACGTCAATGGTTAAAACTGTCAAAAAAATAAAATTATAGTGTAATCTATCAAAGAAAAAAAATTTCATTACTACAATGACATGATACTCATATTTGAAGAGCTAACGATGACAATAACACTGAATAAAAGGGTTAAGAAAAGATAAGTCATGCAAAGCCATAGACCAATATGAATTATGATCGAGTCCCCAAAAAGAAAAAGAATGTAGAATTATAATTATCGGCGCACAACCATTGGTTATAATACATATTACATAATATATATATGTATATATTATGTGATATGTATTATATATATATATTGACGGCACTGCCCAAGTTCCTCCGAAATCTAAAGGCATGGTCAACTTTTCAGTTATTATGCAACATATGCATTTGATAATACCATTGTTTAATTCTAGAAACTTTCGATTGTTTTTAACTTCAATGGTTAAAACTGTCAAAAAAATAAAATTATAGTGTAATCTATCAAAGAAAAAAAATTTCATTACTACAATGACATGATACTCATATTTGAAGAGCTAACGATGACAATAACACTGAATAAAAGGGTTAAGAAAAGATAAGTCATGCAAAGCCATAGACCAATATGAATTATGATCGAGTCCCCAAAAAGAAAAAGAATGTAGAATTATAATTATCGGCGCACAACCATTGGTTATAATACATATTACGTAATATATATATGTATATATTATGTGATATGTATTATATATATATTGACGGCACTGCCCAAGTTCCTCCGAAATCTAAAGGCATGGTCAACTTTTCAGTTATTATGCAACATATGCATTTGATAATACCATTGTTTAATTCTAGAAACTTTCGATTGTTTTTAACTTCAATGGTTAAAACTGTCAAAAAAATAAAATTATAGTGTAATCTATCAAAGAAAAAAAATTTCATTACTACAATGACATGATACTCATATTTGAAGAGCTAACGATGACAATAACACTGAATAAAAGGGTTAAGAAAAGATAAGTCATGCAAAGCCATAGACCAATATGAATTATGATCGAGTCCCCAAAAAGAAGAAGAATGTAGAATTATAATTATCGTCGCACAACCATTGGTTATAACACATATTACATAATATATATATATATATATATATATATTATGTGATATGTATTATATATATATATATTGATGGTACTGCCAAGTTCCTTCGAAATCTAAAGACATGGTCAACTTCTACATCAGATCCAATAATAAACTATGACATCCCGAGGAGGGGTCAGTAAGTTTTGGATAAAGAAGATAAAATTAAGGTAAATTAGAAGAAGTAAACGAGGTAAATAAAGAAAAAAGGAATAAATATATGTAGAAAGTAAATAAATATCATGGTCACCATCATGTGAATGCCACGAAGGTAGAGCCAGTATCTTATTATCACTCACTAACACGTGAACGCTTACCACGAAGTTGGGTAGAAAAATAAAATACAAATAACAAGAATAATAATAAGAGAATACTGAAAATCATTGTCTCTAAAATAAATTAAGTATATACTATTGTCAGAGACGAAAACTACATCAACACCAGGACAAGTCGTATAGTACACATATCATACAATAGTTCCATAGAAAATACTCTTTCAACTCATAGAGCCAGGTTTTGATCCTAGGCTCATCTTTCTTCCTCAAACCTAGAAGAGGGATTTTAAAAAAATAATAAAACGTGAGCAAAAGCTTGTAGGATAATTATTTTTTTAAAAAAAAGTTATTTTAAAATAACAGTTACATATAAAAATATCATTCGTAGACAAATCTCAAGATCTTAACAAAAATCAATAAATACTTTCTTGAATGAAATTTGATAAAATATCACCAGACGGGTTTTGAAAATCGAAAAGAATATCAAAATACAATTCTTTAAAATCAAAGATAGAAACTATTTTCAACAATTATTCAAAAGGTTAAGCATTTGGCCAAAATAGTTTAAAAAGGGTTACTAAAGAAAGGGATAGAAAATATCCTACCTCATTTGAAATCCAATAACGTAAGCTCCATATACGTTTAAAACTTTGAAAACTGCATTTAAAATTAGAAATTACTTTCAACAAATATCATTATGTTAATTTAATTATCAGTTGCCTTTTGACTCAAAATAATCATGACCCAAAATCATAGTCCTTTTTAAAATATTTCTAAATCATTAGACATTGAAAACCGAAAGAAAAATACAATTTTAAAGTTCACAGTTAGCCTACTGAACATCCTAGTCTGGCCTGCCGAACTGCACAGTTCGGCCTACCGAATATCCAAACCGGCCTACCGAACTTCTTGAATCCGCATGCCAAACTGGAAAATTTGTAGACCCAAAACTTCAAATCTCGACCTTTCTAAGCTCAAAAATTCAATTTTGAACATGTTTTCTCAATCACAGAGCATGAAAATCACATAAAAAACATAGAAAATCATAGTAGAATAAATTTAAATCATTTTTCTCAAATCTAAACTTAATTTTGACAATTAATTTGAAAATCAAAGAAAATTTTCAAAACTTGTTTAAATCGATTTTAGCTCAAATAAAGCTTAAATTCATTGTAAAACAAGTACTACAAACTCAAATTGAACATTATTTAAGCTCATCAAAGTTTGGATTACAATATACACAGAGATTCAAAATATAAATCAAAAATTTTGGAAAGAAATGGGCTAACCTCAATTTTGAACATTTTGAAGAAAATTTTGTGGTTTGAACTTACTTGGGTTGAACAACTCTCAAAACTAAGTGAATCGAAGCTTGAATTCGAATTTTGTACAAAGAGAGGAAGAGAGGAGTGATGGGAAAGAAAGGAAGAAAGAGAGAGAGAAAGTGGTGTGGAGAAAGAAAGAGAGAAGAGGGTGAAAAATGAAGAAAGAAAGAGAGAGAGAAAATAAAATAAGAGCCTCAAGGACATTTTTGTAAATATGAGAAAAATATGGTGTAAAAATATCGTTTAGTATTTTAAAACTAAAAATCAAAATTTTGAAATATAACAATTGCAACAAAATTTTAAATAACTGAAATTAATATCAAAATCATACTTGACACACTTAATTATTAAACTTAACATAATTAATCTCACTTTAAAAATTCAAAGGCGTAACATAAACTCAAGAAAAATGAAAAACAAAAACATTAAACAAGACCCAAATAGAAACATTATTTTTTGGTATCATAGTCAGAATCATTAGTTAGAATTTTAAATACTGTAATATATAAAGTTATACTGCAACAATTATTTTGATCTTATTATAGAATATGAGAGTTTTATATTATTTTTAACTGAAAATTAGTTAAAATCAATAAATGTTAAATAGGCAGTTAATTTAGTATGTTTCCCATTGAAGAAAATGATGTGGAAATGCACTTGCTTTTAGACGAATTTGCCATCTGTAGCCAAGAAATTAAGGAACCATTACCTTTTTGGTTGCTTCCTGGTTTGTTCATTCCACACTAGACGATAAAATACCCCTAGGTGTCCCACGTCCAGCAGCAACTGTTTTCACTTGATAGTGTACATTTCCGAGAAGCCACCTGTTGATATGTATAGACACACACACGTACACTAATCCAATGAACGCTTTGCTGGCTATAAGACCAACTACAGTATAAATATCAATATTTTATTTTAGAGGTTGGAATTAATCCAATTATAGGTTAATGTATCAAATAAATATATATTAAAAGCCATCGGATAAGGTTAAACTTGTTTAACTGATCAATTTAAGTTTTAGGTTTTTAATGCATTATTACGTGTAAGTCTTTTGTATGTGGAGACCAAAATATAAATACTGATTTTATTATTGGTAATTAAGGATAACAGTTAAGGTTAAAGTTATATAAAAGGGTTATGATCCTAAGTTAGCATGTACGTTATTTCTGCTAACCATATATAAAGATATTACAAAGGCATTCTCTAAAGAAGAACTTACGTACCAGACTTGGAAGATCCTCAACCTACAGATTCAAAAATCACATTTTATCTATGGATTTAGGTTAGCTTTCGTATATTATTAATTAGCTCAATGATTGACATGAATGATCCTGGTATGATGATAGTTTCATTATAAAATTATGTTCTAATAAGTGGTATTTAGAACTTCTTCATGTTAAATCATTAGGAATCAATAATTTTCTAGATGTGATTCTCGTAGGAAAATTTTCAAATTTAACAATCTATGGTTTATTTAAAATTGTTGAATTTGAGGACAATTACTTGGAGAATTTTTTGGTTAATTTTTTAAGGAATTTTTGGGTTATTATTATATTTGTATTTATTTATTTTAACCCAAAGAAGAAAACATAGTCGGTGGCACCCTTACTGCTGCTGGCACAGTGAACTAGGCACGGTCATTAGGCCGTGCAAGGAGAAGAGAGCCACGGCCTTTGGTTGTGGCGATGCAGAGGAAAAAAAAAAGAACAAAGGTGTTTCTTCGTATCGGACGGGAGCTTGCTTTACTACTATCGGTGGCAAGCTTTTCTAGGGCCGTGGCAAAGCAGGGAAAAGCAACAGCCCTTGGCTGCCACCTAAGAGAAATAGAAACTAAATGCCAAGGTCGATTGGTCAGCGGCTGATCCTACCACCGCCAACGTTAGCCCCTTCCAATGGCAATCGCTAAGAGCCATGCCGCAACCATCTGGTTGTGGCAATTGCGGTGGCAGCCGTCAAGCTGCTTGTTCTCCCAAGGGTTCAAACACTGGTTTTCAAAGTTCCTGGCTTCGCCTAGAACTAGAGATACACGGGCCCAACTTGGCCCGTGACCAAAAAGGACCCAGAAGTTAAACCCCTAGGGTTATGCAGTGCTCTGGGCTGTGAGCCAGAGTTGCAACTTAGACATGCACAGGCCCAATAGCCTAGAGCTGCAACTTAGACATACACGGGCCCAAAACCAACAAAAAAAGGGAGGGATGTCATGGGCCTGGGCTCATAACACAAAAAGAATAAAGGGTGGACTGGTTCAAGATCCAGGTTGGGTTCACCTGACCTGGTCTAGTCCTGACCCAGTCAAAGTTGACCAATCAACCTTTGACCAATTGACTTTGATCAGTTGACTTTGACTATAATTTTTTATTTTTATTTTTGGTGGAATTTTAAATTCAAATATTGGTATTTTTTATATATTTTGAGATGAATTAATTGAAACAATATGTCACCAAAGTGATATCTCTTGTGAAAATTAATTTATTTTAGGATATAAACAGCTGTGTCCATGTAACTTATAAATATTGGCCTGCCTAAAGGAAGGCCAATATATGACAGAATTGTATGTACACCTGTGGTAATAAATACATGATGATTATTAAGTTTTTCATGTGAACAATAAATCGGCCCAAAGGAAGATTTATTGTTTGACATGTTTTTATTGTCAGTGTTTGATTACTACACCAAGATATCACTTCCAAGTTAATTTTTCTGTCCAAAGACTGAATATTAATGGAGTGTCCGATATTTTGAGATAGGGTTACCTTTATTTGGATTTATTATTCTTCTTTTGGATTCTTATGTGAGCCTTTTTTTGTTTGTTATATTATTCTCTTATTCAACTATTGGTTCTGCTTTAAACATTACTATCAACATCAATTCAATTCTTATGTTGAATAATAACAACTTCAAATCATAGCAAGAGAACCTCTTTATAGTTCTTGGAGTCATGGATCTCGATCTTGCGTTAAGAGTTCTTTCTCATGCACCTCTTATAGATAAGAGTCTTTCTGATGAAAAAATGGATGTGGGAGAAGTTAAATCGTATGTGTATGATGATCATGAAGAAGGCCATTCCAAAAGCATTTAGGGGCACTATATCGAAAATGATAAAGACAGTCAAAGAGTTATTTGAGGACATTGAGAAGAGATTTGTAAAAAATAAAAAAACTGAAACAAATACACTTTTGACAAGTCTCATCTCAATGAGATACATAAGTAAAAAGACAACCCTTTTTTCTTTTTCGAGGACACGAGAATATTGTTTTCTTAGCGTCTAATGGCATGTTTTTGAGCGGATTGTCAAGCCTACTACTATACGAACAGTCCAGACTTTTGCAAAACACATCCCACTTGCCAACAACCATGTACGTATATTTTTACTGTTTCATGATCAATAAACTTATCGAAAAACTGTTTCATGATCGTGGGTGAAGTTTTGCAATGATGATGATGAGAACTGATGATAACCAAATTCCGATTGAAATTGGAGTTAGACAGTCTCTTGCAATCATCACTTGATTTAGCAGTGGATGTAGAAAATATTGATGGAGGTACCCAAAAAAATAGAGATTCTTTTTAACTGACACATAATTATATATTTCATTCATAATTTTTCTTATAAAATGGAGATTCATAATTGAAATTTTACAAAAAACAACTCACATGAAGATGGCTCTGTGACTGGCTTGAATTGTACGTAATTAACTAAGATTTTAATATCATTTAGCACAAATTAAAATTGTAATAAAGAATACATATAAGTACTTGATTCCCAGCTGCTTAAATATTAGCTAATTCAGCCATTCAAATGATTACTTAAAGTATTACTTGCTAATATTGACATGGTCTTCCGAATAACACAAGAATAGAGAGTGACCAATTTCAATCGAAAATTAATGAGAAAGAGAGAGAAGTACGCTAGGAAATCTGTGAAATCAAGCATAGAGAGAAATATTGCATATAATAATACGTCTCCCACTTTCTACCCAATATATGTCTTGTATTCTAAGATTATATATGTCACCCACAAAAGAAGTGAAAATTTCTTTTGTTTTGGACTAATTAAATTTTCAACCTAGCCAGCTCTTTCAGCATCTTACTGTCACAACTTCGTGATTATTTGTTTTAAATATTTACGTCTCCAATGGTTACATATTCAAAAAAAATATGTTTTAACAACGATTGATGATATGGTGTGACGAGAATTCAATCTTGCGCTATACGTCAGCTCTTCGGAACCACGAACAAACCTAGAGGTGAACTAGATCCGTCAATAACTAACTTAGAGTACTCTATAATGCTATGCTGTCTCATGGCATTATAGAGTACTCTATAATGCTATGCTATCTCATGGCACCTTAGTGTGCCTTTAACGTTTACAAAATCATGTCACAAGGTCAAAGTCACTATTGATGCTTTAAATGGTGAAAATGAGTGAGAAATCGTCATTTTTATATAGCCCGGTTGACCTGCTTATCTCCCTGGTCCGGCCTATCGAACTTCTAAAGTTTGGCCTACCAGCCACCCAAGTTCGGCCTGTCGAGCTGCTTGAGTCCGGCCTGTCGAAGATATGAGTTCAGGCTACAAAAATCTTGAATCCAGCCTGCCAAAACTAAAGTTCAGCTTGCCGATCTGTCAAAATTTGGAAAATTTCAGATTTTGGGCCTCAGCCTCCCCAAGCTTAAAAGCTCATTTAAACCTGTTTTTCTCAAAAATAATAAAATAGCATGATAGAACATATTTAAACACTTTTTAACAAGTTTTTTATGGAAATTTTCAAATTAATCCGAAAATGAGAAATTGGAAAAAACTTGATTTAGCTTGATTTTTGGTTTAAACTAGCTTAGATTCATGGTAAAACAAACTATACAACTTAGGTTAAATGTCATTTGAGCTCAAGGAAGCTCGGATTACATTATTCAAGAAAGATTGAAAATTTTGAAACTAAACTTTGAAACTTTGAAATTTTGAAAAGAGAAGGAATTTGAGCTAACCTCAATGGACGTTTTGCAAAGATTCTTGGTGGTGTGAGCTTCGATTCCTTGCCCAACCAGCAAGAAATTCAAAGAAAAAGAGAGGGAAGAGAAAAAGAGAGACTGTGAGGGAGAGAGGGACAAAAAAAATAGTGAGAGGGAAAGTGAGAGTGAAGGGGATTAAATAAAGGGGGAGAACAAGGTGGTTCATTGGGAATTTTAGAAATTATTTGGTCACAAAGTGGAAATAAAATAAATTATTATAAGTCATCAAAATTTGTTCAAAAGAGTTAACAAAGCATTAAAATTCACTTATGGTAATTTTTAACAAATTTTAAAATTGGATAACTAACAAATTGGTTAAAAGTCAAATTGATCAGAAAAATACCACAAAATGAGTAGATAAATTCTAAATTAAAATTTGGCGCACTAATCCATCAAGTTACATATTAATTATAATTTATAAATTTCAGAGTGTTACAATCACCCAAACCAAAACTTTCAATACCAACTTGGAACGTTCCTTTACCAACTGGAAAGTGCCATTAACTGAATCGGACACAGAATTAGACCACACCAAAGATCAACTCGCAATCTTCTCTCTGCCACCATCGCCATGGCTTCTTTTGGTTGAAGGCTCTTCATGACAGTGCTATTTCCACCAAGATGCCTAGCTCCATACAGTATAAAAGAAAACAAAGCGGGTTTTCTAGGGTTACCATCGAGTGTCTCCCCTTTTCCCTCGTCCAAAAAGTAGCTCGTTGTATTCCCTTCTGACTTGATCCAGAAGATCATAGAATTTTTCGTCGTGAGGGCCGCAATCGTGGTGGCAAAGCTCGTGAAGCATGTTGTCGAGGATTTGATCGAAGGCGAAGAAATCCATCTCGTTGTTCGGTTTTCAAATATGAAGCCTAATTTCGAGCCTTTCTCCTCCAACATTCTCCCCTTGAATGGACAAATCTTTAGGGCAATATTCAGAGAGAAGCTTGACCCACCATTTGTGCCTGCGCATGATGGGTTGGATGAGCATGGCGACTTTTGCCAAGATTTGCTTAGCTTCCTCTTGCCTTGTTTTATTCTTTAGGGTTGTGATCTTCCACACCTTGTGAGGGTCTTTGAAAATATTGTTCATGACTTAATTACTTAATTACGGTGGTTTTGAAAAGGTTTTTGGTTTTTGGTTTTTTTTGTTTTAAGCAAAAAAGGTTTTTGGTTTTGGGCAATGAGAGAAGCTGAAGAAAAAGCTTGGTTGTTGATGACTAGCAATAATGCCGAATTGTACCAATGGTTTGGGTTTAGTAACCAATTTATTTTGAAATAAATCCTAAAGCTATACTAATAAGGTGTTTGGTATTAGTTGGTTCTAATCAATTTTTAGTTAGAAATAGTATAAATATCTCACGTGCTACAGTAAAAACAAAAAAAATTACTATAATGTAAAACTCTTACATGTTACAGTATTGACAATTTTAACCAATGATTCTAACTACTATACCAAACACTCTATAAGTTGAAAATGATTCTAATTCAAAATAAATATGATACTGATCATAGTTTTTATTCCTAATTTAAAATCATTATCAATCCTGAAGCTTCTGATTTTGACACGAGTCACACGACCTTGGCGGCATTGCACACAGACTTTCAATGCTTTCTTTTAGCCAAAAAAAAAACACTACACGACCAAATTAGTAAGTTAAAATTTAAAAACAATTTTTTGAATGATTTAAAATTAAAATTGCTATAATTATATAATAATCATTATAATGAGGTCACATATTATACTATATAATTTCATAATAATTGCTTTAACGATATTGCTATAAATCATATGCAAAATATTTATAGATTGGAGTTATAATTTAGTCCTACAATCGTAATCGTACCGTATATCTCGTTGATGCTCATCGACTTGGTACAATTCACGCAAACTCTCGCCATCAACAAATTAAGCCGATAAAACTGACTAAAAAAACAAGTACTTAGTGCCTTAAAAAAAAAACTAGAAGGAAAAAAAATCATAGAACCGCTTGATGATAATCATGATCGCCGTGATGATCAAGCCGAATCGAACGGACGACCGCGGGCATAGCCAAGTACGTGGGCCTATCATCTCCTGCCATGATAACAACGATCTTTGGCTCATCCACAACCGAATCCAATTGCACCGCCGGTTTCTCTTCGGCGGGGTCGGCGATGTCGCGGCTGGAGTTTGACGCTGGAGAAGGCTTTCGGTATGAACAAGCCAGGATCACCAAAGCCAGCGTGATGAGGCCCAGCATGAGGGCTAGACCGCCGAATAGGTACGGAATGGGGGAGTTCCAGTGCCGGAATCCGCCTTCAACGGTGGCAGTACCATTAGTACCACCTGCGGTACTGGAGTTGTTAGAAGGCCTCATAATTGGACATTCAGCTAATTAGTACTGTATGATTATATGTTGTGTGTGTGTGTGTGTTCTTTTTTTTTTTTTTTAAGAAGGTGGTGTCTTTGTGAGTGAATGTATATTCATTGTAACAAACTTATAAAGGCTCAGAACAAACTACAGTGACATATTGGATGAGAACAAGGGAAAGGAGTTGCTTGGGGGAAGTTACAAGTATGGCCTCATTGGTTTTGAATTGGAATGATAATATTCTTGCTTCTGTTTTAATCATATACTTGGATATATATATATATATGTATGTATATGTATATATCGAGTGTTTTAGAAGCTTACTGAAATTTGGTTTGGTGGGGTATTCTTTTTACCCTTTTACAAGCTAAAATTATGTGCATTTCTTTGGCCGAGTTTAAGGGCCATGCAAAAATGTCAATCAGTCCAAAAGTAACCGAGGTCTTATGACTCTTGAAGCGAGTGGTAGACTGGGGTCAAGTCTCTTTGTGGCCTTAATTTCTTAGACAAAGAAATTCAACAAGGTTTGAGGCATCAAATTAAGAGCAATTTAGTCTAACAAATTAGAAAAATTACCCAAAAAGAATGTGAAGAGAAATCATTATTGTCATCTACCCAAAGAAAAGAAGAAAACGATTTATCGTAGAAGTAGTTGGCTTTTCTGTAAATTCTCTAGCATGAATATTCATGTTTCATTGATGAAGCAACCAACATGGAAAAGAAAGAATGAATGTGAATTTGTAACATGGAAGCCTTTTTTGCTTATCTATTATTATGCAATATATGTATATATATATGACACTATGGCCCACTAAATTACGTGCCCTCGCAGCTTAAGTAGTCCCTAATTTTCTCAATTACGGTCCTATCAGTGACTTGACAAATAATAATTCGAACAAGGATACTTTTCCTTAACCCAAAAAGAAGAAGGAAAAATTTAAGCATTCTCTCCCAATATAGGACTGGATGGACCCCAGAGAGTTAATCTATATAAACACACTGATGAATTGTCACTAGAAACACCCAACTTTCAAGAAAACAGAAGGTGAACATATTATTTGCCGATTTAAAGAAGAAGTAGTAATAATCACTCTTAAGATCATTTATATATATGTGTGTGTGTGTGTATTTGTTGTTTTCTGCCACCTAAGTCATATATAGAGCAAATACTCGTGATATAAATGAAGTCTACCGACTTTTGGTGCTCATATTTAATGGTTGGCACTTCCGTGTTAGCAAAAGGAAAGTCCTACCAGGCACCAACATTAATTTTTGCGTATAACTACAACACACTACATAAATGTATGTGGGGTAAAAGTTGTTATTAGAACCTGAACTATTAATGTAATGACAATTCAATCTCTAAATTTTTAATTTTAGCAAATTAGTTCTTAGATTTTTGCTTCTTAACAGTTTTGGTCCCTGCCTATAAAATAGATGAATGATTTCAAAAATGTAAAGTAGATAATCACATGTTTATCATATAATATAAAGAAAATTTTTTACATAACTAGTTATAGGAAAAGTAGAATGTTGTAATGTTTAATGGACTGTAACTCTTGTGAAGAGAATATTTTGTATATAATGCAAAATTTTCTAAAAAAATCTCAAGTTATTATATGAAGGGAATATGATTGTTTTCACTAAATTATAAAAAGTGATAATTAATTTTATAGTTAGGGATTAATTTTTAAAAATCAAAAGTTTATGGACTAAATTATTATGACATTAAGAGTTTAAGGGCTCAAGTGCTAACAACTTATATATGTGTACTATAATAATTGGTTCGCTTGCTTTTAATCATAATTTAATGTTTATATTTGGAAATAAATCTCTCTAGCTTCTTCAGGTTGGAGTCTTTCAGAGAACGCTTAGAAAAAGGGATCATAGAATAACATATAGTTATATATGTGTGTATGTATATATATATATGCTATGTCCCCGTCGAGATTTCTCATACGTAGGGATCAAGTTCGTTAATTTTTTTGGCCTTCATCATTTGCTTGAAGCAACACAGAAGCAAACGTAGAAAGGAAAACGTGATACACATCACGAAAAGAATTATTGGCCGGCAAATAAATGCCAAAACAGTACTGATAGTAGGGAGTGAAATTCATTACTTAAAGAAGCAAGATTGACACAGATTTTGAAACGTAATCATAGCGCTTTTTTAGTAATATTTTGCGTAATGTTGCCATGGCAATTTTCTATATTTTATTCATAACGATTAATGATTTTCCTATTACTGAGCTCTCAAAACTTTTGTGCATGTGATCAATATTGTATTGCGCAAGCATATTGGCTAACTAGGCTATATGATTTAAGCACCAAGTAATTATGTCCACGTTGCAAACTGTAAAGTTTTAGTGAGGTAGACATAGGATCGGTGCTTGCTATATAACTATCCAGCTTATGGGACAAAACACGTGACTGTTGCAGATTACTTTACAATGGAGATGGGTTAGATTCAAGGTTTTAAGTTTGGATAACAATTTCCAAATGTGCAGACCATCGCTTGTGATGATCTATGCTCTCTCTCGTATCATTTAAGGGCTGATTCTTTTTGTCTGTGATGAGATTACGATTATGTTTCTGGCCTGCCGAATATATGGCTTAGATCGCTATGATTTGGACTCTCTATGACGAAAGCATAGACTAGATTCATGTGGTCTTAGTAATTTTTTTTAAGGTGCCATCACGGATCTTTTTTATTAGGGAAAAATTTTCCAAATGTGCATCTTCTAGAACTACAATACTGGATTAATCAAGCATATGCTATAGCTAGGTGAGGCCCTACCTCGTAGAAACCTTGATAACCAATATATATATATATGTTGTTTCTGATCTGCGTTACATGTCAGCAAACTAATAATCTAATCTGTGCGGTTTTTCCATAGGAAAATTGTTGGCTAATACACTGTTTAATGTGGCATAAGAATGGGGTCATTAATCAGGTAGATTAGGATGAATCAAAAGAAAAAAGCTGTCGGGTTAAACAAATGGTGGTGGGTGTGGGGGAATGGTCCTTTTCAGATTGGAAAAAAGATTAAAAAGGACCAACACAAGATCCTTTGTCTACCAATAATAATATGACGAAGCTGCTGGGAAAGTCATATGTGCACAACAAAACAAGCAGCATAGATATTCATAATCATTGAAAGAAAGATTTTTCTTTCTCTTTTTTTGTTTAAATAATTAAAAAAAATAAGTGAATAGGAGTTGATAATAATGTGTTAATGTGTCGTTTGGTTCTGATGAGGCTAGTGTAATCCTTATTCGATTATCATATTCCTTTTAAGTTGAAGTAGATGGTAGTCGATTGGATTATTTGAGACCACTTATGAAGACCCAAAAGTTTTGAAATGGGGTTAATGAGACACCTGACATTATTTTTTATTTGTAGAATTAAAATATGTCTGCAGTTCATGAATATTCTTTATATGTCCCAATGTATATGTATAAAAACTTTAATAACCATAATAATGATATTGTTAGTTTTAATTTATTTTTTTAAAATAACTATAATTTACGTATTTAAAATTTTAAATGGATTATGACTTCATTATATTTAAAAAAATCCCTAGAATTAAAGTATTTGTTGCTTAAATTCAAATTGGTATATTTTAAAATTCCCTAAAAAGATGGAATTTTTTTATCGACAAGTTAGATTTAACGATAAATTAGAATTAGGGTACTAAATTAATGATATAGTTTTAATGATAAATTAAAATTAGGGTGTTGTAATTAAATTAATGACACAGTATTATTAAATCTTTTTATGTGTCTTACTGGTTATATAATTGATAAATCATTAAGTTAATGATACATAATGATAATGATACGCAATGACATTCATTTCTTAAAACTTCAAGTGAATGTATTTCTAGTTTTTTTGTGATATGTAATTAAATTAATGATATAGTATTTATTACGCCCTTTTGTGTATCTTATAGGTTATATAGTTGTTATATCATTAAGTTAATGATATGTAATGATAATGATACTCAATGACATTCATTCCTTATTTTTAAGACTTCAAGTGATAATGATAATGCATCAATATAATACGTTAAAATAAGAAATATACGTGTATATTTTTCCCTAATTTAACTATTCAAAAAATAAGAAAATTTGTTATAAAAATTTAAATACATGATAATATTTAGTTAGATGATATTTTAGAATTCTGAATATATGAAATTTTAAAAAGGGACATATAAGTAATATTTGTATTATATGAAATTTTAAAAAATGGACATATAAGTAATATTTGTATAACAAAAACAAGGATAAATTTAATCTTTAAAAAATAGACAAATTATGTAATTTTTACTTTAAATGTTGTAGATTGACGGCCCAGCACTGCTAATTAATTATTCATCGTCACTATTGGGTCATATTAATGTGATTTGGTTGGGTACAAGATGAGAAGAAAACCTTTTACTAGGCCTATCTGGAGGCCCATCTCCATTAGACAGTTGGTGTCATATTCATCCTTTCAAACAAGCCCATCTCTGTTGTGGTTTTAGATAGCAATTTCTCTATATTTTCTCTCACATTTCCAGGGCCTTGTTGAGTTAAAAGGGGGAGAAAATATAAAGGAAAAAGAGGTAATAACCAAGGTCAAAAAATGGAGAGTAGAAAGAGGGCATTTTTTTTTTTGTTATGTTTGTTATAGATTTTTTCATCTTATCCTTCGTGCATATCGGAAAAGATTAAAATTAGGGTTCTTTGACATATTTTAAATCCCTCTTTTAATTTATTCTCTCATTTTTTTTCTCTCGCCCCAACCAATTATGAGTCTCAAGATTCTTTCATAAATCTTCTCACCCTTTGTCTCCTTCCATCATCCTTCGTACCAAACAAGCTGTTATACTATGCATGGTTAAAAGGAGGAAAGAAGAAATGATGAGAAATCTAAAGCAAAAGGGATTATAGTAATATTACAAGTTATTTGGTAAGAAGGATGTAAAGTTAAAAGTATGGATGGTTTTGTTTAGATAATTACTATGTTGTCCATTGAATATTTGTTAATAATTCTTTTAAGAGTAAAATAGTCTTTTTTTAAGTTTGTCTCGGTAGAATCCTTTGATTTTATTTGGTGGGTCGGAGAAGCCCTGTCTCTCTCTCCTTTCTCTCTCCACTTCTTTGTCTTTAGTAAAATATAGATTGGCCCTTTCCCTAACCCTCAAACCAGTTAAACAAGTGAAGGAAGGGATCAAAGCTTCATTGGTTAGCCGGAAGGAAGAGAGGTTGAAGGAGAAAACTCTCTTTGGAGTCTGGACCCACTAGATATTTAAGAAATCCATCACAATCAAGTTTTTTTTTTTTTTTCTGGTTTAAATATTGGATTACATGCAAGTTTGAAAAGATAGAATACTACTTTAAAAAAATTATTAACAAATAATATAAGCTACAATGTAATAATTGAACAATTATAACTATCACATATTCTTTTTACTTTCCTTGATCCCTGTCAAGCAATATCAGGAATTACTATAACTCTCTCTATTTTTCACATTTATCTCTTTAATTCCCTTCCTCTTTACGACTCTTAATCCCTCCAACCAAAGAGAGCCTAAGTGCCAAAGCCTCGTGAAGTCCACTTCTTTCCCAAAAACTGAATTGGCATTGGTTATGAGAGTTTTACCTCGTAAAGTATAGAGCCTATTCCTTTTTTTTTCCCTGAGACATCTTTAGAGAGAGCTCCAACTTCTAGTTCGAAGCTGATACCAATTAACATGCTGCAACATGAGATTGAGTCTGATACATCTTGATGGAATCCTCTCGTATTCTTGATCTTTACAGTGCCAAATCCATGTGACTATGCTATTAAATTGAGTAGAGTATTTGTCTGACTTTGATTTCTTCAAAGTCGAAGGATAAATATCGCAAGGAGCTTGGGACTTGGGCTATCGATGTAGTGATTTTCTATCACGTTCGGTGGCTAATTATAACCTATTGCTGAATAAAGATGAGTTTGGAATCAAACACTCAGAAACTGTATATTTTGGCGTTAGTATATATTGATAGTGTTTATTGGAGGAATATGATTCTCAAAACCTTGTGCTCAGAATGTTAGGATTGACTTGAAATACAAATATACATGTGCATTTACAGAAGATACAAGCAATTCCAT